>OX463243.1:81165582-81815582 GCA_949820135.1 Sylvilagus floridanus
AAAAAAATCTGTTGCAGTTTTATTTCAAATATGCTAAATCGAGGATATCTGTAAATGATATGGTCATAGATAAAAATAGCCAAATTTGAAAGTGAAAAGTTATCAATTTTTTCTTCAGTAAAAAAACTGATGGGCATTCAACAAAGTGAGTGAAAATATGATTGGATTACTTGTTAACCTAAATGTTTCAATGACCAGGCTTTGGTTCTTCAGTAATGATCTTAATAGTTGCATTGGTATTCAAGTTTCTCTGTGGTGTGTCTCCTACCACTTGCTTATCCCATATGCCTGAGACACTAATGGTAGTCCCATATTTCATTAAATATTCATTTCTGAAAACAGAGGATTTTTTAATTTAATACATGCCATCTTAATAGAATGATGTTATGAGAAAGAAAGGAGTGAGAAGGAAAAAGTCTTTTTTTTTTTTTAAATCCATGTACTGTTGACTTACTGCCCATAGTTACTGCATTGGGGTTGATTTCAAATAGGAAAAAATTGAATACTTGGTGGCCCCTCCTTAGCTGTCCTCTTGTTAGTTGACAAGCTCATTGCACTAAGTAACTAAGCAAGGTGAAGAATTGGCTACCAGATAGTTAAGTTGCTAGCTAGGAATGGATTGCCCACCCCCTTCATCCTTGCCCAGAATGCTAAACCCTTACTCTTTCTGAAAAAGGTAGGAGTCTATGGCCATACCACCCTGAATGCACCCGATCTTGTCTGAAAAACGCAGGAGTGGGATTATTGAGAGTAATAGAAATGTGCAGAATGTGTTTTACCAGGATGATGAACTCCAAAATCCGCTCACTAGTTGGGTTCACTACAATAATCTCAGAAGCTACTTGACAGTATAAGCTGAAGCAACGGCAAAGCAAGCACACTCTTCTTTCTAAGATAACTTGAGGATAGAAGGAGCAATACACAGGCAACAGAATAGAATTCAAAGTTGGCAACTATCAGTCTCATAAAGCAAGAACATTTACATGCTCTTGGAAATAATGTAGAGAAAGGTCTTGGCTGTGCATCAAAAATCTGCATGTAAGAGGGTATGTTTGGATTGGACCTTGAAGAACAAATAAGATTTAGAAAATATGGGGAGGGAAGGATATTTTATGAGAAAAATAGGGCAGAATAGTCCTGCAAGATCAAGGCCTTCTGGCCAAACCAAAAGTACTTCTGCACCCATGGAATCTGGAGGTAAGAGTGAAAAAAATAGGTTGAGACCAAAGTTGAGAAAGTTTGTTAGTTGCTCCTTTTTGTATCTAATCTCCTACACTTTATATTTCTGAGTCTTAAAATTAAGGGAATTGGCTCCACTCCCATCTCTATGGAGATGGATCCTGATTGGATCAAATGTATGCTTATATCACATTCTCATATTCAAAACTAGGAATGTACAGGAATGTTAACTGGTAGAAGGAAAGAAGATTTTCTTTCCAATGTTTTCCTTTCTTAAAGATTTATTTATTTAAAAGGCAGACAGATGTGCACGCTTACACACACATATAGACACACACACACACACACAGAGATTTCACCTTCTGGTTCAGTCCCCAAATGACCTCAGTTTTACAGTTCCAGGTCTTGCATTTTGGTCTTTGATCCATCTTTAGTTGAATATTGTATGTGATCAGAAGTAGGGATCAAATTTTATTTTTCTACATATGTATATAAAATTCTGCCATCACTATTCCTTGAAGAGAATATTCTTGCTCCAATGTATTTTTCTGGCAAATTTGTAAAATATCGGTTAGCTCTAAATTCATGGTTTAATCTCTGGATTCTCTTTTCTGTGCCTATAATCATGTGTTGACTTTTGTGCCAGGACCATGCTATGCTAATTACTATTGTTTTGTAGTGTGCTTTCAAATCTGATATTGTGATGCCTTCAATTTTATCATATTTTATTTTTATCACTTTGGCTATTCTAGGTTTTTTTGTGTTTCTATGTGAATTTTAGGATTGTTTTCCCTAATTCTGTAATGATAGTCATTGGCATTTTGAAGAGAATTTCATTGAATCTGTAGCTTGTATTTGGTAATATGGGGATTTTAACAAAATTAGTTCTTCTCATCTCTGAACCTGGACTATTTTTCCATATTTTTGTCTTTGATTTCTTTCACCAGTGTTTTATAATTTTCATTTAGAACTCTTTCACCTCTTTGCATCACTTCAAATGCTTTTTCTGCATTAATTGAGATCATCATATGCCTTTTGGTTTTTATTCTGTTGATGTAATGTATTACATTTATTGATTTGCAAATGTCACACTACACTTGCATACCCAAGATAAATTCATGTGAACATGATGCATGATGTCTTGGATGGATTATGTTTACAAATATTTTCTTGAGAATTATTTTTGTCTATGCTCATCAAAGATACTAATGTGTAGGTTTCTTTGTGCTGTGTGTATTTCTTTGTGCTGTCCTCATAATAACTTGGTGTAATTCCATTTTCAATTTTTTGGAATATTTTGATAAGTAATGCAGTTAGTTCATCTTTAAAAGTTGTAAAGAATTCAATTGTAAAGCTATCAAATCTTGGACTGTGTTTTTGATGGGGAACTTGAAATTATAGCTTCACTTTCATTATCTAAGTTGGTGTTTAGCTTTTGTATTTTTTTTTATATTTGACCTTGGTAAGTTTTGTATATCTATGAATTTGATATTTCTTCAAGGTTTTCCATTTTGTTAGCATATAGTTGTTCATAGTAGTTTCTTATGGGCCTTTATATTTTTGTGGCATAAGTTTTATTTTGGCATTTCATCTTTACTTTTGTTTATTTTAATTTGAATCACTTCAACATATTGGTGTAGGCAATGATTTCCTGGATAAGACTCGAAGAGCACATACAATGAAAGCAAAACTAGACAAATAAGATTATATCAAATCCAGAAGCCCTGTATAGTAAAGAAAACAATCAAAAGAGTGAAGAGGTACCCTACAGAATGGGAGGAAATATGTGCTAGCTACTTGTTCAACAAAGGATTCATATCTATGATGTATAAGGAACTCAAAAAACTGAATAACATTAAATAACCAGTCAAGGAATGGGCAAAGGACCAGACTATATATTTTTAAAAGAAGAACTACAAATAGCCAATGAATATATAAAAAACCCTCAATATCACTAGTTAGCAGGGAAATTCAAATCATATCCATAATGGGATATCATCCCATCCTGTTAAAACAAATAGTAACAGTATAGTAACAAATAGACAAATAGTAACAAATGTGGTGATGATGTAGAAAAATGAGAACTGTCATACATTATTGGAAGGAATGTAAGTTAGTGTAGTCATTTTGGAAAATAATATGAAGATTTCTTAGAAACCTAGAAATAAAACTTCCATATAATCTAGCAAACCTACTAATGGGTATATATATATATATTTCATAGGATATGAATATATATATATATCCATAGGATATGAAATCATTATATCAAAGAGCAACCAGATGCACCATACTTATTGCTGCAGTATTCACAATAGACAAGATATATAATCAATAATGGTATCTCTTGTCAACGGTTAAATAAACTATGATATATATATATACACAATGGAATATTATTCAGACATAAAAAAGAATGAAATCCTGTCATTTGAAGTAAAATAAATGGAGCTGGACTACATCATGTTGAGAAAATAAGCCAGACCAAAAAAAAAAAAAAATAAGAACACTGCTACAAGCTCTCCTTCATATATGGAAGCTAAAAACTCAATATGAGTACAGAATTCTTCTCATTAGAAATTGGGAGAGTGGTAGAGAATAGATGGAGTTTGGATTTAGGAACCCAATCTGAAAAAGACAGAATAAATAAAATCTTACACAACATAGTGGAGAACTATAGTCCACAATAACTTATTACATAACTTATGAGTGAGTAGACGGAAAAAAGCTCCAAGTTTCCAATGTTAAAGTAATGTCAGAGAGACTGAAACATTGATTACCCTGATTTGGACAATGCACATTGTATACATGCATTGAAGTGTTGCACTGTAACCCATGAATATGTATGCTAATTGATAACAAATTTTGAACTATAAAAAATAAGAAGACACTCTTCTACGCATTAACTTTAGGCAAAAAAATATCTTTATCTTCGATGTGTCCTATAATAGAATATTCTGTTTTTCACATTGCCATGAGCAAGGAATCCTAAAGCTATTGAACCACAGAGAAAGCAACTTTAAAAATAAAATAAAGTTGGAACTAAGAAAGCAAGACCTAAGATAAAGAGAAAGACAAACTGAGTCCTCACAGCATTCTCTTTTGAATTAATGGATTATGCCTCATATGAGAAAAGTGCTATTTCTGGCCTTTTAGTTAAACCAAAGATTCCCATAATGCTTTTAGCTAGATTTACTTGGATACACTGTTTCTTGATATTCAAAGCATTTTTAAAATTTAAATACATTTATTTTATTTACTTGAAAGACTTATAAAGAGAGGGGACAGGGAGAGATGGTAAGAGATCTTCCATCTGATAATTTACTCTCCCAAACAGCCACAACAGCCAGGGCTAAAAGCCAGAAACCACCAGCCTCATCTTTGTCTCCCACGTGGGTGCAGGGACCCAGGAACTTATGCCATATTCCATTGCTTCTCCAGGCACATCACCAGGGAGCTTGATCAAAAGTGAGACAACCAAGACTTGAACTGGAGCCCATATTAGATGTTGGCATTGCAGGCAGTGGCATAATCCATTACACCATAATGCCAGCCACATTCAAATCATCTTGATATGGAATCCTTGAAAGGCACGTTGTTTGAAAGGCTTTGGTTGACAATTAGAGATCTACTTATATTTGTAGTCCCAAGAGTTCCACAATCTGGAGAGTAATCTATGTAGAACACCATTGAGCCAGAGTAGTCCAGAAGAGAGACTGAGAAAGTCTGCCAGTCCTGTAAATTGAGATTAGTCCCATTTCTCTTCCATCCAATGACTAGTCATTTGACTTCTGTCTCTGTATCCCAAAAGAGGATAACAAATAATTCTGGGCCAGCGCCACGGCTCAATAGGCTAATCCTCTGCCTTGCGGCGCCGGCACACCGGGTTCTAGTCCCGGTCAGGGCGCCAGATTCTGTCCTGGTTGCCCCTCTTCCAGGCCAGCTCTGCTGTGGCCAGGGAGTGCAGTGGAGGTTGGCCCAAGTGCTTGGGCCCCGCACCCCATGGGAGACCAGGAGAAGCATCTGGCTCCTGCCATCGGATCAGTGTGGTGCGCTGGCCGCAGCGCTGGCCACAGTGGCCATTGGAGGGTGCACCAACAGCAAAGGAAGACCTTTCTCTCTGTCTCTCTCTCTCACTATCCACTCTGCCTGTCAAAAAAAAAAAAAAAAAAAGAAGAAGAAGAAGAAGAATTCTGTTAAAGTGTTTCCTTGAGAAGAGCTACCTCCCTGGTGCAGGGAGCCTGACATTGTGTTTCCCCTCCACTGATGCCATAGATGTATTAGTTTTTTTATTTGGTATTTAATAGAAACCAGATAAGCCACAAACGTGTAATAACTTTAGTCGATTTCAATTTTAAGACAAGTTCAATCTTTGGGGCCAATGTTTCAAGTACAAGATACGGTGATCTCAATGAGGTTGAGACTGCTTAGGGAATTGCTTTCCTAAACTTTTTTTCCAGTGTTTAGATTATGGCACATGATCCAGGAGTATATTATGAGTGATCCTCTTGAACTTTGTCAGAAAGTCTTTATAAATCACATTCAAGAAAATATATTTAACTTCCATATACATATAGATGAAACTTGAGAACTTAAACAAGTGGAATGAATTTTGAAAGCAGCAACTTTCTTTTGCAGTTTAGGGGTTGAAATTTGGGGTTAGAAGGCTCTAATGGGAATAGCATGTTCTTTGAAAAACCAGAGGGTTTGCCTGACTTCTGGAATACTTTGTATAAAATGATAGCTAATTTTGGAGTTTTAAAAATGCAGGGTTATTGCTCTAAGAAGTTGTATTCTGCTAAATCTGAGCTGCTAAATTTTAATGCTTTCATCTGTAAAATGGGCTTAATCGGGCCGGCACTGAGGCTCAATAGGCTAATCCTCTGCCTGCGGCACTGGCACCCCGGATTCTAGTCCCGGTCGGGGTGCCGGATTCTGTCCCAGTTGCCCCTCTTCCAGGCCAGCTCTGCTGTGGCCAGGGAGTGCAGTGGAGGATGGCCCAAGTCCTTGGGCCCTGCATCCGCATGGGAGACCAGGAGAAGCACCTGGTTCCTGGCTTCGGATCAGCGCAGCAGCCCCTGGGGGAGCACCGATGGAAAAAGGAAGACCTTTCTCTCTGTCTCTCTCTCTCACTGTCCACTCTGCCTGTCAAAAAAAAAAAGGGCTTAATCATTCCATTTTATGGTAGAATATAAAAGGTAAAGTGTTCGTGAGTACATACGATAATATTTATAATGTAATATATGTTATGCATCAAGTACTGTTTTATAGACATTAGTAGTTATTTATTTATCTCAATATTTTTCAGGTACTAAGTGTCAATAAATATTAATACTCAATATATGTAATATTTGTACCATTCAAATAACATACGTAATAGTATGACTGCTACTTTCTAGATAAAAAATTGAGACACAACATTATTAAGAACTTGCCCAAGGTTGCACAGGTAAAATATGGCAGAGCAGAGACTCCAAGTGAGGGTTTTGTTCACATCTCTTTCCATTTACCTAAAAGCAGTGATTAATGGTTATAGTGAATGCCATTTTTTCAGATGAGAAAGCTGTCTTAGTCACACAGCCTACTGTGCTACTGAAACAGAATATCTGGAACTAGGTAGCTTACTGTGAACAGAGATTTATTCTTGCATAGTTCTAGAAGCTGGGAAGTCCAAGGCAGAGGCACCAGCATCTGGTAAGGACCTTCTTGTATCCTCAAATTATGGATAAGAAAGGAGCAAACTATATCCTTACATGGCAGCAAGGCAGAACAGAAGGACTCCAGTCCTTCAGTCCTTTCTATGGTAGCATAAATCTATTCATGAGGACTCAGCCTTCATAACTCAAACACCTATCACTAGACTCTACTTCCCAAAGAGTTGCATACGTTTTGGAGGAGGCAAAAAACAATAATCTCTGTATCTTTGGAGAGATTGGTTAGGGGTCCCATATGGATATTAAAATCTAAAACTGCTGCCGTTATTTACTTAAAATGGCAGACTATTTGGATATTAATTATGAACATCCTCCCAGATAGTTGAAATCATCTCTAGATTACTTTTAATACCCATTACACTTCAACATTATGTAAATAGTTGCTGTTAATATAGTGTTTAGGTAATAATGGGAAGAAAAATCTGTACATGCTCATTATAGTCCTATGTACATACTATTATAAAAAAAGATGCAGGATAAGCAAGATTCAGATGAGCACTGGATAAATAATGAGAACCTCTGGGACAGAAGACTGCAGTAGGGTACACCTGCACATCACTTGGTTAGCATGGATTCAGCATAGTACTTGATGCACGACAAATTTTTGCACTTTGGAATGTTCTTACATTTTGAAAAATGTATTTGATTTTTCAGCTAGTTGAATTTTGGATGCAGATGAGGACTACAAAGGGCTGCTTGTATGTTACTTTCTCAAAGTCACTAAAGTATTCATTGAAAGCACCTAGACTTAAAACTGAACTGAATATTCCTAATCTTTTAGTCCATAGTATATTGTAATAGTTTTCTCAAACACACATTTCCCTAATTCAAAAGTATTCAATTTCTCACTTTCAGTTCTATTCTCACCCTTGAGTGACAGATAAGGGATGTCAAATACACAAATCCCAGATCACTAAGTGTATCATTAAACCTGTGTTACTTTTAAGGAAGTTGTTGGAAAAACTTTTATGTAAACACATGTTATATTAACTCAAGCATATCAACTTGAAAAATATAATCTGTAGGCATTTTGAGGCTGTTAAGAAGCTACTTGAGACACCTGACTTCCATCTTGAAGTGCTTAGGTTCAACTTCAAATTCTAGTTTCCTACTAACATGTTTTTTGGTGTGAGCAAGTGATGGTTCAAATGTCTGCAACCAAATGGGAGACCCAAATTGAGTCCCAGGCTTCCAGCTTTGGTCTATTCCAGCCCTAGTTGTTACAGAAATTTGAGGAGTGAACCAATGGATTGAAGATCTGCTCCCCCTCTTCAACCTTTATGTTTGTGTGTGTATGTGTGAGTAGTTTTACCTCATTCATGACCAAATCAGTGTCTTAAAATTATTAACATATTATCATATGCCCCTGTATAGAACTTGCTTAAATTTAATCAAGCTTTGAGATTTGTAGAATCATATATAGAATCACTGTTATATTTTATACTTGCTTGGTATATTCTCCTCAAATCCTTTTAATAGATTTCTGCTTCTTGTCTCAATGGCCATTGCCTCTACCTACTTTCATAGACGTGAATTTCACACCTAAATTGTTCAACAAGTAAGGTTTTCCTGCTGGTATCTCATCTTTTTCTGCCTTAACTTAACATGATGGGTCTAGAGCAATCCAAACATTGGCATATGCTTTGCTCTAGCACCTTTTCCTTTCTTTGGCATCTTATGTCATGAATTTCTTATTTTCTGTTACTCTGAGTTCTCACTGTCTAGCACACAGTATGTAATAGATGCTTAAACTCATGTAGAGTACAGGGGAAAATGAATTATACTTTTTCTGTCTACTATGTTCAATTTATGGGAGATAGAGATATGTCATATCTGACTCCAACATTCAAGAAACTCAGTTATATCTGCATCCCCATTTACATAATAATTATCTTTTCAGAAAAAAAATACAGAGCCAAGGCCTGTTTGATACCAAAACAGCTCTTTTTCTGCCACCTTAGGATAGTGGTTATACTGGAATTTGATATAAGGTGAACTAAAGACTTCTAGTTGATTGCCAATATTCAATCTGTCTAATTTCTCTAGTTAATATTACTAGTTTTTGTCCCATTGTCTGTCCACTAGATCTATTTTTCACAGACCCATTCCCTATAATGTTGGAGTATATTTTTCAACTGAAAACTTTACCACCCACCTATATTATCACATTTACCAATCTCTTTCCTCTTATGCAACTAGGTATAATCATGCCACAACATTCTGGCAAAAGACATATAAGCTGAAGTAGTGTGTAGAGGGTACCCCTTCTTAAAGGGAAGCTGTAAGTCCTTTGTCTCCTCTTTTGACCTTTCTAATGCTTGTAGCAAGGTTTTAATGGATATCACTGTAGCAAAATTTTGGATACACGAGGTTGAAATACACATCCTAGAAATAGTGTAATAGAGACGAGAAAGATTCTGTGCCACTGAGATAAACAGAGTCATCATAGTAAATGCATACTTCTTTCCTTCAATATGTTTTAGAATGAATGAAAACTGATCTTAAATTTTAAAAAGAAAGGAAAGAAGGAGGGGGACTGAGGGAGTGAAATAGGGAGGGAAGAAAGTATTGTTATCTTCTTAGAATTGTACCTATGAAATATACAAAATCTGTCCTCTATATATTAACAAAATATTCTTAAAAAATAATTCTATGTTGTGCATGTGCACCCACACGCACACAAGACTTGATGCTAGAGAAGTGTTAAAGATATATGTAGAACCATTTAAATGAGACTTTCTTGTAACCAAATCAGAGCAGTGTTAAAAAAAAATAATTTTGGAGGTAAGCATTAGGCACAGCAGTTATGATGATCTTGGGATGTCTGCACCGACCATCAGAGTGCTTGGGTTTGATTCCTGACTCTGCTTCTATTTCTGGTCTCCTATTAATGAGAACCCTGAGAAGAGCAGATGATGTTCAAATACTTAGGCCACCACTTTTGAAAACCCAGATAGAGTTCCTGACTCTTGACTTTGGCATGACCCAGCTCCAGCTGTTGTGGGCATCTGGGGAGTGAATCAGCATATGGAAATTCAGTCTCTCTCTCTCTCTCTCTCTCTCTCTCTCTCTTTCTCTCTCTCTCTCTTGCTCTCTCTCTCTGTTTTCTTTGTCTCTCTCTCTCTGCCTTTCAAATAAAAATAAATACATAAATAATTGGTTTTATTTCTTGTGTTATTTCTATTTATTTCCCTTATATGCCATTGAAAGCAGTACCAACTAATATGGATAGCCAGAACTTTAAAGATACTTTGGAGAAGTAGATGTTGCTAAAACAAAGGAATTTAGCATGATAAGGAAAATCTAATGTGACTTTTGCAGTTATTTATAACTAGCTAATGACTTAGTATTTCTAACTAAGAAAAAATATTTAGGAAATGTAGATTCTTCCACTTTTACCTGGTATGTAGATTCAAGCAAATTACATGTATTACTCCCTCAGCCCTCCAAGTTATATTTGAAAGAACAAGGTCTGTGATCAAATTCCTGGGATCTCTTGCTAACTGTTTGACTTTGGATGAGTCCATTTATGTATCACAGCCTTACTTTCACAACAATGAAACATATTGTGAGACATCAATGAATTGTGTTATGCAAAGTGTTTATTATAGTGTCTGAAACAGAAAAGGCACCCAAGGAGTAGGAGTTTCTTGGAGATAATGTATTTCCTACAGTTACTGGATCTTAGCATAAAGAAGTTGACGGCATTCTGTTGAGAAAGTCTGTCTCCCATACCCTCATTCTTCTCCCTTCTGTTTTTGCACATATAGAAAGATAAGTTTCAAGGATTTCATAAAGATTCCATTAGCATCAGACGGAGTGCACATGACCCAGGAGAACTGACACTGTCAGTGGAAATCTCTAAATGGAAAGGTTCCCGTCGATGGAGCTGTTGCTTTACAGACATGTCAGTAAGAGCTTTTGTCTTAGGGGTTTGTAAATATTTATATTTTCAAACTACTATGAAAGGCACAACAGCCATTCCACATGAATGGATTACGTTAAATGTACCCAAAGTCTGTAATTCAAGCTGTCAAATGTGAGGAAATACCAGACTTAAGGCTGCCATTCCAATCCACTCAGAATAAATAAGAACTTGGGGTAGAATACTTTAACACAATGGCTCATAGACATATGGAAGACGTTACTAGAGAATATAACTGAAAAGAAGAAAAAACACATTAAATGAATTCAAGAAATACCTGGTCTTTCCTCCAGAGAGGCAAGGGATTGGGGCTTGAAGGAGAGCATTTTTTTGGCCTAGAAATAGGGAAATGGATTAACATTAAACCAAGAATGACGGTGGCACGTGGAGGCTTTTCCTGTTCCCAAGACATTTATCTGTTTTTCATTTATTGTTTTGGAGGTCTGGCGATATGAAACCAATATATGAACCAGAATATGTGTCCAGATAGGCTGGGTGAATGCTGGTGGATTCATTTACTGTGCAGGTTCTGTGTTAAGAATGTGGCCAAGTTTCCCAACCCACAGAACACAAGTGGAAGCTATGTTTATTGAAATGGAAAAAAAATACATTTCAGTGAGAGATTATCAGGGGTCGTAAATTTGATACGATTCTGTAAGCATGTGCTGGACACCTACTTTGAGCCAAGCATAGGCAATGAAGCTTCAGAAGCAGTCTGATTTAGTGGAAAAAGTGTTAGCTTCTAGTGCTTGGTCTAAGGCTCTCCCACTGTGTAGAATGTAGCAAATCATAATCCTCCGCCCTGCGGTGCCGGCACACCGGGTTCTAGTCCCGGTCGGGGCGCCGGATTCTGTCCCGGTTGCCCCTCTTCCAGGCCTGCCCTCTGCTGTGGCCCGGGAGTGCAGTGGAGGATGGCCCAAGTGCTTGGGCCCTGCACCCCATGGGAGACCAGGAGAAGCACCTGGCTCCTGGCTTCGGATCAGCGCGGTGCGCCGGCCGCGGCGGCCATTGGAGGGTGAACCAACGGCAAAAGGAAGACCTTTCTCTCTGTCTCTCTCTCTCACTGTCCACTCTGCCTGTCAAAAAAAAAAAAAAAAAAAAAAAAAAGAATGTAGCAAATCACTTCCTCTTTCTGAACTTTAGCTCAAAATGGCAGAGTTTTCTTTTTAATGAATACTAAATTGGATGATAGGGCTAAACTATGGGGCCAAATAGACTTGCTAATACTCTCTATTTCACCTTTCAAAGTACATTTGAAAGAATAACAGATAAGTGATCGTATTCAGTCAGTTTTGGTACCCAGTTCTTAGATAACCCTACCTGTGACAAGAGATGTCCCCTACACTCAGACAAATGACTTATTTGTTCAAGAGGATGTAGCTGAGGTGACATATGTTACCTGTGCCATTCATGATAATCAACAACGGTCCAGATAGAAGCAGTCCATCAGACAGCATCCTGCATTGGAAAAGACATGAAGCTCTGCCATTGCTCATTTGTCCTAAACATACAGCATAAATGAGAAATTTACACTTATTGCTTAAAGTCACTGAGATGTGGGGAGATGCCTTACGTTACTGCAGCAAAACATCCCTTTAGTGGCTGGTACTCATAAGGATCAGAGTAAACTCTAGCCGGCAAATCACACATTCTTACCTTAGAATGTGCTAAGTCACACAGTAAGCTGTGTCACACTGGTGTCTGGTACACAGGTAACAAAAAGCAAATTTGCATAATCCATGGTCTTTCACAGGATAACTTCCACTCAGTCAAGGAATCTACAATAACCTCTGTACACTTGCAATTGGTTTATTCCTCTACTGTGAGAAGAAGAGGCTACAATTAGGATAAGGGATAAAAAATATTACTTTGTGACATCCCCTGCCAAGTAGAAATATGATAACTGTTCCTTCTAACAGTGCTGAAGACCTGTTGAACAGGAAGGTAATCTGCTCAGGTATCTTTCTAAACTCTCTTTATGTATTTTGAGAAATGTGCTGGATTGTATGATTCAGTCAGGTTAACCAAGTAGGAAGAAGTGAAATAAGGACAAATTATTATTATTATTATTATTATTGACAGGCAGAGTTAGACAGTGAGAGAGAGATAGAGAGAGAGAGAGAGAGAGAGACAGAGAGAAAGGTCTTCCTTTCCATTGGCTCACCCCCCAAATGGCCACTATAGTTGGCGTGCGTTGCCAATCCGAAGCCAGGAGCCAGGTGCTTCCTCCTGGTCTCCCATGCAGGTGCAGGGCCCAAGCACTTGGACCATCCTCCACTGCCTTCCCGGGCCACAGCAGAGAGCTGGACTAGAAGAGGAGCAACCAGGACAGAACCAGTGCCCCAACCAGGACTAGAACCCCGGGGTGCCAGTGCTGCAGGCGGAGGATTAGTCAAGTGAGCCGCGGCGCTGGCCAAGGACAATTTATTAATAAGGGAAGACAATCTTAATAAATACAACTAAAATAGAGATGAAGAGGAGACTGCAAATCTGAGAAGCCTGTTTTGTAGACAGAATTGTTAGTGAGAGTTTGGAATGAAGAAGTGAAGCCAAAAAAAGAATAACAAGACAATGATTGTGTCATTCATAAAGAGGAAAATTTCACAAGAGGAATCTGTTTAAAATGTTGAATAAGGCATTCAGCTTTAGGTTTTCACTTGTGATCTTGCATATAATCTCAGTGATCACATGACTCTTTGAGATCATGTTTAGACACAGACCACTGGGCAAGATGCATCATTCAGCTGGCTACTTGTGGCCCTTCTAGTAAATTTATGTAAGATTTACTGGAAGGCCAATTGTTTATGGTTCATGGGAGGTATTCACAGACAATTAAAGAAGCAGAAATTTGACCACAATTGTATACCCTGAGACACACTAGACAAAATCCCAAGAGAATGGTCTGAGGAATTTGACAGACCTGAGTTCAAATTCCAGCTCTTCTACTTTCTGGCTTTTTGGATTGGAGTAAGTTACATGAAGCCACTCAGTCTCAGTTTTGTCACCTACAAAATGGAATATAATAGCATGTACTTGGAGGGTTGTTGTGATGATCCCAGAATTTAATCAATGTAATGTGACCAAAGCAGAGTAAGCATTGCATAAATGCCATTTCCTTTTCCTTTTTCTTTCCCACATACCACTTAAATGATGTGAAATGAGACCATTTCTGAAAGACAACATTGAATGATATGTTTGTTACTGGTCAACTTACCCTTTCATTTTGAGAGTCCAAAAACAATCTTTCATGGTAAATCAAAGGGGTTTTTCCATCAAAGAAAAGAAAAGGACCAAACATATTTGGTTTACTATTCATTTAAGATAGCTCTAGCCAGAAGGACATTTTGCCTGAATGAGAGATAACTTGGATGGATGTCTGTGCAGGGGAAGGGGAAGTAGTGGTCATCAATTCCAAATATCATATGGTCTGTTGTGGAGGGAAAAGTGATGTGCTTTGTGGTCCAGACAAGAGGATTCTGACCAATAGATCAAAGTGACCACGAGGCATTTTTCATTAAATTCACTGCAGCTAATAGTCCCACAGCAACTATTCAAAGTATTGAGTGCTCTGTTGCTGGACACATGCAAGTTAAGATTGGGGAGAATCCTGGTTACTTAAGAAACAGATTCCCACACTGGGAAAGCCTGCATTAGATAAAACTCAACTCAGCAAATGTGTAATGAGGGTCTAGTACATGTAAGGCCTTAGCTGTAATCTGGAAAAGAAACAGATATAATGGAGAGAGTGTCTTTCCACTTAAGCACACTTAAATTCCAACACTCAAAATTTCTTTTATTCCTGAATCAACTTAGTAACTAAATTTTCTGCAATAGTTAGTAATTTCAATCATTGGCTAGATACCATAATTTGTGAACCTTGTATGCTAACTGCTAATACTCTGATTCCTTATGTAGAATTATCCATCTTGGATGATAATGCAAGCTTGATTTTTTAACACAGGTGTATCTTTAGTTCTAACTATGAAATTAAAGGAGCAAACACATTAATGAATTATGTCAGTATACATCTATTGAAAAGAGGAAATTATATAGCCAGAAAAGAGTTAAAGTTTGTAAAACTGGGTTTTAATTTTAGCCTAAACAATACCTAGCTCTATCAGTTCTGTGATTCCTGAGATTTTTCTGAAACTCAGTATAACCATTTGTACTGTAGAGGATGAACCTGTAATTTCCCAGTTCACCTCCTGTTCCAAAATGCTGTGATGATATTGATCACATTGCAAAGACATGCCAAATACAGACTATGTGTCAGACACCACCTGAGGAAATAGGAGTAGAGAAAGTAGTGAGCTGGTGCCGCGGCTCAATAGGCTAATCCTCCGTCTGCGGTGCTGGCACACTGGGTTCCAGTCCTGGTCGGGGCACCGGATTCTGTCCTGGTTGCCCCTCTTCCAGGCCAGCTCTCTGCTGTGGCCAGGGAGTTCAGTGGAGGATGGCCTAAGTGCTTGGGCCCTGCACCCCATGGGAGACCAGGATAAGCACCTGGCTTCTGCCTTCGGATATGGCTGCGGCGGCCATTGGAGGGTGAACCAATGGCAAAGGAAGACCTTTCTCTCTGTCTCTCTCTCTCTCACTGTCCACTCTGCCTATATATATATATATAAAAGAAAGTAGTGAGACAAGGGTTGGCGCTGTGACACAGTGGGTTAACGCCCTGGCCTGAAGCACCAGCCTCCCATATGGGCACTAGTTCGAGACCCAGATGCTCCACGTCTGATCTAGCTCTCTGCTATGGCCTGGGAAAGCAGTAGAAGATGGCCCAAGTCCTTGGGCCCCTGCACCTACTTGGGAGACTGGAAAGAAGCTCCTGGCTCCTGGCTTCAGATCGGCACTGTTCTGGCCGTTGAGGTCATCTGGGGAGTGAACCATCTCTCTCTCTCTCTCTCTCTCTCTCTCTCTCTCTCTCTGTGTGTGTGTGTGTGTGTGTGTGTGTCTCTGCCTCTCCTCTCTCTGTGTACTCTTTCAAATAAATAAATAAATCTTTAAAAAAATAAAAAAGCCGGTGCCGTGGCTCAACAGGCGAATCCTCCGCCTTGCGGCGCTGGCACACCGGGTTCTAGTCCCGGTCAGGGCGCCGGATTCTGTCCCAGTTGCCCCTCTTCCAGGCCAGCCCTCTGCTGTGGCCCAGGAGTGCAGTGGAGGATGGCCCAAGTGCTTGGGCCCTGCACCCCATGGGAGACCAGGAAAAAGCACCTAGCACCTGGCTCCTGCCATCGGATGAGTGCGGTGCGCCGGCCGCAGCGCGCCGACTGCGGCAGCCATTGGAGGGTGAACCAAGGCAAAAGGAAGACCTTTCTCTCTGTCTCTCTCTCTCACTGTCCACTCTGCCTGTCAAAAAATATAATAAAATAAAAAATAAAAAAAGGAAAGAAGTAGTGAGACAAGCATCCAGCAATGCAAGAATCTCCCCTCTCATGAATAAAATAGACAACAAATCCATGATTATGAGGCAATATATAAATACTTGTATATGCTAAGTACTACAGGGATGAAATAGCTGAACATCTGGTTTTGCTTTGAAGGGTTGAGAGAGGTTTGTTTAATTCAGAAACATTTTATTTGATAGACAGAGAGACATAGACATAGAAACAGAGAGAAAGATCTTACATTCACTGGTTCACTACGCAAATATCCACAATAGCCAGAGCTGGGCCAGGTCAAAGCCATAAACTTGGAACTCCATCTGGGTCTCCCATTTGGATGGTAGGGAGTCCTCCTGACAGCCTTGTGGTACCTAGGACCATATCCATTTATATTTTACAGATAAGGAAATAAAGCCATAACATTTAAATTGCATTAACATTACAACTCAGTCCCAGTCTTTATGGCTGCCCATAAAGATTCTGAGAGGCACATTTGGTGATATGATGGAGTAACATGCTATCACTTCTCAGCCTTTTGGCTAAGATCAAGTGTGATGGAGTGACATGCTAAATTAGCAATCCCTACAACAAATGCTATTCAGATCTTCATTTGTGCCAGACATTAATACTAATGACTGGAATGCACTTGTAAACAAAAGTAGTCATCAGTCCCTGCTCTTCTGCCCTACTGACATTCTAGAGAAACATACAAAGATTGATGAGAATAATAAATAAGGAAATTACATTATTTGTTAGATATTGAAAAGGATTGTGGAAAGCCAAGATAATGATGACCAGGATATGTGGACTTTGCAAGATGATTTAGGTGTTGCAAGTTTTGATACAATGGACAGTCTGAGCCTTGAGACGAGGATGAAATTTAAGTTAAATCTTTTTTTTAAAGATTTATTTTATTAAATAAAGTCTTGAAGAGCATTCAAGGGGTAGCCATATCATGGATATGGCAAGTGGAAATGGTGGAATGTAAGAAAAAACATAACAAGGACAAAAAAAATCAGTCTTATTATATAGAACATTGTGGCTATAAAGTTTCTTTAATGGAATTCTAGCAAACCAGGATTTGGGGGTTCAAATATTACATGATCAATGTCAAACATAAAAGAGATTTAAATTATAAATATATGGAAATTTGAAACAATGACTCCCTATCTGAGTTACAAATTACTTGTCTATAAACTGGACACCAAAATGTCTAATTCACTGAGTTCTTATAATGATTTAACAGAGTAGTTATAAACAAAAATGTTGCAAGAAGTCTCATACAGAGAATGCAAGGCATTCTTTTCACTGTCTCTTTAATGTTTTGTTGTGTTAAAATGGGAAAATCAATTATTATTTTCATTTGAATAGTCCACTGCATTGTACACATGTTTCTGAAAGCCTCAAGCAACCAGCTACCTGTTAATACCATTGTCTTGGGCTTATGTTCAAATCCTTGCTCAAGGACTGACACAGCTTTGGATCCCTTATACTTGGGAGTATCATGAATGCTTGTCTATTCCCTGATTTATTGTCCCAAAACTAAAGTGATATGAATCAGATCCTATCATCTCTCTCCATAGAAGTCGATTTTGTAGATTTAAAGAATCTATTTTCAATGAAGTGCACAGATTTTGCATTTATTTTGTGGGTGAAAACTGAACTATAAAAGTTAATGTGCAATGGGACTGTATTAAAAAGTTAATTTTGAAGTAAGGAAGAATCGATGAACCTGATTTGTTGGCTGATGGTAGTTGACATGCTCAAATATGAATTCAGTTCATTAAATGGTTCTGTTCTCAAAAACATACTTGGAATTAGAACATCTACCTAAAGATGGTTGAAATAAACCTTACCATTGGGCTTGGGGAGTGGTGTTTTCAAAATTTCGATTTAGTTCAAATCTCACAATATTTATCATAATTTTTTTAGATCTTCCATATACCAGCTACTATGAAAAGTATTTTAATATATTTTCTTACTAAGTCTTCCAAAAATTGTGAGATGTGCACTCTGTCCTTTTTATATCGGGAAACTGTCTTTTATACTTAAGAAAATAGAGATTTAGTCAAAATTTTGCTCAAGGTCATAAAATTTCTAAAATTCAGAGTAAATGAGTAGAAATCTGAATCCCTATGAGGCCAAAAATTCTTCTACTTCCCCACATTATTCCACCTGTTTAATCAAATAGACTTTTCAATATATAGATTTACTGTTTATATCATACAGCAGAAAACTTCTTTTCAGAGAGAATTTTCATAACATTATGGAAAATAATTCATGAAAGTGGTGAACACCAAGGCAACATTACTTGTCTTAGCATAACACCTTAAGATGACATTTTATGAATGCTAAACTGTCATTTTCTACATCCTTACTTACACGGAATTGCAGATAGGAGAAACGAAAGAAATGAAGACATATCGGAACAATTTTCAGGGCTGAGGGGTAGAATGGGAAGAAGTTGACCTGGAGACAAAAGACTTATGCTCTGTCCCTTGATTGGTAAATAGCTTACTTTTAAGATTTATTTATTTGAAAGGCACAATTAGAGAGAGAGACAAAGAAAGACACACACACACACACACACACACGGAAAGAGAGAGAGAGAGAGAGAGAGAGAGAGAGAGAGAGAGAGAGAGATCTTCCATCTACTAGTTCATTCCCCAAGTGTCTGCAACAACCAGGGCTGGGTCAGACTGAAGGCAGAAGCCAAGAACAACTTCTGGGTTTCACACGGGGGTGCAAGGGCCCAAGGACTTGGGCCATTCTCCACTGTTTTCCCAGGCACATTAGAAAGGTACTTGATTGGAAATGGAGCAGTCTGGACTAGCAACCAGCACCCATATGGAATACCAGCACTGTAGGCTGTGGCTGTGACCCACTGTGCCCCAGCACTAGCCCCAAATAGCTTGTTTAATTAAGATCATGGAAAAGTTGCTTTGCACTTTTTCAGACTGAAAAAAAGGTAATATTTTCTTCACCAATTTCAAGCTCCAACCTTCAGTTTCCATAATTTTTCTAGGATTGAATGAGTTATTTTTTGTTTCATGTTGTGGGATGCTCTTTAGACTGACCAAACAGTGCAGCTTCCTTGATGAGGTTATTTCTAAATGTAAACACTAAAAGTAAAGAGTTAAAAAGTCTCCTGGTCCTAAGCTTAGATGAGAAACACTGAGGATCACAGAAGAACAAGTCGTGGCTTTCCAAAATCCACATGCCAATTCAGTGCCAAGCTGGGACTAGACCCAGGCCCTCACATTCCAGTCTAGTGACCTGCATTGCCTCCAACATGATTAAATCTGACGTCAGACCTCACACAGAGATGATTTTTGTTGTTTTGTTCTATTATGTTAGTCCAGAGCATACATGTTTTTACTCCATAATGAAAAATGATCACTCTTCTTAAAGAATAATTGAGATGAAAAAGACAAAGTAATCACACTGCATCTGCAGATATTGGCATTTCAGAACACTGAGTGCATAATACAATAATGTTCAAGGAAATTAGTTATTGTCCAAATACACTGGCTGCTTTGACTTCCTCAATGCAGTCTCACCAACAATATTATATTGAAAAATATTCAAGTTCTTTTTTCTTTGATCTGCATTATAATATCTGAAGAAAGACGAGTCATTAATATTATAGAGTAGTTGCCTTAACAGAAGTGCAATGGCTCAAGTCAGGGACATATGATACTGGCTTTGACATTTACATAGACTTGTCTTCTAGACCCCGAGTTTGCTGGGAGGCAAACAGGAGCATCATATGCCGAAAGGGTGTGAAGTCATATCATATCCTATCATTCATATTCATATATAGAGAGATGAAAATCCAGTGGGGAGAGGGGAAGACAGTAGAGTCCAATGACTGCTTACCATGGAAAAGGATGTTCTACATTATTTTTTACTCACCACATTACTGTAATATAGTCATTATTGACCATTATTTAAAGATGGAGACTGGTTTGTAACATAGTAATAAAATATTACCTGGGACTCCTGCAATGTGTGTAAGAGTATCTAAGTTCAAGTCTCAACTCTGTGTCCAATTGCAACTTCTTGTTAATGCACACCATGGAATGCTAACAGGTGATGCTCAAGTAGCTGGGTCCATGTGATACACAGGAGAGACCCAGATTGAGTTCTAGCTTTTAGCTTCTGCAAGGCCCAGTCTCAGCTGTGTGGACAGTTGGGTCGTGAACCAGCAGATCTTTATCTTTACCTGTATCATCTCTCTCTCTCTCTCTCTCTCTCTCTCTCTCTCTCTCTCTCTCTCTCTCTCTCTCTCTCTCTCCCTCTCGTCTCTATATCTATATCTACCTTTCTTTTTTTTTAATTTTTTGACAGGCAGAGTGGACAGTGAGAGACAGAGAGACAGAGAGACAGAGAGAAAGGTCTTCCTTCGCCGTTGGTTCACCCTCCAATGGCTGCCGCGGCCGGCGCTTGGCGGCCGGCACACTATGCTGATCCGATGGCAGGAGCCAGGTGCTTATCCTGATCTCCCATGGGGTGCAGGGCCCAAGGACCTGGGCCATCCTCCACTGCACTCCCGGGCCTATAGCCTTTCTCTTCCTCTATATCTCTGTATATCTCTATCTCTTTCTCTCTGTTTCTTTGCCATTCAAAGAAATACACCTTCAATGGAGAAAGCTGAGGCTAAGCAACATTAAAGAGATACTTTCAATTCATAATTGTGCAAGTGGAAGCCTTCATGATTTTCTGAGACAATCAACTGCACCTTTTTTTGTTGTTGGTGGTGGTGCTCACACTACTTCTGTAAGAGGAACCTTCTGTAAGGGAGCCTTTGTGTTGAGTTATTACAACTGTTTAGACGTGGTGGATGGTGATGCTTTTTGGTCCTCGGAATTCAAGATCATGTTAGAGAGGGAAGAACAGATTTTCCCTCACTTAGCCTGAGACGGTTAAGCAAGAAATACAGATGGCTATTGATGGAAAGTATACTTCTTTTTAAAAAAGAGACAGAGTCCATTATAATAAGATTTGCATATTATCAGTTTGGTCTGCCTCAGAAACAGCATGCTTTGTTGAAGTGTGGTCAACTTGCTGAGCAAAGAATTCACAGAAATGTATGGAAGGTTGAAGCATTATATAGAAAGTTGAACTGGGAAATCTCTCCGAAGACATCAAATTCTACATTTCTATGATTTATTATTTGATCTGTAGTACTTTGGTTAACGTAGAAGGTACATTCAATTCCTGTAATTTTAGGTTCCTAGGTTTTGTCCAAATGCATATTTTTGCAAGAAAAAAATCCTCAGCAGTGCTATATTATGGCTTTTGGCTGAAATCACATGCCTAAAATGTGCAACTGAAATATGGCTTTATGGAGGAGTTCCAAGTTTTTCAGAATTATGTACTGTTTGAGAGGGGTCAACCACAGAACTGCACATCTCTGCAGTGTCTTCAAATATTCTGAATTGCTGAGATCTGCAAAACCAATTTGGAAACCTCCAGAATGGGAGGTCCTTTTGGCTTCCTGTCCTGAAGCTGCTATTCCACAGAATAGGAACCAGAAACAATATGTACTTGCTCAAAGCCACCAGGTTGCAAACTTGCTAGCATTAGAAGAAGGGAAGCCCAGGGGATCTGTCAAGTAAGTGAGACTCCTCTTTGATGGCCCAAAGCCATCAAAAAACCACAAAATTCTGGAGGTGAAAACTCAGCAGTATTTTTTTCAGCCAGGGATACTAAACTGAGGCTCAGAAAGGAAAACGGAATTGTTTAAGAAAACACAGCAACTTTGCTCCAAGATTACCACCAAATTCTAAAGTCTTGAGTCATCATGAGTTTGAGGAATTACAGAATTTCAGAATGAGACAGAAATTCAGATATCATCACTTCACCAGAATTTGCCTGGTTAGAATTAATAACATTCTTTGAAAAATTTCTTGGAGTTGCCCCATTTTCAAAACTGAGAAGTCTCACAGAGAAGAAACTCATTTTCTTTGAATTGTTTCCCATACTCACTTGACTACGGAATCATTCTGCTTCTGGCCACCCAGTGACAGTGGAACCCTGCAGAATGCACTTTGGAAGTGATAGAGTTAACCATTGTAACTGTCTACCTGGCTTCTCCACAAATGGAGTCACCTTTGCAAGCATCCACCTTGATTGTTTACAGTGAAGGGAAACTTAGCTGATAGTTGCCCCTTATCAAACTGTGACTTCTCTAGGGACATGCTGGTGACATGTTCACTGTGACTCTTATGCCAGAAAACTAGTGTTTAATAACTCTGTGATTATTGCTCCTGTAGATGCTCTCACCATATTTTCAACAATTCTAGTTATCAGGGTGATAATCTTAATATTCATCTTCAGTTTCTTGCTTCTATCCTCCTCCTCCTCAATATAGATCTTCTTTCTATGCAAAGTGTTGAAAATGCTGATATGTCTTCTTCATGAGACTGAATCTGTCTTTGTTAAACATTATTGGATTATTTTACTTATTCTTATCTAGCATGGTTTCAAATCTCCTCAGCATTTTAGCAACTGATTCTTGTTGAAACTGTGGTGTTTCATACAATTAAAATATATAGGTCCAGTTTTTAGCTGTACTACTTGGTAGATGTATGAAGTTTTTGAAAAGTGCATAGTTATTGTGAATTTCAGTTTCCTTACCTAACCCAAGAGCTATTCATTTCTTATATTCTCTCTTTATTTTGAAATCAACCATATAGAAAAATGTGATAAGAAAGAAAAAGCTTTTAGTCCAGTGGTTAAGTTGCCCACATCCTATATTAGGTACCTCTGTTCCAGCTCCAACTTCTGACTTTACCTTCCTCCTAATACACACCCTGTGAGGCAGCTGGTGGTGGCTCAAGTAACTGGGTTTCTGTCACCTGTTAGGTATGCCTGGATTGAGTTCCTGCTTCCTGGCTTTGATCCTAGCCCAACCTCAGCCATTGTGGGCTTTTGGGGAGTGAACCAGTGCATGGGAGCTCTCTCTGTCTATCTCTTTGGCATGTGCTCTTGCTCTCTCTACTGTCACCCCAAATAAATAAATAATTTTAATGTGGTGAGAAGAAAAATGAGAATGTATATATGGCCTGTAAAACAGTCTTCATATTTTACCTAATATGACCCCTTTAGCCTGACATCTTCATTCCAAGAACCTTCCTAATTTGTAGGAATCTCTTCTGAATATCGTCACTTGGGACTATCTTGTACACATGTGATTAAGCAACAAATATTATAATGCAACATTGGGAGAGGTATTTGTTCCTTTATTTGTGACTACTCTTAGCAAACTGAGAGCACTCAGCTTACAGTGACCAGAGCTAACATAGAGCTTTGGGGGAAGGAAGGAAAAATGAGACAGCCAATTTAAGGCAGGGATAGCAATGTGCCCTCACTTCATATTCTCTTTGGAAACAGGTGTTAAATAGCCTCTATATTATCTAGTTTAAAATGCAGCTTCTATTTGAACATGAAATTCTTGTCTTCTCTTTATGAATGTTCAAATTTCATAAGTGCTGGGATAGGGAAAAGAGATAGGGAATGAGAACAAGTCAGTATCTATTGTCAGTCTAGTTTTCTGAGTTACCCTATTATTAAAAGGTTTTCTTTCTTGGAGTTTTGGGGCTTTTTCTTTACAAAATTAGTAAATATTTATAGTCCAACTTCCATTTTCTAATAATGAGGGTACCTTAAAAAGGTCATGGGAAATGGAATTAAAAGATGTTAATTTTGGTGCAAAAATGATGAAGTCCATAGTTTTTTTTTATAACAAATTTTGTGTGAATTTTTAAAAGCCTCTCATAGTATGACTTTGAATATGTAATAATGAGCTTCATTGAGAAATGATAGAGCTTCACAAAGGTTATAATCTCAGTGGTAAGACATATAGTTAAATAATATGAAAAGATAGAAAGTAATAGGAAAAAGTCCAGATCCTAAGGGAACAAAATAGAGAGGTGTCAACGCATAAGAAGTCAGGAAAGACTTCAATAGGAAATGTTCCATAAACTGAGGCCTAAAAAATGAGCCACAAAATAGATAATGGAAGAGATTTCAGAAAGTTAAAACATGAAAATCTTAGTGAATTCTCTATGCCTGAGGAGCCTGAGCAATTGTTCTAATGGAAATTATATACGATGTGCATCAGCAAGCAGGGTCACCTTGTGTTTTGTCTCCTAACAAATATTCTGTTCCATTATTTGGAAATGTAGACGAGTACATGAGCATCACCTGGAGGCGTCTCAGGAGTGCACATTCTGAGGCTCCACCACAAACTCACTGATTCAGAACCTTGATGGGTGGGGCTCAAAGATCTGTGATTCAGTAAGTTCTCTGAATGATTTCTATGCACATTAGAATTTGAGAATTCTTGCTTTATCTTATTTCAGAGCTGCCACTACCCTTGTGATATATTGATTCAACTCTTGGCATTTGAATTTGCATCCACAACATCAGAGAAAACCAAGCATGTAGGTCTGCATATTTGGTACCTAGAAGCTGCACACGAGAACTCCATAGTCCCTAAAACGTGTAAACAAAACATTATCTCACTAGACTCTAAAATACACCTCTCTAGAGAGCATGATGTCTGCAGGATCTGGGAATATCAATTACAAGATAAAGACACTGTCCTCTCTGCAAACAGACAACAATAGCCCCGTTTGTCCATAAATGTCACTAGTGGGGTGGGTCAGATATGATTTGGTTGATGCTGCCATGTGAAGTGTCTCTAATGTGTCATTTTTTAAAGAAATGTGATAACTTAGCTTCCCCCTAATCTTTAATATTAGCATGCTACAACCTATGCTTAGATAAGAAAAACTGCCCTTCCTTGCTGTGAGTCATGTTAGCACCTCTTAAGGGCAGTAAAGGAAAAGACAAATGATAATGGAAGAAAGAAAAAAAACAATTTCAATAGTGCTTTCAGCTGTGACTAAAACCTAGAGTAGGAGGCAAAGGCTTTTATTGAGAGATCATAACAGACAATGCATCATAAACCCAATCTATATCAGGAAGGGCAAATGATAGGTAAGGAAGAAAGCCCTTTCCTGGTATGAGACTGTGTCTGTATACTTGGAAAACCCTTGAGGTAGAGAGTAATTCAAGCAATAAACTCAGATGTTACTGTTTTGCTTAAAGCATGAATTAGTGCTTCCACTTTGCTCTTGTTGCTTCATTATGATAGTCAAATACCTACAGAAAAAATTCAATCTGTGTGACTTCTGATAATATTCCTAAAAGAAAGTAGCTGTGAAGTAAAGAGCTTTAGATAGGAACATTGCTTTCGAGGAACACTGTTTGAATTGGATCTTCATAGTTACTGTGCTTGGTCTCAGCTCCACACCTTCCCATAGTCAGGCAGAACTAAGCACAGCAAGATGCTCTAAACAACTAAAGTGTCTCCATTTGACAGGTCCTCTTATCTTGAAAAGCCAAATTTGTTTAAGTGGCAAAAGTTTTTCTTCATTACACATCGATAACTAATTTATTCTTATGTGACTTTAGAGTAGTTGAATATTAGTGTTAGTCTTCTCAAAACTGGCTTGGGAGGTTTAAGATGTTGATCAGAATGTGATGGGAATCATGGTTTTCCTTCTAGTGCCTACTGTCATGATTTCAACACAGAGGAATCTAATCCTTGTTATTTTTGCTACACTAAATCCTGTTCTTGGGTCACGACACATGAAAACTCACCAGGGTCCTAAGGAAAGGTTTAAAACCATCAGCTTAATGTAGAGCTGTGATGCATGTTTATATGATATATTCAGATATGTTTGTGATAAGCTATATATATGACCAGATTTCATACAAAGTACAGGAGGTACCTTGGTGTAGTCACAGAAGGGATGAATATGTAATTGTTACCTGCATTGAAGTCTGTGTTCCTCAGCTGTCCAGGGTGGAGTATGTTGCCATCCACTTGCTCTCAGAGTAAATTGTCTTGGGCTATGAAATAGTTGTGTCTGTGGATGTTTCATTTTTAAGATTTATTTATTTATTTGAAATGCAGAGTTACAGAGACAGAGTGAGAGAGTCACAGAGAGACGGACAGAGATCTTCCATCTGCTAGTTCACTCTCCATTTAATGGCTGCAATGATCTGTGTTGGGCCAGGCTGAAATCAGAAGCCTAGTATTCCATTTGGGTCTCCCGTGTGGATAGCAAAGGCCCACGTATTTGGCAGGGACCCAAGAACTTGGGCCATCTTCTGCTACTTTCCTAGGCACATTAGCAGGTAGCTGGATGAGAAGTGGAGCAGCTCTAATTGGGATGCAGGCATCACAGGCAGCAGCTTAATCCTCTGTGCCACAATGCTGGTCCCTATGAATGTTCTAAATGTGAATCATTTGACATGGTAGGGTAGATAGAGCATCTGAATACTTGATAGGATGTCTAGAGTCACATTTCTGTTCTCCAGTGATAGGCTGCACGAGCTAAATAAGTTCCTTTTCCCACATGGAGTCTCTGTTGTATTGATCTGTATGCTAAGGTGATAGAAGTTAAGTGATCCTGCAAGTCCTTTAAGCTCTAAAGTTTAAAAATTCCTGTCAATTTTTAAGTCACCTATTTTTGGTCTTACTATTTTTGCACCTGATTTTGCTGTCTTTTGTAAGTCACAGAAAGCTAAGTGTTATAAATGTAGTGTGATGGATGTTTCAATTTTCCATTATGAAGACTATTCATCAAATATAGGTTAGAGTAATATAGCCACTAAAATAGAACACATGCTAATTTTAATGCCTTGTAATAAAGAATGCTGTTGAGCTAATGGAAAAGAGGATACATAATATAAAAATTACATTATGGGGGCAGATATTTGACACAACAGTTGAAATGATACTTGGAACACACTTATCCAAAATTGGAGTGTCTAGGTTTGAGTTTTGACCTGCTCCTGATTCCACTGGGTAGCAGTGAGTAGGTGGGGCCCTGTCATCATGTGAAAGAAATACTCTGAGTTCCTGGCTCATGGATTTTGAACAGGCTCAAACCTGAGATGGAAGAATATGTTTGTTTGTTTTACTTTTTAAAAGTGCTAGAGGGGCCGGTGTGGTAGAACAGTAGGTTAAGCCTTTGCCTGTGGCACCAGCATCCCATATGGGCACTGATTCAAGTCTTAGCTGATCCACTCAAATCAGCTCCAAGCTGATGTCCTGGGAAAGCAGGGGCAGATGGCCCAAGTGCTTGGGCACCTGCACCTATGTGGGAGACCTGAAAGAAGTTCTTGGCTTTAGATCAGCCCAGCTCCGTCCATTGCAGCCATGTGGGGAGTGAACCAGAGGATGGAAGACCTTTCTCTGTCTCTCGCTCTCTCTGTCTGTAACTCTACTTCTCAAACAAATAAATAAATAAAATATGTAAAAAATGTGCTTTATAGTGAAAATCTGCCCTGGGTTCCATGTCATGTATTACAGAGAAGAAAGAATATATTCTGCATAAATAAAGTGAAAGGAAGACCAATGCAAAGATTTAAGGTGCTTAGAGGAAGAGACCTCTCTCTTTCTGTCTCTCTCTTCCTCTATAAACTATATCTATGAGCTTGTATTCTCTTAAATGCAATGTATGGTGAATCCATCTATATTCCATCCAAATTCCCACGTGGAATTTAGGGTAGAGAACAAGAGTTCCTTGACAGAGGAAAAACAGCTAATGTGCTTTTTTAAGTGAAACGCTATTGCTATATTACATTACTCTTCGTCAGAATCTCAAAAATCTTCAGTAAAGTGTTCAAGAAATGAAAAATGCTGGCTATGATAAGATTTCATTTGGAAATTCATGAAAAAACTAGAGGTCTGTGCTAAGATTTTTATACAGGTTACAGAATAGAAGAAGTGAAAGAACTGAGGTACAGAACAAATGAGGTAACTAACTTGAAATGCAGATGGCTACAGTTAGGGTCAAGTATTACAGAACTTGGATGTTTAATGGTGTAGCCTAGGAATCTGATTTTAACATGTTCTAAAGATGATTCAATGCAGCTAACACAGTGTGTGTCTATGAACTTGAATTTGGGAAACACATGTGTTGGATATAAGAAAGCAAGAACTGGTATTGTGGCACAGCAGATTAAGCCACAGTCTGTAGTGTCAGCATCCCATATGAGCCCCAGTTCAAATCCCAGCTGCTCCATTTCTGATCCAGCTCCCTGCTAATGTGACTGGGAAAGCAGTGGAAGGCTCCCCAAAGGCTTGGGCTCCTGCACCCACGTGAGAGACCCTGATGAATCTCATGGTCCCTGGCCCAGTCCTGGCCCTTGCAGCCAGTTGGGGAGAAAACCAGTGGATGGAAGATCTCTCAGTCTCTCTCTCTCTCTCTCTCTCTCTCTCTCTCTCTCCCCCAACCCTCTCTCCCTAACTCTGTCCTTCCCTCCCCCCTCTCTCTGTAACTTTAACTTTCAAATACATAAATAGATAAATATTAAAGAAAGTACTAAGATTTTGAAACAGAAGATAAGATAACATTTAAGGTAAGAATAGCGTGGATAAGCTGGCTAACAGAACTGCAAGTCATAGGAAGTAAACAAATATTTCCATGTGTCTAGGCTTGGCCAAAGACATAACAAAACTTTTTTTTTTCTTCTATTTCTGCTGTCCTCTGGGACAGATAACTCTGGGCCTCATGGAGTTATGAATCAGAGTGTTCTGACATATGCAGCTAATAGAACATGCATTAGCTTTAAAATTAGGAGCTCTTCGCTGAGTGCCCATGATATCATTCTTTATTCTAAGAACATTAGCCTCTCCTAATATGGAAGAGATGTGAAATTTTTGCACAAGTTTCACTGACTCTCTTACATTGGCTATTCTAACTATTTAGTCTTTCTGTTTTTGCCAATTCTACTCTCTGCCCAGAAGCCAGATCTCAGAAATGAATCCCTACCTGGCTGATTTCTGAGTTCCTGGGGCTACTAACCAGAGTGTCTTTCAATAGGCAATAAAAGAAAAATGTGTTTGCATGTGTATTTGAGGTCTTCTTCTCTCCAGGGGAAGAATCTATCAGGTTTTCCAAGAAGACTACAGACAATACATTATGAAGTGCCCCTCTTTTGTAGGAAAAGCATGTGTATGTTTTTAGGATGAGATTATCATCCTCAGCCCCATTTTATTTCCACACAATATGAAGATATGAACTCAACTGATTCAATATATGTAAACATGTTCAACAGAGGGTCATATCATTAAAAGGGATTCTTGTACTTTATAAATAATCGGATGTACACAGAAACTGGGGCACAATGGATGAATTCACCATATATTGCATTTAAGAGAATACAAGGTCATAGATATAGTTTATAGAGGAAGGGAGAGACAGAAAGGGGGGGGGGTTATACAGAGAGACAGAAAGAAGTAGAGAGAGATGAGTGGGTTTTGTAACTGAAGTATTGTTATCATATGAAGAAATATGTAGTTTCCAAAAATTCAGTGATTTTTAGTTAGATTTTTATTTAGAATTACTGCAAGTATAAATGTATTACTGATGGCATTGGTCATAATCACTACTGTTATAGTGCATGCTTACCATTTAAATGGAGAATTTTGTTTAAGTTTCACAATCCTACTAGGTGGATATTAGTATATTCACCATAATAATAAAAAAGAAAATCTTAGAAAGATTGATTGAGCAGGCTAACACCAAAGTTATTGTCAGATACAGGGCTAACAATGCAGGGGAAGAAATGTGCTTGAACATTGTCTTCTTTTATGTAAAATGATAGACAAAGGAAAGAAAATTTGATTTAAATCTATGAGACCAAAGGAGAAACACAAGTGTCAGGGACTACATTGTAAGGTTGTGAGTGCTCAGTGATTAGAGCTATTGAAGTGCCCACTCATTCAAGTATTCTCTTACCTAGACTATCACAAACAAAACTCACGGTTTTGAAAGAGGGGTTAGGATGCCAGTTTCAATTGATTCTTCCCAAATCCGACCCATATGCTTTCAGGATAAAAAATTTCAGTTATTTGCTCAGTGATCACTGCAAACTACTCAGTTGGAAAAGTGTGATTGACCTAGACATTGGCCCTTTTGCTCAGACTTGATAGTTCCTTTCAAATAAAATGATATCCTGGTTCTGTGTCAGTTCCTTCCTCAAACAAATGGTTTTTGGAATGCCTGTCACTAATCTTAAATGTAGGTGATGCTGGTGAACTCTCTCAGTGTACTTGGGAAACGTGATTTTACTATTGACACTTCACAGCTATGAAGAAATTATCCCATAAGTTTATAAACTTTAAGCTGACATAATGATCAGATACTTGGACGATTCAGTCAGCTTATAAACATAATTATTATATGTAAGATTATACACATGTATAAATTTCTTCACAGAGTATCTAGTGCATGGTAAGTTCTCATTAAATGTTTGTTGATACAGCTCTGTTCTGGTATGCACAGGGTGTGCCTCCCCTCTGTCTCCCACCCTGGTGCCTCTTTTAAAGAGGGCATTTCTGTTTTTTGAGACTGTCCTCCAGAAGTTCACGTGTTGGAACCTTAATTCCTCAGTGTGGCAATGTTGGGAGGTGAGGTCTTGTTGAGCATAAAAATGCATCACAGAAGCACACCCCTCATAAGTAGTCACGTGCCTTTCTTGAGGGAGTGGATTAGCTGTCATATGGGTTTGGCACTCTTTCCTTTCCTTCATACTTACCACTTGCCTTCATGCTAGAAGCAGCCTGTGAACCTCACCAGAAGCAGAACAGATGGTGTCCCCATGTTCCTGGACTTAGCAGCTTTCATAACTGCAAGTCAAAATAAACATCTTTTCTTTAGAAATTACTTAGTCTCAGGTTTTCTGTGACAGAAAGCAAACTAAGGCAGACATGTTACCTAGATGTGGGGAATGTGGCTAGCAGAGAGCTTCTATCAATCAACAACTTCAGGGTCTATGTTGGCTGCACAGCACTGCCTCACTGAGCACAAACCTCTCCCAGAAAGCCCACATCCAGAGATAGAGCATGGCAAGCTATAAACTCAGCCCTTTCAACCCAATTTAGAGAATTTGATTGACTGAGCCTTGGTCACGTCTGCATGTCTTTTGATTTCTCTCATTATTAATACTGCATCCTGACTGTTCCTTTCACAAACATTGATCCCTGATAGGCATCCTGTACTCCAAATTCCAGTACAGTGTCTGCTTGCAAAAAAATACAACCTCCAGCACTTGCCCATTTCCCGCAGGCTAATATGTAATATAAAATAATATTGGGATGGTGATTAAGGATTGTAAATTCTTGTTCCAGCTTCCTGTAGTGTGGCTATATAAGTTCTGCTATTTCTCCTGTCTTCAGTTCCCTGGATTAGAGCAGGTGTATTTGGGTCAGGTAACCCCTTAGGGTTCCTGCAGTGCTAATGTCACATGTGCATTCATTTCCTCCAGCCATCCTCTAGTTACTCCCCTCCTGGCAGCCTCCTTTGCCCTTTGTTCTATTCCTTGTGCTCACAGCAGAAAGGCATTATTACACTGCATTGTCATTTGGCTACAGCACATCTGTCTTCCCTACCTGACACCTTCAAATCAAAGATGTGTTCTTCCACCTTAAAGTCACCTGCAGTCCCTACTGCCTGATCTGGAGCCCTGAATGTATTCAATATATGAATGTACAATAGATAAACACATACAGGACCTCTCTGGGGTTACTCAGATTGAGTAATATGACTAATGACACTCTATAACCCTCTTGTCAATGCTTCTCTTCTTTAGGTAAATAGTACCCCATTTAGTGAAGATGAATTTATTTTCAAATGAATTGCTGCAGGACATAGCACATCCAAATAACTGGCCCAGCAAATGAAGACATGACACCGTATTTTAATCAACTGTCATTAGAGATGCAATATGACAAAATATCTTTGTTTTGCAACTAAATATGAGTTGCTTAAATAAAATTACAATTTCTTTGTATCTGTTTATTTTATATTCCTGGTATGAAAACAAGGATGAGAGATGACAAAAGTCAAAGAGAAATGAGATGGCATGAAAGAAAAAATGTATCCATTAAATGCCTAAAACATGCCAACTACTATTGTGAACGCTTTGTGAATATTCCCTTTAATAATTACATTTTACATATAGAGAGACCTGGGGCTCCAGGCATTTAACATATTGCTCTGAGTCCCACAAGAATAGACCATAAAGCTGAAAGTCGAAACTTAAGCTTTTTTTTGGTCTCTGATTAATGTGTACATTTGTGTCAATAAATAAGTAGAGATGGAAAATTTAGAGATCAACAGCATAACAAATCATCACATCATCCTAAGCATAGATTGTTCAAATGGTTAGCAAAGGAGAGAGAGAAAGACGATTGCCTGAAGTGTGTACTCAAATAACATATATGGAGAAGAAAGTTTTTGGCTAAAGAGAAGGACATGTATAATTACAAGGCATAATTATTGCTCACAAAGATCTTCTAATACAGATGTAGCTGGCTTATGATGGTATGACTCAACTATTTTTTCCTTTAAAATGCTGTAAAAACAACACTCATTCAACAGAAACTGAAGTTCAGATTTTTAATTTGACTTCTTTCCCTAGTGATACATGGTATAATGCTCTCTGGCAATGCTGGGCTGGGACAATTGCTCCTCCCAGTGAGCCATGTGAACACGAGGGTGAAGCACCTGTGCACAATAAGCTACTGTGTTGCTAAGCTACTATCTTTAGTAGGTTAAGGGGATTAAATGTGTGTCGATGATGAGTTTACTAAATATCATTCCATTGTGAGCTTTTGTTATACAATTGGGGAGACAAGACAGGACTGCAGAAAAGGAGAATTGGCTCTCCAGGACATTGAGAGGAGAATGTTAACTCCTATCCACAATTAGTAAAGAACCAAGATTCTGTCTTAAGTAAGGTAGTCATAGACGACTGAAGAGACGATCTCAGCTCAGTCCAAATTAATTGAACAGTGAATGTGGATAACATCCTGCTCCCTCATTTCCTGGGCCTTTCATCTCAGGGCTTCCTCCTGTAACCCATTCTCTGTAGCTTTGTCTGAGTTTTCTGAAAATATAGATCACGCTAACATCCCCTAGCCTAGCAGCTCACTGGTTCCGTAGTTTCTCCAAATCAAGAACCTTGCTGTACACGGCCAGAGATGTTTACCAGTCAATTTACTTATCAAATTACTAATTGTCATCAGAGAAAATGGAGACAATACCTAGGATGCCCCATTTCAAGGACTTGTGCACATATTACCCTGAAAATTGTTGGTTATTTTTCAGTTTACTTTCAAATGTGAATTTGTAAGTAGATGCAGAATCAGCCTGTATCCTTATCCAGCCATAAGCTGCTAGAATTTCATGAAGGTGGGTACAGGGACTGGCGCTGTGGCATAGTGGGTAAAGCTGCTGCCTCTGACACTGGCATCACATATGGGTTCTCGTTCAAGTCTCAGCTGCTCCACTTCCTATCCAGCTCCATGCTAATGTATCTGAGAAAGCAGCAGAAGATGGCCCAAGTGCTTGGGCCCCTGCATCCAAGAGAGACACCTGGAAGAAACTCCTGGCTCCTGGCTTTGATCTGATCCATTTGAGGAGTGAACCAGAGGATGGAAGATCTCCGTCTCTCTCTCTCTCTCTCTCTCTCTCTCTCTCTCTCTCTCTTTCTCTCTCTCTCTCTCTTTTACTTTGCCATTCAAATAAATAAAATAAATCTTTAAAAAAATAAAGAAAGGGAATGCAAAAGATACTATGGAGGAATCACAGAAACAATATTCCCTAAAAATACCATTCATTTCAAACAATGGCCACTAGCAGAAGAAAGTCATTTCCTTAGAAACCCTGGACTTGGAGATGCAAGGCTGCTTCAAAGCTGGAAGCTGTTCCTCTGACAAACCATAGAAAAGGCAATCCTGTCTGTGAAGGCTTTGCATGTGGGTATGGAATACCGACACAGAGGTCCGATTTCCTTTGCAGAGAAGGAATGCAGCATTATGACGTTTTTGTAACTCTAAACCTGAACAGGGTTCAGAGGGAGAAGTCATTAGAGTCTGGACACATATGCCAAGGTATGCTTTATGAATGCTAAAGCTGCACCGTCTGCTTTTAAGGACGTACACAGGTTTTCCCGCTGGCCACCCTGCATCCGGCCTTTCTTAAAAGGGTCTCCCTTGGAAAATAAAGCCAATGAGTTTTTTTTCCAAAGGACCCACAAAGCAGGAACAGATGTGACACGAGTAACCTCTATTTTGTGCATACCTTGGAGAAAAACGACACGGATTGAAGCAGGGGATCTGGCTGCAGGCCAGAGAGAAGGACAATTGGAATTTAGGCCTCTAATGACATGGTTCACCTCTGCTTATTCTTTTGTGCTTGTGTAAGGAGTGCAAGTGGGAAAAGAGGACTGTATATACTTATTGCAAGCACAAATGAATATTTGCAATAGACTGCTGTTTCCCTTACCTCGATGTTATCTGTTTTTACATTAGAATACCCAAATTCCTATGTCTGATCATCTTTTTTTTTAAAAAAATACTTATTTGCTTGTTTGAACATCAGAATTACATACACACAGAGAGAAGGGGGGAAGGGAGGGAGAGAGAGAGAGAGAGAATCTTCCATCCACAGGTTTATTCCCCAAATGGCCTCAATGTCCAGGGTTGGGCCAGTTTGAAGCCAGGATCCAGGAGCTTCTTCTGGGTCTCCCCCATGGGAGAGACAAAGGCTCAAGCATTTGGGCCTTCCTCTGCTGCTTTCCCAGGTTCATTAGCATAGGGCATGATCAGAAGTGGAGCAGCTGGGACTTGAATTGGTGGCCATATGGGGTTCCAACACTGCAGAGGGCGACAACCCACTATATCATTGCAGCAGCCCCTTGATAATCTCTTAATGCATGGAAGAAAAGACAAAACTTAATGCTTGTGCTCTGATTTCTAGAGTCTAACACCCTAAGTTGGAATTCTAGCACTGCCACCTAACAATATAATTTTTTAAGTATATACCTGCTCTCTTTGCATCAGTTTCCCTGTTTTACATACACAAGGAAAATGCTATCATCTACCTCATTACTTTTTTGGGGGGTGGTGATACTTACTACATGTAGTACATGAGGAGCTCTTAGAACAGTGCCCAGCACATAGCATGTGTTCAATAAATGTTATTTGTTATGATTATTAAGAATCATATATTAACTTGAATCCAATTTTTGCTTCTCCTGAAAGTAAGCCCCTTGATTGCAGAAAGTATGTTGCTTTCACCCCAACATAATCTCAGTGATACATGGGTCAACATTCAACAACTGGCTCTCAAAAAAATGAAAGCTCAGATTTGCAGTGTTTTCCAGTTGCTGTGGTACAAATACTTCCACCATGGTCATTTGCAGGTTGTCAACATGAGATCAACTGACTTGAAAAATTCCCAAGCAGTTAGCAATGATCCCTTTGGAGGCAGTGCAGGCCAGTTTCAGTATACCATTGTAGGCATGTGCAAGGGAAAGATGTGAAACAATAAACACAGGAGCAAACAAAAACTTAATGATTCACATCAAGATTCTCAATGTTGAGAGTCACAAAATACTACTGTCCATTGGGTACTGCAATATTCTTGTCTATCCCCATAAAAGAGGCCTCTGACTAGGTGGAATATTTTCAAAAAGTGTTTTCAGAGCACTGATCCCTTGCACTGTCCCAGGAAAAAGAGAAACTAAAATCCATGGGTTCTGTCACATGTTCTATTTCATGTGAAAAGCCCTAATGCACATGGAGATAACAGACAGTCTTACACTAAAGAAACTGCCTAGTTACATGTATGTCAACACGTCTCAAAACATTTACTCATAAATTCGTTTTGCCTGATGACTAGTAACATCACACAGAATTAATATCTCTGCAGAACACACATTGGAAAATACTGACAGAGTTGTTTTTAATTATATGAGAAATATATGTTTTCAATAATTTTAGGATATTATATTTTAAGACTTGGAACAACATACATGTGTGACAGTCATCAAAATGAAAAAAAATTATCAATAAAAATAATAGAGACTCATCCATGGACTACCATTGCACAATTCTGCAAAGTAGATAAAATTGTCCCCCTTAGATGGATAACAAAATGAAGACCTAGGAAATTCAATTGAATGGCTTACACTCACAGTGCTGATTAGAAATGAAATCCAGATCTCTCTGACTCTGACTACATTTGACATAAAATGTCATAATATAATCATCAGTTTAGCTTAGGTCTTCATTCTACAAAGAAGTTTCATTGTGCTGTCTTAATTTACTTTCTCTTTCCATCACATAATTATTTTGAAAATTTTTTGTATTCTCTCTGCTATCTCATTTGCAGCACATTTGTTTACTTCCTATTGTTCAATAATATAAAAATGCGTTAGAAGTAAACTTATTCAACTGATCCCAAACAAGTCTCTGTGACACATTTACCCACTACTTCAGATATTCATCCACTTCTCCAACATACCATAGCATATTATGAGTCCATATTTTACTCTTTGCACATAGAAAGTAACTTCCTATCTGAATTTCTAGTCTCTACTATCCAGGTTTTTTTTTATGATTTTATTTATTTACTTGAAAGTCTGAGTTACAGAGATGGGGAGAGACATAGAGAGAGATCTTCCATCCTCTGGCTCACTCCCCAAATGGCTGCAACAGCAAAGCCAGGAGCCAGGAGTTTCTTCGAGGTATCCCATATGGGTGCAGGGACCCAGGGACCCAGGCCATTCTATGCTGCTTTCTCAGGCACATTAACAGGAAGCTGGATTCTAAGTGGAGCAGCCAGTACTGGAACTGGAACACAAAGGGGATGCTGGTTCTGCAGGCAACAGCTTGACCCACTTCGCCACAGTGCCAGTTCTTCAGTCTCCACTCTTGTCTCTGTACCTTCCATTCTGTATTTTAGAACTAGAAATATATTTAAATTAAAATTTGACTCTTCTATTCTTGTTCTTAAAGATCTTCAAATGATTTTTCTTTGCTATCCATACATTCTTAACATTTTGAAGTTCAAAATATGACAGTTGAGTGAAGCACTTTTATTAACCAATCCTTTCTATACTACATCTCTAGTAAGTACACACACGCACAGACATCCCGATTATCCTAACCAATTGTTGCCATGTATCAACCTAAAAGCCACTTATTTAGAAAGCCTTTCCTTATGCAGTTCCCCTCCATGTCTTCCCATATATCTCCAAGCTTCCAGTGCTGTAACAATCACAAACAGTTTTTGTAAAATCATGTGCCCCTTCATCATATGCTTAAGTGTGTGTATTTTAAGAAGTATATGAAGTCCAAAAATATCTATAGGAAATACTAGCAAAGTAATGAGTTTCAGGATTCCATTGTGTTCTGGAGATAATGCATTTATATTCCATAATCCACAGTCATTTTATCCAAATACCCAGGATTCATATAATTTGCATTATATGAATTCATATTATATCAATATGAGACGTAAAAATTACAGTAAAAATGGAAGTCTAATACCTTTGATGTTTCCCTCTGAATCACCATAAAATGATAATCATGAAATTAAATGTATAAATTCATGAGGGTGAATAGAACCAGGAGCAAGATGTATTGGAAAACAAGCATCAGAAAACTTCTGGGAGATGGAGAGCAAATCATTACGTCATAGCTGACCTAACCGACTAGAAAATCCTGAAACCCAAAGGTCTTTCAAGAAAGAGGCTAATTTAGAAAACAACATAATTTCCCTGATAGATCCCTGGAAAAGTAGAAGAGTTGGAGGCTCTAAGTGTCTTTGAAAATACAGTGCTACCAGCACAGACTGCTCGTGAATTTGTCCAAGAATGTAAATCTCTAGATGGCCTTCTATGCTCCCTGCAGCCAGGCAATGGCTCCTTTATGGTCCTCATGGCAGGCAAGAATTATTTTATGGATACTCAGAAGGGGAAAGTCTTTAAAATGTGAAGGCCAGGCAAACAGAGTCTAGGAGTGAAAAGTCACTTTAAAAATAGAGAAAATCACACCTGCTCTGCTGCTAGCCAACTAAAATGCATACAGCAGATTGAGTAAGGATGATTTTAACTTTGGGGATCCAGTTACTCCAGTCAAACAACTGGGTACCTTCTAGATTACCATACAGGGAGAAAAACATAATAGTGCCAAACTTCACTCATCCATTAGATTTTTGTTCTTCATTCTTCTTTTGTTAAGATTTATTTTATTTATTTGAAAGAGCTTCAGAGTAAGAGAGAGAGAGAGAGAGAGAGAGAGAGATCTTCCATTCACTGGTTCACTCCTCAAATGGCTGCAATTGGCCAGAACTGGGCCAAGTTGAAGGCAAGAGCCAAGAGCTTCTTCTGGGTGTCCCATGTGGGTGCAGGGGTCCAAGAATTCGGGCCATTTTCTGTTGTAGTCCCAGGTGCATTAACAGGGAACTGGATTGGAAGTGCAGCAGCTGAGATTCAAACTGGTGCACATGTTAGGCAGGCAACAGCAGCTTAACCGTTATCTTGCAATGTCAGCCCCTTTGTTTTTCATTCTTAAACATAAATAAACAGTAAAGTATTCTGAGGCAGTTGAAATCAAACTACTATGAAAGATAAAACTCAATATGCAGAACTGTAATCTTCTATTATAAATATAAAATAAATTATTATATCCACATATCAAGAATATGATCCAGGGGCGGCATTGTAGCATAATGGGTTGAGCTATGACACCAGCATTGCATTGGGTTGCCAGTTTGATTCCCAGCTCCACTTCAAATACAGATCCCTGTTAACACACCTGATAAAGCAATGGAAGATGGCCCACGTGCTTGGGCCTCTATACCCATATGCGAGACCTGCAAGTAGCTCCTGATTCCTGGCTTCAAACTGACCCAGCCCATGCCATTATGGCCTTTTTGGGGAGTGAACCCATGAATGGAAGATTCTCATTCTCTCTCTCTCTCTCTTTCTCTCTCTCTCTCTGTTTCTCTCTGTCTCTCTCTCCCTCTTTCTCTCTCTGTAAATCTGCCTTTTAAATAAATGAGTAAATATCAAAAAGAATGAAATTATCCAAGAAAACAGCAACAAAAGATTTATTGGAAATTAAAATCATGATTGCCTTTGAGAAGTATTTTCAAGCTGTGTTTTAAAATAATGTTGGTGGGGGCCGGTGCTGTGGCTCACTTGGTTAATCCTCTGCCTGAGGCACTGGCATCCCATATGGGCTCCGGTTCTAGTCCTGATTGCTCCTCTTTCAGTCCAGCTCTCTGCTGTGGCCCGGGAGGGCAGTGGAGGATGGCCCAAGTGTTTGGGCTCCTGCATGGAGCTATGGGAGACCAGGAGGAAGCACCTGGCTCCTGGCTTCGGGTTGGTGCAGTGCCGGCTGTGGCAGCCATTTGGGGAGTGAACCAAAGGAAGGAAGACCTTTCTCTGTGTCTGTCTCTCTCACTGTCTATAACTCCACTTTTCAAATGAAAAAAAAAATAATGTTGGTAAAAATTAAAAATTAAGAAAGTAGATTTCCATAAAGAAGGGAAAGAGACGATAGAGGGGAGTAAATAACTTTGTGTACTTGTGTGTGTAATTATACAAATTTGAATAACACTGTATGCTAGTGCAATTTCCAAACATTGAAGGTGTTGGCAAAATCAAAAATTTTTAAGGACTAGAAAAGAAAAGTTCATAAGCATTCAGGATCAAAATATCATAATTGCTCTCAATAAAACACCAGACATTAGAAGAAAACAGGGCAATTTATTTAATGTTATAAAGAAAATAGTTCATTACATGTAATTTATAAACTCTTACCAAACATAAAGGCACAATAAATAAAGACTAAAATATGTAAGGACTGAAAAAAAAATTATACCAAAGCTCATATGTCTCAACAAATTGAGTGATGACAATGTAAACAAGAGAAGAGTGGGATTCAGATCATAGGGACTTCAATACTTTATAGAAGAAAAAAAGGTATCACAATTGTAATCATAAAGAGAAATCCCAAGGCAAGAGCTTTTTGAAAATGGGGGGAGCAATTACACTGGAGATTCAAGAATGGTGGGCTTGAAGAGACTTCTCCAAGAAAAAACAATATAGTATGGATAACTATAAATATATATACAAAGGTATTTCACATAGTTTGTGGAAATGTGCATTACCTTTTACAAAATATTTATTTATTTGAAAGAGAGAGAGAGGAGGTAAATGGATAGGAAATCTTCAATCCAGTAGTTCATTTCCCAGATGCTCACATCAACTAGAGCTAGGCCAGACCAAAGCCAGGACACAGACACATGGAAACTTAATCTGGGTCTCTCATACAGATGGTAGTAATCCAACCATTTAAGCCATCAGCTGATGCCTCACAGGGTGCACGTTAGCAGTAAGCTGGTGTTGAGATTGTAGCGAGGACTAGAAACCAGGAACTCCAATAAGGGAAGCTAGTGTCTCAAGTAGTGGCTTAACAATTGCACCAAAACCTCTCCCCCTCCCCACATTCTTTTCTAATTCCACTTTCCTACACAGTTTTGAGAATCCTTCAAAAATAGAGAGATAAATGTAGATCTGCAGAGATAACTAGAGATAAAAATAATTATAAATATATAGATAGGCTGACTTGTTTTATTTATTATCTAAAAAATAGATATTTTATTTTTCAGGTGGACATTTAGAGGTTTAAAAATTAAATCCCTGGAAAAATGGATTAATAAAGCAGTTTGAAATCCAACAGGAAGAACATTAATACAAGAAATAGAATAATTGTGTCATATTCCTTGGCTCAGCTCTGAAAGCATTTACATTGTCTAATAATATAAACACTAAATTTTAAAACATGATAGAATTATCTTAGGAAGTTAAGGAAAATGTTTGTGATTTTGTGTTGGTATAATTGATGGGCCAAGGGGCACATTGCAAGAGAACATCCAAATCTTTATCAGATATAGCTAAAATTAATGACGAGAGTCTAAAATTATGGATGAAATATGTATTTCATAACTTAGAAAAATTGAGGTGAAAACTCAAATATTCTCCAAATCTTAAAATTGTGTGCTTCATATGTGCGGAATCCATGGCAAGAGGAGGAAAAGATCACACTTTTTGCCAAAAGTCTTATAATACTGTTTATTTTTCCAAGAAAAGTTGCATAAATCACGTTGGTAAATAGTAAAGCAGTCTAACTGAAGATCCTCTGAAGCTAATCTGGCATTTCTCTTGTGCACATTTTAGAATTTTTTTTTATTTTACTGTTGAAAGTTGGACTCTAATGTGTTGTGGTGAAGATCTTTTCTGGTCTCGTCTATTAGGAGTTCAAAGTGCTTCCTCTAATTGGATCCGTCTATCTTTCTCCAAATTACAGACGTTTTCTGCTGTTATTTCAAAGAATAGATCTTCTAATCCATTCTCTTTTCGCACATATTTGGGGACTCCTAAGACATGTATATTAGGTAACTTTATAATGTCCCATAAATCTCAAACATTATTTTCAGTTTTTCTAATTTCTTCTTTTTGGTCTGACTATTTCCAAAGATGTGTATTCTAGCTTTTTTCTGCCTCACCAAGTCTGTTGTTAAGGCTTTAGACTGTATCTTTTTATTTGACATATTGAATTACTGAATTTTTCATTTCTAATATTTCAGTTTGATTTCTGTTCAGTATCTGTGTCACTTGGCAAAATTTTTCAACAGTGTTGTACATGGATTTCTTTAACTTATGTACTGACTTCTGTGTGTTTTTGAGTAATCTCATGATCATTCTTTTGAATTCTTTTTTTTTCATGCATTTCATCAATCCCTTCATCTTCACATTCTAATACTGATGTGTTGTGTTTGTTTTGGGGAGTCATATTGTCTCCCTTGTTCATGTTTCTTGTGTTTCTACTTCATTTTTTAGGCATTTATGGAAACATTTGTTGGTTTTCTCTTTTGATGGCTTCTCTCTTTGAAATAGGCCTCTGTGGCTTAGTGGAGTGTCTGCTCCTTCAGGAAATATTCAGAGATGTGCGCTTGCTTCAAGAAGATGGTGTCTCTGCCAGCCCATAGCTGCAGGAATCGCCAGTCGTGTCATGACTCGCTGCTGTGTATGCTGTATATGCTGCTCCAGGATACCTCTCTTTTTTTCTGTAGAATTTCCACTGCAAATTTCTTTCCAAGTCTCTCCTGACAGTGCTTTTCTTCTGTTATCTTCCCATAGTCAAAATCACCACATCTTAAAGCATTGAGATGGAATAGGCAGAACACACACAGAGAAAAATGAATTAGGGTTATGTTTTCCTTGAATTGAGTGCTGATTTCAAAAGTGCTGATTTTATTATTAGGCTTTATAGCACCTATAGTTTACTTACACTATTTTCTATGCATCAAATACCTAAAAGGTTTCTAATACATAGAATATTTAGAATAAAAAATAAAAACTTGAAACAGAAAACCCAATTTGTATGGACTTTTACATATCTTGTAAGTGGGAAATGGATTTCTCTGATTATAGAGAATCTGTTGGCTTCAGTTTCCATAAACCTCTTTTCCTTTGTTTAATAAATAAATAAAAACAGTAAATTTCACAAATATCTGGTAAACCTATGAGTAGATAAGTGTTTGGTGTGCCTAAATGAGTGGTGCTCTCATGAGACGGATCGTAAAAACTGCTGGTATGAGAAGAGAGGATACGCTCTATATTTCAGTGATGTCCTGCCTTTCACTACAAACCCTTGCAAGGCAGCCTGAAGTTGCATGTGCTTCTCTACCTGGAGTTTGTGATAAAAACAGTGGAAATGTATAGCAACAGAGACATAACTTGTAAGTGTCTACTTTTCGTAATGGATCTAAAAATGGGCATGACCCACACCTACCTAATTGCTACATTCTTGTTCACACCAATATACCAACTGCCATTTGCCTGGTACACTGGGGGAAGTAACTAATTGAACACTAATTGAAGGAATTACAGATCAATTGGACCCTTTGTTGCTGTGGTTATTGCTACTGATTAAGCTGAAGTTTGGTCTACAAATTCTATAACTTATGGTGAACTCTCATACTTCCTTACATGTCTGCCTCTCTCTAAAATGATGCAAGAGCATGAAATTTAGAAACAGAAAACTGGTCTAATACTTTCTTCTTTCTTTTACTGACCATATCATTCTAAACCAGTGTCCATAGCTCTATGATTGTAAAGTCTTTATTAAATGATGATAAGACTTTGCTCATAAGATTGTTATAGGGAGAGAATGAGCAAATGAATATGTACTTTATAAACTGTAAAGTAATATACGGTTGTATCTGTATAACTCTCTTTATAGATTTCTGTGTATTGTACCCATTTTATTTCCTTTTCTATCTCTTTGCCAAATTGGATTTCCTGGTGAGAAATTTAACTGCAACATCAGTCTTCTGGATTTACAGTGAGAATTAGGATAAACATTGCCACTAATATTTACATCTATCTCCTTTGGTCACAAAGATTCAAATAGGTAAATCATCTATATTTTGCTAAAGATACAATTTGCTTTGCCATTTTTTTCACATAAAATTAATCAATTCCATTACACAGTCATTAAAATATAGAGAACATCGAATCATATTTTTATTCTCCTATAAATTGCCTATATTTTGGCAAAGTGCATGTTATATGAGGTTGCAGATAAAATTAAGTTCAACCATTGAAGAACAGAGAAGCCATTATTATTTTATTTACAATTCCTTCATTGTTAGATCATCATGTGTGTTGAAGACATCGGTCTCAGACCAGTTAATGGTTTTGCAAATGTAACATATGTGAGATATTTCTTTTTCATTATTTTTAAGAAAATGTGATATAGCAGAACAGGCTAAGATTTAGTGATGACAAAACCTGACATTTGAACCTCTAATACCCAGCTATCATTCACTGGCTATGTTTTTATTCACATATTAAATTCAATAAAAGGGAAGCAGTAGATACCACTTGGTTCTTTATGAAGATACTGAGTTTCTTTTAAGGATGTAGCAGGAGTAGCAGCTTTGGAAGCTGAGGATAATTTGACTGCATCTGTGAAACTGTGTACACACAATCAGGGATCCACAGATGTCACAACAGTACTAATTACTTTGCATATGTAACAGGAACAAAAAATAAAGGCAGACAACAAACTAAGAGTGTCTGCTCCTATCCTTCTAACTCAACTGTGCTCAAAGGAGAGTGCAAGCTGTTAGATAGCAATCTTTTTATTCTAAAAAACATAGGTGCTTTTATATATGTACATTTGCTATTAAAACTCTAGAAAAATGACAGTGCTCTGCTTTTAGAGTGCCTGAGTCTGTGGAAAATGGAGAAGGTGAGTGGGAGAAAAGGAAAAGCTACAGAAACAGAAAAGGAGGAGTTTTCTGATGACAAATATCTGTGTGCCAGCCTTGCATGGAAGCTCTCCAAATTCTCCAGTAAAGTCTATCAAACTTATGAATGATGGTGTGAATGGTTTTGTTGTTATTGCTCTAAAAATTGGAGGGAAAAAGTGATGCTAAAAACAATACAGAGTGAGGTAGAGGTAGCAAGTGGAATATCAGATTCCGTGGGAAATGAACTAAATTTCAGGGATTAATATAAATATTAGGTGGGACTTTTGACTTCCATGGTCCAAATTTGAGATTTGAACAGTTTCAAGTGTGTATGTTTAAGTGTTTGCTGAGAAATTACCAGCCTATCCAGAAGTTCTACTTCAATCACAATATCATCTCTAGTATCTCTGTTTTGAATACAAGGTTGTAAAGTGCCTTCAAGACATGCCCAAGATCAACCAGCTCAGGACATGGAAGTGGTGATATGTGGACCCATACCCATTTGTCCTAAGAAATAGAGCTTTTAGTCACTAAGGTATGCTGTCTCTCTTCAACCATTTTCTGGATTATCTGAGCTGGCTATGTCATAAATCACATATAGGTTTTGAACAAAACAAATCAACAGATCATCCCATGCTTATTTTGATCTATTAAGGGTAGATAACACTAGATCAACATGTACTTTGGAAAATATAGCCTGATTATCTTTAATTAGGATTCAGACTTGAGAATCTAAGATAGTCCAATTTGCTTCCCAAATAAACTTGAGAAACTGGGGGCTTCAGTTTAGAAGGGTTTTACACAAAGGTTAACAATGAGATTTTAGAGGCAGGAATGGAAACTAATCAGTAGAATTGACAATCTATGAAAAATAGACATGATTATAGAATGGGTATCTACTCAATCTACATCTCATAGGCGCTCATGGCAAAAATCATTTGAATGAAGATCTTTCCTTTTTAAAGAAACTGATTACAAAGTCTAAGAACACTTCTGTAATTTTCTTTATATTTCAATTCTATGAAATACCATTAATATCCTTATTTTGTCAAAAAAGAAACTCAAAGTTAAAATAATGAAATTATTTGACCAAGATTACAGACCTTGTAAATGTAAACCATGATTGAATTTCAGTTCCATTGCATTAAAAAGAAAGGCCACATTTGATAAACAACACTTTCCTTTTCAAAATGCATATTGCATGAGTTTTTATTAATTTTGTGGAAACAGGGTCATTACTGTGTAACAGCAACGACAAAAAATCCTATGGCTCTAACTCCCACCCATTGTTGTACAATCCCCAGTCACTTGTACAGTCTTGTCCGGGTAGGACAGGTGCAATGCTTTATCCTGAACATGCTTATCTGCCCTCAATTTGAAACTAACAAAACAAACAGAAAACCACAAAGTGAAGGGCTATTCTAATTGGACAGAATGTACACAAAATGAAAAGCAGATATCAATAGGCAAGAAGCTAATGATGAAAAAGGGAAGGACTCACTTGTGATGGGTTTTCAGTTAGATGCCTTTTTACTGGATCAAAATGTATGTTGGAACATAATTTGTCAATTGTTTTCCACGACTGGACTTCGAGATTTCTTACAGCTTTAATAGAATAAAATTGACATCAGCGTTTCCTTTCCATCTTTTCTTCCTTTCCTACTTCCCTTCCTTTTCCTACACAGAGGCATTAGCATGCCCTGCAGCCAAGGAGTTAAGGTGGAGATGAGTTATGCTATGGAGGCATCAGTGTTCCTGGATATCCCAGAGGTGCTGATATAGGAGAGCAGAAGTGATGTACACCAAAGTAAGGGTATACGGTGTCCAAAGAGGCTGACAGAGAGCAGAAGGCAAAGCCAAGATGAGAGACTGCTTATATTAAGCAAATAAATAATTGAGCAAATGAGTTAAGATTTAGAAAATAATGGGAGTTTTCTCACTGATACAAAAATGATTTATAAACATAAAAATGAAGAAGTCTAGAAAGAATTCTGAGGCACTGGATTGGAAGTGGAGGTTGTTCCAGTTTTCATTGCTATATGATGAAGTACCTCAAAATCCAGCTGCACAGGGGACAGTGTTGTGGCACATGGGCTAAGCCACTGCTTTGGATGCCCACGTATCAGAGTGCCAGTTTGAGTCACAGCTCCTCTGCCTCTCATCAGACTTCCTGCTGATGCATCCTGGAAGGCAGCAGCTGATGGTTCAAGTGTTTGGGACCCTGTTATCCATGTGGGAAACACAAGAGTTTTGGTTCCTGACTTTGGTTTGGCCCAGTCCTGGCTCTTGTGGGCATTTGGTGAGTGAACAGGTGGATAGGAGATTCTCTCTCTCTCTCTCTCTCTCTCTCTCTCTCTCTCTCTCTTTTGCACTACCTTTCAAGTAGATGAAAAAATGTAAAACAATCTAGTTATACAAAGTACTCACTATCTGTTCACATGCCCTGTGGGTTAGGGATCCAGGTGACCACATTGAGCACAGGTTGGCCCTGTCCCATGATGTCTGAGACCTCACCTCAGGACATTCAATGGTTGGGGGTGATACAACAGCAAAGGGCTGGAATCACTTGGATTCCTTAGAGCAGCTATATTTCATTGATACTAGTCTAGACTCCTATACATTATAGTGAACAAGGCAGATGCTGCACAGCCTTTTATGACCTGGCTTCAGTTAAGCATGTAGCATCATCATTTCTGCCATTTCTGCTGGTTACATGTCAAATTTGTCCAGATTAAGGGGAATGGATATAAATTTATCCATCAATGGTATGAATGACAACAAATTTGTGGACATTTGAAAATAGCCAGAGGGATTGTCATACATAAATACACACGCATATGTATATATATTATATGTAATATATACCTATATACACATTTACACATATATAAATATATTTTTCATTCTCTGTCCTTTGAAAGATCCTAAATAAATGCCAGAGTAGTAGCAAGGAGCATACTGAACATGCAAATGATCTGGCTTATAAATGACTTCTTTCAATAAAAGGAATGACAAGTTCTTGGGGAAATGGCTGATTCCATGTTTGAGAAAGGAAAGGAAGGAGATAAGCATGGAATACATTACTTTGTGAGAAAGTAAAAAAATGATCAAAGAATAATGAAATAAGACAACACGGTGTGGGAACCAGTTTATAATTTCACCCTGTGAACAAAGTTGGGACAATGTGAGCAACTAAATAAACAGTGATAGTAAGATATAACAACTCTTTATGTTAATCACAATTATTCCACAGTGACCTATGCAAATAATCATAACAGTGAAAATGGTAAAGAAGAATTTCTTCCTTTAATGTAGAAGAAATGATGGAGATAGAGGAAGCACCCATTGTGATCATTATACTTACAGTTGATTTAGGTAGAAATCATAATTGAGTGTTAGGGTGATGAGTAGAGTCCTGAAAAGAAAACAAGACCACAGAGTAACTGAGAGAATGCAATCCTCTCTCACAAATATTCATCATTTCAAATAAGAAATGATTACTGCGTTGTGGATCAATTAGTAAAATGACAAATTGATAAAGTTTGATATGACTAGTGGAGGAACTAGCCAACATCATCAGTCTCCTGTTGGCTCTCTCTGGGAAGAGAACAATATAACTTCTGTGATACGCCTTTCATGAGGGCATGACCTGCGTCAGGTCATAAGAAAACATAAATAAATTCTGGTTGAATGTTGTGACTCCAAAATGAAAGGGCCATATTTTTAAATAGCATGGAGAGGACTTCCACTTTTCCCATGGCTTTGTCTAAATATGCAAGGAGTCAGTGGATTCAGAAGGCTTCCATAGCCTAGGCAGTTCATGTCAAGAGTCTCAGGTGATCACTGACATCTGTGGCATAGGGGGTGATGCTGCGGCCTGTAGTACCAGCAGCCCATATGGGCACCGGTTCTAGTCCCGGCTGCTCCACTTCTAATCCAGCTCTCTGCTATGGCCTGGAAAAGCAGTAGAAGATGGCCCAAGTCCTTGGGCCCCTGTGACCACATGGGAGGTCCGGAAGAAGCTCCTGTCTCCTGGCTTCCAATTGGCCTAGCTCTGACCATTGTGGCCAATTGGGGAATGAATCAGTGGATGGAAGACCTCTCTCTCTCTTTCTCTCTCTCTCTCTCTCTCTGTCTCTCTCTCACTCTCTATCTCTCTCTCTCTTTCTGCCTTGCCTTCTCTCTCTGTGTAACTCTGACTTTCAAATAAATAAATAAATCTTTTTTAAAAAGAATGTTAATTGTTAAATTAAATCAGCAAGTGTCACTGTGCAGTAATTTTCCATGCAGGACCTCTGTCCTCAAAGAGTTGTTTTATGAGAGTTAATAGTAAAATTTGATCACAAAGATCTACCTTGCTTTAGTGTATTGAGTGGAGGATATTATCTATGTATCATAAACTATAGTAATGTCTAAGTGCTGGCAAAAGATACATTATTGGATTCTTCTCCAAAGTTAAGCCCTCAAAAAATATAGATATAAAGATAGATAAGTCAAATCTCAGAAAGCTTACTCTTATTGAATTAAAAAGTATTTTCTTCCCTTATTGTAAAAACAAGCCCATTGGCGTTCTATTGCACAGTAGGGTAATAATAGCTAACATTAACATTGTTTAAATAGCTATTGTTTAAATAGCTATACGAATGTACACACAACGAAGAAACCTTGAATATATGAAGAAATGCATGCTAATGATCCTAATATCAAGATATTACATTGAACCTGGTAAAATGTACAATTATTATTTGTTAATAAAAAGAGAAAAAAAAATCTCAAGAGCACAGAGGCCCTAGAAAGACTAAACTTCTATTCCATACAGAAGAACATTGATGAGGCCTAATAACTGATAGCAAAACACATTCTTGAATGAGGTTTTTGGGATAATAGTAAATAGAACTCTGCTGGGACAGTCAGTGAAGCTTGCATGGGCACATAGATTGGACGCTAGTGCTATGCCAAGATTGATTTTTATGATTTGGAGGTTAACACGTGGTGACATATGAGAATTCCCAGAGAAGGAGTCATGGAGATTTTCTTATCTGCTGCCACTCTTAACTGATTCAGAAAAAGGAGGACATTGGGTGATGGGAGAAAAGAGGATAGAAAGCAGATGTGAGGAATGCTTATGTTACAGATTGAATTACACTCTCACCCCAAATTCATAGGTTTAAGTCCTAACCCTAAGAAACTCAGAACATGATTTGGAGATAGGAACTTAACTAAAGTAATTGAGTTATTATAGGATCTCTGGAGCTGGTGCTTGGCACTGCAGGTAAAGCTGCTGCCCACAGAGTCAGCATCCCATTTAGGCATCAGTTCGAGTCCCGGGTACTCCACTTTCCATCCAGCTCTCTGCCATGGTCTGGGAAAGCAGTAGAAGATGGTCCAGGTCCTTGGTCTGTTGAACCTGTGTGGGAGGTTTGGAAGTAGCTCCTGGATTCTGGCTCAGATCAGTACAGTTCCGGTCATTGCGGCCATTTGGGGAGTGAACCAGCAGATGAAAGACCTCTCTCTCTCTCTCTCTCTCTCTCTCTCTCTCTCTCTCCATCTCTCTCTCTCTCTCTCCATCTCTCTCTCTCTCTCTCTCTCTCTCTCTCTCTCTCTCTCTGCCTCTACCTCTCTCTCTGCCCCTGCCTCTCTGTAACTCTGCCTTTCAAATAAATAATCTTTAAAAAAAAAAAAAAAGGCAGGTCATTAAGGTAGGACCAAATCCATTAAAACTAGTGTCTGCATTAGATGAGGCATTTTGGACAAAGAAACAAAAATTGAGGAAAGATACTATGGGGAGATACAAGAGGAAGATGGTTGTCTACAAGCCAAGGGTAAATGCCTGGAACAGATTCTTCCTTAATAGCTCTGAGAGAATCAACCCTGCCTGCAGCTTGTTTTTAAATGCTAGGCTGAATTTCAGTCCTCCAGAGCTGGGAAGAAACATATTTCTGTTTTGTAACCCATCTAGTGTGTAGTATTTTGTTAGGGTAACTTTGGAAAACCAACATACCACGTGAAAGGGAAGAAGTTCTTAATTGTGTTCTTGTAATTCTTCTGTAAGTATTTGTTGCAGTGTTTAATGACAACATATTGTAAACTTAACAATTGCCTAGAGCATGGATTTTAGTGTTCTCACAACAAAAAAATGCTAAGTATGTGAGGTAATGCCAATGTCAAGTTTCTTGATTTAGCCATTGCACAAAATACACATATATCAAAACATCATGGCCAGTGCTGCGACACACTAGGCTAATCCTCCACCTGCGGTGCCGGCACACCAGGTTCTGGTCCAGGTCGGGGCACCGGATTCTGTCCTGGTTGCACCTCTTCCAGTCCAGCTCTCTGCTGTGGCCAGGGAAGGCAGTGGAGGATGGCCCAATTCCTTGGGCCTGCACCCACATGGGAGACCAGGAGAAGCACCTGGCTCGTGGCTTCGGATCAGCGTGGTATGCCAGCTGCAGAGGCCATTGGAGGGTGTACCAATGGCAAAGGAAGACCTTTCTCTCTCTCTCTCTCTCTCTCACTGTCCACTCTGCCTGTTAAAAAAAAAAAAACCATCATGATGCTGGCGCCGTGGATCACTTGACTAATCCTCCGCCTTTAGCGCTGGCATGCCATATGGGCACCGGGTTCTAGTCCTGTCTGCTCCTTTTCCAGTCCAGCTCTCTGCTGTGGCCTGGGAAGGCAGTGGAAGATGGCCCAGGTGATTGGGTACCTGCACCCGCATGGGAGACCAGGAGGAAGCACCTGGCTCTTGGCTTCGGATCGGTGCAGCGCTGGCCATAGTGGCCATTTGGGAGGTGAACCAACGGAAAGAAGACCTTTTTCTCTGTCTCTCTCTCACTTTCTAATTCTATTTGTCATATAAGTAAAAAAAAAAAAAAACAAAAAACAAAAAATCATACTGTGCACCATAAGTATGTACAATTTTCATTCATTAAAAATAAATAGATGGTGTGCATTGTGTGTTTTTGTAGGCAGTTGTCTAGTTCTATTTTCACATATGCATCTCCTTTTATCTTTACTACACCATAGTCAAATTGACCTGATGGGCATTATTTGCTGATGCATTTCACAGTCCTCCAGTCTCTGTCAGAGGGAGTTGCAAATGGGTCATCATAGTTCACAAACAGTGGGGAAAAGTGGAGCTTAAAAAGAAAGTATTTTCTGAGCCTGCAGTTGTCTTGGGGGAAGACAACTGTTCATACATATTAACTATTTAATGGCATTGTTAGGGGAAGTAAAGCAAGAGAGAGAGACTCCTTTAGTCTTCAACTTCACAGATATCCTTTAATCCTGTTTAACTGGAAAAGGAATATAAAGGTAGAGAAGCTGCAGAGAAAAATAGAATGCAGGAAGTGGATGGAGGATGGGAGGAGGAGACACGGCCCCTGGCTGGGTTTGCTTCCCATCTGAAAGCTGATTGGCAGTGGATTGAAAAGGGAAGACTGTTTCCCTCCCAAGAAGAGAAGTCCCCTCCACCCTCTGGCCTCCAGCCCATTTATAGAATCTCTACAATGTCACTTACCATGTGCTGTTGTTATTTAGTTATATTTGCCTTGTCTACTACAGTTTGATGTCTTCTAGGCTCTTCTGCTGATTCATTATAGAATCTTGGATATAAATGGCAAAGTGCTATGGAAAAAATACAATATTAATTGAATCCATACCTTTTCTCAAGTCCTACCAATGGCCCTCATTCTCATTCAGAGTTAAAGTAATTCCCCAAACCTACATGATTTAGCCACCTGTTAACCCTTCTCTACTGTGTCACCCCGACTCCAGTCTCTTGAGACTTCTAGAGATACTTCCATCTCATCCAAGTGAACCTTAGCTTTAATACTGACATCTTGCTGTGCCTCTTGTTTCCAACATGCCTCATGCAGATGTCAATCAGGCTGACTCCCTCACTTCATCTAATTTTCACTAAAAAGTCACCTTCACAGGCATCTCACGCCAAGACAAGCTCCAGAATAGGGAACTGCCTACCTGGTGGACATGCTTATTCTCTTAGGCTCTGGCAGGTGGCAATAGATGCAGCATGTAGGCTGAGAGGGAGACAGGCAATAGTTCAACAGGGGAAGTCTTGTGCTCTGGTGAGGGCTGGGCGCTGCAACCTGCTTCATTTGGGCACTCAGAGGACCAAAAGATTTGAAATGGGCTGTTAAGCCTGGGCTCTGCCTTCCAGCCAGAAGAGATGGCAGAGTGGCAGATGTCGATGTCTCTTCCACAGAAAAGCGGGTGATATCAACAGGAAGTGCTAGGGAAACTGGAGTTGTAGACTTTGGCCCTTAGAGCTTTTCTTGTATGAATTCCCTATCTTCCTCACTAGGTTATGCTGAATGGGCCAGAGATTTTAATTTGTTATGTAACTTACCACAAAGAATGGTGCTTAGCACCAACTTGGTATTCACTAATCATGTATGGAATGAATAATTTGAGTTATTTGACCATCCTGTGATTGAGTTATATGATCAGAAATGGTATAATACATATTAAATGCTGGTGAAAATGTGAAGAAACTGATCACTAAATCATTGTTGGTAAAGATCTGAAATGGCACAGCCACACTGGAAAACAGTTTGGTAGTTTGTTATTTATTTAATATAAAGATAACAGATTTTGTGTGTTTTATACATATAATTTTAAGTACTTAATGATGTTTATTAAACTTCCCACGTTATTACCATACAGTTCTGGGCATTCATCCCTGAGAATGAACATTTATATTCTCATGAAAGGCTGAATATGTATATCATAACATCTTTTCTTATAACAGCTGAAAACCAAAAGCCATCCAGATGTTCTTTAATGATGAATGGATAAACATACTGCAGTATATCCATACCATGGACTATTACTCAGCAATAAAAAGAAATGAACTATCAATTTAATTTGTATGAATCTCCAAGTGTTTTAAAAAGTGCTAATACCAAAAAGCTGCAATATAAGATTCCATTTACATAGCATTCTTTAAAAAATTGGATTTATTTGAAAGGCAGAGTTAGAGAGAGAGAGAGATCTTCCATCTGTTGGTTCAGTCTCCAAACGACTGCAATTACCAGAGCTGAGCTGATCTAAAGCCAGGAGCCAGAAGCTTCTTCTGGGTTCTCATGTGGGTGCAAAGACCAAGAAATTGGGCCATCTTCTACTGCTTTCCCAGACACATTTGCAGGGAGCTGGATCAGAAGTGGAACGCCCAGGATGAGAACAAGCACCCATGGGGGATTCTGGTGATGCAGGCAGTGGCTTCACCCTCTATACCTCAAAGCTGGCTCATTACATAACATTCTTGAAATGGCAAATTTAAATAGATGAAGACCTGATTAGTGGTTGCCAGGATTAGGATAGGAATGGTGGTAGGGGGAAGGATGTGAACATGTTTATTGAAGGACAACACCAGATACTTGTAATAAAACAGTTGTTTCTTCACCATGGTAGAGCCAAGGACCCACACATGTAACAGATTTACATAGAAAAAAGAGTATGTGCACACATGCACATATACACAAATGGATAGATATATTACAAACTTTATAAATATGAACAATATAAATAGATTATGTTAATGTCAGTTTCTTCATTGTGCTATTACAAAATGCTATCACTGAGACAAATGGGAAAAATACAGGAAATTTGCAGTGCCTACAAATATGTAATCATCACAAAATAGTTTTATTAGCATGACACATTATTAGTTAATCCTGAAAATACATATTGAGTATTTATGTTATGTTTTCAAGGTAATTTTATACATTACACACACACAAGCATTAAGTGAACACATGGGGGTATTTCAAAAGGTTCACAGACGCACCAGCATTGTGGCAAAGCAGGTTAAGCCACTACTTATCATGCTGATAGTCCATATCAGAGTGTCTATTTGAGTCTTAACTACTCTGCTTCTGACCCAGTGATCCTGTTAAGGTGCCTGGAAAAGAAATGGAAAATGGCCCAAGATCTTTGGCACCCTTCTATCCATGTGGGAGCCTAAAATAAAGTCCATGGCTTCTAGCTTTGACCTGGCCCAGTCCTGGCTGTTGCAGCCATTTGGGGAGTGAACCAGCAGATGAAGATCGATCTCTCTCTGTTTCTGTCTCTCCCCCTCTTCCCCTTTCACACTGCCTTTCAAATATATATATAAATATATAAATATATATTTATATTTATATATACACTTAAACAATTATATATATAATTTTTTAAGTGTTCACAGTAAAGTATAACTAAAATAAAATTGCATTCTGGTACATTTTTAAAATCCATGCATGAATTTTATTAATATGAATTTTTCATAAACTCTTTAAAGACCCTTCAAATACATGTATTATGTATATGACAGTGAACTTTACCATATTATTTAATGTATATTAAATGAGTAGGTGTGTATATATACATGCATACACTTTCCCTGTGTGTGTTTGTGTGTGTGCATATGTGTAAAGTACTTAGGATGGAATATGGTAAATATTTTAGCTGTTTTTAAAAGATTTATTTATTTATCTGAAAGGCAGAGTGAAAGACAAAGGAGGGGAGAGAGAAAGATCTTCCGTCTGCTGGTTCACTAACCAAATACCGAAACAGCTGGAGCTGGGCCAGGCCAAAGTCGGGAGGCAGGTACTCCATCTCGGTCTCCTGTCTGGGTGGCAGGAATACAAACACTTGAACTGCCATCTGCTGTTTCCCTGACTGGTTTGGAAACAGAATAGACAGAACTTGAATTGGTACCCTGATATGGAATGCAGGCATCCCAAGCCATAGCTGAACCTGCTCTATCACAAGGCTTGCAATTTTAGCTATTTTCATCCCACTCCTCTGGGACAGAAATTCTGTTCAATTCATCTTGATTCCTAGCGTAAATCTTGTTTCTGATGCATATTGAAAATGTCAGTCAATGGGAGTTGAATGATAATTTATTTAGCTTCTGACACTAACCATGAATCAATGAGAAGACTATTCTCTGTAAAGATTTAGGATTCTCTAGAACCCTAAACAGGAAGACATTGTGAGTACCTAGACTCCACCTCCCAGCTTTGACAGTAGTGTGCTGCAAAGTTTTGAAAATGCCATTTCCTTCACCATATCTCAGTGTCCCCGCTGATGAGAGCAGAAATTAGAATGGCATTATTTCTAAGGGACCACTCCATCTCTTTAATATATATGGCTCTATGTTTTACAACACAGAAAATCATCCTTCTGAAATTTGAGTATATGACTGAGAGTCCAAAGATTGTCACAAAGAAACTCCAAAATTCTGGCTTAGAGTTCTATTTGGGTCAAATTGACTGTTCTGTTGATAGCCACCTTTAAAACATGGTCGTTAGTTGCTGGTTTCTGCCTTTATAGCTCTCAGAAGTGTGTGGTAGGAAAAGTATTTGTAGATGATTAAAAACCAAGGTTTTGAAATCTGTCAGGGGATAAGAAATTGTATAAATTTCAGGTATAATTAGAGAATTAATCACTAGCATCTCATCATTATTATCTGCAGCCAACAGATGTTACACTCACTTAAATTTAAAAGCAATAAAGGCATGTTGTGATTTATGAAAGCACCAAAAAAAATCTTGGAAAAATAACAGCTTGTTTATTTTATCCAGTATCTGTAACAACCTAATTAATGCCTTTAATGGAATCCTGGGTAATTTTCCATGCTAAAAATTAGCCAGTAGATTACAGATATCCTTATTCAAAAGGGCCAGATTTTACACTGATTTGATCATCACAAGGCATTACTCCTTGCTTGCTTTCTTGCTCTATGTCAGTGCATCTGGAATATCCAGCCACTTTAGAGTTTAAATTGCTTTGTATATTTTGAACAACTATAAATTCCTTGAATATTAAATCATTGAATGTTTACTGAATATCTTACATGAGTTCACCCTTGCAGAAGAGATACTATGAAAATATTGCAATGCAAATTCAAAGTACTCTGATAATAGTAAATAAAATTCATTAAGGAATTTGTTAAGAGCCTCATTTTACTTAGGTGAGTTTACCTGATTTAACTTTCACAATCCTTTTGAAGAGATATTAGTAATGTGAATTTACAGAGACAGCAAACAGGATCAGAGAAGCCAGGTTTCACATCAAAGTCACCCACATGATGAATCGCAGTGTGGAGATGAAAACTCAACTTTCTTGCTCTCCAAACCCTAAACTTTTCCAATGTGGCAAATTGCTCCAATTAAAAATGTTAACCAAATAAAAACTAGAATGTATGTATGATGGTATATAAATTAAAATGACTAAATAGAAATTAGTCAGTTGTGGCCATTGAAAATGATGGGAAAATATTTTCAAAGAGCTGAAAAAAATCAGTAAGATCATATAGCCAGCAAACATATCTTTAAAGAGTAAGAAAGAAGGATAGAAATTATTATACAAATAAAAACTGAATGAAGTATGAATAGATTCTCATAAAACACATTTATAATGGATGTACTTAAGTAAAGTCTATGATGTAAAGAAACAGTAAATCTCTGAGTATATCCAAACAGATGCCGACTGTCTGAAAAACAATAGCAGTATTTAATTTGAGGTTAAAAATAAAAACAATCCAAACTGCAGCTTAAATACTGGACAACAATAGCACATGTATTGGAGACGTGTGAAAGGAGTAATTTTAAAGTCCATGTGTTGTTCAACATGGGAATAGATATATTGATTAACTGAGGGCTTTGTTAATTATGTATGTCACTTTAGCATAACCACAAAAACACTTGAGAGAGGAGGGTAAATGAGAGCATATGTGTTTAAAGCCCCAAAATAAAATAAACAAGCAAACAACAGAAACCACAGGAACAGGGGAGTAAGATTCCCAGGCCTCTGCAGGGATGGATAAAGCACTGGGCAGCTGGATTCGCAATGTAAATCTAGAGAGAACACATCCATTTAAGAACTGCTGAAGGAAGATGGACTATTGCCCAACTTGCCGCCCATGGAGAGAATTCTGCACAGCACATCTCCTAAGTTCTCTTAGCTGAGGACCATATCTTAACAATATCCAATAATGTAAATCTTCCAGTTAAAATACGCTAACCAACGAGATCTGCCAGCATCTGTTTTCCGATGTAGAACTCTCTTCAATACCATCTAATATACAGACTTGATGGCACTGAAGCAAAGGAATTCGCATTACATATCCCTAGAGATAATAAAGTACAGAGGCCAAAAATCACATGTTTGCGAGATATTATTCTACAAGAGACTATTGCAGTCCCTTAGCAGTTCTGTTGCTGAGTACAAGGTAATACCAAGGTATTTGGTTTCTATATAAATCTCTGAGATAGTCTGAGAAAAAATAAGTGTACATGGATTTTTAGAAGAAGTTGCTCTTGACATTGACAAAACAGGTTTCTGGGCTTAAAGAACCAAAGGTCAGACGTTGGCATTGGTGAGTTAATGTCTGGACACTAATACTTCATGGGTGGAAACCCAGCTGGACTTTCCTGGGGACGCCCAGCCCACAGTTCATCCCATCATCTCATTTTACCATGGCCAGGAAGGATAGGAGGCATTTGGGGCAAGGTGAGGTTGTCTTTTTGAAGCCCAGAAATCCCACTGTCAGAATTTTGACAGTCAGCTCCTCTTGAAGCGGGAGTGTACTTCAGGATTTATAAGTTTGATGGAGGCTGAATGTCTAACTCTCATAAACATTAATTCACACAACATGCAGGTTTTACTATGTTTTTTCTTCTGGAGAACTTGATTCTGAAAAAAATTTCCTATAATATTCATTTTGCTAATCTCCAGTTCACTCACTCTCCTATTCACTCACGCTCCATCACCCATATGTATTCATTCACACACTCATATACCAAGCTACTCTTATTTTGTTGAGTTTGTCATTAATTATTTTTTAAGATTTATTTCATTTAAAAGGCAGAGTTACAGAGAGACTGAGGCATAGAGAAAGAGGGAGAGAGTAAGAGAGAAAGAGAGAGAGAGAGAGAGAGAGAGAGAGAGAGAGAGACTTCCATCCGCTAGTTCACTCCCCAAATGACCACAATGGCCAGAGCTGAGTTGACCCGAAGCCAGGAGATTCTTCCGAGTCTCCCCTACTGGCTTCAGGGACCCTAGGACCTGGAGCATCTTTTACCGCTTTTCCAGGCCATAACAGATAGCTGAATGGCAAGTGGAGCAGCTAGGTCTCAAACCAGCACCCATGTGGGATGCCAGCACCTAAGATGGCAGTTTTACACGCTATGCCATGGCGTCAGCCCGCAAGTTTGTCATTAATTCTTTCATGACTTTGCAATTCAGTTGATCATGCATTTATGTATTCATGTACTCATATTTCTTCCACCGTCTCACCATTAGATTCCCTAATTCATGCATATGTTCACTCTTCTATTTACTTAATTCATTTAAAACACAAACACACAGAGATATGAAATCTGCATGGAAACAGCTGCTGTGCTGGAACTACAGCACCTTTTCAAAGCCCTAGAATTATTTTCTTTGGCTTTGTCCCTCTTGTATCTGTATATATGAATACACTGCATGGGTGCATTTTTACCTTTGGTACAACTCTGATCCTTAGTTCATACATAGGGACACACTTTTACAGCAGCTGCCAGAAACTTAACAGACTGGCCTTTGAGAAAAACATTGTTTCTTATGGTCAGATATCAGTAATATCAGAGACTTTGTCTCAGCTTTAGCATTCTTAGAGCTTCTGCCACTGTCTTAAAAGAATGAATCTTTGTTTTTATAATTTTTTCCATTCTAAAAGAATGAATCTTTGTTTTTATAATTTTTTCCATTCACCTCTGTTTGTCTGTATTTATTTATTTGACAGGTAGAGATATAGACAGTGAGAGAGAGAGAGAGGTCTTCCTTCCATTGGTTCACTCCCCAAATGGCAGCTACAGCTGGCGCTGCACCAATCCAAAGCCAGGAGCCAGGTGTTTCCTCCTGATCTCCCATGCGGGTGCAGGTGCCCAATCACCTGGGCCATCCTCCACTGCACTCCCGTACCACGGCAGAGAGCTAGAGTGGAAGAGGAGCAACCAGGACTAGAACTGGCACCCTTATGGGATGCCAGCACTGTAGGTGGAGGATTAACCAAGTGAGCCATGGCACTGGCCCTAAGGAATGAATCTTAATCATGGCTTTGATAAGTATGCAGTTCCTAAATTCTCAGGTTTTTTTTTTTTTTTCCTTAACCTCTAATTGGTCTGTGTCATGAGAGGAATTTTCACCCTAGCTCCTTCCTTCCTCACTATGTTATATGATATCCAGCATAAGTGATCAGTGGCTTGGATAAACTTGAGGACGTACTCTCAAAGTGCAAAGTACTTTTCTTAACAACCAGTGCAACTGGTCACTGCTTATTATCTATTTCTAGATAAATTTCTAGGTTGATGGTATTAGATGGTGCCATTTATCAATGCAACCCCCACTCCTGGAATCATGTTTGGCCCAGTGAATATTTGTGTTATCACTAAGTAGGTACAAAGACCCTACGGAGAGAAGATGTGGAATAAACTCTGCATTTGGGTGGTGGGAATACGGAAGCTAAAGGAAGGGCATTTCTGCTATCATTTGGACATAAGTAGGTGTTTGTCAGATGATAGCACATGATTTTTTCCAGAAAAGGAAAGAATATTTACAAAGATGCAGAGATATAACTAAGGATAAGTTAACTGTGATTGGATCATCACATATAAGGAAATAAAAACAGAAGAATATAGGATAAATGGGTCTGGGAAGCAGACAAAGAACATACCATGCAGTAGTATCCCTGTTAAGGAATTTTGGCTTAATTCTGAGAGTAATGGTATTGCAAAGAAATGAATTACACATGGAAGTAACCTGAACAGAGGAATTTTTTTTTTTTGTAGGTGTTGGAGAGGGGACCACTTCTGAACTAAACAAGACATTTCAGTGTGAAGAACAAGAGGTAGGGGTTTATCTCAGAGAAGAGACCACTTAAGGGGGATACCTTCAAGGACAAGAAGCGATCCATGGTATGTCTAAGAACTAGAATTCAACCAGAAATACAGGATCTGCATTCTCATTTTCCTGGCCTCAATTCTATATGCATTTGTACAAATCAGTCAACATATCCTAGAAACTTTGCCTTCTATATGCTTTTAATACATGTTACCTTCTCTTTATTCCTACTGCCATCTCCCTGGTTAAGATTTCCATAGTCTCAATACTAAATTATTTCAATGACCCCTTCTCTGTTTTTGCTGTCTGCTCCATCTTTCTTGCCAATCTGTGTTTCTTACTCCTTGTCAAAGCGAGCATCGAAAATGGCGTCTTCACAGTTTAATTTTTTCTGATAGCTTCTCATGGGTGGGGACTATTCAGACTGTGGGCCATGTAAAGCCCCAGAAATTATTTAGCCTGGGCCTTTCAAGGCAACCAAAGTCAGGACACAAATTCAAAAAATTTATAGCAGGCTAATTTTTAAACATATTTTAGTATGACCCATGAATAACATAAATATCCAAATGGCCCTTGGCTGAAATAAGGTGCCCCATACCTGAAGATCAATTCTAAACTCTGTGATGCTTCTTATTTCTTGATGACATCTGAGATGACTCCTTGGCATTATTGTCCTAACACTTGATTGATAAATTATTTTAAAAAATTGAGGTCAAATCACCCAAATTAGAATTCCTTACTGTAAATAATAAGAAATGGTCACTTACTCTTTCATGTTATCTTTCTTTTTAAAGGTTTTATTTTAAATTTATTTGAAAGTCAGAGTTACACAGAGAGAGAAGGAGAGGCAGAGAGACAGAGAGGTCTTCCATCCACTGGTTCACTCCCCAGTTGGCCACAACAGCCAGAGCTGTGCCCATCCGAAGCCAGGAGCCAGGAACTTCTTCCAGATTTCCTACTTGGGTGCAGGGGCCCAAGGACTTGGTCCATCTTCAACTGCTTTCCAGGTCATAGCAGAGAGCTGGATTGGAAGTGGAGCAGCCAGGTCTGGAACTGGCACCCATATGGGATGCCGGCACTGTAGGCGGCGACTTTTACCCACTACGCTATAGCGCCAGCCCCTTTTAATGTTATCTTAATATGATGTGAACAGCTTTTTTTGTACCTAGCACATTGCACTGATGCTTGTGTGTGTGTATGTGTTTACCCTCTAAATCTGCCTTGGAGAACCTGTATTTTATTTTCTTAAATGGTTGGGTACTGGTAAAATATTTGCATATTTCCCCTTTAAATTCTTATTTTTTTATTATTTTAAGATCTATTTATTTGAAATGCATAGCTACACAGAGAGGGAGAGGGAGAGAGGAAAGAGGGAGGGAGGGAGGGAGGGAGGGAGGGAGAGAGAGAGAGAGAGAGAGAGAGAGAGAGAGAGAGAGAATCTTGCTTCCACTGGTTCACTTCCCAAATGGCCTCAATAGCTAGAGCTGCACCAGGCTGAAACCAGGGGCCTGGAACTCCAATCTCATCTCCCAGGTGGGTGGTAGGGATCCAACCTCTTGGAACATTTCCTCTGCTTTCCCAGGCACATTAGCAGGGTAATGGATGGGAAGTGGAACATCCAACACTCAAAATGGCATTCATATGGAATGTGGGCAGCACGGTCTGTGGCTTAACCCATTGTGCAACCATGCTTGATCCTCCAAATTTAAAAAAAAAAATACATTTAATGGGAGAGAGAGAGGGAGTTACATCTACAATTCACTGTGTCACTCATCCAAATACCTGCAAAGAGAATGAAGTCAGGAGCTGAGAACTCAACTGAATCTCTTCAAGGGTGGCAGGGACCCTAATCACTTGAGCCATCACCTGCTGCCTCCCAGAGTGTGCATTAGCTGTAAGCTAGAATCAGAAGTAGAACAAGGACCAGAACCCAGGTACTCTGGCATGGGACACAGTTGTTAAAAGCAACATCTCCATCACTGCACCAAATGCTTGCTCTACCCTACAACATCTCAATGCTCAAATAAATAACAGAAAAAAATGAATAAATAAAAATGGAAAAAAATAGTGAAATTGAATGAAGTTAGAAAAAAAAATCATGTGCTGTAGTATATGGAGCATATTATTATGATGTTTTTTTTTACTTTCTTGGAAAGATACAGAAGATGGTCCAGTCACCATTATTTATCTATTATGAGTTTAACTATTGATATATAAATGTATTACAACAATTGAACTTGGGTTTGCTGGTCAAATAGTTTTATTGTTATTCAATTGTAAACATATATCCATTGATACTTATGGAAATATTGTCTCATAGTGTTTCCAAATGTGGCTAGAAAATGCTTTGGTTGGATGATTACAGGGGTGAATCCTGGAAAATACTGGAAAGCCAGGTTGATTTCTCTCTGTTTCCCACTAGTTTTTTTGGCTGAATAGAACAGGAGCTACTTGGGCCCTTCCCAGGTAATGTAACCTAGGGTTTACAAAGCTAGATTAGTTGTGAATCCCTTCACAGAGGGCAGCTAATGACCTGTGAAATTCTTTGACCAGTGAATTGCAGACTATCAGGTCCAATGGAGAACATGGAAGCCAAATAGGAAATGAAGAAAAGCAGCTGGAAGCACTAATATGGGGCAAAAGTGTGGGTGTAATAGCTGTGGGGGAAAAGCACATTTCTGGGAGAGGAACACAGTTGAGATAATCAGAAGGAAAAAGCAATTGGAGGATGTAATTTTGAAATTATATGAGTGCATAGTCTCTCTATAGTGTTTTGGAAATAACATTGGCTCCCAAATGTAACTGATTCTTGAGGATTTGGAAAAAAGTAGTCGGAAAAGAATAATCACTCAACTTGTTACGTGCAAGGTGCAATACTGGGTGTTAGAAATAAATCTGTGGAAAGACTTACACTTTGCCCTAAGTGAACTTTCAAACATCATATGAGGTAGCTACTGTTATGGTCCATTTATAAGTAAGAAAAAATGAATGTCAGAGAGGTTAAATATCTTGTTTGAAGGCACTCATCTGGGAAGAGAAAGCTACCCTTTCCAAGAGAGCTAAACATTCTCTCTTCCAAAGAGAATGTTACTAGAAGAAAGGACTGGGATGGAGCATTTCCATTAATCACTTCTCATTCTCATGACATAGTGAATCCTGCTTCAAGGGTGATTCATGTATCTGAGAGACATTACTAGCTGTAACAGAAAAAGATACAGTGTTTTGCTGATGTACTGGGCTTAGTGTTTTGGGTCAGAAACTAACCATTTCAATGTTGATGTTTTCTATGGCTTTGAGTTAATTTTAGCTGTTCGGTGATTCTGTTCGTTCTAGAAGCAAATGACAAATCATGATTCCCTCTATCTTTAAAGTTGCAAGAATTGGAAAAGCCTCAAGCTTAATGTAGTATTATTGTAAAATGAGGCTCCTCTTCTGATCTATTCTTTATTCTATTACTAATTTGACATCTGATCTTCATTCTAAAAATCACATGGAAACTTGTCAAAATATATTTTATGCAACACAAATTGGTAAGAACAAAATAAAGCATATTAAAATCATTGAAGATGATATCACAGAAACTTAGAATAAAGTGGTGGTTAGCAGAGGCTGAGGAGAATAGGGGAGGGAGAGTTTGGGAAAAGTTAGTTAGTAGGTGCTAAGTTAATATTAGACTCGCAGTTATTATAATTAGGTATAGGAAGTACTGGTGTTCTATTGCACAGTAGGGTGACTATAGATATCAGTAATGTAACATGTGTACATATACATATAAAGCTCTGGTTAAATGTGACTTTAAATTTTATTTACTTATTTGAGAGAGAGAGAGAGAGAGAGAGAATCCCCATACATTAGTTCAGTCCGTAATTTCCACAACATCCTGGATGGTGGGAGTTAAAACCAGGAGCTGGAACCTCAACCCAGGTCTCCCACATGTGTGACAGAAAACTGATTACTTGAGCCATGTCACTGACTCTTGGGGGCGTTTCTTATGTGTAGGAAGCTCGAATCAGGGTCCAGACCAGGGAATGGAACCCAGGCACACGGACATGAGACAAAGCATCCTAACCATTGTCTTAACTGCTGGCTGAAGCACTCAATCCATGTACTATATATATATTCCATGTACTATATATATATAATCCATGTACTATATATATATAATCCATGTGCTATATATATATATATATATATATATATATATATATATAGCAAAAATGGCTCAAAAGTAAAAGATTTTCATGTTTTCACCATAAATAAATGATTAATGGTTGAAAAAATATTCATGCTTACCCTGATTGAGGCATTTAGTCACTAAAAATGCAAAAAGGTATCGGAAAATCGTATGGTACAATATAAATATATGAAATTTTTAGGTGTCAGTTCAAAATTATATATTAATGCGCTTTTATTTGAATTCTGTAACCTTTTTTTTAGAAGGAATCTTTCGATGATGCAATAGAGCATCTTGTTAACAACACATCGCTCAGCTGGCTGGTAGGTCCCTTTTAACCTGAGCTGACCCAGTCTCAGAATGCGCAGGATCAAGGTACAGAGTTGAACAAGATGAACGAGGAGGCCCGGTAATCCGAGCACAAAATTCATTAAGCCTGTTGCCATCACCAGTGCAGGCTGCAGCAGCCAGATGATATAGTTTCATGTGTTGAAATTAACCTACTAGTCAACTCTAAATTCCGGAAGCTGCTAGCAAGAAAAGAGGGGATGTTTTATTGTAGTAATTTCTAGGTGGATTAAGCACTTCAAAATTTCTGGTATTAGCAAATGAATTCTGTTTACCTGGGTGGTAAGAAAAGAACGATAGGTTTGTCAGAGCCTAGCCAGAACTCACAAAATGTTCGTGTGCACTTAGGATCTTCTGTTCTGTTGTTGCTGTTACTATCTGTATTGACTAAAATCATTTCCATATGCACTTGGTATAAACTGGCACCTGCTCCAACAGAGCCTGAGCATGCCTTATCACTGATTATCTAATGATGCATCCTTGTACAACTTGTGTTTTTTTTATTCCTTATAACGGGATACTATCTTTGAATCCATAAAATTCATTATATATTTTTTTAAAAGACTCGTATAACATTTTTAAGATTTGTTTTATTTGTTTGAAAGACAGAATGACAGAGAGAAAAGAAGATATGGAGAGAGAGAAAGAGATCCTTTCAACCACTGGTTTTCACTGCTCAAATGGCCTCAAAAGCTGGTGCTGGTCCACATCAAATTCAGGAGGCAGAAATTCCATCTGAGTCTTCCACAATGGTGCAGAGGCCCAACTATTTGTGCCATTGTCCACTGCTTCCCAGGGCATATTAGCAGGGGCTGGATGAAAAGCTGAGAGGCCACAACTAAGAACCAGTGCTCCAAATGGGATACTGGCATCACAAGAGGTGTCTGAACCTATTGCACCAGAATGTTGCTCTAAAACTGTACAATTCAATGTTTTAGAACAACTTTATGATATAATTTCCAAATCATTACATCTTTACTCACTCAATAACTGCAATATGTATCAAATTCAATGTACTATTTTTTGTTAGTAGCCTGATAGATCAATATAACTATGAATATAAAAAGCAGACTAAATTTGACTAATATAGTTTTACTTATAATTATTGGTTGTTTTCTCCACTAGGACTCTAAATTTTTTAAAAGATTATTTATTTGAAAGTCAGAGTTATACACACAAGGAGAGGCAGAGAGAGAGGTCTTCCATCCACTGGTTCACTCCCCAATTGGCCACAACAGCCAGAGCTGCGCCAATGTAAAGCCAGGAGCCAGAAGCTTCTTCCAGGTCTCCCATTTGGGTGCAGGAGCCCGAGGACTTGGGTTATCTTCTACTGCTTTTCCAGGCCACAACAAAGAGCTGGATAGGGATTAGACGCAGAGCAGCCGGGTCTTGAACCTGCACCCATATGGGACGCCAGCACTATAGGTGGCAGCTTTACCTGCTACACAATAACACCAGCACCATAGGACTCTAATTTTTTAGATTTACCTATGAACCTTCTGTGAATATGGGATTGAAGTAATGTTAATAAAGTCATGTAAATATTACTTGAACTCCTGCATATCTTAAATTTTATTTTTTATTTAAGAACCTATGAGTTATCACATCCTGTGTACAGATGGAAAATTGAAAGCCTCAAAAAATGTAATTTTATTCTTACAAAACACTTCGTGAATAACCACAGGATCTAGAATTTGAATGGAATTGGAGTTCAGTGATTTTTCAGCTGTACTTTGTATATTTTCTTGACTGTAACACTCTACTCTCTGTGCATGTTCCTGTTACCTGCATTTTCTTTTAATGAAAATTCTTACAGGAAATAGTACCACATTTAAGTTCTCAAGAAGCAGATAAAAATGGTAATCAATTGAGCATATATTTTTTTAAGTTACTTGGGTTTTTTGTTGTTGTTGTTTTTTTGTTTTGTTTTGTTTTGTTTTGTTTTTTGACAGGCAAAGTGGACAGTGAGAGAGAGACAGAGAGAAAGGTCTTCCTTTTGCCTTGGTTCACCCTCCAATGGCCACCGCGGCCAGTGCACTGCGGCCAGTGCACTGCGGCCAGTGCACCGCGCTGATCCACAGGCAGGAACCAGGTGCTTCTCCTGGTCTCCCATGGGGTGCAGGGCCCAAGCACTTGGGCTATCCTCCACTGCACTCCCGGGTCACAGCAGAGAGCTGGCCTGGAAGAGGGGCAACCGGGACAGAATCCGGCACCCCGACCAGGACTAGAACCCGGTGTGCCGGCGCTGCTAGGTGGAGGATTAGCCTATTGAGCCACGGCGCCAGCCAGAGAATATATTTTTATAAACTGTTAAGTCATATACCGAGACTTGGTTCAGTAGCTAGAGCAGTTGACTGAAAGAGTGTCACTTCTGCAACCCTTGAGAGGACAGGGCTTAAGCAGAACCTTAGAAGACTACCACTCCCCATGAACATATGCAATTGATAACAACACTTGAGGGAAATAGAAAGTTTGACAAACAGCCCAGTGCAAACTGCATTATTTAGAATATGTTTCACCCATCTGTCAACTCTAGAACATTTTGAACTTGGTGCGAGCTACTCAGCTTTGATGGTTTTGTGCAAGAGCTGATCGGAAGCATCACCTGGAGATGTGTGAATAAAGATAGTTAAATCTCTTGGGGCCAGCGCCATGGCTCGCTTGGTTAATCCTCCTCCTGCGGTGCTGGCATCCCATATGGGCTCTGGTTCTAGTCCCGGTTTCTCCTCTTCCAGTCCAGTTCTCTGCTGTGGCCCAGGAGTGCAGTGGAGGATGGCCCAAGTTTTTGGGCTCCTGCACCTACGTGGGAGACCAGGAAGAAGCACCTGGCTCCTGGCTTTGGATAGGTGCAGGGTGGCCATAATGGCCATTTGGGGAGTGAACCAATGGAAGGAAGACCTTTCTCTCTGTCTCTCTCTCTCACTGTCTATAACTCTACCTGTAAAAAAATAGCCAAATCCCACCCATTAGTGGCTTGTTCACTAGACTTCAGTGTGTTTGAGCACGTATTTTTTTTTTTTTTTTGTAAATGCTGACAAATAGCTTTTGGAATGTGTATGATTGAGAAAGGATTCAGGAATAGGCCATTCTTTCTGAAATCGACTAAGTCAATTGTTCAAGAAACTCCAGAATGTGAATTGAAATTGCCACATCCCCCTTAATGTTGTTGTTGCTCAGGATCAAGTAGGGATACATAAACACTGGGATTCCATGTGTTTGAATAACATATTAATTGGGAGTTTTATGTAGGTCTGCATGTATTTATAGAGACCTATTGTCCTGAGGACTTTGATGACGCCTCTATTTTTCCATCCCTGGCAAACTACAAGTGGCACTGGGGTTCTGCCTGGTTATCAGGAAAGAAATATGGGCTTGTAGCAGGACATAGCTGAAGGGAAACTGAAGCCTGAATCCTGGATGATATGCCTTTCAGAAAATTAATGACCACTCAAAGTTCCCTGGGACACATGAAGTCAGCTGCCACTCCAACAGTGAGAGGCAGAATTCAAAAAAACAAACTGAAGTTGAGGGAACAAAGGATTTAAGATGATTAAAATATGTAAAATGTTAACATTTTAAATGTTAGCAAAGTCTCATTTCTTACCAGATTCAATCAGATCAGAGTGCCTTAATATTTTCAGTATTGGTATAACTGACTGAATAATTGCTTAGAGGCTTCTCTGACCCTTATAGGATGCTTAGTAGCATTCCTGGTCTCTACCCATTAGAGGGTACCCACTCCTCTATTGTGACAACCAAAAACATCTCCATGTTGCCAAATGGATGCTATGAGAGAAAAAATTGACATGGTTGAGATTGCTGGCCTGGATCTCTTTTCCCCATGTTCTTCTTTTTTAAAGATTTATTTATTTACTTGAAAGGTAGTGTCACAGAGAGGCAGAGGCAGAGAGATATATCTTCCATCCATTGGAGTTTCCTCCAGGTCGCCCATGTGGGTGCAGGGGTCCAAAAATCCAAGCCATCTACTACTGTTTTCCCAGGCTCATCAGCAGGAAGCTGGATTGGAAGTGGAGCAACAGGGACTCAAATAGGCACCCATGTGGTATGGTGGCTTAACTGGCTATGCCACAGTGCCAGCCCCTCCCCATGTTCTTTCAAATGAACCTATGCTCTGTCTTAACAGAAGATTTCTATACTCTCCTACTTCTTTATATTAAATAACCTCCTTCTCTATATCACCAAACCACTGATGTCACATAATGGCTTTTATTCAAGTGGGGCCATCATGACTGCCGCACTAGGTCCTTTCACTGATCCACCAATCACATTACTGTAAAAACAACCCTTCTTTTAGTTAGTTATACTTTCATTGCTGGAATCAGGAAAGAATTTCTAAGCCTTACTCCAGTCCACTTGCTTCATAGGAACAGAAGCCTTATCTATTTCACTCACCACATTTCATTAGTATCTAGTCTTAAGCTGGCCTATAACAGAAACACACTTATCATTTGTTAAACAAATTAATGAAAACCCAACAAAAATACTTTCATCAATCAGTAAAGTCAGATTATAGCCTCTGAATTCAGCAACTATTTGCTGAATACTTATTTTGCATCAAGCCACATGCATCAGCAAAAAAATAGTATGAAACATTGGCCCTAAGAGGCATAGCAATGGAAAAGAAATTGAGTTGAGGTAGAAAGGAATAATAGAATATTTTAAGTTGTCCGTGGAGGTCTTAACATCCTGATTTCAAAACCTACCTGGAAGAATAAGAAAATATTTTATGAAGAAGGTAATTCTTCATTTCAGTCTAATAGTTTAGATAGAAATTGACCTGGTTGAGAAGGTTGGAGGTATGAAGTAGTATTAGAGCTGGTGAAATAGGTTGAAACCAGTCAATACAGCAATGGTGGAGGTATACAACAATGCAGCCTGCTAAGAATTGCCACACAGTTCTATGTGTGAAGAATGAGGTATAAGTTGGGCCATAGTGGGAAATGAGATTGAAGATTTAGTCAAGGAGTGAGTACAAGAGCTTTATGTGGCAGCCTAAGAAATTTGGAGTATGTCCTGAGAACAAGGTAGCAAGAAGTAGTGTGAGTCAGATGGGCAACTTGAAAATAATAAAAGAGAACACAACAGTGCCTCAAAACAAAACAGACAAATGAAACAAATTGGTGTGGTTATGGACTTAGAACATAGTAACTTTTCAACAAAGAAAAATCTGAGGGCAAACTAAGCACACTATCTAAAAATGTAGAGTCTCTCCTAATTAAAAGTAATGCAAAGGGCTTGCTGTGACCAAGGAATCTTTCTAGCCTCTCTCCCATGAAACCATATCTGTTGTTAATGGAAAGATATATATTGGGATGAAAAGGCCATTTCGAAGGTTTCAGGGAAAAAAGGCAAATATAGGCATTTTCTGGACACTGTAGCATTCTGAAACTTGATGATTGACTGTTTTCCCATTGTCTGCATTTTTGCCTGGTCCTCCAAAATGAATAATTGTCAAGGTTTTGCTAAGCTGAAGTATATTCCAGGGAAACTGGATCTGCAGTTTTGCAAAATTTCACAATGCCTTTTGCAGTTCTGTGTCAAATTGTTTGTTTAAATCTAGTTTATTTTACCTTCTTGGTCCTGGACATACTATCAGCTGAAATATTTATATCAATGCCTCTTAGGAGTTACGCATTTCCCTTGTTCTGTGAAAAAATGTGCTGACTTCCTCTATGTATATGAGTAATTGTTTTATTTTAATTACTTGAATGCCTGTGGAAGGATATTGGGTTGTCTGACCTGTTCTCTTTTTGATTATTTCTTGCCTTATTTTCATTCCTCCCTTTTACCAACAAAGGTCTTAAACTGGTCACCAGCAATGTCTGTGGAAGCCATTTGAAGTTGGAAACTCCATGATAGATCTAGCCTCTGAAAGGAGATGTAGGAATCATAGGCATAAATAAACATGACTTACTACCCAATACAGAAATCCCTTTTCCACAGCCAGAAACCAGGTCACTGGTCAGAAAGCTCAAGCATATTTCTTCCATTCAAATCTTATTTTGGATGGAAGCCCCCAACTCACACATACATGTCTTATTACATCTGTCATTCTGTTCTCAACACATTTCCCTGCTCACTTCCTTCATTCATCCAATACAAGAATTGAATATTTATGCAGTGAACAAAACAGGTATGTCTCGGATGTCACAGAGTCCATAATCTGTCACAGAAAATAGATAGTTCATTAATTAGCATCATCATAGAAAGGATTCTATTTGGGTCCAATAACGCATAGAAGTTATGCCAGAAATGATAATCAAGCTAAATGAAATGGAAATGTCTGGGATAGAAGAATATTAGGAAGGAAAACTATTGAAGGTTGGAGTTTGACCAGTACAAGAGCTTCAGCTAAGGAGGCGAGAACCTGGATAGTACTTTAGTACTTTAGTCTTGTTTTGATAACGATATGTTCAGAGATACTTGTGTTTAAGACCAATTCTAACTCTTTGTCATTGTTAGGTTCCCAGCAAGTTACTATGGGTTGAATGAAATAGAGTACATACATTTTTCAAACTGTGATTGCACGTGGTAACTATTCAAAAAGTATTAGTGTGAATCATTAACCTTATTAGTGTCATGATTATTATGAGAAAAAAGTGTGAAGAGGATAAACTCTGAATCAAATGACATTTTTCATCTATCACTGGAGATACTATTCACTTTAGCTCTGTTACTATTTTTCAATTACTGTTTCCACACTGCCATATCTGAAGTGAGGATTAAGATTCATCTCTCATTCAAATTAGTTGATATTATCCTAAGTATTTTCTCACTGCTGCTGCTGAACCTGCCTATTCCAATCCAATTTCCACTGAGATAACAAAATTATCTTCCTATAATACCACATAGATCAGTTATTATCCATGTTTGAAAACCTTCAAAGGTGTCTTATTTTCTAGGTAACAGATTTGTTAAGACAATTTTGATTGCAAGGCACAATAATAAACTCACATCAGCTGAAATGGTTCTGAGACCATATTTGGGCTTTAAGTACAATTTCATGAGGGTGTTAGCTCCCTTAAACTTTTGTTCTCTTGATCGTCATGCAAATATCAGTTTTATTCTCTAGACTGATTCTCTCCCACTGGTAAAATATTTAAAGCAATCAGAAGCATCCCATATGCATGTTGCATGATCCAAACGCAGAACAAACAAATGTCAAAGATTTCTTGCAGTGGTCCATTGAGTTATGGGTCTTCCTCTGAACCAAAGACTGGTTATATATAGATACCAGGAACTGGTTGCTTGGGGTTTCAGTTTAATATCCATCTTGAGATGATCACTGTTAGATGTGTGGGATTTCTGTAATCTGTTAAGGTAAGGGACTAAGACCACCTGTTAGAGCATGAGTTGAAGAGTTTTCTAGCCAAATAAAATGAATCATTATGGAGAGGTTTAATGGGTGCTGGGAAGATAAAAGACACTGTTCTCTACGCTGAGGATGTCATCCACAGCTTGTCACAGTCTAGCTCCAATGTACAACTTCAATATCCTATCACCCATCTTCTTACATGACTTGTCAAACTGAATTAACTGTGTAAGATTTACAATCTTATACTTTTGCTCCAGATTAATTTTCTACGTGGAATGCCAAGCTTCTGCCTCTGTTCTCACTTCATCCTTGCCCTTCTCAGTTTTAGAGAAACATACTGAGACTTTAAGAGCCACCTCAAATGTTCTCCAATCACAGATACTATATTTTTCTGTCAGTATCTCCAGCTGTAGTGGAGTGGGAAGCACAGAAGTTGCAACATCCGACCTGAATTTGTATTCTGGGGCTACCACTTCCTAGCAGACTGCTGAGTGAGATGCCTGCTTTGGTTAATCTGTTTCTCATCTGAAGGGTCTGCTTTATCTGTACTGTTTTTTAACCAACATGTTTTTCTTTGTCTTAGAAAGTTTTTCTGTAGGTCAATGATGTCACCTTTTATTTAAATACATGAAGTGCTGCTGAATTAGAATTTGATCTGGAATTTTCAAAAGCCTGTAAGCTATTTCTTTCATTAAAGGTATACAAAAGGAATAAAAACCTTGTAATCTTGAAATTATTACTCAAGTGCATGCAAACTCTTAAAGATAGCCTATACAATATACAAACTCAGTATAGTCCTGACCTGAAGTATCTATCTATCTATCTACCCACCTACCTACTATGTATTGTTTCTCATTTGTAAGTCTTGTTCTGCATTACACGTGTATTTTTGAGAAATCACTTGTATGCAAATTCCATGTTCTTGTGCATGTTGTAATCACAGAGATAAACTGTATGAATTCTTTTTCTCTTAATTTTGGTGATTCTGATACCTCTGTTCCTTGGCATGTCACTAACAAGTAGTTATTATTAATGAAATTATTACTAATATATTTAACTTATTCTTTTACAAGTAAGCATTAATGAAGTAGAACTACTTTTTGTTGCAAAGGAAGAACCACTAATTCATTAGTTTGGGAAAACCAAGCTTTGACTATAAATGAGTTTTGATAAGTATTGGAAACATACTCTGATTTCCTTTTAGGGTAAGTAAAAGCATAACTAATTGCTAACAGAAAGGTGTTATAAAACAAAATTATGGTCTATGAAGTCAATTCTAGTTGTGTGATAGGGCATTTCAAGTACTAATATAGTTCATTTTTACCTCAATTCTGAACATTAGTGATAAATGGTTCTGCACATCTTTAAACAGCCTTTTAAAGATGTGGGAATTTATATGGCTTTCATATTTCTCCCTTTGCAGACTACCCAGATCACAAGTAGTTCCCAGAAACAACCAAATATGTAAAATATGATACATGAAGATCAGTATAACATTGCCTTAGGAGTACAAGAAATGCAGTGCAAAAAACATATCAAAAAGATATAGGAGTCAATCTGAAGAAATTCCCAATGGCCAAACCCCTGATGTGTCAAGCAATAAATAGAAAAAAAGTATTGATTAATAAGTCATAAAATTAATATATATAAATCCTCTGTTATAATACATTAATTAATATATATAAATCCTCTGTTATAATACATTAATTAATATATATAAATCCTCTGTTATAATACATGAGAATGAATGAGTCCATAAATAAATGGAAGGAAAGGAACACATTTTCTTTTGATACAATCTATCAGTTTTGAATTGTTGTTGTAATAAATTACCATTGGTTCACTCCCCAAATGGCCACTACGGCCGGCACTGTGCTGATCCGAAGCCAGGAGCCAGGTGTTTCCTCCTGGTCTCCCATGCGGGTGCAGGGCCCAAGCACTTGGGCCATCTTCCACTGCCCTCCCGGGCCACAGCAGAGAGCTGGACTGGAAGAGGAGCAATCGGGACTAGAACCTGGCACCCACTTGGGATGCCGGCACTGCAGGCGGAGGATTAACCAAGTGGGCCATGGCACCGGTCCCGAGAATCATTTTTTCTTACTTTTTTCAGCTTTGGTGGGCTTTCTGTATTCCTACACTTTTGGCACCTTGCATCATCAATGTCAGGATAACTATTAGAATCTTTTGCATGTCACTGTGACACAATTTGCCTCCTCTTTCTTCATTTAAAAGACACTTGTGAGGCCCATGCTCTGGGGTAGCAGATAAAACTGCCACCTGCAGGGCTGGCATCCCATATGGGAAGCAGTTTGAGTCCTGGCTACTCCACTTCCAATCCAGCTTCCTGCTATTGTGCCTGGGAAGCAGCAGCAGATAGCCCAAGTCCTTGGGCCCTTGCACCCACTTGGGAGAACCCGAAGGATCTCCTGGCTTCTGGCTTTAGATTGGCCCAGCTCCACCCATTGTGGCCATCTGGGGAGTGAATCGATGGATAGAAGATCTCTCTCTCTCTCTCTCTCTGTCACACTTGTGTGCTCTCACTCTGTAACTCTTTCAAATAAATGAATACATCTTTAAAAAAAAAAAAAAGCCTTTGTGATTACATTAGATAATCCAGTATGCACTTTTTTAAATTTTTTATTTAGTAACTATAAATTTCCAAAGTACAGTTTATGGATTACAATGGCTTCCCCTCCCCCATAATTTCCCTCCCACTCACACCCCTCCCATCTCCCGCTTCCTCTCCCATTCCATTCACATCAAGATTCATTTTCAATTCTCTTTATATACAGAAGATCTATTTAGTATATATATATTTTTTTTATATAAAGCTTTTATTTAAAGAATATAAATTTCCAAAGAACAGCTCATGGACCACAATGGCTCCCCCCCCCCCCACAACTTCCCTCCCTCCCCCCACCCTCCCCTTTCCCGCTCCCTCTCCCCTTCTGTTCACATCAAGATTCATTTTCAATTCTCTTTGTACACAGAAGATCAATTTAGTACATATTACGTAAAGATTTTAACGGTTTGCCCTCACATAGAGACACAAAATGATAATACTGTTGGAGTACTAGTTATAGTATTAATTCACAATGTACAGCACATTAAGGACAGAGATCCTACATGATTTTTTTTTTTAAAAAATTGATTAATTGTCTATGCAATTTCCAGTTTAACACCAAAATTTTTTAATCATTTGCAATTATCTTTATATAAAGAAGATCGATTCAATATATACTATGTAAGGATTTCATCAGTTTGCACCCACTCAGAAACACAAAGTGTAAAAATACTGTTTCAGTACTAGTAATAGCATCACTTCACATTGGATAACACATTAAGGACAGATCCCTCATGAGACGTAAGTACACAGTGACTCCTGATGTTGATTTAACAATTTGACACTCTTGTTTATGGCGTCAGTAATCTCCCTAGGCTCTGGTCATGAGTTGCCGAGGCTATGGAAGCCTTTAGGGTTAGCCGACTTCGATCTTATTCCCACAGGGCCATAGTCAAAGTGGAAGTTCTCTCCTCCCTTCAGAGAAAGGTACCTCCTTCTTTGATGGCCCCGTTCTTTCCACTGGGATCTCACTCGCAGAGATCTTTCATTTAGGTCTTCTGTTTTTTCCAGAGTGTCTTAGCTTTCCATGCCTAAAATATTCTCATGGGCTCTTGAGCCAGATCCGAATGCCTTAAGGGCTGATTCTGAGGCCAGAGTGCTATTTAGGACATCTGCCATTCTATGAGTCTGCTGTGTATCCTGCTTCCCATGTTGGATCATTCTCTCCCTTTTTCATTCTATCAGTTAGTATTAGCAGACACTAGTCTTGTTTGTGTGATCCCTTTGACTCTTAGACCTATCAGTGTGATCAATTGTGAGCTGAAATTGATCACTTGGACTAATCAGATGGCCTTGGTACAGGCCACCTTGATGGGATTGTATTGGAAACCCCTGGCACAATTCTAACTCCATCATTTGGGGCCGTTCCGATTGAGCATGTCCCAAGTTTTACATCTCCTCCCTCTCTTATTCCCACTCTTATAATTCACAGAGATCACTTTTCAGTTAAAATTTAAACACCTAAGAATAATTGTGTGTTAATTACAGAGTTCAACCACTAGTACTAGGATAAAGAAAAAAAAATACTACCATGGATAAAGTATTACATTGTACAACAACAGTCAGCACAAGAGCTGATCGAGTCACTGTTTCTCATAGTGTCCATTTCACTTCTACAGGTTTCCCCTTTGGTGCTCAGTTAGTCATCGCCAATCAGGGGAAACAAATGATATTTGTCTCTTTGGGACTGACTTAATTCACTCAGCATGATGTTTTCCAGATTCCTCCATTTTGTTGCAAGTGACCAGATTTCATTGTTTTTGACTGCTGTATAGTATTCTGTAGAGTACATGTCCCATAATTTCCTAATCCAGTCTACTGTTGATGGGCATTTGGGTTGGTTCCAAGTCTTAGCTATTGTGAATTGAACTGCAATAAACATTGCTGTGCAGACGGCTTTTTTGTTTGCCAATTTAATTTCCTTTGGGTAAATTCCAAGGAGTGGGATGGCTGGGTTGAATGGTAGGGTTATATTCATGTTTCTGAGGAATCTCCAGACTGACTTCCATAGTGGCTTCACCAGTTTGCATTCCCACCAACAGTGGATTAGTGTCCCTTTTTCCCCACATCCTCTCCAGCATCTATTGTTGGTGGATTTCTGAATGTGAGCCATTCTCACCGGGGTGAGGTGAAACCTCATTGTGGTTTTGATTTGCATTTCCCTGATTGCTAGGGATCTTGAACATTTTTTCATGTGTCTGTTGGCCATTTGGATTTCCTCTTTTGAAAAATGTCTATTGAGGTCCTTGGCCCATCTCTTAAGTGGGTTGTTTGTTTTGATGTTGTGGAGTTTCTTAATTTCTTTGTAGATTCTGGTTATCAACCCTTTATCTGTTGCATAGTTTGCAAATATATTTTCCCATTCTGTCGGTTTCCTATTCACTTTCCTGACTGTTTCTTTTGCAGTACAGAAACTTTTCAATTTGATGCAATCCCAGTAGTTAATTTTGGTTTTCAGTGCCTGTGCTTCTGGGGTCTTTTCCAAGAAGTCTTTGCCAGTACCTATGTCTTGCAGGGTTTCTCCTATGCTCTCTAGTAATTTGATGGTGTCGGGTCGTAGGTTTAAATTTTTAATCCATGTTGAATGGATTTTTGTGTAAGGTGAAAGGTAGGGGTCTTGCTTCATGGTTCTGCACGTGGAAATCCAGTTTTCCCAGCACCATTTATTAAACAGACTGACCTTACTCCAGGGACTGGTTTTGGATCGTTGATCAAATATAAGTTGGCTGTAGGTGTTTGGATTGATTTCTGGAGTTTCTATTCTGTTCCATTGGTCTATCCATCTGTTTCTGTACCAGTATCATGCTGTTTTGATAACAACTGCCCTGTAGTATGTCCTGAAATCTGGTATTGTGATGCCTCCGGCTTTGTTTTTGTTGTACAAGATTGCTTTAGCTATTCGAGGTCTCCTGTGTCTCCATATGAATTTCAGCATCATTTTTTCCAGATCTGAGAAGAATGTCCTCGGTATCTTGATTGGTATTGCGTTGAATCTGTAAATTGCTTTTGGGAGAATGGACATTTTGATGATATTGATTCTTCCAATCCATGAGCATGGGAGATTTCTCCATTTTTTGGTATCCTCTTCTATTTCTTTCTTTAAGGTTTTGTAATTTTCATTGTAGAGATCTTTAATGTCCTTAGTTAAATTTATTCTAAGGTATTTGATTGTTTTTGTAGCTATTGTGAATGGGATTGATCTTAGCAGTTCTTCCTCAGCCGTGGCATTGTCTGTGTATACAAAGGCTGTTGATTTTTGTGCATTGATTTTATATCCTGCTACTTTGCCAAACTCTTCTATGAGTTCCAATAGTCTCTTAGTAGAGTTCTTTGGGTCCCCTAAATAAAGAATCATGTCGTCTGCAAAGAGGGATAGTTTGAGTTCTTCCTTCCCAACTTGTATCCCTTTAATTTCTTTTTCTTGCCTAATAGCTCTGGCTAAGACTTCCAGCACTATATTGAATAGCAGTGGTGAGAGTGGGCATCCCTGTCTGGTACCAGATCTCAGTGGAAATGCTTCCAACTTTTCCCCATTCAATAGGATATTGGCCGTGGGTTTTTCATAAATTGCTTTGATTGTATTGAGGAATGTGCCTTCTATACCCAGTTTGCTTAGGGTTTTCATCATGAAAGGGTGTTGAATTTTATCGAATGCTTTCTCTGCATCTAGTGAGATAATCATATGGTTTTTCTTCTGCAGTCTGTTAATGTGGTGTATCACGTTGATTGTTTTGCGAATATTGAACCATCCCTGCATACCAGGGATGAATCCCACTTGGTCTGGGTGGATGATCTTTATGATGTGTTGTTGCAGTCTATTGGCCAGAATTTTGTTGAGGATTTTTGCATCTATGTTCATGAGGGATATTGGTCTGTAATTCTCTTTCAATGCTGCATCTTTTTCTGGCTTAGGAATTAAGGTGATGCTGGCTTCATAGAAGGAATTTGGGAGAATTCCCTCTTTTTCGATTGTTCTGAATAGTTTGAGAAGAATTGGGGTTAGTTCTTCTTTAAATGTCTGGTAGAATTCAGCAGTGAATCCATCTGGTCCTGGGCTTTTCTTTGTTGGGAGGGCCTTTATTACTGATTCAATTTCTGACTCACTTATGGGTCTGTTTAGGTTTTCTATGTCTTCCTGGTTCAATTTAGGAAGGTTGCATGTGTGCAGGAATCTATCCATTTCTGATAGGTTTCCCTGTTTGCTGGCATACAAGTCCTTGTAGTAATTTCTGATGATTCTTTTGATTTCTGTGGTGTCTGTTGTTATATTTCCTTTTTCATCTCTGATTTTACTGATTTGGGTCTTTTCTCTTCTTTTTTTAGTTAGTTGGGCCAATGGGGTGTCAATCTTGTTTATTTTTTCAAAAAACCAGCTCCTCGTTTGGCTGATTTTTTGTAATGTTTTTTTGGATTCAATCCTGTTGATTTCTTCTCTGATTTTGATTATTTCTCTTTTTCTACTAGATTTGGGTCTAGTTTGCTGCAAATTTTCTAGATCCTTGAGATGCATTGAAAGCTCATCTATTTGGTGCCTTTCCAGTTTCTTGATGTAGGCACCTATTGATATAAACTTTCCTCTTAACACTGCTTTTGCTGTATCCCATAAGTTTTGGTATGTTGTGCTGTTATCCTCATTTACTTCCAGAAAATTTTTGATTTCTCTTTTGATTTCTTCAGTGACCCATTGTTCATTCAGGAGCATGTTGTTCAATCTCCATGTGTTTGCATATGCTCTAGAGATTCCTGAGTTGCTAATTTCCAACTTCACTCCCTCATGATCTGAGAAGTTACATGGTATGATTCTAATTCTTTTGAATTTGCTGAGACTTACTTTATGGCCTAATATGTGATCAATCCTAGAGTAGGTTCCATGTACTGCTGAGAAGAATGTGAATGCTTTACGTGTAGGATGAAAAGTTCTGTAGATATCTGTTAGATCCATTTGGGCTATAGTGTTGTTTAAATCTACTGTCTCCTTGTTGATCTTCTGTCCTGTCGATCTGTCAATATCTGTGAGTGAAGTATTGAAGTCCCCCAGTACTATTGTGTTGGGGTCTAAGTCTCCCTTTAAGTTTCTTAACAAATTTTTTAAATAAACCTGTGGCCTGTAATTAGGTGCATATACATTGAGAATTGTTATATCTTCCTGTAGTATTGATCCCTTAATCATTATATAGTGCCCCTCTTTGTCTCTCTTAACAGTTTTTGTGTTAAAGTTTATGTAGTCCGATATTAAGATGGTTACACCCGCTCTTTTTTCATTTCTGTTGGCGTGGTATATCTTGTTCCATCCTTTTATTTTCAGTCTGTATGGATCTTCATTGGAAAGATGTGTTTCTTGTAGGCAGCAAATAGATGGTTTTTGTTTCTTAACCCAGTCAGCCAATCTCTGTCTTTTAACAGGACAGTTTAGACCTTTAACGTTCAATGTGACTATTGATAAGTGGTAAGTTTGCCCTGCCATTTGCCAGATATTTTCTAATGTATGCTTTGAATTCCCTGTGATCTTTTGCCGTGAGGTTCCCTTCGTTTACCTTCTTTCATGTTGATGGTCGTGTTTCTGTGTTTCTGTGTGTAACACGTCTTTAAGTATCTTTTGCAGGGCTGGACGAGTGGCAACAAATTCTTTCAATTTTTGTTTGTTATGAAAGGTCTTTATTTCACCTTCATTCACAAATGAGAGCTTTGCAGGGTATAATATTCTGGGCTGGCAGTTTTTCTCTCTAAGTACCTGGGCCATGTCTCGCCATTCCCTTCTAGCTTGTAGGGTTTCTGTTGAGAATTCAGCTGTAAGTCTAATTGGAGATCCTCTGAGAGTAATCTGACGTTTCTCTCTTGCACATTTTAGGATCTTTTCTTTTTGCTTCACTGTGGTGAGTTTAATTACAATATGTCATGCAGAGGATCTCTTTTGGTCATGTTTATTAGGGGTTCTATGAGCTTCCTGGATTAGGATTTCTCTGTCTTTCTCCAAGCCTGGAAAGTTTTCTGCTAGTATCTCCCTAAAAAGGCCTTCTAATCCTTTCTCCCTCTCCATACCTTCAGGAACACCTAGAACCCGAATGTTGGGTTTTTTAATAGTATCCTGTAAATTCCCGATGATATCTTTTAGTTTTCTAATTTCCTCTTCTTGTCTTTGGTTTGACTGTTTCCTCTCCTGTTCTCTGTCTTCTAGGTCCGATATTCTCTCTTCTGCTTCACCCATTCTGGTTTTAAGGCCCTCAAGATTGCTTGTCACTTGATCTATTGAATTCTTCAATTCATTAAGATTTTTTGTCACTATCGTAGCTTCTTGTTCTACTAGTTGTTTCATTTCGTTTTGATTTCTCCGTAGTACTTCATTCTCGCGAGAGAGATTTTCTATCTTATCCATTAAGGATTTCTGTAGTTCAAGAATTTGTTTTTGAGAACTTCTTAATGTTCTTATCAATTCTTTGAGATCTGCTTCTTGCATTTCTTCTATCTCATTATCTTCATAATCCTGACTTGGGGTGTCTTTTCCGTTTGGGGTCATCATAGCATCTTCCTTGATCTTGCTCCCTCGGAATCTGTTTTTATTTGGCATTTTTTTTTTCCCCACACTCTTTCTCTGGGTTGTCAAGGTAACGGAGTTTGTGTGCGCGGTGTGTTCCCAGTTTTTGGATCCCCTTCAGGTTTCTACAGCCTCGGGTTTTTGGTTCCGTCTGCCTCAGTGATGGGCGGGCGGGCGAGCTGGCGGGCGCGCCTTGTCCCACTGCGTTTAATCTAGCTCGAATTAGCAGGGTGGGTGACGAGAGAGGCTAGTGTCCGTGCAGGCTCGCCTCAATTGTGCTGTTTCCCCCGTGGGGGGTCTGCTTCCCCCCGCCACTGTCTCGGGATCCCTGTATCGGCCCCAGTTCAAGCGCTCAGTTCCAATGGCGACTGTGTTCCGCCCGGCTTCCGGTTCAGCCGGCGGGCACGCGCCGTCCCACTGTGTTCAGTCTAGCTCGAGTGAGCAGGGTGGGCAACGAAAGAGGCTAGTGTCCGTGTGGGCTCGCCTCAATTGTGCTGTTTCCCCCCTGGCATCTGCTTCCCCCCGCCAGTGTCTCGGGATCCCTGTATCGGCTCCCGTTTAAGCGCTCGATTCCAATGGCGACTGTGTTCCGTCCGGTTCCCGTCCCTCCCGGCAGCTCCCGTGCCACTAAGGCACGATTTGCCGTTCGCAAACTTACTTTCCCCTAGGTCCTCTGCGTCTCATTCACTGGGTCCGGAAGAATTTCCACTGCATTTTTTTCCGTGAGGTTTTTCCTGAGGCTACAGTAACTCTGTTTTTATTAAACTATCTTTTTGCGGACTGCTAGTGCGCGTCCTCACTATTCTGCCATCTTGGCTCCGCCCCCTATTTAGTATATATTAAGTAAAAATTTCATCAGTTTGCACCCACACAGAAACACAAAGTGTAAAATACTGTTTCAGTACTAGTTATAGCATTATTTCACATTGGACAACACATTAAGGACAGATCCCACATGAAATGTAAGTACACAGTGACTCCTGTTGTTGATTTAACAATTTGACACTCTTGTTTATGGCATCAGTAATCTCCGTAGGCTCTAGTCATGAGTTGCCAAGGCTATGGAAGCCTTTTGAGTTCGCCGACTTCGATCTTATTTAGACAAGGTCATAGTCAAAGTGGAAGTTCTCTCCTCCCTTCAGAGAAATGTACCTCCTTCTTTGATGGCCCATTCTTTCCACTGGGATCTCACTCACAGAGATCTTTCATTTAGGTCTTCTTTTTTTTTTTTTTCAGAGTGTCTTGGCTTTCCATCAGTATGCACATTTTTTAAAGTCTACTGTTAAGCTACTGTAATTTCATATGCAACCTTACTTTCTCCTTGCCATGGAAGATAATACATACACAGATTCTGGTGTCTGGAATGTAGTCATTTGGGAAGACCATTGGTCTTCTTAAGACATAGAATTACATTTGAGATATATAAAATGAATAATGTAAATAGAAACTTAAAAATTGCGAATGCTTTTATAATTATTTTATGTATCAGTGGATGGTGCTACAATTAGGGATAGTGAGAAGTACATCATTCTAATAGTTTTAAGGTATCTCCCTATAAAATGCTTACTAATTGCAACTGGACTAATTATGATCTTATATGCACCCACATCACCAAAACCAGTGAGATATGGAACAACTAGAATCAACCAAAGGCAGTGTAATTGGAGTTGTCAAAACAGTGAAGAGTAAGAATAAAAACAAAAACAGAATTCAAAAAATAATAATCTAAGAGCATTCGCATTTGATGAAAATTACAAACCAACATGTGCAAGAAGCACAACAAATTCCAAGCAGAAGATACATGAAGAAAGCTAAAAACGGTATCATAATCTAATTCCCTATATTAATGTTAAAAGTTTTCTAAATCAAAAATAAATGACATATCATACACAGAAAGTCAACAATAAAAATAATTCCTATTCAGGGCTGGCACTGTGGCTTTGTAGGCTAAGCCTCTGCTGTGGCGCCAGCAACTCACATGGGTGCCAGTTCATGTCTTGGCTGCTGTTCTTCTGGTCCAGCTCTCAGCAATGGCCTGGGAAAGCAATAGAAGATGACCCAAATGCTTGGGCCCTTACACCCACTTGGGACACTGAAAAGAAGCTCCTGGCTACTGGTTTCAGATAGGCCCAGCTCCAGCTATTGCAGTCATTTGGGGAGTGAATCAGTGGATGACCTTTCTGTATGTATCTCCCTCTGTCTGTAACTCTTCCTTTCTAATAAATGTTTAAAAAAACATAATAATTCTAAAGAACTAAAAGAAAACAACTGATTTCCAGTTAACTAGCTCTGGAAGAAATGTATTACAAAATCTTTCAGGCAGGAAAATAATATGCAAGGAAATCAAGTGTCCATTCAAAGGAGTGGACAGCATTTTAAGCAGTAAGTATGTATTTTACAATAAGATACTGCTATCTTGGGAGCCAGCAGTGTGGCACAGTGGATTGGGTTGCTACCTGTGATGCAGGTATCCCAGATGAGTGCCAATCTGAGTCCTAGCCACTCCATTTCTGATCCAATTCCCTGCTATTGTGTCTAGGAGAGTTAGGAAAGATGGCCAGAGTGCTTGGTCCCCTGCTACCAAGTGAGAGAACTTGTTGGAGTTCCACGCTAGATCTTTCTCTCTCTCTCTCTCTCTCTCTCTCTCTCTCTCTCTCACTCTCTCTCTGTCCCTCTCTCTCTCTCTCCCTCCCCTTCTCTCTTTCTCTGTGTGTGTGTGTATAAATCTTTCAAAAAATTGTTTTTCAAAAAATGGTTATTAAATGTCATTAAGATATAATTAATTAACTTTTAAAATTTACTTATTCAAGAGGCAAAAAGACAGAAAGATACAGACAGACAAAGGAATATCTCATCTGCTTGTTCATGTCTCAAATGCTGCAATACCTTTGGCTGACCAATGCTGACCAAGGCTAGACCAGGCCTAAGCCAAGAGCCAGGAAACTCAATCCAGGTCCCCCATGTCGGTGGCAGGTATTCAAGTACTTAAGCCATCACTGATGACTTCCAGAGCCTACATTGGCAGGAAGCTGGAACTGAAAGCCAGAACCAGGTATTGAACGGAAGCACTCTGATATGGAATGTGGACATCTAAACCAGTATCTTAATTGCTGAATCAAATACTCAACCCTAACTGACTTGAATTTCCATTCAAGAAGGAATAACAGAGATCCTGTTCAACCTACCCCAGGTAAAGAATCAAGCAAAAGCAAAAGATACAAATAAATGATTTTAAAGATATTAACCAATGAAGGGCAGTGATCCCTGATAGTGGAACAGGATGAGCACATCAACTTGAGAGAGATTCCAGTCCTGGCAACAGGAAAAATGAATTCATCGTAATCCAAAAAGATTCCCTGAGATGAGGAGAAAGGACTGAGAGTCCCACAAGACCAAGGTGGTAGAATCATAATACAGAATAATAGAAAGGAATTAGTGAGAAGGAGAGAGGGGGGGGGAGAGAGAGAGAGAGAGAGAGAGAGAGAGAGATTTTAAAATACACAGAATGTAATTATCTATGCAATTTCCAGTTTAACACCAAGATTTTTTAATCATTTTCAATTATCTTTATATAAAGAAGATCGATTCAAAATTGCATAGATAATTAATCAATTTTTTAAAAAAAAATCATGTAGGATCTCTGTCCTTAATGTGCTGTACATTGTGAATTAATACTATAACTAGTACTCCAACAGTATTATCATTTTGTGTCTCTGTGTGAGGGCAAACCGTTGAAATCTTTACGTAATATGTACTAAATTGATCTTCTGTGTATAGAGAGATTTGAAAATGAATCTTGATGTGAACAGAAGGGGAGAGGGAGCGGGAAAGGGGAGGGGAGGGGAGGGAGAGAAGTTGTGGCGGGGGGAGCCATTGTAATCCATAAGCTGTACTTTGGAAATTTATATTCTTTAAATAAAAGCTTTATAAAAAAATACACAGAATGTGCATTTGCTTAATGTAATTAGAGTGTTTTGTTTCTAAAATGGTTCCATAGGCTCAATGCAATTGAAATGAAAGTCAGACTTTTGGGGCTGGCACTGTGGCATAGTGGGTAAAGCTGCTACCTGCAGTGCCGGCATCCCATAAGGGTGCCAGTTCAAGTCCGGCTGCTCCACTTCCCATCCAGCTCTCTGCTATGGCCTAAGAAGTCAGTAGAAGTTGGCTCAAGTCCTTGGACCCCTGCCCCCACATGGGAGACCTTGAAGAGGCTCCTGGGTCCTGGCTTCGGATAGGCACAGCTATAGCCATTGTGGCCATCTGGAGAGAGAACCAGTGGATGGAAGACTCCCCCCCCCCTCCCTCTCCTTCTCCCTCTCTCTTTCTCTCTGCCCCTGCTTCTCTGTAAATCTGCCTTTCAAATAAATAAATAAATCTTTTTAAAAAGTCTTAGACTTTTGAAGAAATTAACACATTGTTTCTAAAATTCACATGGAAATGAATTGTACCCAGAAGAGTCAGAAATATTGTGTAATAGAAAAAACAATGCAGGAAAAACCACTGCTTGTTATATGACTTGTTATAGGGTCTATCATTTATTAAAAGTATTTATTTTCAGAATTTAAATGACTTCAGTAGTGGTCTTTCTGTCAGTATGTTAGTCTCCATATTCCAAATACATTTAGCCTTGTTTTAGTGTTATCTGTACTCACATTGTTATTAATACAAAAATTTCTATGTTAATCTTATTGTAAAGAAAATGAATTTCACAGTTCTGCCCTACATTTTTCATTTTGATTTTTTTTTATTTTAAATGTAGAGAGACTAAAGGACAGAGACAGGGTTATTGCATCTGCTGGTTCAATCCCCAAATATCTGCAAGAGCTAGGACTGGCCCAATTCAAAGCTACCAGCTGAAAACTCAGTGTGGGTCTCCTCCATGGATAGCAGGGACCCAACTCCTTCAGCCATAATCTGCTGCCTCTCAGGTATGCATTTGTGGGAAGGTAGATTGGAAGTGGAGTTGTGACTCAAACTCAGACACTTTGATATGAGATGCAGATGTCCTAAGTGGTGTTTTAACTGCTACAGCAAACAAGTTCTCTTATTTTGCACCCTCAATTACAAACAACAATTTGTATGATCTTCTACAAAAATAGACAAAATGAAATGTGAATCTACACATTTATAGAAGTTTCTCCAATTTTCAGATGTAATTTAATGCTGTCTCCTAATTTCAGAAGATTATTATGAGAACCAGAATATGATAATATATAACTGCATAACCTGCTTTCAGGATGACAACTTTCCAATATGGAATAAATCTGTGGAGAAGACAGCTCTGGGTTTGAGTTTGAGTTTCCCACTTCCCAACTGGGGAACTTGGCAACCCTTTTTTATTTAAGATTTATTTATTTATTTGAAAGAGTTACACAGAGAGAGAAGGAGAAGAAGAGAGAGAGAGAGAAGTCTTCCACCTGCTGGTTCACTCTCCAGTTGGCTGCAATGGCCAGAGCTGAGCCTATCCAAAACCAGGAGCCAGGAGCTTCCTCACAGTCTTCCCACATGGGTGCAAGGGCCCAAGGACTTGGTCCATCTTCTATTGCTTTACCAGGCCACATCAGAGAGCTGGATCAGAAGTGGAGCACCCAGGACTTGAACCAGCACCCATATAGGATATCGGCATTGTAGGCTGCAGCTTTATCCACTACACCACAGCACCAGCCTCAGCAACCCTCATACACTTTCTTAAATGCTATTCACATATCCTAACGTCAACGATCATCATACCTATGTTTCAGGGTTGTTGTGCTGTTGGAATGGGAAGATCAATATTAAGCTCCCAATTGAGGGCAGGACAGCTGGTCATTGTTCAGTCAAACAAATTCCCTCCCTCTAGAACGAAACAAGAGCCTGAGAGGCTGCTGATCATCAAGAGAAGGGGGAAGCCTGTCAGCAGTAGAACATAACAATTTATAAAGTTCTTATTTCACAACAAGCTCTGGGACATGCATCGTCCATGAAAGTAAACAAACACTGAGGCTGGGGCCTGTTCCAGCCAGAGTGCAATCCAAATGCACCTGAATGACTAACGCGTGCTACAGATGACTCACCAATCCCTGTCTACAATCTGGGTCCATCTGCTGAGCAGGGCCAGCCACTCTACCCAAAAGGGTCCCACAAGGACTTCGACAAAGCATCTCCTAGAACGAGGGAATTCTGCTTTCTCTTCAGGTGTTACAGGCAAAGTCCTTGTTCCAGTTATTTAACAACTATATGAGAAAAGCAGGCAAGGTTTCCCCTGAATCTCTAAGGCCTTATTAAAATCCTCTCCCTCTTCTAGCAAAAAGGAAGATTCTAGGAGAGGAGAGTGACTTTCCTAAGGTATCGCCAACAGACAGACATTTGAATCTCTTCTCCTTTAATCTGACACATGTATACTTTGCAGGGTGCTGCTTGTCAGGATATTTGCCAGTGTTTTATTTATATTGGACGTTGAAGCAGGGAAATTAGAGGAATGGTATCACATCTCAAAATCTTCCAGCTACTACCTAGTAGCCTCACATGCTGAGGATTTTTCTGGATTTCCCAGATACATGTAGTCTGACCCTTGATTATTGAATTGGCCACTTGTGACTTTTCTCCATCCATCTGCTGTGATTTCAAATCTTTTATGACAAAAATTCAGTTAGATGATGATACAAATCAGAAGTCTGGCCAGCGCTGCAGCTCACTAGGCTAATCCTCTGCCTGCAGTGCCAGCACCCTGGGGTTCTAGCCCCGGTTGGGGCACTGGATTCTGTCTGGGTTGCTCCTCTTCCAGTCCAGCTCTCTGCTGTGGCCCAGGATGACAGTGGAGGATGGCCCAAGTGCTTGGGCCCTGCACCTTCATGGGAGACCAGGAGGAAGCACCTGGTTCCTTGCTTTGGATCGGCACAGTGTGCTGGCCATAGCAGCCATTTGGGGGGTGAACCAATGGGAGGAAGACCTTTCTCTCTGTCTCCCTCTCTCACTAACTCTGCCTGTCAAAAAAAAAAAAAAAAAACATAAGTCCATCTACTACATGCCTTTAATAAACATAATACTAATCAGTTGTAGACCTTATTCTCAGTGTGTCTGGAAATCACTTCAAAACATTGTCTTGGAGTCAGGTATTTAGCCTAGCAGTTCAGACACCAGTTAAGCCACCTACATCCCAACTAGGGCACTTGAATTTGATTCTTGGCTTTGGCTCTTACATCCATCTTCACACCAATGAAGACCCTAGGAGATAGCAGCAATGGCTCAAGTAAATGGATTACTACCACCCATGTGGGTAACCTGTACTGAATTCTGGGCTCTCAGTTTTGGCTGGACCCAGAAGTTCCAGAAGTTGTGGGCATTTGCGGAGTGAACTGGTGAACCAGCAGTTGGGAGCACTCTCTCTCCTCCCTTCTCTCTGTCTCTCTCCGAAATAAAAAAAGCAATAAATAAAATAATAAACCAAAGCATTATTTTAATATAACCCCATGCAGCTAATGCCTGTGGGAAACATTTCCAATGCCACTCCCTATGCCTTCACAATTGGAGAGAAGCTTCTATTAGACTAGATTAAAATGTTATTCTAGTATAATGGTGTCCATGCTGAGTCTAGGCCTATGACTTGTAGTTGGTGCTCAGAAATTGTCTGTTGAATGAATGAATGAGTGACAAATCTAAAAACATACGGTAGATATTAAGACAAACTTTCCCAATTAAGGATTTCTCTCCTATAATATCCATGATATAAAAGGTACAGATGGAATGTCAGAGATTCAGAGAGAATGGCAGCAACTGCACAAGGTTTTTATTTATTGATTATGATGAAAGCAGAAAATATATGGACCTTTCCATAGAAGGGAAATTAAAACATCAGACATGGGACAAGGGTAAGGATCCTGTAAATTTCTCTTTGTCCATGAAATCAATATACTTTATATGGATTTTTTTAAAAAGAGTTAATAACCCCTAGGACACTTTCTAAAATTCACTTTGGATCTCATATACCTGTTTTCTTCATAATTAATAACATACTGTGAAATGAAATTGTTCATTGTGTCCTGCTATTTTTTAATGCTTTGAAATATGTGTGTTCACTATATTTTAATGTGCTTAATAACATTTCAGCTTGTCATGGCCATTGGTGGCATTGACTGCTTTTTTCAAATTGGGGCAATTTATAGAACTCAAAATTTCCAGAAACAAGCAACAAAAACCAAACAGCAGCAACAAAAAAATAAAGTGTATGTTGTAGGGGGGGGACAATATTTTGGGAAAGTGCTGCTCTTCCTTCTTCAGCACAATGGACTCTATTCTTAATTGTGGTTAAATGCCAGTGACTCAGTTTTGTAACAAAGCTCGGTAAAAAGTCCCAGCTGACTCAAAGGTACACTGAAGATCCACAGTGGTAGCCATCTGGCTTTCCCATCAGACAGCCTTTCCACAAATTGTTGTCCTGTTCGTTTGTTGTCTTTAAATTAATTCTACTTATAGAAATTTATTATAGTATTGCAATAAAGAGGAAAGAATATTGGAGGTAGATGAGCAATGATACAGTTGAAATCAGCAAATACTCAAATGGGCAGTTAAGAGCAGGGTAGGGAAGGGGATCATTGTGCTGGAAAGGGCATATGCTTTGGAAAGTTGGCAACCTGAGTTCTATTTCAAGCTCGGCTCCTTCTTCTTTGGCAAGTCCTTCCTCCTCAAGGGGCCTCATTTTTTCCATTTTTAAAAATGAAGGGATTTGGTACAACCAGTTAGTAACGTTCTTTGGCAGCATCTCCTACATGTAAATATATGTATACCTATGATCCAGCAATTCTACTGCTAAATACATACTAATAGAAACAAGTGAACATGTGCACCAAAAGGCATATGAAGGAGAGTCCTTAGCAATATTATCTATAACAGTGACAATATTAATAATAAATTAGAAATATTCCAAATATCCATCAACTCTAAAATGTGTTATGGTCATATGATAGAATATTACATAGTGATTAAAAGGAGCAAAATATACAGCAATTAAATGAAGCGGTATTATAATACTGAAAAAGGGCATAATGTGTCAGCTATTAAAAGATTGCTTACTGTATGATGCTATTAGGGACAATTCAACAATGGACAAAACTGATGTACTGAGAGAGGTAGTTGGAAATTATATAGACATAAATTGAAATTTTGAATTTGCAAATAACCGGTTATGAGAATTTTGACAAATTGAATTACCTCTGGTACATAATGCAAAAACAGTATCTTTCATATAAAAGAGATATGGAAAATGGTGATTCTTGTCATTAGTGTTCCAAACTCTGCAGCCAATATTCCCTTTAAAGGTGCTGTTCCTGGGTTGGAAAGGATTTCCAGAGTATATTGCTGTGGGTCTCTATCATGTTCCCCCATCAGAGGCACATGGTTCTGTCCTTCTCTTATTCATCTTTCCATTTTTCTATCTTCTTTGCCACCCGTTTTTCCCTTTTATAAGCCTTCCTAACCATATTTCCATCTTGTCTTATTTTCAAATTTCTGTGACCTTCTAAGCCCCCCCCCCCAGTATACGTTCCTTCCAAATCACATTGAATACCAAAAGAACTTTCAGAAAATTTATCTTCATTTTTCACTATCTCAGTCTCCCACTCCTCTGCTTTCCACGTGCATTGTGCTGTAAGCCACATTAATGTGTTCACATGGTATTTCCTGTGGATTCATTACTGGGTTCAAACACAACTGCATTGTTGCACAAATGTCTCATAGTGTGTAAAGAAAGGTAATTGCATTGAACAATCCTAAGACTCATTTAACATGCTCTGCTTGGAACAGAGTGCCATAAATCCTTCATTCCTCTATCAACTGCAACATTCCCAAATTATAACAGTGCAAGTCTCCTCAATAAATGTTCCTATTTTTCTTATTGGATATTGGCACTGGTTGCTCTTATGGTCCTTCTTAGCATGTATTTATTTATTTATTTTTTTACAGGCAGAGTGGACAGTGAGAGACAGAGAGAAAGGTCTTCCTTTGTCTGTTGGTTCACCTCCCAATGGCCGCTGTGGCCGGCGTGCTAAGGCCTGTGCACCGTGTTGGTCCAAAGCCAGGAGCCAGGTGTTTCTCCTGGTCTCCCATGTGGGTGCAGGGCCCAAGCACTTGGGCCACCTCCACTGCACTCCTGGGCCACAGAAGAGAGCTGGACTGGAAGAGGAGCAAACAGGTGCCCCGACCGAGGCTAGAACCTGGGGTGCCTTTTTTTTTTTTTTTTCTCTCAGAGACCCACTTTATTCAGTTCTGTACATCTGGGGACATCGGCCCAAGCCCCACCGACCTTGGTAATATGTATTACTCTGTGGAGAATAAAGGTGCCTAAAAGGGACAAGTGAGAGCCTGCTCAGCATCAGCACAAACAAGGAAATAAATAGGTGTCCGGGGCACCTTGGGGCACTGCTCGCTGCTTCTTTCCTTGTGGCTTTGGGAACCAGCCGCACAGGAAAGCAGTCAGTCCCAGGGTGGTCCCTTCCGTGTTCGTGATCCCCGGGTTGCTCACCGCAAGGGCACAGGGTGGGGTGTTTGTTCATCCCCCCATCTTGGTCCATCTGGGCCGTAAATTCATCATTTCTCCTTCTGACCTCCCTTGTCTTGGTCAGGCAGGGGTGAGAGGAAATAATACCACCTCACAGCCTGCACACTGCTGCGGCTGGGGCTTATTTGTGCTGCGGGGAGTTGGCTCCCCTCCAGCTATTCCAGGGGCCAACAGAGCTGGACATAACTTTGGTGAGAATCATCTCCTGCAGCTCCCTATAAGCCTCTGCAGGGGAGAGAGAGGAAGAGATACCTGGAGTTCAAATGAGGATGGAGGGAAGGGGAGAGGAGCGTACGTGTTCCTGTATATGTCTCAGAGCAGCCTCAGGTAGCTGTGGGGTTAGGAGCAGGAGGGGGACAGGCATCCCCAGGTTGTCTGAGCGTCAGTGCTCAACCTGTCTGTGCTAGCCACAGGGAGGCATGAACACACTCTGGGGAGAAGCGGGAACACTCTGGATGTCCCTGCTTCAAGCGCCTGCTTCCTTCTCTGGCTAGAGAGGCACTGCCTTGCCCAAGTCAGCCGGTAGGGAGCGAGGGTGGAGGGCCGGGGCAGCGTCCCAGGGCCAAGTGGGCTGTGGCCCCGTGGTGGGAGGTGAGGGGTCAGAGAGCCTCCTGGCTGGCAGTTAGGAACTCTTCCGCCCGCTTGTGCGCCTCCAGCGCCTTGATGGTGTACACGTCCTGCGGCAGCTCTGACTTCTCCGCAACAGCACCTTCTCCTCCTTGATGTCCTTCAGCATCTGCACGGCCTTGGTCTCCACTGTCCTCTTCAGAAGCTGGATGTCCTCTGCCGTGGGGGTCCGTCTCCATTGAGTACACAGGGGGCAGTGGTGGAGGAGCTCGGAACATGGGGTACTGAGGATTAAGCTGGGCCAGCTCCTCAATCTTCTGCCACATCTCTTCTCTTTCCTTCATTCGGAACCGGCCCTTCTGCTTCTCCACCTTGTATTGTTGTGTGCAGTCATCAAACAGCTTCTGATTCATTTCCATGAACAGCTTCAGGGCATTATAGATCAGTCCATGGATTGTCTTGTTCCAGTGGCTCTTGGAATTCCCTATAGAGGGAACATGATGGGGAGAACACGGGCAGCATTGTCACTTATCAGGCTCATGATGTACTCGTTGTTTTAGTAATAGAGAGCGCACTCTGCCACCTGGAAATGGGGGCTGGAGACACACTTGGCAAGCTGGCCGAAGAGAGGCTCCATCACTTTGCTGAACTCCGAAGGCTCAGTGACGTCCAGAATCTCCTCTAGCTCATTCAGGAACATCACCTCCTTGGGGCTGTGAGTCTTGGACTGTGAGTCTTCTTGAGAAGTCCCACAATCACCGGCTCAGTCAGACTACTCTCCTTCTCCACCACTGGAGGAGGATTAGCCTATTGAGCTGCAGAGCCGACCCGATTAAGCCCATTTTATAGATGAAAGCATTAAGGGTTAGCAGCTCATATTTAGCAGGATACAACTTCTTAGAGCAATAACCCTGCATTTTTAAAACTCCAAAATTAGCTATCATTTTATACTAGAACTTGGGGTGCCGGTGCCGCAGGTGGAGGATTAGCCTATTGAGCCGCGGCGCCGGCCAACTTATCGTTCTTCTTGTTATACTTTGCCATAATTTTCTATTCAACAATATTTTAAGTATAAATTATATCCTATAATCCCTTTGTTTAAATCCCTTCAACAATAGCCCATCATACTTGAAATAAATCCAGTCTTCATCATGTTCTACCAGATCTTCCATGTTTCTACTCCTCAAGACCCATCCATTATTGTTTTTCCTTCATTGCAATGGCCTTCTCTTCCTCACATACCTTGTCTGTATGTCCATTTTAGGGTCTTTATGTATTCTACACACTGTATTCAATCATTCTTATCCAAGGAAATTCATAGCTCTTTCTCATCATTTAAGTCTGGGTCTCAAATGTTAAGAGGTTGTCCCAAGACCAATCTAAGTGAAGTCACCATTACTCCAATCCAAGTTAACACCATATCAGCCTATTAGTTTTCTTTATAACAGTTCTCATTAATCTCATTTGTCTGCCTTACTTATTTGTGTGACAGTTGGGGTGGGAGAGTTTCTGTGGTTCAAAGGTGATATTGGTGCTGCCGGTGGAATAGGATGTAGAGGACAGCTATTTAATCGTGATCATTTCTGCGATCTGGGTTTTTATTACTCCTACTCAGGGTTCAACTCAGAGACTGTGTGATACAGCCAGAAAAATCAGAATCGCTACTAAAAGGAACAGGGCCTCTTTCATCGCTGATGTCAACATAATCACATTCACTGGCCTCACACACTTAGTCAAGAAGATTTTCAAGGCTTGATTTGGGAGTGAGAACCTTACAAATTTCACCCTCTTTCTTTGTAAGATTTTGTATTACCTGAGCGAAGTATTATCAGAAAAGGAGTATCCTTAGCAGGCTTCTAGAATAACAATACAAGCATGCACAGCCGAGTTCCAGCTGATTAACTTCTCCCTTGCATTGTATATCTCCGATAGAATAAGAACTTTTTTTTATTTGCTTGGTTTTGTCAGTTTATTTGTATTCATTTCCTAAAGAATAAAAACACTTCAAATGATATCATTGAAGGAAGGCAATTTTATTGCTGCGTGTTGTAGGAACAGCATAGAAACAATAATAAATGCATGCACCTTTCAAATTTGGGGAAATTTTTAAAGACTTTTCATTGCTATGTTTATCAATATTTATCCTGAAAAATTCTCTTAGGCAGAGACTATACATGATGATCCCAGCAGACTCTCTCTCTCCTTCCTAAAAAAATAAAAAGACAAAACAAAACAGATTGACACTGAGATGTAGCATAAATTTTTGGAATTTGATCGGAATTCAAGTCTTTGTTCAACATGTAGTATCATTCACAAAATTCTTAACTTCTTTGAGCCATAATTTTCTCAATAAAAGAAGATATACAACAACTGTTTTTTCTTCTTTCTTGGTTTTTGCTGTAGCATGTAAATGAGTTTATTAGTTCCTTAGTCGCTTGATAACTTACAGTTCTACTTATTAACAATAAGTCTCCATAATAATGGTTTTGCTTAGAAGGCAATCAAATGAAGGAGCTTGATCTTCTCATGCCTCTCAAAACATCCATTGCCCTACTAAAATGATTGCAGTTCTTCTGTTGTTTTTCTCAAGATTATTAACCTCAGCTGAATGCAGCTTGTTGTGTAAATATGCACCCACTCAAGAAGCATAGTGAGTTTGCAAACAATTATGCAAATATGGCCACATGCTTTTCTCCAGACCTAACCACAACATGCGTGCAGATTAATCAATGTGGACACTGTTAGCAAAAGCAGAATTTCTTCCTGTCCTTCCTGCAAAATAAGGATTAACGTCTGATATTGAGTCTTATTTCACCTGTGTGAGTGGGGCACAGATGAGGACAGGATGAATTTTTCTCTCTTCTCTTTCAAGTAATTCTCAAAAAGAATCTGATCAGTTTAGCATGAAAGAAATTTTGGGGGTTGTTGGAGATTACCATAGTCCTGGGATTTTGTCAGTACATATTATTCCTTGGTAAATAGTAGTAGACGACCTACTGTGTAGCCCTAAATACCCCCAACCTGTGTATCTCTTCTCTCTTAGGATTCAGTGAATTCAGGAGTGTTCCCTAAGGAGGAGTACTTTATTCATTCATCAAGTAGGGTTGAGATAGGAGGGACTGTTTATATTTATTTCCAAATATATAATTAACGGTTAAGTATTTGGCACCATGGTGAAGTTATTTCATTTCTGTGTTCTGATGAGCCTATATTCTCATTCATGCAATGAAAGTAAATTAAATAAACATTGTCACTGAAGAGTAAAATGCTCTAAAACTTTAGAGATTGTTTTCATTATTATTCTTTAAAAAGTGTATTTACTTATTTGTATAACAATTTATATTCATTCATTTTTCAACAAATTTTCATTTGAGTAGCTGTTGTGGATCAAATTAAGCTTGTGATTATAAAATAAACAAACTATTCATTGTAAAAAGTAAAAGAAAAATAAGAAAGAAGGGAGAAGGGATGGTAGGATTGTGGGTGGGAGGGAGGGTAGGGTGGAAAATACCATTATGGTCTTAAATCCTTATATATGAAATACCTATAATTTGTTCACCTTATATAAATGAAAAAAAATTAAAATAAGAATGTTCAGTTCTAGGCACTGGAATAAATTAATGAACTAAAGATACAAAAATGGCTGACTTCATGGAGTTTGCAGACTTCATGGAGTTTTCGTTCAAGCACAGTGACAGATAAACAGACTATTTGATATCTTCAGGTTATTAATTTCATCATCCACCACTGACACCAGATACTAAAGTCTGTTACATAAAATGACATCTTATTTATATATAACCTTTTCCTATATACTTTAAATTATTTCCAGATTATTTATAATCCCTAATACAATGTAAATTCTATGTGAGTTGTTGTTATACTATATTGTTCAGGGAAAATAGCAAAAATAAAAGTCTGGATGTGTTTAGTACAGACACAATTTTTTTCAAATATTTTTGAACAGAAGTTGGTTAAATACACAGACATGGAACTTGTGGATACAGAGGACTGACTATTGCTATTTTATTAATAATTTGTTAATGTGTGCATGTGTGTGCAGACACATAGTAAATAGTACCATAAGTTTGAGAAGGTGACATTTGAACAAAGATTTAAATTACTTAAGTTCCCTGAAAACATGAAGAGAAGAACTAAAAGATTAAGTGAATATTTGTGTTGAAAACATTGAATTTATTTTGCCTTTGCTTCTTCATCTACATAAAAATAGAATTCCCCCAGTAACTTAAGACAATAAATACTTAGGTTATACTGGAGGAAATATGCAGTAAATAAAATTAGATTAATGTGACTTAAATGGGAAGATAATTTAAAAGAGAGCATGTAGGATCTATGAAGTTGGCAGATATCTACCTGCAGTTTCTCTGTCTTTCTCTCTCTCTCTCTTTCTCTCTTTCCCTCCCTCTCTCTCAGTGTAACTAACTCATACATCTAAATGATAACTGTCCTCAATTCTCAGTAGCCTTTTTGTTTTTCTGTTCTTTTCCTTTTTTACCAAATTGGGGTACTATCTTTCTTAAAGATATCTGTGAAAATCATTTGAGCACAAATGTATGCTGAAATATGTAAATATCCTATATGGGAGAAATATGATTTAAGATAAATGATGTATTTCTCCATAGACTTTGAACATAAATAATGTTTTATTCACCTAAGAAGATCTTATATGTTATAAACAGTCTGCATCTCTCCAGGAATGTCTTGTAAGTTTATTGTTTTTCATATAGGAGCTCGACTACTTAAGAACTTTCAAATTGTAAGTGTTCATAGTTCTTAACCAAACACTCCTGAGAACAGTAGACCTTTAAGTATAACTACTCCCAAGCAGTTGGAACAGGCACATGAGACTATTTTAGTCTCCTCCACTCTTTTTTCTATTAGATGTCATACACAGTGTTTGAAGTTTTACATTTTTATAAATATATGCTGATGAAAAAAGCCAAAATGCAAACATTTTGCATACAGCTTTAATGTACTTGACAATAAACAATATACTTCAGTTTTAGAATGAATGTTGGTCAGTATCTTTATTTCTCCTATGAAAATAAAATTTACATAGATATTGAGTAATGGTTTGGACATGTTAGTGAATGGACTTACATGCAGTTGTAAGATTCACCTATGTTCACTTTTATGACTTGTGGAAATTACGGACATGCACAGATAGGTACTGTTTCTAAGAATAAGCATCGTGATCAGTAACAGCTCTACCAAGATATCCAAGACCTGATCTCTAGAGCCTATGAAGAAACTTCATCTAGTAACTGGGTTTGTACAAATGTGAAAAAAGTTAAGCAGCTTGGGATAGATAGATTATTGCACCATTTCTGAGTAGGATATAAATGTAATCACAAGTTTCTTTATATACAGGAGGGAGATTCAGCTATAGGGAAAGATGAGGAGGTAATGTGAAAAAGAACAGAGCAATTTGAAAATGCCAAACTGTGTTTTTCTTTCAGGCTTATTTCACTTAAAATAATGTGCTCCCGTTCTATCCATTGTGCTGCAAATTACAGAATTTCATTTTTATAGCCGAATATTTTACTGTATGCACGTGTCATGTGGTCTTTATCCATTCACTGGTTGATGGACATCTTGATTGATTCCAATATTAACTATTGAGTAGTATTGCAATAAATATGGTGACTTTATGTATGTTATATAGTATTAAAATATTTATATTGCATATATATTATAATGATTTTATTTCTTTGGGATATATACCCAACTAGTGAGATGGCTGGATCATATGTCAGTTCTATTTCTAATTTTTAAGGACTCTCTAAACTATATTTCATGGTGGATGTACTAATTTCCATTCCCACTAACAGTGTTTAAAACTTCTCCTTTCTCTACATCCTCACAAGAATCTGTTACTTTTTATCTTTTTGAAAATTGTCATTCTAATTGGGATGAGGGACTATTTTATCATTGTTTGACTCGCATTTTTCTGATAGCTAACGACATTGAACATTTTTTAATTATGTTAAGTTAAATAAGCCATCCAGAGAAAGACGAACATTGCATATTGTCCCTCATATGTGGAAACCTAAGGAAAAACTCACTCTGAGCATAAAATAGGAATTATTAGAGAACGAGAGGTGAGGGGCTAGAGGGAGTTTGGAATGAATACCAAATCCGTGTTAGATACTAGGAGTAAGCTGCTAGTGCTACACAGCATAGTGGAGTGACTGTGGTTCCTGATAACATGTTACATAGTTTCTAAGCAAGTAGAATAGAGAAACTCAGGATTCCATCGGAAGTAATGATAGCTAGATTGAAGTGTTTATTTCCCTGGTTTGATCAGTAAACATTATAATGTGTATTAAAATACCCCACATATATGTATGTATAATTATCGTTAATCAAAAAAACTTTAGATGTTATAAAAATTAAATTAAAAGAAAAATAAAGCATTAAAGATGCTAAATGTCTGACTTTAAAGACAGACAAAGGGGCTAAGTGCCAAGGAGTGCAAGCAATGCACTTCTTGAAACAAGAAAGTAGGCTCACTTTCTAGTCTCCCAGGGAGCACAGTCATACTGACACCTTGGTTTGGACTCAGTGAAACTGACTTTGAACTTCTGATCTCTAAAATTTTAACAGAAGCACTGGGCTCTTTCATGTCACTATGTATAATTTGTTTTTTTTTTTTTTCAGGATTCAGTGGTGAAACTCCCAATTCCTAGGGCATTTTTTGAAGATTTATTTATTTGAAAGGCAGAGTAACAGGCAAAGAGAGAATAGAAAGTCTTCTTTTTTTTTTTTAAGGTTCTGTGTTATTTTTTTATTTATTTTTTTTTCTTATTTAGAATATAAATTTCCAAGGTACAACTTGTGGATTGCCAAGGTACAACTTGTGGATTGCAATGACTTCCCCACCCATACCTCCCCCCCCCCTTCCCCCTTATCCACTCCCTCTCCCCTTTCATTCCCATTCAGATTCATTTTCAATTCTCTTTGTATACAGGAGTTCAGTTTAGTATGTGTTAAGAAAAGATTTTAAACCATTTGCCCTCACATAGCATCCTAGAGTGAAGCATACTCTTTGAGTACTAGTTGTAGCTTTAAATCACGTTGTACAGCACATTAGGGACAGAGATCCTACATGATATTATTTTTTTTAATTGATTGATTTTTATGTAACTTCCAATTTTTTTTATCATTTCCAATTGTCTTTCCATATGGAAGATCGATTCAGTATATATTAAGCAAAGATTTTGTCAGTTTGCATCTGCGTAGAGACACAAAATGCAGAAATACTGTTTCAGTCCTAGTTATTGCATTACTTCACCTTGGACAACACATTAAGGACAGATCATACATGGGCCGTAAGTACACAGTGACTACTGTTGTTGATTTAACAATTTGCCACTCTTGTTTATGGCGTCAGTAATCTCCCTAGCTGTAGTCATGAGTTGCTGAGGCTATGGAAGCCTTTAGTGTTCGCCGACTTGGATCTTGTTCTGACAGGGTCATAGTCAAAGTGGAGGTTCTCTCCTCCCTTCGGAGAAAGGTACCTCCTTCTCTGGTGGCCCTGTTCCTTCCGTTGGGATCTTACTCGCAGAGATCTTTCATTTATGTCTTCTTTTTTTTTTTTTTCCAGAGTGTCTTGGCTTTCCATGCCAAAAATACTCTCATGGGCTCTTCAGCCAGTTCCTGATGCCTTAGGGCTGATTCTGAGGCCAGAGTGATTTATTAGGATATCTGCCATTCTATGAGTCTGCTGTGTATCCTACTTCCCATGTTGGATCTGTCTCTCCCTTTTTTAGTTCTATCTGTTAGTATTAGCAGTTACTAGTCTTGCTTGTGTGATGCCTTTGACTCCTAGACCTATCAGTGTGATCAATTGTGAACTGAAATTGATCACTTGGGCCAGTGAGATGGCTTGGTACATGCCACCTTGCTGGGGTTGTATTAGGTTCCCCTGGCACATTTCTAACTCCATCGTTTGGGGCAAGTCCGATTGAGTTTGCCCAAATTGTACATATCACTATGTATAATTTGTTAAATCATAAATAAGAAGTTAATGAAGAGTGAAACTCAAATAATTTGTGACATCTCACTAAGAGATAAAATTTATGAAGCCAACGTTGAACTATACTATGCTAGACAAGATTCAAAATCGCTGGAGCCAGAATATTTACAATATCTGTTTAATCTTCAGAGGAAGATGCTCTTGGTTCCTGGCCTTGGCCTCTCCCAGCTCTGGCCATTGTGGTGATCTGGGGAGTGAACCAGCAGTTGGAAGATGTCTCTCTCCCTCTCACTCTGTAACTCTGCATTTCAAATAAATAAAATAAATTTTTTTAAAAAAAAATTTCTCTGCATCCCAGTGCTCTCCTATGTAAAAGGGAGCTAACAATAATATCTTTACTCACAAAGTTAAAGTTAAATTGAGATGTAATAGGCATTAATTTTTAGTACTTAACATACTTTTATTCATTTCTGATGATGATAAACTGTGATCCAGGTGGCAGCACTGTTACAAGGACCAGTAGAAGTGAAGAAAAGCCAGAGGGGAACCAAGCATAGAGTAACTACAGCATTCGGTACTCTCTCACTTTTGTGGAATTACAAAAGCTAATCTAGGAGCAGGAGACATAGGTCGATGGTGAGCATGCTAAAGACCATGAATAAGTTCTTTTTGTTTCTGGTTCTGTCACTATCTCATCTATTGCAATATCATGGGATCAACCTTCAGAGACTCACTCCTAACTCTGAACATATAGAAATGCTGCTAGAAAAATAACATAACACAGAGCCAAGATTGAAAGAAAGAAAACTAAATTCTAAAGGATGAGAATTAAGAGCCAGATCCAAGTCAAATGCATATATTTTCAAATTAACACAATTGTGTCTTAAGAAATAATAGACAAAATGTAAATTGAATGCTCTGTGGGACAGAATGAAGAGAGTTAGGATTGCCAGGACTGGACACTTTAAGTATCTGCTATACAAAAAACCAGGGCCATGAAATATTGCAGGACCTGTGTAATAGGGAAAAATATATTTTTTAAAAAGATTTTATTTATTTATTTGAGAGATAGAGCTACAAATAGAGAGAGGGAGAGGCAAAGAGAGTGAGAGAGGTCATCCATCTGCTGGTTCACTCCCCAAATGGCCGTAATGGCTAAAGCTGGGCCAATCCGAAGGCAGGAGCCAAGAGCTTCTTCCGGCTCTCACACATGGGTTTAAGGGCCCAAGCACTTGGGCCATCTTCTACTGCTTTCCCAGGCCACAGCAGAGAGCTAGATCGGAAGAGGGGCATCTGGGATTCCAACCAGCATCCATATCAGACACTGGCTCCACAGGCAGAGGCTTAGCCTACTGTGCCACAGTGCTGCCCCACTTCCCAAATCTTACAAGAAATCTTGTCCTCTCCCTAAGACTCATGGAGAAAAAAATACATTAGACAATGATAAATTAAAAACCTAACTTATGCCATACATGCATGCCAGGTCAGAAATTGTTATTCATATAGAATAGGAATCACAGATGAAGACCAGGGTAAATACCATGGTTTTTGTAGACACTAATGAGAGAAACCACACTATGGAGATAGTTTTAAAATCTAGAGAATACATGCCTCCCATTGACAGCAGGGGATGTAGTGTGGGGGAAAGACCACCACTGAAAATAAACACATAATCCAAAGTTACAAATTACTTAGGGAAATGATCCACCATGTGGGAGATCAACAGAAACAACAAAGCATAAAATTAATACCCCAAGAAATTAAAATTAGAGAACATAAGAAAGAGGCTATCAAATAAATACTTTTTAAATGATTAAAGAGAACACAGAAAGAAACAAAATTAAAGCAAAAAAATTAAAAAATTACAAAAAAGAATAATTAGAATTTGAAAAAATAGGTACTGTAAATGAAGTATATATAGAGATATAAAGTCTCGAACTAAAAAAAATTGGTGGTTATTTAGTGGACAAGTCATAGATCAAGAGAGAAGTAAGGAATCAGATGATTAAAAAGCATAAACTCTCCTAAATGTAAGCACAAAAATACAAGTACACATAAATAAAAAGAGATGAAGACTTCAATAGTTTGTACTTGGAGTAAATAATTAACTACCTTAAACAATGTATATGGCAAGTTGTAGCTACTCTAAAATATATGTTGAGAGGATGAGTGTATGAATGGATGCATGGATGGATGGATGGATGGATGGATGGACTGATGAATGGACGAATCTCCAGAAAAAAAAAGTATAGGATGTTTATTGAAAAGTGAAGTATAGATTGACCTTGAAGTTTTTCATTATTGAAGAAAGATATGAATCATCACTTTGAAGAAATATAGCATGTTTGAAGAGGAAAAGGCAAAAATGTAAACATTGACTTGGACACAATATAGTCAACTAGAGACAATAAAAATATTTAAAAGTACACAAAGGAAAATGTACACACCTAATAGCAAAAACAACATAGAAATATATGATGTTCAATACATTTCTTTTCAACAATAAAGACCAGAATGAAACAGTATATTCAGCTTGCCAAAAGAAAGTAATTTTACACTGATGATTCCATAATATCTCAATGTTATTCAAGATTGACAGTAAGGTAAGCATTTTCAGCTAAGAAAATACAGGTTACTTCAAAAAATGTTGCTACAGAATATATTTTAGAAAGTAGCAAATTGTATCTAGAAAGAATCCATGATATGCAAGAAATATTCTTGATGGTGAGGAAAGTGATTAGTAGTTATATTAATAAATCTAAATAGGAAAAACTACAATAACGAGTAAATTGTAATCATTAGAAACAAAGTGGGAAAAAATGTTAACATGCGCGATTAGGGTGGTTATGTAAATAAGATCAACTAGTTTAGGCTCTGAATATTTTTGACAGGAATTTAGATGTAAAGGTAAACTTTCAACTTTGTTGTCATGTATGCAGCCCACTATTGCAAGCACCAAACCCACTCCCACACAAACACATATTTACACACATATATACACATGCCTACCATCAAAATGAATAGAGAAAATGAGCAAATAAAAACACAAATAAAATTTCATTCATCCAGATGAAGGCAGGAAAAGAAGGAAAGAAAACAAATAAAAATGCACTACTCTAAGAAACTGCTAGGCAAAAAAGTAAAAGCTATATGAAATGTATCTTTTTTCAAAGATTTATTTGAAAGAGTTACAGAGAGAGGAGAGGCAGAGGCAGAGGCTGAGGCAAAGGTAGAGGCAGAGAGAGAGAGAGAGAGAGAGAGATGAGAGAGAGAGGGAGAGAGAGAGAGGTCTTCCATCTGCTGGTTCACACCCCAGATGAACACAATGGCCAGAGCTGTGTTGATCTGAAGCCAGGAGCCAGGAGACAGGGGCCAGGAGCCAGGAGCAAGGAGCTTCCTCCAGGTCTTCCCACATGGGTGCAGGGGCCCAAGGACTTGGTCCATCCTCTACTGCTTCCCCAGGCCATAGCAGAGAGCTGGATTGCAAGTGCAGAAGCCGGGACTTGAACTGGCGCCAATATGTGCTGCCAGCACTGCAGATGGTGGCATTATCCCCTAAGCCACAGCGCCAGCCCTGAAATGTATCTTTCAAATGCTTCATAAAGTAAGTGACTAAGAAGTCCAAGCAAATTTCAAATACCTGAAAATCATTTATGTCTGAAATTGAACAAAATATAAAACTAGGCACATATAGTATAAGAAAATATAAATATACTACTTAGAAATATTGATATAAATTCTAAAAAATCATTAGCAATCGCAAACCAGCAATTTCTAGATATGTAGTAAACAGAAGTTTTCTTATAAAGATAAGACATTTTAACTTCTAGAAAAATATATGACTATAGTACTTATCATTAACAAATTAAAGGAGTTAAAACATATGGGCTTCTCAATGAATATAAAAGGGAGCTTCATACATTTAACATTTATTGAAGATTATAAAAATTACCAGAAATAGAGTGAAATATGAATATCATTTAACAGATGAATTTTTCCAAAAAGAAATAACAAATAACAAAGCTACTCGATGGTGACACAGTAAAAACATTCCCACTAAGATCAGGACCAAGGAAATGATGGCTGTTATTGGTGCTTCTCTAATACGTGATATGGATGTGCAAGCTAGCACAATAAAATTTTCAAAAAGAGAAAAAAGAGAAAAAGGAGGGAGAGAAAGAGCAAGGAAGGAAGGAAATAGAAAAGGAAGTAATAGCAATTTTATTATTTTTCTACTATGTAAGAATTGCAAGAGGATGTATAAATTGAATTATTCTGAGTTCAGTAAGACTGATTCATAATAAGTAAGATATAAGTAAGTGAAGAAATACTCCTGTTGGCAGATCCGAAGACTCAATATTATTTAGAAATCAATTCTCCCTAAATTCTGATTTGTGGATTCACTAAAAGTCCTGAATACATGCATTTCTTCAAATTAAAAAAAAAAAGTGGTTTTAAAAATAAATGGTTTCTAAATTAAAAAAAAAAATCTCAATGGATTTTTTTGGCTTTAGAACTAGTGCAACCATTATGGAAGACAGTTTGGAGATTCCTCAGAAATCTGAAGATAGATCTATCATATGACCCAACAATCCCACTCTTGAGAATTTTCACCCCCCAAAAATGACATCAGCACATAAAACAGTTATTTGTATCCCCATGTTTATTGCAGCTCAATTGACAGCAGCTAAGCTATGGAATCAACACAGATATACATCTCATTGATGACTAGATAAAGAAAATGTGGTATATATACAATGGAATACTGCTCAACCATTAAAAAGAATGAAATCCTGCATTTTGCAACAAATACAACTGTAGATACAACTGGAAACCATTATACTTAGTGAAATAAGCCAGTACCCAAAAGACAAATATTATATGCTTCTCTGATATGTGGTAGTTAATACAGAATACCAAAAATGTGTAGGAATGAAACAGACATCTTATGATTTGATAGCTGTTTTTATCCCTTTTATACTCCTGTGGAAGTGTGGTCTTTCTGCTTTTTGCTTGTTGAATATTATGCTTAGTGGTGTTTAAGTCTGTGATGATAGACTGGATTGAAATTAAGTTTTTGCAAAAATTAAAGAAAAAAGAAAGACAGGAAGGAGGGTGATTGAGGAAAGGAGAGGATGAGGGAGAGAATCATAGTTGTCTTCTTAGAATTATACCTATGAGATACATGAAATTTATTCTTGTTATATGAATAAAATTTAAAAAGATAAATCAACAAACAGATCCTAAAAATGTTTCTAATTGCTCAGCTTATAGTTTCTATTTTATTTTTACTTTAACTTATACATATATCCTAAAAATTTTATAGGAATACAAAGGAAGAAGAAATTGAAAATAAACTCATAAAGGAACAAGATAGGAAAGTTACATTTCTATTTTCATCTTGTATGAAGTATAGTCCACATGAAAGTATGGTAGTGACTGAGGCTACTTAATGAGAACAAAATTGGGAGTACAAAGAGTAAAACCTAGTTTTACTTAGGAAAATGAAGTTAGACAAAGATACTGAAGCAATTATAAAGGAGAAAGAACAATCTTTCAACCATAATTCTGGAAAAAGATACAAAATAATGGATATTGACTCTTATTTCACATCACACCCAAATATTAAACCTTAGAAAATAATAGATATGAATATAAGGGTTAAACCTATAAACCTTCTGGAAGAAAACTAGGGGAAATAATCTTATGTTGGACAAAGTGTTCTTAGAAAAACCCATAAAAATATATTAAATTGGACTCCACCAAAATTAAAATATTTTTACTGATTAAAATGAATATACAAGTCACACATATGGAGAACATATTTGCAAATCTGATATTTAATAAAGGATTTTTGTCCAGAACATATAAATTACTCATATTGCTCAATAATAATCCAAACAACCCAATAAAAATGGGAAAAACATTTGCACAGATATTTATCAATTAAGATAAACAATTGGCTAAATATGTTTATAGAAAGATACTCAACATCAGTACTAGTTGAGAAATACAAATCAAAATCACGAAGAGATAATAATTCACATGTATATCTTGCCTGTAGTTACAATGACCAACAATAATCAGTAACAATGAGGATGTGGAGGAAAGAAAATCTTCCTATACTACTGGAATGTAAAGTGGTACAGCTCCTTTGGAAAATAATTTAAGAGTTTCTTCAAGTAAAACACAAAGCTAACACATGACCCAGAAATTCTACTTTGAGTTATATTTACAAAAACAAAAAAACAAAAATAATTGCTTTATTGGCTTGAGTGTGAATTTTAATTATAATATTATTAATCAGAGCCTAAACATGGAAATGATATGACTATTGAATGGATAAAAAAATGAGATAAATCTATACAATAGAGTATTATTCAGTAATTTAAAAAGACCCAAAAGTTGATACAAACTACAAAGTGGATAGTTTCAGAAACATTATGCTAAGTGAAAGAAGCCAGACTATTACTATGAGCTGTAAGTTGCATTTATAAGAAATGTTCAGAAAAGTTAAGCCTATAAACATGGCTTATTATATAATAAGAGCACGAGGAATGCATATTAATCAAATGAAAACAGACAAAGTGTACTTTTAAGGTGATGGAAATATTCTAAATCAGAATTCTGGTAATGGCTGCACAACTCCATAATGTTACTAATAATCATTATGTTTTACATTTAAAAATGGACAAATTTTATGGTATATTAAGTAGACCTCAGTGAAACTATAAAATAAAGACATAAAAATGTCAACTGTAGAGGAAATTATATTGTGTGGACTTATATTACTAGTAAATAATGCAAATTATTTTATGTACATTAAATTTGATAGGCATTACAGTTGTTATAAATTAAAATGTAAATTATTCATTTCAAAAAATATTTATTTATTTGAAAGAGAGTTACAGAGAGAGAGAGAGATCTTCCATCCACTGACTCACTCCTCAGATAACTACAACTGCCAATGCTTGGCCATGCTAAAGCCAAGAGCCAGGAGCTTCTTCCGGGTCTCCCATGTGGGTGTCAAATGCCCAAGGACTTGGGCTATCTTCCACTGCTTTCCCCAAACCATTAGCAAGGAGCTAATGAAGTAGCTGGGACTCAAACTGTCATCCAGCATCCAGCATCGAATTAGATGCTAGTTGTTGCAGGTGATGGCTTCACAGTTAAATTTATAGCTCTCAAAGAAAACACATACAATAACATATTTGGTTTCACGAGGATTTTCAGGTCTCATAATCTGAGACACAAAACATGAAATAATTGAAAAAAAGACTTGAGATAATAGATTTTTTTCATTTATGAATGTGAAAATTACCAATGATCTGAATTTCATATGCCCCACCTGTAAATGGCCTAATGCCTTTTTGATAGTGAATATTAAGTGATAAATAAATAATAAATAAAATATTTTGCAAACCATTCTTCTACAAATTATTAGATTGCAATTACTACCGTAGTTAGATGTTAGAAATTTTTAAGGTGTTTTTCATCATGTTATCTCACTGAATGCCACCAAAATAAAAGTTATGGTATATGTAATATGTCAATTTCACAATGATAATAAAAAGTAACTTGTTCAAGTTTACCAGACAATGTAAAGCAAGAAATGGGATCAGCATAGATATGCTAGAGTCAGAACCATAAACTGCTTTGCCCTTTTTAATAGAAATAAGAAAAGCAGACATAGTCTCCATACTTGACAACAGGTTCTTACAAGGAAACTCATTAACAATGTATTGATTACTTAAAGGATCCTATTTAGGCCCAAAATGTTTTATGTCAAGGAGTCTTTCAAGGATTCACATACCTGGTAGACATCCCTATATGATTTTTCTACCAGAAGAACTGAATTAAAACTTATCTGTCTTCCCAAACTCACTGTTTTTTTGTTGTTGTTGTTTGTTTTGTTTTGTTAGGAGAGAGTTTATTGGGGGAAACCCAACAGGATGGAGGGAAAGTGTGAAGAAGGAAAAGAGAGAGAAGGAGAGCATAAGACAGAGACAGAGACAGAGTTCAGGAGATGGAGAGGAAGAGAGCAAGAGAGAGGAGAGAGAGAGAGCCACGTGTTCTTTTAAACATGAGAGCAGGTCCTTTTAAAACTTTGCCAGGGGATGGGCAGGGAAGTAGGAGCAGCGAATCCCATTAGGATGGGGGTGGAACTTGACATTGGTGGTTGGGCCATGTGGCCACCTGGCTTCCAGCAATGGTGGCAGGGGATAGAGCCTAGGATGGTGTCAGGGAGTAGAATGCACCATAGATAAGACTGAGCCATTTTCTGAACATTCCCTCCTTCTGTTTTTTATAAAGCAGGAGCTGAATGGGATTATATTAGTCTCAAAAGTCCAGGAGGGATAGAGGGACAATGATCTGTCTTTAGAGCTTCCTGCTGACATGGGGTGATGAAGTACTGTTCGCTGGCATGGGGTGATGTCTCAAGCCATTGTATCCTGGGTGGGGAGCTGAGTATATCCCTGTAACAGCATTTGGTTGACCACCGGGTTGCTGAAGGCCTTGGTTCATTCCATTATCAACTCCTGTAAACACTTAAACAGACACTGTAGTATAAAAATCAGGGTGAGAATGGCAACCAATGATCCTAAGAGTGGCATTAACCAGGTAATGAGAGGATTTCACAGAGGAGAGGAAATGTGTGGGTGGGGGGTGTCTCTGTACCCTTGTGAGGACAGTTTGATAGGCATGGTTTAAAGTTGATCTCAGGCCAGCGCCGTGGCTCAACAGGCTAATCCTCCACCTTGCGGCGCCGGCACACCAGGTTCTAGTCCCAGTCGGGGCACCGGATTCTGTCCCGGTTGCCCCTCTTCCAGGCCAGCTCTCTGCTGTGGCCAGGGAGTGCAGTGGAGAATGGTCCAAGTGCTTGGGCCCTGCACCCGATGGGCGACCAGGATAAGCATCTGGCTCCTGCCATCGAATCAGTGCGGTGTGCCGACCGCGGCGGCAATTGGAGGGTGAACCAACGGCAAAGGAAGACCTTTCTCTCTGTCTCTCTTTCTCTCACTGTCCACTCTGCCTGTCAAAAAATTAAAAAAAAAAAAAAGCTGATCTCAGCCAAGACTGGGAGAAAAGCCACTCAACTTTTGCAGGTAGAGGGGTTTTTCTATGGAGAAATTCTGAAATCATACAACATTAAGTGGGGAGAAGACCATCAATACACACAGATTGGGAGTAGAGCCATTGATGTTACACTAGAGGCTATGATTATAAAAGAATGAAGCCTCAGATGAGCTAGATAGGGTCTAGAACAAAAGACAGAGTAATTATTGGTGGAATTCTACAATTTTATGACTTAAGACATTTTCAGTGGTTGAATTGAATATGGAAGAGGAAACTGAGTTACCCAAATGTGGGCTACAGTACACCACACCTTTGAGTGACTTTGTAGTTAGGAGAAATCTCATTTCAGGTGCCCTCTTGATCTAGAAAAGTCCTTACCTTTCAGACCTCATTTTAGTCTTCCCTCTCCTTGAAGAAAGTCATCTCAAAACCTAAAGTAGGGTCCTCTAACACCTGATCTCTTAGCTCTTAGTGATTTTCCTCCAATGCCCTGTGAAGGGATTAATCAATTGCTTGCTGTATCAAAGCCTACAGTCTGGTCTCCAACAGGGAGGTGGCATCCATGCTATTCACTATTTTATGACCAATACTTAGTATAGTTCCCAAAACACAGTATGCTAAAAAATTCCTGAATGAATAAATAAATGAAAAGAATTGATGCTGGTGACAATTTTGTCAAAAACATTGGTAGTTCCAAATCATCACAAACCTACTAATACCATGCTCAAAGCTTAGCACACTGCTTCTAGTCCTCATAGTGTGGGGAAATTAGTTACAAGAAGCAATTCAAAGATGCGCCCAAAGGAAGTAAGGTGGTGGGTGGAATCCAAAGTTGTTTACCACTAAAACTGATTGGCTATGCAACATCAGGGGAGGTAACAAAACTAGTAACAAGTGTATAGACATATGGCTGGTCCTATAGAAATCCCCCTATAAGGTGATCATTTAAGTGATTGGTTGGTCCTTAGTCCTGCCCCAATGACTCTGCAGTTTTGTGCTATAAAAGGTTCTGTTACACACGGAATAAACGAGTCCTTGCTAGACTTGGCTCCCCGCTGCGTCTGATTGTCTCCGGGATCGGGAGGCTGGGGAACGGGTGAGCAGCGCACTCACCCCGCACACTCACCTTCCCCGGACCCAGTCCATCCTTGTACGGGTGGACTCAGACCCTGCACTCATAGCAATGCTTAGAGAGAGCTATTCATGTTTACATTTTATAGAAAAACATACTGAGAATCAGTGAGGTAGAGTCTTGCCCGGATCATCATCAGATTATGTGCCATAAAGGGAGACATGCACACCATGAAGTGAATCATCAAAATTTACATCAAGAATGAAGATGAACAACTGAAAGTATCTCATCATAGGAAAAGATTTTCTGATAACTTCCTTTTTTATTTATTTATTTGACAGGTAGAGTTATAGACAGTGATAGAGACAGAGAGAAAGGTCTTCCTTCTGTTGGTTCACTCCCAAAATGGCTGCTACGGCCGGTGCTGCGCCGGTCCGAAGCCAGGAGCCAGGAGCTCCTGCCCTCCCAGGCCACAGCAGAGAGCTGGACTGGAAGAGGAACAACTGGGACTAGAACCCGGCACCAATATGCCGCAAGGTGGAGGATTAACCAAGTGAGCCACGGTGCCAGCCCCTGATAACTTCTTATCAAAACCCTGGAGACCAGGCATGCACAGGATACCTGATTACCATATTGCCAAATTTGGCATTTGAGCTTCTTTCCTTCTCTCCTCTCTTTCCATTTCCAGTCTGTCCCTAGCCTCTCCTATTGTAGCCTCTTCTGCTTTAATTTCTCTTTCTCTCCACCTACCTGTTTCTCTCTCCCTGCTCTACCAAGTCTTTGGATTATGGAAATCTTCTTCATTGCCTAGACAAGCAGATGAACTATAGACTTCCTAGACCTTCTCATGCCCAGAGGCAGTAGGGGAAATCAGATCTCTTTTTATAACTTGAAAAATTCTGTGTTTGTTTTGTTTCAGATTTAATAAAATCCCAATGTATTTGGCCAAATACCTTCTCCCTTTAGTTTTTAATTCTCAGTTGCAATTTAGGAAAACTTAATCCTTGTATAAGATTATAAAAATGTTATTTTTCCTATAGAATATTTGATATCTTCTTTTTGAAAATTATTTCCTCTAAAACATCAGAAGTTTAGAGATGATATAATTTGGTTTTTTGAAATTCTGAGAATTCTTAACATGGATATATTTGAACTTTGTAGGTTAATATGCAGCCAATATATGTTATCTGGGTTTAAGCATGTTTTATTTCTCTATAATCTCTGTCATTTTCCCACAATTTTCTAACCTTAGGTTTTGTTTGTTTCTTTGTTTTGTTTTTTCTGAAACAATACAACAATAAAACAGTGAAAATTGATTACACATGACATTATTTTAGATCTATGGTTTGTAAAAGTATTCTTTAGAAAGACTTTTCATGTTCTTTTGTATTTCATAAAATTTCTGAAATAGAATTTTTAAAAGTTGTGGCTCAAAATACTTTCTCTTCAAACCTTGAAATTGAATCTTTTTTCTCCCATTCATATTCTTTTTTTGAGGGGTAAGCAGACAGCCACAGGCACTTCCTACCCAGGCCCTATTTCAGAGGACAAGGATAGCTTACTTTTTCAAAATGAATTTTTAAATATCAGAATAGTTTTATGTTTATCTAAAATTTTCATAGCTAATACAAATAGCTCCTGTATATCCCTTCCTCAGTTTCTCCTATTATTAACATTGCTGTCACTGTGATACATTTACTATAAAGAAGGCACTAATAAGAGTATATCACAATTAATTATTTGGATTCCAATACTTTCCATAATGTCACTTTCCCAATCCAGAATCCCGTCTTGGACACCATATTACATTTAACTGGGATATATTTTTAATGACTCTGGATTGTGATGATTTCTCAAGACTCTGATTGATTGGATGACCTTGACAGTTTAGAGGAAACTAAGTCAACTATTTTTGATTTTCCTCAGCTAGGATTTGTCTGATTTTTTTTTATGGTGAAGCTGGAGTTTGAAGAATTGATGTGTCATTTTCTTCACATCATATTGAGATTCCATGCTAGCCACTTGATTGATCCCTGAGGATGTTAACCATGACAACCCAACCAATCATGTATCCAATGAGTTCATTTCCAATGAATTAATTTTAGTCAACTCATCTTCAGTATGTATAGAAGAAACAGTTCAGAAATTTGCTCTCAAATGAGGAAGCATTTTACCTTGTCACTGGCTTTCTGTGTAACTTTACCTCTCTCTATATTGTGTATGTCATTAAATATTTAGGTAACATATTAATAAGAAGAAACCTTTCTGAAGTCATCGTCACTGCTCATACTGCATGTTTTCACCTTTGTTTTCATCCACTAGATTTTTATTACTCAGGGCTGCAACAGAAAGAAAGATGGATTAAAAAGGGGAGAATAAAATGGAGACAAAGGTGAGCTTAGAGTATATGGAAACTGCAAGTGTATGTTCAGTCTGCTAGATCTATTATGAGCACAGATCACATCTAGAACCAAGGTGGGAGAGGAAGAAGTCCTGATGGTATCCCTGAAACACAAATTCTAGATAGCAATATCTTCCTGAATAGGATTGTGACCATATCATCCAAAGAGCACATCCAGCCCATGGAAAACCTGTAAACATGGAGTTGATGGAGCACTTCCTCTGACTTCATGCTCTGCTCTTCCTCTAATCTTCTGGATGAACCTAACCACAACCATATGCCAGGGATCCCACAAAGATCAGACACTTGGGGAACAGAGAATGGTGGAAAATGGTAGAAAGTGTGCCTAGGGACACATCAAAGGTATACAGCAATCTGTATTTTAAATGCTGTGAGTTACAACTGTTTCAACTCAGCTCAGCATACACCATGCCCAACACTATTTAATACAACTGTCACTTGTGTATTTGCAGAGCCAGAGGGCCCCATGAATTCTCATAAAGATGGTGCCAATGTGGCATCATTGTAATTATTGAAATGTGTTAACTGTGTCTCCTGTTCTTTCATTTCAGACAATAGGTCTGATTTCTCCTCTGTGTCATTACTTGAAATAAGTGCAGCTTGATCCAATGTGCTCTTTGGATCTCCCTTCTCCAGAAAATTATCCAAGTTCCTTCCAAGTTGAGTGTGAGATTGGATGTGGCTACTCTAAGGATTTGTCTAAATTTAAGTTCTGTTTCTGTAATCCGTGGAAATGCAAATCATTTACCTGGAAAGATTTATAATCATGAGGTACATTGATGTTGCATTGAAAGTTAACATAAAGTGATTAAAAGAGAGGAGATCCCGAGAGAATGCTTCAAAAAATCAGGTGTTTATCCACCACTATCAGGGCCATATATGATAAAACATCAATCAAAACTGTGTGTGGGGTAATTTGAGACATTGTGGCAAGTGACATTGCAGTTAGGCATTTTTTCTCTTGCATAAAACTAATCCATTCTTAAGTATAATTTTAAGGATAATAATAAATGTTGCAAATGTTGCTTTAATTTGACAAAACTCTAATACCCTTATGTCATTTACAGAATAGTGATATATATATTATTATTCCCATATCAATGATGAGGAAAAAAAGGGTCAGGTTATTCAGTGCTGGCACAAAGTCACACTGTCCTAGCACAGGGTCAGACACATATTCTATACTCAGCAAATAGATTTGAAGGAATGAAGCTTAATTAGCTTAAGTGCTGAGCTCATCTTCCAGAAAGGGCTACCTGACCAGTCTGCCTCCTGGTACAATTGCTGGGCATGGAAAGAAGTCAGTTCATGATCCTTTCTCATATTCCAACCGAAGAGACTCATTCAGACACCTGAATGAAAGTCATTTTTGTATTCTCTAATGACTATAACTCACTTTCTATTACTTAATAAATGTGATGAATATGAGTTCTGGTGAATCCAGATAACATTTGCAAATGGACCAGTGTGACTTGACAGATGGATTTGGAGCCTGAAGCAAGGAGCAGAGTTGTTGAAAGCTGAAAGTGTTGGCAGAAACTCACCTCTGAGCCATTCCCCTTTTCTTGGATGGTGATAATACGGGCTTTTTAACTGATTAGAAAAATCTAAAAACCAATACTTAATTTTTTTTTTTTATTTTGTGTATAGCAATCAGCTAACTCTTAGGGTTCAGCAAGCTTTTCCTTCTCCCGTTGCAGCTAGTTCTAGCTTCTCTCTTCAACTTGAAAACTACTAAGCACACTGAAAATAAAGTCATGGGGCCTTAAACATTAGAAAATGTTTAACCTGAAGAAGAGTCACTCTACCTCTCTGGGAACTGAAGTCCCAACATTCCTATTTATACAAGATGTGCATGCTTTGCTTTGTTGAGTTTATAAGGTATTTTTAGTTATAAGAAAAGGATTGTCCAAATCGAATTAATGCTATAACTAGTACTGAAACAGTATTTTACACTTTATGTTCTGTGTGGGTGCAAACTGATGAAATCTTTACTTAATATATACTAAATAGATCTTCTGTATATAAAGAGAATTGAAAATGAATCTTGATGTGAATAGAATGGGAGAGGGAGCGGCAGATGGGAGGGGTGTGGGTGGGAGGGAAGTTATGGGGGAGAAAGCCATTGTAATCCATAAACTGTACTTTGGAAAATTATATTTACTAAACAAAAGTTTAAAAAAGGATCTTAAAATACTTTGCAATGGACAGTGTAAGAGTATAGAAACTGAATTTGGAGATAAGAAAACCTAAGGATTTTTTTTTTTTTTTAATGTACTGGTTGTCCCTTTAATGTATGAATTTTTTCTATTTTCATTTTTTACTTCTTGACTTGCCTGTTTATGTGAAAGGGAGTGGGGTGGGGATAGGGAGAAAGAGAAAAAGAAGGAAATCCCCCATCTACTGGTTCACTTCATGAAGGGTGGTATCTACTAGATCTGAACCAAGCCAAAGCCAAGAGTCAGGAACTCAATCCAGGTTTCCCACATGAATGTCAAGGACCGAAGTATTTGAATGTTCTGCTGCTGCCTTCTGGGCACATCAGCAGGAATCTGTATCAGAAACAGAGGCAGAACTTGGTACTAGACACTCCCAAAGAAAGGCTTAACCCACTGCACCACAATGCCCAAGTCTTGGCTGTTTGCAGGTTTTGGGTACTTTTGTTTGTTTTGCTTTTTTCTTTGGTGGGGGTGGCTAGTAACCTCCTTGTATCCTTTAGGAGATGGTAGTCTGTCAGGGTTCATCCTTTATCACAGTGGTTCTCAATTTTAGCTGCATATTAGAGTCTCCTGGGGAGCTTTTTAAAAACACTAAGGCCCCTGTCAATCAAACGCCTCTATAGGGAACTAAGTCCTGAAAAATACAGCACCATTTGAGGCAAGTCCGATTGAGCATGTCCCAAAATGTACCTCTCCTCCCTCTCTTATTCCCACTCTTATATTTAACAGGAATCACTTTTCCGTTAAAATTTAAACACCTAAGAATAATTGTGTGTTAATTACAGAGTTCAACCACTAGTATTAAGTAGAACAAAAAAAATACTAAAAGGGATAAAGTATTAAGTTGTTCATCAACAGTCAGGACAAGGGCTGATCAAGTCACTGTTTCTCATAGTGTCCCTTTCACTTCAATGGGTTTCCCCTTTGGTGCTCAGTTAGTTGTCACTGATCAGGGAGAACATATGATATTTGTCCCTTTGGGACTAGCTTAATTCACTCAGCATAATGTTTTCCAGATTCTTCCATCTTGTTGCAAATGACCGGATTTCATTGTTTTGGACAGCTGTATAGTATTCTATAGAGTACATGTCCCATAATTTCCTAATCCAGTCTACTGTTGATGGGCATTTGGGTTGGTTCCAGGTCTCAGCTATTGTGAATTGAGCCGCAATAAACATGAGGGTGCAGACAGCTTTTTTGTTTGCCAATTTAATTTCCTTTGGGTAAATTCCAAGGAGTGATATGGCTGGGTTGTATGGTAGGGTTATATTTAGGTTTCTGAGGAATCTCCAGACTGACTTCCATAGTGCCCTAACCAGTTTGCATTCCGACAAACAGTGGGTTAGTGTCCCTTTTTCCCCACATCCTCTCCAGCATCTATTGTTGGTAGATTTCTGAATGTGAGCCATTCTAACCAGGGTGAGGTGAAACCTCATTGTCATTTTGCCCCAAATGGTGGAGTTAGAAACGTGCCAGGGGGTTCCAATACAATCGCATCAAGATGGCATGTACCAATGGCATCTCACTAGTCCAAGTGATCAATTTCAGTTCATAATTGATAACACATGATAGGTCTAAGAGTCAAAGGGATCACACAAACAAGACTAGTATGTGCTAATACTAACTGATAGAGTCAAAAAGGGAGAGAATGATCCAACATGGAAAGTGGGATACACAGCAGATTCATAGAATGGCAGATGTTCTAAATAGCACTCTGGCCTCAGTATCAGCCCTTAAGGCATTCAGATCTGGCTCAAGAGCCCATGAGAATATTTTAGGCATGGAAAGCCAAGACACTCTGAAAAAAAAAAAGAAGACCTAAATGAAAGATCTCTGTGAGTGAGATCCCAGTGGAAAGAACAGGGCCATCAAAGAGGAGGTACCTTTCTCTGAAGGGAGGAGAGAACTTCCACTTTGACTATGACCTTGTCTAAATAAGATCAAAGTCGGCGAACTCAAGAGGATTCCATAGCCTAAGCAACTCATGACTAGAGCCTACGGAGATTACTGATGCCATAAACAAGAGTGTCAAATTGTTAAATCAACAACAGGAGTCACTGTGTACTTACTTCTCATGTGGGATCTGTCGTTAATGTGTTATCCAATGTGAAATAATGCTATAACTAGTACTGAAACAGTATTTTACACTTTGTGTTTCTGTGTGGGTGCAAACTGATGAAATCTTTACTTAATATATACTAAATAGATCTTCTGTATATAAAGATAATTGAAAATGAATCTTGATGTGAATGGAATGGGAGAGGGAGTGGGAGAAGGGAGGGGTGCGAGTGGGAGGGAAATTGGGGGTGGGGGGAAGCCATTGTAATCCATAAACTGTACTTTGGAAATTTATAGTTACTAAATAAAAGTTAAAAAAAAAACAAGCTAAAATTGAATTGCATATCTCATAAGGAGCATATTAAAAAATACAGTACCAGTATGCGGCTAGTGTAGAAAACTGCTACTTACCCAATCAGATTTAAAGGTTCTGTTTCTCACGGACAGTGTAATTTTCAATGTTTGTTCTGTACTACTTCTTGATGGAGAATTTGAAGCTCAGAGAGATTCATAAACTTGCTTAGAATCATACGACTTAGTGCAGAATTTAGGTCTCCTGAAATGTAAGCCAGAATATTCCTTGTAGTGTTACAACGTTATCCTAAGTTGTTCATGAGCTACCCAGCGAAGATTGCAAAGCTTGAGATACCACGGCATCTCCCAAAAACTAGAGGCAGGTAGTCGGGATGTTAACTTCTACAGTGGCCTGTTCTCCAACATACCAAAACTTGCATTTGACTTACATCAAGAACCACACACTCAGATGTCCACTAAAGTCAGGCAGGCTATTGACCTGCATAGAAAGAGAGTCAGGATGGAGCCATATCCACCCAAATCTATCAAATCCATATATTCTTAACAGATTTCAATGCAAGCAATGACATGAACTTAATTTCCTTAGAGGTTGCCTGTTCATAATCCTTGGCTTCAGTCCTAACTGATGTGCTTCAAAACATAGCCCTAGATTCAGGAGGGGCTTTGGTCTGATTCTGGATCTTCTCCTTTCTGTATTGAAGGGAACCAGAGGCTGAATAAGTTGAGTCCAGGTACAAGTTGTCAGGATAACAACCGAGAAAATTGGAACAAATTTCCTTTCCTACTTCCCGTGGTCTTGGGTGCTTTAAGATCATGAAACCATAAAATGGACAGAGACTAAATATCATGATACCACAGCTAGGAGCCAAGAGGCTGGTTACATTCTCCTTAGTAAGCCTTTGGCTTTTCCATTCTAGAAATTAGACAATAAAATTAGTTAATTTGTGATTCTATTAAAGAGAATTTTAAAACGTAATGCTTGTTAAAGGTCTACCTCAGTGCCAAGTGCAGAGTGAGGACTCTGAGCTGATATCTTTGCATTATTGTTTTTGTTTTATTGTACCACATGGCTTTCCATCCCAAAGAAATGCATGATCAGTGTTCCTGATTTGTTAAGGACCCAATCATTTCAAACTAGCTCTCTCTCTGCCCCGGACACCTAGCCTCTTTGTCACCAGAATGCAAATACAAGTGAATACAGTATATTAAGAGTTTCATGAGCCATCAGTCCTGATTGGTAGGTGGTGTTTGAAACAAGGGCATCAAAGCTAACTAGACTGTATATCTGAAGTCTGGTGTAGGGTCCCGTGCTGTGACAACTCCTTTTTAGCAATGTATTCATGGGGGAAATGTGAATGTGCTTGTAAGAAGCAAATAAGGGAAATTAGAAGCTTGAAAATCCTCAGACCTGTAGCCCAAGTCAGAAGATTTGGCTTGGTAAACAGGGTTGTCTTCCTTCTGTGCCTGCCTCCAGTGTCTATCTCCAGCCTCGTTCTGACTGTCCTCTTCTAGCAGACTTTAGGAAAGGCATGTGAATATGAAGTGATTGGGGTGGATATGTGTTTTGAGCTCCAGGCAGCCCCAATTGGTGTTATCACAGTTCACCCTAGATGTTTCTAGCAGGACAAGGCTTCCAAGGGTTGAGCTGTGGCCTGGAAAGAAGGCTTCTGCATTCTTTTCACTGAGTCAAGCCTCAGGAGAAGAGAAGGGCACATCCCTGTCTTGACATGGCTGCTCTGTTGCAGAGCCTCTTCCCTGCCCTTGGTGCGGTCCTTGCTGATAACCACAAGGTGGCATCGCAGATTAAAGTGAAATACCGCAAACCTGCTCTCCTGTTCTCAGGTGAGGCTCTGGTGTTCACACTCTGAGTGAAGAGGCCATCTGCCTCAATCTGGTCATTTTACAGATGGTGACACAAAGGCTAGAGTCAAGGAATAACATGCCTGAGGGGATGGTGGGGTAAAGCAGACTTCTCCCAGGCTCCAGTCAGGAATAGACTCAAAACACCCATTACCAGATACCCAGGTAATGGAAAGTCTCTCAGTTTAAAAAGCATGAAATACACCAATGTATGTTTCAAAGAATATTTGCCCCCATTGAAATGAGAATTAGAATGCAAACAACATGAAGGCAGGAATGGTGGTGATTGCTTTGCTTGCCACGTAGAAGGTCTGGGAGTTTTGTTTGTTTGATTTTTTAAAGAATTGATTTATAGTGCTTAATGTCTGCACTTTCCTTCCCTTTTAATTTTTTTAGCTCCAAATCTGAATGCTCAAATGAGTGAAAAGTTACTTTCAATTAATAAATGGTTTTTGATACACTGATAGATGTGGGATCTGGGCTGGGCACATTCTAGGTATCTAACCCCATGTTTGATGTTGAAGAAGTGAGTGACAAAGTGACACTGAGGTTCTGATCCTGCTTTCACAGGTCCTATGTTAACTCACATATAGATTTGGGGAACTACAGAGATAGAGCATAGATATTTGGAGTGTCTTTCTCCTTACTCTCATCTTATTCTCTGCCTCCCCCACAAAAAGCAAAGCTCGGCTTTGTTCCCAACACTTGGTGACATAATGTGGTCTCTGAAGTCCAATGGCAGAGTCCAGTCCCCTTGATGAGCCTTATGAAACATCTCTGATGTTTGATTTGCCACACTCCACTGCCCTGGGAAAATCACCTTTGTTTGGACCTCAGCTTCCCTTTGTCCAAACTTCCCTCAAAGCTGAACAGTCTATCATTCTAGATCATCTAATACTTTTCCTCGTAAGTATGTCTCCTACGGTTTGTGTTCCGGTTCCTTTGTACCAAATACTGGCTGTCCAGCAGCAGTCCCTAATGACTGAATCTGCAGTTTTACACTTTGAAAAGCTCTGAGTTTGGGACTTCAAGGACAAGAAATGTCATTGTGTTGCTTTAGAAAAATCCTTTCTTTGGAGGAAAGCTCGGTGGCTCTCAGCAAGGGAAAAAAAATCAGATAGCCAAATGTAGCTTTGTTCTGGTTTTGTATTTCGTGCTTGGATCCACACAATGGTGACCTGTTAGGTCCCTCAGTTTCTTAGAGTGATGTTCAAGACTAGATAGATATTATGATCCAAAATTAGAAACTCTCACAAGATATTAGATTAAGTCATCAATTTATAGGTGTGGGCAATGTGGAATTTAGTTCAGTGTTCACAAAATCCTTCCTTCCTGTATGTATACTCTCAATTTGGTCTCTCAACTTGTGAGGGGCTTTTCTTGCAATTCTCACACTTCCCCATGACCCCCACCCCAGCTCTGAGATTTCCATTCTCCAAGCTTAGAACCCTTTCTAGTCTTCACTGGTTTCTCACATAGCATGGCTTCCAAGCCATTCTCCACCTGCTCCAGTTTTCCAACATCCTTTCTGAAGAGTACGGGAAGAACTAGATAGTCTCCTGTATAAATACTCAATGCAATTCCTTCCTACACATGCCTATGGTCAACAAGGAAGTGTAGAAGGCATGACCTATGTCCTTGAAGTGTTCATTCTACAAAAGGTATCAGTTTGCAGGTAAACTCAGGAAAAAAAAAAAAAAGATAAAAGGTTTAAAGTAGTTTTCCATAGATGGAACAGAAATTAGCATGTGTATCAGACAGAGGGCTCTTAGATCATTTCTCTTGTCAGGATTCTGGGAGTTCCTATTCTATTTCTAATATTGTTAACATGATATCCACATTTATTGCTATGAATGTTGACCATATGCATTGCCATGGAGGGTGAGGCTGCTAGTTTTATCCTTCCTTTAGTTTCTCTCCTTTCCTCAGGCTCTGAAATGCTCTGTCTGGAATCTGGCTGTTAATGCAGCATAATGAGCCCAGTCTTTGTGATTTTTGGTCACTGAGCCCTGCTCTTGACTCTTCAGGATGTCACTGGAAAGAGGAAAAATCCCCACTTACTTTGGGAATCCCTAAACTTTTCTTGTAATGAGAATAGAATCCATATCTTTGCCACATATTTGTAGAATGTGCTGCTCATTATGGGACAGTTATAACCACCATTTCACTTCTACCTCATCCTAGCCATCTGAGACAACTGGGACTATCCCAATTTTACATAACCAAGGAGACTGAGAATCTGACATTGAAAGAAGTAGGTCCTGGGTCATGCAGGAAAGACCAGGCAAAGAAGCAGTGAGAGAAGTTGAGCTCAGGTTTGTTTGTTTGTTTGTTTGTTTGTTTTGTTTTACTTCAGAACTCTTGATGATTCTTCACACCTCACAGCTACCTCCAAGGCATTGGTAGACATTTATCTTTATGAAGACTGTGATCATTTGTGCAGCCCTAGTCCTCATTTATGCCTCAAACCAACCATATGGGACTGGTATGAATGTCCCTATTTTACAATCATGACACCTAATGAAGACCTTTTTTTGTTTTTGTGCCCCTCATGTTTAGGAAAATAGGGAAATCACATAAAAGTTTAAAGACTTAATTGTGTGTGTGAGAGAGTATGTGTGCAAATATGTATATGTGTGTTTAATCAACACAACTCCTCTCCCCACTTAAAATTCTAGAAAACACAGTGAAGCAAAATTAGGATCATCCCAACCCCCTCTGTTTCTCTTCATTCCATAACAGTGAAAATTTCCATTCACAAAGATATACCCAAAACCCTGTATGATTTAAAAACATTTAAACAAAATTCACATTATTTTCAATATAATCTCTTTCCCATGAGAAAAAACTGAAATTGTGTGGTTTGTAAAGATGCTAAACATGTAAATGAAAGCTTGACTCTCTCAGTTGAGAATAATTTTTGTTTACTGCTAATTTAAAATGTACCAAGAGCTTTTGAATATAATACTATATTTAATTCTTCCATTAATTATACAAGGTAGACATTATCGTCTTCACTTTGCAGATGTAGAAACTAAGGCATATAAATTATCATAAATTTCCCAACCACTGAGTGATAGAGCTCAGTCATGCAGAACTCAGGTCTGTAGGACTCAAAATATTATGCATAAGTTCTTGGAATTTTCCACAACAGACAATTTCATCTTTTGCTCTTCAACCACTGGAAAGTACTTCTTTGTCAGCAACTGCCCAAGCCTCAGCAGATTTAGTTAGTGGAAGGTTTCAATTATTTAAAAATTAAATTAAAAATTAGATTGCTAGAGATGGTTCATAAAATAATTGTGAGAAAGGGAGCCTTATTCCTTCTAATAGCTCAATTTGTAGTCACTTTGACATGTGAAAATTACAGATAACCAACTTTCTGTCTTTGACTTTGTCACACTAGATCATACATGACCCTATTGTGTTTGTGGAAATAGTAGGAATATGTCCAACTGTTACACTGGTAATCAGTAAGAACCAAGACTATTAGAGACATTTGCTTAAAGAATATTTATTCCATTCAATATTTGGAGTTCCCAGACTTTCCAGAGAGTTTTTGAGAGCCTCTACTTGGGTAGCACATGACTCCAGGATTGGAATGAACTCTTTAAAGAATTATGTGAATATCATCAAAGTATTTCATCCTGTAGTCTTTTTAAGAGTTAAGGGGACCTTAGCCACTTTCCAATCCAACCCAATCCAATCCAATCCAATTCTACCATTTTATATTGCAGATTAAAACACAGACACAGAGGAAAAATTGTCTAAGGTCATAGAACACTTGACAAAGAGAATTTTAGACTCCTAATGTAGACTTTTTTTTTTTTCATCACCCAATCCCTGATAATGGCACTGAGGAAACAAAAAAGAAAGTTCTAGACCTATCATTCAAGCTAAGTAGAAAACAGATCTGTTAATGGAGCTATATTGCATGCTATATGTGACATTATAGGCTATGATATTATCAAAGCCATGACATTATAAAATAATAAGAAAAGTCAATGCACTTAGGAATTATATAATCCTTGTAATGACCTCAACAGAGACATGTGTTCATATTTAAATGTGTAAAACAAAATAGAATTGTAGAGACTAAACATTAAACCAAGGTTATGCCCAGCAAGCAATAACATCATAATTATGAGTACAACAGAGGCTATGGGTCAAAATGGGAGAATAAATGCCTAATATATCCCAAGAGGAAGGAACAAATGATGGCTGAACTGAGCTTTCAAGTAAAAATAGGAATCAGCCAGGGGAAGAAGACAGATATTCAAGAACAAGGAAGAGCACATCAAAGTTGGAAAGCTTGGGCCACACCAAGCAACTATAGGGAGTTTAGGAAAACTGTATTTGTATCATTGTCTTTATGTCTGATAATGATGAGTACTGAGAATTGATTGACAATTTAGGGATCACAGATCACAAAGGGGTCTTTGTAAATACTTTGTAATACTTGCATTTTATGCTGAGGGCAATGGGGTAACAGAATTTTAAGCAATGGGGACAGGATGACCAGATTTTCACTTTAGATAGGTATTTTTAATTAATGAGTAGGATGGTTTGAAGAGCTGAAGAAAGCGATAACTCACTGTAGAAGAATTTACATTAGCTAATTACAGGTGTTAATGAGTACATTCAGGGAATAGTTATTGAGGAACAAACTGTGTTACCCTTTGTATTGTGCATATGTATGCACTCACATTCATATGGATTTGTGTGTATATAATGTAAAACTAAGATCCATACTATGATACCATGAAGCATGTAACATACATATGTGCATAATACTATATATCATAGGTTACTATTCTTCCATTAATATATTGTCAATCTTCTTAAAGCCAAAATGAGAATAAGAATAACTTCCAAACTCCTTAACCTATCTCACAAAGTCTTTTGCAACTTTGTTCATGTTTGCCAATCCAGCCTCACAACTCTTCCCCAATCTATACCCTAGTCACACCAAGTTTCTTTTCTCTAAGAAGATATGTTCTCCTTTATTTACCTCCCCTCAATATATCCTACTCAACATCCAGATCTCAATGTAGATGTCACTTCCTCTGGGAAACAAATCTGTTCCAACCACCCATTTAGGCTTATGAGTACCTGTGCATTTCTCCATTATAGCAACTGTTATTGTCCCTGAAAATTACTGATTTCCATAATTGCTCATTTCCTTATTCTTTAAAATATTTAATTAATTTGTTTGTTTGAAAGGCAGAGACACACACATATAGAGAAAGAGTCAGAGAGAGACCTTGCATCCACTGACTTATTTCTAAGTACCCACAAGAGTTGAGGCCAGGCCAGGCCAAAGACAAGAGCCCAGAATTCAATCCAGGTCTCCCAATATGGCTGGCAGAGACCTTTGTATTTTATACATCATCCATTATCTCCCAGAGTACATATTAATAGGAAGCTGATGGGACTGGCACTGTGGCATAATGAATAAGGTGCCTCCTGCAATGCCAGCATCCCACATGGGCTCTGGTTCAAGTCCCGGCTGCTCTACTTCCAATCCAGCTCTCTGCTATAGCCTGGGAAAGCAGTAGAAGATGGCCCAAGTCCTTGGGCCTCTGCACCAGCATGGGAGACCAGGAAGATGCTCCTGGCTCCTCGCTTTGGATCAGCACAGCCTCGGCAGTTGTGGCCATCTAGAGAGTGAACCAGCAGATGGAAGACCTCCCTCTCTCTCTCTCTCTTTCTCTCTCTCTCTCTCTCTCTCTCTCTCTCTCTCTTTGCATCTCTGTAACTCTGCCTTTCAAATAAATAAATAAATCTTTTTTTTAAAAAGGAAGTTTAATTGGAAAAGAAGCCAGGACTCAAACCAAGGTTTACTCTGATATGATATGTGGGCATCCCAGTGGTGTCTTAATTGATGCACAAAATGCCCACTTCCATTTCCTTACACTAAGCTCTAACATTATCTCTCTTTTTCATTTTTGCTTCTGAATTGTTAGTCCTATGCTCATGTGAAAACTAATGAGAATTTTCTGGAAACTCATAGGCAATCAAAAAATAATGAAAAGTGTAAATAACCAAATTAGTGAATAAATAAACATATAAACAAATATAGATATATATGATATATATCTATATAAATATATATATCTATATAAATATAGATATATAAATTGATATAAGCAATAAGCAAAAATGAAATACTGGAGTATGCACAAATGTCATTATATCTCTCTATTCAGAAGTATTTGAATCAATTTTAAGACTTCAACTGTCGCCGGCGCCGTGGCTCAACAGGCTAATCCTCCGCCTTGCGGCGCCGGCACACCGGGTTCTAGTCCTGGTCGGGGCACCGGATTCTGTCCCGGTTGCCCCTCTTCCAGGCCAGCCCTCTGCTGTGGCCCAGGAGTGCAGTGGAGGATGGCCCAAGTGCTTGGGCCCTGCACCCCATGGGAGACCAGGATAAGCACCTAGCACCTGGCTCCTGCCATCGGATGAGCGCGGTGCGCCGGCCGCAGCGCGCTGTCTGCGGCAGCCATTGGAGGGTGAAACAACGGCAAAGGAAGACCTTTCTCTCTGTCTCTCTCTCTCACTGTCCACTCTGCCTGTCAAAAAAAAAAAAAAAGACTTCAACTGTCCTTCTTGAACTTCCCTGTCAATAGATTTCACTTACCAACATGAAAATCCTCACTCCAGAAGTTTTTCAAAGTTATTAGAAGAGATGTACCTTCTATAGTTACATGGCAAAGCTGGGTTGAGCTTGACACACTGAATTATGACAGTTACAGTTAGAGGATCTTTTAAAAAGTTGTCTTTGTTTCCTTCATTTTACTAGTACTCTTTTTGGTTTTAATAGGCTTCTGTCATATCCAGAGGAGCCCATGATGACTACAGCATCACTCATAAAAGGAAGACCTTCAAAAACGATGCCCTAGAAATACTTATAATTTTTTAAATATTTATTTATTTTAAAGAGTTACACAGAGAGGCAGAGAGAGAAAGAGAAAGGTTTTCCACCTGCTGGTTCACTCCCCAAATGGCCACATGGCTGGAGCTGGGCTGATCTGAAGCCAGGAGCCAGGAGCTTCTCCTGGTTCCCCCACCAGGGTGCAGGGGCCCAATGACTTGGGCCATCTTCTACTGCTTTCCCAGGCCACAGCAGAGAGCTGGATCAGAAGTGGAGCAGCTGGGACTTGAACCAGCACTCATATGAGATGCCAGCACTGCAGGTGCCGGCTTTACCTGCTATTCCAGAGCACCAGCCCCAATAGTTATAAATTTTTTTAAGATTTATTTATTTATTTTAAAAAATTGGAGAGAGAGAGGGAGACAGAAAGAGAGAGAGAGAGAGAGAGAGAGAGATCTTTCATCTGTTGGTTCACTCCACAGATGGCCAGAGTGGCCAGGGCTTGGTGAGGCTGAACGACTGAAGCCAGGAGCCAGCGTAGCTCTGGCCATAGTGGCCATTTAGGGGGTGAACCAATGGACGGAAGACCTTTCTCTCTGTCTCTCTCTCTCTCACTGTCTAACTCTATCTGTCAAATAAAGAAATAAAGAAAACATCAAAAATAAGTCATTATTTATAAATAATAATCTTGAATGCAAAAGGCTAAAATTCTCCAAATAAAAAATTCAGACTGGGGCCGGGGCGTCTGCAGTGTTGGCATCCCATATGGGTGCAGGTTCGAGTCCTGGCTGCTCTACTTCCAATCCAGCTCTCTGCTATGGCCTGGGAAAGCAGTGGAAGATGGCCCCTGCACTCATGTGGGAGACCCAGAGGAAGCTTGTGGCTCCCGACTTCAGATTAGCACAGCTCTGACCGTTGTGGCCATCTGGGGAGTGAGCCAGTGGATGGAAGCCTTCTCTCTCTCTCTCTCTCATTCTCTCTTTCTCTCTCTCTCTCTCTGCCTCTCTGTGACTCTGCCTTCAAATCAATAAATAAATCTTAAAAAGAAAAGATACATACTGGCTGAATAGAGTAAAAAAACAAAACCCATCTATATATTGCCTACAAGAAACACACTTCACCAATAAAGATGCCCACAGACTGAAAGTGAAAAGATGGAAAAAGATATTCCAAAAAATAGAATTATAAAATGAGCTGAAGTATCTATTTTTTTGACAGGCAGAGTGGACAGAGAGAGAGAGACAAAGAGAAAGGTCTTCCTTTGCTGTTGGTTCACCCCCCCCCAATGGCTGCTGCGGCCGGTGAGCTGCCGCCGGCGCACCACGCTGATCCAAAGGCAGGAACCAGGCACTTCTCCTGGTCTCCCATGGGGTGCAGGGCCCAAGCACTTGGGCCATCCTCCACTGCACTCCCGGGCCACAGCAGAGAGCTGGACCGGAAGAGGAGCAACTGAGACAGAATCCGGTGCCCCGACCAGGGCTACAACCCGGTGTGCCGGCGCCGCAAGGCAGAGGATTAGCTGAGGATTAGCCGGCCTGAGTATCAATATTAATTTCAGACAAAACAGACTTTAAGATGAAAAGTGTTAAAAGGGACAAATAAGGACATTATATAATGATTTAACAGGAAGATGTGACTATGGTGAATGCATATTTATGAATATAGTGCATCTAGTAATATAAAATAAATGTTAATGTTTCTAAAGGGAGAGATAAACACCAACACAATAATAGAGGGGGACTTTATCAACCATTTTCGTCAATGGACAGGTTAACTAGGCAAAAAGTCAACAAAGAAACAACAGATCTATATAGATTAGCTCTGTTCTACAGAACAAATGTACCTAATTGATATCTACAGAACATTTAAAGCCAGAGCTGCAAAACACACATTCTTTTCATCAATGCATGAAACATTCTCTAGGATAGGCCAAATACTAGGCCATAAAGCCTGAACAAATTATAAAATTAAAAACTGCCGGCCGCGGCAGCCATTGGAGGGTGAACCAACGGTAAAGGAAGACCTTTCTCCCTGTTTCTCTCTCTCTCACTGTCCACTCTGCCTGTCAAAAAAAAAAAAAAAGCATTATGTATTTTTTCTGATCACAATGGAATAAAACTGAAAATTAGTAACAAAAAAGAGGCTCTAGATAATATACAAACAAGAATAGTGAACAATATGATACTGAATGAACAGTGGGTCATAGAAGAAACCAAAAGAGAAATCAAAAATCCCTTGTAACAAAAGAAAATATCAACACAGCTAATCAAATCCAAGAGGCAACATCAAGTTTATAGGAAGTGGTTCTTACATCAGAAAATTGGGAAAGTATCAAATAAGTGACTTAACAATGCATCTCAAGGACCTAGAAAAAAAAAGTACAATCCAAGCCCAAAATTGTTAGAATGAAAGAAATAATAAAAAAAAAATTAGAGAAGGAAAAAGATACAGAAGCAATTTAAAAGAAATTGTACAAAAGATCGGTGAACAGATGGGTTTTTGGGAAAAAAATAAACAAAATTGATAAACCATTGACCCAACTAGCCAAAAAGAAATTAATAAAATCAGAGATGAAAAAGGAGATGATACAACTAATAATACAGAAATACAAAGAATCTCCAGTGGGATTCTAAGATGGCAGAATAGGGAGGGAGCTTACTATTTTAGTCTAGGGGAAGATAGTTTTACAAAATGTGGAGAGAGGGGCCAGGGCTGTGGCGCAGTAGGTTAATCCTCTGCCTGAGGCACTGGCATCCCATATGGACACCAGTTCTAGTCCCAGCTGCTCCTCTTCCAATCCAGCTCTCTGCTGTGGCCTGGGAAAGCAGTAGAAGATAGCCCAAGTGCTTGGACCCCTACACCCACATGGGAGACCAGGAAGAAGCACCTGGCTCCTGGCTTTGAATCTGTGCAGCTTCAGCCATTGTGTCTGGGGAGTGAACCAATGGAAGGAAGACCTTGACCTTTCTCTCTGTCGCTCCTTCTCACTATCTGTAACTCTACCTCTCAAATAAAAAAAAAGTAGAGAGAGTGCAATCTCAGGGAAGAGTTGGAGAGAAAACTGCAGAGGAAACTCCACACAAATTAGAGAGATGCTGTGGATCTACATTGTTGTTGTGTGAATGCACACAACTCAGGACTTCCGCAGCTGAGAGCCTCAGCACCAGGTTTGGGGAGTGAGCTGAAACCCGACTGCAGCAGCCCAAACCACTGGTGATAACACTGCATGATGAGCCTGGAATGAATCCAGATGGAGTCCAGTGTGTGTGACAACTGGGAGGGGGAAACATGGGGGCACATTTCCCTCTCCTGCACTGTTATCCTTAAGTAGCCAAGAGGCAGTGGGCGCTATTTTCAATGTGCATAATAGCTGCACCAGCTTGTGTGCATGCACACAAAAACCAGCCCAGAGAACATGCCTGAGTCTCACTGGGAGAATTGACAGGAGACTGGGTGCTCATGATTGAGAGAACCTTTTGTGCTAGGACTGTGAAAACACTGTGGCTGCATGTGATGGAGCAGGGTGTAGCTGGGTCTTTGTGTAATCACTGTGGGCAGCTCCACATGCTTGAGACTCCCTGATTCCCTGGTGCAGGTCATTGATGAAGGATTCAAGCTCACACCAAGGACTGCATAGATCCTTTGTGTGGTTCTTATGGCACTAAGGATAAATATTGTACCTACTGGGGCTAGTGCGCAGGCATTGATCTCCTTAAAGGAGAGATGAGAGCATGAGACTATGCCAACAGAGCTGATTAAACCTTCACTCTGATAAAAAAAAAAAAAGAAAAGACTTACCATGCCCAACTTTGGTGTCACCTTGGTCTCTCCCCTCACCCTGGAGGATTAACAGAGTTCCATTGCCACACAGAGTACCTGCCTCTGAGTATTCACTGAAAGAGCAGACACACCACTGAGTCACAGTCCAAAAATAAAAGCCATCATAAGGAAAAAAATGTGCCTCCACAAAATCTTAAAAACAAATGCAGCAATTCAAGAAACAATAATAAGGAAGACTACATAATGCCCCAAAGGAACACAACACTTCAAACTAGAATGTAAAGATGAAGATATTGAAGAAATGCCAGAAATGGAATTAAAAATTGATTGTAGTATAACTTTGCAGGAATCAGAAGCAAATTCATTACAGGAAGAAAACCATACATGAAATGAACAAAATTTTTTCCATGAAATTGAGATTTTAAAGAGAAATCAAAATGAGATATTTGAATTGCATTATTCAAAGATAAAATAAAAAAAGGAAAGCCTTAACAATAGACTCAGTGATGCAGAAGAAAGAATCTTTAAGTTAGAAGATAAATCTCTGGAAATTTTATAGTCAGACCAAGAAAAGAAGAAAGGGGTATCTGAGTAAAGGAAGTACATAGAACGCCTAACAGACATGACCAGAAAAGATCCTCACCACAAAAATATTGTGGTCAAACAGTAAAACATAAAAAATTTTAAAATGTGCACAAAAGAAATACCAGGTTACTTTCTCCAATTAGAATCACAGCTGACTTCTCACCAAAAACCCTACAGCCTAGAAGAGAATGGCAAGGTATATTCCAAGTCTTAAGAGAAAAAAACCAGTCAACCCAGAATATTGTACCCTGCAAAGCTCTCATTTATGAATGAAGGTGAAATAAAGACCTCCCATCACAAACAGAAATTGAAACAATTTGCCACCATTTGCACAGCTTTACAAAAGTTACTTAAGGAAGTGCTGCACACAGAAACACAGTAAGATGGTCATCACCATGAAGAAGGTGAAGGCAGAAAAATTCCAAGTGAAAGTACAAAGGAAATCCAAAGTAAACACTAGGAATATTTATGGAAAAGCAGCAAGGCCAAGTTGTTACTTATCAATAGTCACCTTGAATGTAAATGGCCATAACTCACCAGTTCAAAGGCACAGACTGCCTGAATGTATTAAAAAACAGGACTCATCTGTTTGCTGCTACAAGAAACATATCTCACCAACAAAGATGCATGCAGACTGAAAGTGAAAAGATGGAAAAAGATATCCCATGCTAACAGAAACAAAAAAAATAGTTGGTGCAGCCATTCTAATATCAGACAAAATAGACTTTAACACAAAAACTGCTAAAAGAGACAAAGAAAGGCACTATGCAATGATTAATGGATCAATTCAACGGGAGTATGTAACTATAATAAATGAATATGCACCTATTTACAGGGTACGTGGCTATTTAAAAGAAATGTTAATGGAAGACATAGACTCCCATACAACAATAATGGGAGACTTCAACACCCACTTACAGCAATGAACTGATCAACAAGACAGCAAATCAACAAGGAAACAACAGAGTTAATCAACACTTGTACCAAATGGATTTAATGTGTATCTATAGAACTTTTCATCCTACAATTGAAGAATACACATTCTTCTCACCAGTGAATGTACTTTGTCTAGAATAGACAACATGCTGGGCCATAAGGCAAATCTCAGCAAATTCAAAAAAATTAAAAATATATCCTGCACCTTCTCTGACCACTATGCAATGAACTGGAAGTCAGCAACTAAGAATCTCTAGAATATAAAAAGAAACATGGAGATTGAACAACATGGTCCTGATACACAATAGGTCATTCAAGAACTCAAAAGAAAAATCAGAAAATTTCTGAAAATGAATGATGACAACAATACAACATACAGTGTTAAAGGAATCATATAAATAAGATCAATGATAATAGATAATAATGTTATTATTATTAGATGTACTAATAGCTAATATTATATATATTATTATCTGGCAATAATAATACATAGAATTAAAAAGGAGAGAATATTGCAACATGGGAAGGAGTCCACACAGCAGACTCATAGAATGACAATCACTTTAAATAGCACTCTGATCTAAGAATCAGCCCTTAAAGCAATCTGGTCTGGCTGAAAAGCCCTTGCGAACATTTCAGGCATAAAAAGCCAAGATACTGTGAGAAAAAAATCCTACATGAAGGATCTTTGTGAGTGAAACCACAATGGAAAGAAGTGGCCATCAAAGAATGGTGTACTTTTCTTTGAAGGGAGGAGAGAACTTCCATTTTGCTAAAGGCCTTGCCTAAGTGCTAACAGAAATTGTGGAATCAAAAGATTTCCATAGCCTAGGCAGCTCATGTCAAGAGTCTTGGGTGATCACTGACATCATACATAAGAGTATTAACTGTTAAATTAACAACAGAAATCACTGTGCACTTACTTTCCATGCAGGGCCTCAGTACCCATCACCAATGAGTTGTATTATGAGAATTAACTGTAAAACTTGTTCTCAAAGTTTTATTTTTATGTGTGTGTGTTTGTGTGTGCAAATTGTTGAAAAGCTTACTTAGTATAGAGTTGGTCTTCTGTGTATAAAGTTAGTTGAAAATGAATCTTAAGGGATAATGGGACTGGGAATTGTAGAGTGAGGAGGATGTGGGGTGGGAATGGAGGTAGGAGGGCAGATATTGTATGAAGAATCACTGTATTTCTATAGTTGTACTTACGAAATTTGTACTCTTTAAATAAAAGGTTTCTTTGGGAAAAATTAAAATAAATAAAAAAAAAAACTGGCCGGCGCCGTGGCTCAACAGGCTAATCCTCCACCTTGTGGCGCCGGCACACCGGGTTCTAGTCCCGGTCGGGGCGCCGGATTCTGTCCCGGTTGCCCCTCTTCCAGGCCAGCCTTCTGCTGTGGCCCGGGAGTGCAGTCGAGGATGGCCCAAGTGCTTGGGCCCTGCACCCCATGGGAGACCAGGCAAAGCACTTAGCACCTGGCTCCTGCCATCGGATGAGCATGGTGCGCCGGCCACAGCATGCCGGCCGCAGCAGCCATTGGAGGGTGAACTAACGGCAAAGGAAGACCTTTCTCTCTGTCTCTCTCTCTCACTGTCCACTCTGCCTGTTTAAAAAAAAATTTAAAAAAATTAAAATGAAAAAAAACTTATGGGATACAGCAAAAGCAGTGTTAAAAGGAAAGTATATAGCAGTTGGTGCCTGCATCAAGAAATTGGAAAGGCACCAAATTAATGAGCTATTTGTACATCTCAAAGATCTAGGAAAACAACAACCACCCAAACCCAAAATTAAAATTAGAGACAAAATAAATAAAATTGAAAAAAATTAACAAAAGATCAGCAAAACAAAGATATAATTTTTTGGAAAAATAAACAAAATTGAAACACCATTGGCCCAAATAAACAGAAAAAGTGGGAGAAGACCCATATCAATAAAATTAGAGATGAAAAGGTAACTGTAACGATGTGGGGAAATTAGGCACAGGAGGCAATTCAAAGATGGTGCCCAAAGGAAGTAAGGTGGGCAGTACCCAAAGTTGTTTACCACCAAAGCTGATTGGCCACACAGCATAGGGGAGGTGACAACTGATGATGAGTGTACAGACATATGGCTGGTCCTGTAAAAAGTCACTCCGGAAAATGACCTTTTAAGTAATTGGTTGGTCCTTATGCCCTGCCCCAGTAATCCTGTGGTTTTGTGCTTTAAAAGGCTTTGCTACACGTGCAAAAAATGGAGTTCTTGCTTGCTTGACTTGACTCCCCGCTGCATCTGACTGTCTCCACGATTCAGAGGCTGGGGAATGGGCGAGCGGTGCACTTACCTTTCTTAGGACCAAGTCTATCCTTGTTCGGGTGGACTAAGACCCTACATAACAACAGATACCACAGAAGTAAAAATAATCATCATAAATTACTACAAAGAGCAGAATGCCAAAAAATCAGGAAACATAGAAGAAACGGATAGATTCCTGGACACATAGAAACTACTTAAATTGAGCCATGAAGACATAGAAAAACTAAACAGACCAATAACCAACTTGGAAATTGAATCAGTAATAAAGACCCACCAAAGAAAAGACAGGACCGGATGTCTTCATTGCCGAATTCTACCAGAAATTGAAAGAACTAACTCCAATTCTTCTCAAGCTATTCAAAACAATTAAACAGGAGGAAATCCTCCCAAACTACCACTATGAAGCCAATATCACCTTAATTCTTAACTCTGAAAAAGATAAAACAGAGAAAGAGAACTACAGACCAATTTCCCTGATGAACAAAGACACAAAAATCCTCATCAAACTACCAGCCAATTGAATCCAACAACACACCAGAAAGATTATTCACTCAGACCTAGTAAGATTTATTCCTGGTATTCAGGGATGATTCAACATTCTCAAATCGATGTTGAGACATCACATTAACAAACTGAAGACAAAAACCGTATGATTATATCAATAGTTGCGGAGAAAGTATTTGATAAAATACAACACCCTTTCATGATGAAATTTTTTTTCTTTTTGTCTTGGCCTTTATTCAATATATGTAAATTTCCAAAGTACAACTTTTGGATTACAGTGGCTTTTTGCCTCCCATAACTTCCCTCCCACTCACACCCCTCCCATCTCCTGCTCCCTCTCCCATTCCATTCACATCAAGATTCACTTTCAATTATCTTTATATACAGAAGATCTATTTAGTATATATTAAGTAAAGATTTCATCAGTTTGCACCCACACAGAAACACAAAGTGTAAAGTACTGTTTCAGTACTAGTTATAGCATTAATTCACATTGGACAACACATTAAGGACAGATCCCACATGTGAAGTAAGTACACAGTGACTCCTGTTGTTGACTTAATAATTTGACACTCTTGTTTATGGCATCAGTAACCACCCCAGGCTCTAGTCATAAGTTGCCAAGGCTATGGAAGCCTTTTGATTTTGCCAACTCCAATCTTATATAGACAAGGTCATAGTCAAAGTGGAAGTTCTCTCCTCCCTTCAAAGAAAGGTACCGCCTCCTTTGATTGCCCGTTCTTTCCACTGGGATCTAACTCACAGAGATCTTTCATTTAGGGGTGGTGGTTTTTTTTGTTTTGCTTTGTTTTTTTGTTTGTTTGTTTGTTTTGCCAGAGTGTTTTGGCTTTCCATGCTTAAAATACTCTCATGGGCTCTTCAGCCAGATCCAAATGCCTTAAGAGTTGATTCTGAGGCCAGAGTGCTATTTATGACATATGCCATTCTATGAGTCTGCTGTGTATCCCACTTCCCATGTTGGATCGTTCTCTCCTTTTTAATTCTATCAGTTAGTATTAGCAGACACTAGTCTTGTTTATGTGATCCCTTTGACTCTTAGACCTATCAGTGTGATCAATTGTGAACTGAAACTGATCACTTTGACTAGTGGTACATGCAATCTTGATGGGATTGAATTGGAATCCCCTGGCACATTTCTAACTCTACCTTTTGGGGCAGTCCAATTGAGCATGTCCCAAATTGTACATCTCCTCCCTCTCTTGTTCCCACTCTTATGTTTAACAGGGATCACCTTTCAGTTAAATTGAAACACCTAAGAATAATTGTGTGTTAATTACAGAGTTCAACCACTAGTATTAAGTAGAACAAAAAAAATGCTAAAAGGGATAAAGTATTAAATTGTACATCAACAGTCGAGACAAGGGCTGATCAAGTCACTGTTTCTCATAGTGTCCCTTTCACTTCAATGAGTTTCCCCTTTGGTGCTCAGTTAGTTGTCACTGATCAGGGAGAACATATGATATTTATCCCTTAGATACTGGCTTATTTATTGGGTATAGGTGGAATATGCCTTCACATAATCAAAGCAATTTATAACAAACCCACCCACGAATCCTATTTAACGGGGAAAAGTTGGAAGCATTCCCACTGAGATCCATAACCAAACAAGGATGCCCACTCTTACCATTGCTATTCAATACAGTCCTGAAAATCTTAGCCAGAGCCATTAGGCAACAAAAATAAATCAAAGAGACACAAATTGGGAAGGGAGAAGTCAAACTATCCCTATTTGCCAATGACATGATTCTATATATTTGGATTCAAAGACTCCACTAAGAGACTATTTGAAGTCAGTAAAAGAGTTTGGCTAAGTTTCAGAATATAAAGTCATCACACAAAAATCAGTAGCCTTTTTATACACAGATAATGCCATGGCTGAGACAGAAATTCTAAGATCAGCCAGTGCCGCAGATCACTAGGCTAATCCTCCACCTTGCGGCACCGGCACACTGGGTTTAGTCCCCATTGGGGCGCCGGATTCTGTCCCAGTTGCCCCTATTCCAGGCCAGCTCTCTACTGTAGCCAGGGAGTGCAGTGGAGGATGGCCCAAGTGCTTGGGCCCTGCACCTCATGGGAGACCAGGAGAAGCACCTGGCTCCTGGCTTCGGATCAGCGCAGTGCTGAACCGAAGGCAAAGGAAACCAACGCGAAGTGAACCAACCAAAGCAAAGTGAACCAACGGCAAAGGAAGACCTTTCTCCCTGTCTCTCTCTCTCTCATTATCCACTCTGCCTGTCAAAAAATAAATTAATTAAAACAATTTTAAAAAAGAAATTCTAAGATCAATCCCATTCACAACAGCTACAAAAAATTCAAGTATCTTGGAATTAAATTTAACCAAGGACATCAAAGATCTCTAAGATGAGAATGACAAAACATTAAAGAAAGAAATAGAGGAAGACTTTGAAAAATGGAAAAATTTTCCATGATCAAAATATCAAAATATGTATCAAAATATCCATACTACCAAAAGCTATTTACAGATTCAATGCTATACCAATCAATACACCAAAGACATCCTTCTCAGAACTAGAAAAAAATGATGCTGAAATGCATATGGAAGCACAGGATCCTGAATAGCTACAGCAATTTTATAAAACAAAACAGAGCCAGAGGTATCACAATACCAGATTTCAAGACATGCTACAGGGCACTTATAATCAGAACAGCCTGGTACTGGTACAAAAACAGACGGATAGACCAATGGATCAGAATAGAAAAGCCAGAAATCAATTAAAGCATCTACAACCAACTCATCTTCGACAAAAGAGCCAAAATCAATCCCTGGAATGATAGTTTCTTCAACAAATGGTGCTGGAAAATAATTTCCAATTAAATGATGACACATTCAGTGTTCACTATTTAATTGTACTGCTCAAAGTTCAGAGAATCTTAGAAGGTACTTTTATGACAAGTTATGGGGATAGCATTGTGGTACAGCAGGTTAAACTGCCACCTGCAATGCCAGCATTTTATTAGTGCTGCTTCAAGTCTGAGCTGCTCCACTTCCAATGCAATTCTCTGCTAAAGTACATGGGAAAGCAAATGAAGATGGTCCAAGTAGTTGGGCCCCTGCATTCACTTTGAAGGCCTGGATGGAATTTCAGTTTACTGCCTTTGACCTGGAGCAGCCCTGGCCATTGTTGCCATGTCATCCAGAGGATGGAAGATATTTCTCTCTCCAACTGTAACTTTCAAACATCAAGTAAATATTTTTTGAAAAGCATATGACTTTTTAAAAATCATATGACTTCTTGCAGCTCAATTCACAACAGCTAAGACCTGGAACCAACCCGAATGCCTATCAACAGTAGACTGGACAAAGAAATTGTGGGACATGTACTCTATAGAATACTACACAGCAGTCAAAAACAATGAAATCCGGTCATTTGCAACAAAATGGAGGAATCTGGAAAACATTATGCTGAGTGAATTAAGCCAGTCCCAGAGGGACAGATATCATATGTTCTCCCTGATCAGTGACAACTAACTGAGCACCAAAGGGGAAACTCATTGAAGTGAAAGGGACACTATGAGAAACAGTGACTTGATCAGCCCTTGTCTCGACTGTTGATGTACAATTTAATACTTTATCCCTTTTAGCATTTTTTTTGTTCTACTTAATACTAGTGGTTGAACTCTGTAATTAACACACAATTATTCTTAGGTGTTTCAATTTAACTGAAAGGTGATCCCTGTTAAACATAAGAGTGGGAACAAGAGAGGGAGGAGATGTACAATTTGGGACATGCTCAATTGGATTGCCCCAAAAGGTAGAGTTAGAAATGTGCCAGGGGATTCCAATTCAATCCCATCAAGATTGCATGTACCACTAGTCAAAGTGATCAGTTTCAGTTCACAATTGATCACACTGATAGGTCTAAGAGTCAAAGGGATCACATAAACAAGACTAGTGTCTGCTAATACTAACTGATAGAATTAAAAAGGAGAGAACGATCCAACATGGGAAGTGGGATACACAGCAGACTCATAGAATGGCATATGTCATAAATAGCACTCTGGCCTCAGAATCAACTCTTAAGGCATTTGGATCTGGCTGAAGAGCCCATGAGAGTATTTTAAGCATGGAAAGCCAAAACACTCTGGCAAAACAAACAAACAAACAAAAAAACAAAGCAAAACAAAAAAAACCACCACCCCTAAATGAAAGATCTCTGTGAGTTAGATCCCAGTGGAAAGAACGGGCAATCAAAGGAGGCGGTACCTTTCTTTGAAGGGAGGAGAGAACTTCCACTTTGACTATGACCTTGTCTATATAAGATTGGAGTTGGCAAAATCAAAAGGCTTCCATAGCCTTGGCAACTTATGACTAGAGCCTGGGGTGGTTACTGATGCCATAAACAAGAGTGTCAAATTATTAAGTCAACAACAGGAGTCACTGTGTACTTACTTCACATGTGGGATCTGTCCTTAATGTGTTGTCCAATGTGAATTAATGCTATAACTAGTACTGAAACAGTACTTTACACTTTGTGTTTCTGTGTGGGTGCAAACTGATGAAATCTTTACTTAATATATACTAAATAGATCTTCTGTATATAAAGATAATTGAAAGTGAATCTTGATGTGAATGGAATGGGAGAGGGAGTGGGAGATGGGAGGGGTGTGAGTGGGAGGGAAGTTATGGGGGGAAGCCATTGTAATCCATAATCTGTACTTTGGAAATTTCAATTTACTAAATAAAAGGTTTTTTTATAGCTTTTATTTAAAGAATATAAATTTCCAAAGTACAGCTTATGGATTACAATGGTTCTCCCCCCCCCCAGAACTTCCCTCCCTCCCGCTACCCTCCCCTTTTCTGCTCCCTCTCCCCTTCCATTCACGTCAAGAATCAGCCCTTAAGGCATTCAATCTGGCTCAAGAGCCCATGAGAATATTTTAGGCATGGAAAGCCAAGACACTCTGAAAAAAAAAAAAGAAGACCTAAATAAAAGATATCTGCGAGTGAGATCCCAGTGGAAAGAACGGGGCCATCAAAGAAGGAGGTACCTTTCTCTGAAGGGAGGAGAGAACTTCCACTTTGACTATGACCCTGTCAGATTAAGATCGAAGTCGGCGAACCCTAAAGGCTTCCATAGCCTCGGCAACTCATGACTAGAGCCTAGGGAGATTACTGACGCCATAAACAAGAGTGTCAAATTGTTAAATAAAAGTTTAAAAAAATCATATGACTTCTTAATTTTGGTCAAAAAATCAAAATAAAGTTATTTTATACACATAAGAAATAGAAAAGTGTGAGGAATTTGTGCATTATAGGAGATGGAAGTAGCAATTTTAATAATTCAAGCATAACTTGATATAAAAGTGAACAAAACAACAAACCATAGCATACTTAAATTAATCAAACGACATAATGTTCATAAACATATACGCACCTAATAGGCACCAAATAATAAAGCAACACCTGAAGCACTCCAGGTAGAAATAAATGTGGCAATAATTTTTAGGATGAACTTTCAACACTTTCCTCTAACTGTTAAGTATATTTTAAAAATAAGCCGATGAATTCTTTTAAATTGTGAAAATGCGGTGAGCAGGTGCAACCTAGTAGATAAATGCAAGAACCTGGTACCTGACAGAGAGTATACATTTTTTCCAAGGACTATATAAATAGTCACAGAAATTAACATGTGTGAGATCAGAAACTGATGATAAATAATAAAAAATAGAAAATGTGAGTAGAAAGTGTGGACATTGCAATTTTTAAAAAGAGAACAGAAAGTATGGCTATTGCATTTTTTAAGGAGCCTCAATGAAAGCTAACTGATGAATTGACATTTGAATAAAGATTTTTTTTTCTTTTTAAAAACATTTATTTCTAATTTTTTGAAAGGCAGAGATACAGAAAGAAGGAGAGAGAGCGAGCGAGCAAGATATTCCACTCACTGGTTCAGTCCCCAAATGGCTGTAACAGCTGGGTCTGGGTCAGATGGAACCCAGGAGCCAGAAGCTTCCTCCATGTCTTCCATGTGAGTGCAGGCACCCAAGCACTTGGACTATCCTCTACTGATTTCCCAGGCATATTAGCAGGGAGTAGGACTGGCAGTGGAGCAGCCAGGACTCAAATTGGTGCCCATATGGGATGCTGGCACAGTAAACAGAGGCTTAACTTTCTATACCACAGTGCCAACCCCTTGAGTAAAGTCTGAACTAGAGGGAATGAGCCATATGATTGTTTGGGAGAAGAACATTTCAGGCAGAGACAACGTATCCTACTCAACATTTAGCTGGTTAGCAAAATGTTAACAGACTGTATTGTGCATTGCTGTACATGAGGTGAGGTAGTGCAATTAGAAGCCCCCCACACACATACACACATATGCACGCCCTACTCTTTACAGCAAATCTGGTAAAGTTAAGGGTGATTACATGTAAGTATACCCAAGTGTCTAGCAATCCTGCTCTTGAGTATATACTCCAGAGAAAGTCATCCAAGCCATCCAAAGACTGTGTGACAGTGGGGAAGTAGACTCAATCTAAATTTCTAGTACCAAAAGCTTGAGTAAATTAAAAAGGAGTAGAAAATTGTTAGATATACAAGAGGAATACGATTGGACCATGAAAACATGGTAGTATTTAATAAATTAACAAACAGCAGTAAATAATAATAAATGTATAATTTATGTAAATAAATTTATTAATACATATAAAATAATAAAATATTTATTGATTGACTCTGTATCTAAGTAAATGATAAATGCTTTCAGGAAGGAAGAGAATAAGGTCAGGAAAAGAAAATTAATAGAAAATAAAATATAAAGTAAAATAATACAAGTAAGAAGCCTTGAAAGAATCAATGATAATTGCCATGAAATAAAGACTGAGATTGCCTCAATTACATGCCTCATCTGAGGCTGAATAAAAACAAAAGCAAAATCCATGTAGACAAACTAAAGAAACTGAATATATGATTTTACCAGTATTGTATATAAAGACAAAACACTAATAGGCACAGACCAAAGCTGGAAGAAAATAGATCTATATTTATATTTGAGTGTATATTTGTGTATTGCTCATAAAAACACACACACTTCTAATTGGTAAGATATGAAAGTTTTATACTGTTGTTAGCATTTTCTCTATTTTTCACATTTCTGCAGTGAGCCTCTTATAATCAACAGCAAGAAAAAATTGAATAAAAAAAAAACCAGTAAAATTTGTACCTGAGGCATCCATAGTCCATTTTGACATTTTGGTTTTTAATGTCATAACATACGAAAAAAACACAAAATAATTTTAAAAGATCAAACAAAATAAGAGGATGGCTGATGAAGTTATTAATCCCAATAGCCAAGGAAAAACCCCAGCCTAAATTGCTTCCCCCACTCACATTGTAAGCGCACTGCCCAGGCAGGCTAGCTGCCTCTCAAGGGCAGCTTCTGCTGTACTATTAGCGCTTTCTGTAACATGCATCGAATTCACCCTTTTCCCCATGGATTTTATTTAAAGAGCTAAATAAGGAGTCTTTTTTTCTCTTTTAAAAGGACATCACCCCTTAGACTAAAGTATAAAAGGAATATCATTACTAAGCCCACAAAAATGATCCTGTCAATGATGAGATGGAAAAACCCAGACATGTGGTGCTTTCTAAAGAAAATAATTTTTTAAAAGGGTAATTCCCTGAAGTCAAGACTTGGTCATTTTTAACTTCCTTGTGCTTTTGAAAAGATGAGACTTTGGGATCTAAATCAGGAAATCCAGTTTGGACCCTTGTGATATGGTGGCTGCCTTGGGTACTGGTATCATTCTGGCCTGAAAACTCTGATACATTTCCCAGAGATACTATTTTTTTTCTCCATACCATGGTTTTTAAAAGAGGTTTAATCTTTTCTCATCTTCCTATAGCAATTTAATAATAATTATTATCTTACTTCTTTCTCTCTTTGACTTCTTTCTTCCTCTTCAGTGGCAAATTAGGTATTAACTGGATTAAATCTGTTTCATGAAGCAATGTTGGTGGTCAATAGTAGGGTGATTATGATACCTTTTGTACTATCTCAACAGGCAGATATTGGATGCCAGCTATTGCCAGTAACTATGGATACTATCTGTGTAGATAGCGAAGGCCTTCTGTGATTTTCCCCAAGATTTTCATTTTATGAATGGGGGGAACCAATATGCATTGCTTACTTCATATGGACTAGATTGTAAGCTAAATTCTTTATATCATACTATAAAATACAAAATGCAATCTATGCATTATATCTAATTATATGAAATACATGAGAAACCGAGCCTTCAAGAATATTAAAGGGCATTTCACTTATTCATAGGGCTGGAAAATATTGATTATATTAATTGAACCCAGATTTTTCTCACACTAAATCCAGTTGTCTTTCTACTTACTGTGTTGTCTCTGAGATAAGGAAGTTAAATTAAGTTTCAGAATTAGGTTTAAGACCAATTTATGAGTATAATTGACTTTCTGTTTTAACTCTTGATATTTTGTTATAATCTTATTTAATATTACCATGAAATGATAGATAGTTTTTAACATCCAGATTTTGAAATTCCCAATTTTTTTACCTAAGCAATGTATGAAGCATGTTCTATTAGCTGAGTATCTTCCAAGAAGCTAAAATTTGTTTTAAAATATCTTGTGAGCCTTCATGTAAACCCATAATAAAACAGCACTGGCAGTGTCTTTCCAGTTGTATAATCACCCAGTTCACATCAAGAAACATTTATTGAGCATCTGTTACAAGACATGCACTGAGAAGTCTGAGAAAACAAAGAGAAGTTAAAGTGTTTCTGCTCTCAGAAGAAAAAATAGACAAAAGCAAAGAATCACAACTAAATTTGGCTGATGCAAGTTAATATCGAGCTCAGTGAAATTCACTCGCATGGCAGAGGAGTTCCTAGATATACAAGATAGGGCTGAAGGAACATGGGAAGCGAGATACACAGCAGACTCATAGAATGGCAGATGTCCTAAATAGCACTCTGGCCTCAGAATCAGCCCTTAAGGCATTCGGATCTGGCTCAAAAGCCCATGAGAATATTTTAGGCATGGAAAGCTAAGACACTCTGAAAAACAAAAAAAAAAAAAAGAAGACCTAAGTGAAAGATCTCTGCGAGTGAGATCCCAGTGGAAAGAACGGGGCCATCAAAGAAGGAGGTACCTTTCTCTGAAGGGAGGAGAGAACTTCCACTTTGACTATGACCCTGTCAGATTAAGATCGAAGTCGGTGAACCCTAAACGCTTCCATAGCCTTGGCAACTCATGACTAGAGCCTGGGGAGATTACTGACGCCATAAACAAGAGTGTCAAATTGTTAAATCAACTTCAGGAGTCACTGTGTACTTACGTCTCATGAGGGATCTGTCCTTAATGTGTTATCCAATGTGAAATAATGCTATTACTAGTACTGAAACAATATTTTTTCACTTTGTGTTTCTGTGTGGGTGCAAACTGATGAAATCTTTACATACTATAATATTAAATCGATCTTCGGTGTATAAAGATAATTGCAAATGATTAAAAAATTCTTGGTGTTAAATTGGAAATTGCATAGATAATTAATCAATTCTTTAAAAAAAATCATGTAGGATCTCTGTCTTTAATGTACTGTACATTGTGAATTAATACTATAACTAGTACTCCAACAATAATTTCAGTTTGTGTCTCTATGTGATGGCAAACTGTTGAAATCTTTACATAATATGTTCTAAACTGATCTTCTGTGTATAAAGAGAATTGAAAATGAATCTTGATGTGAACAGAAGGGGAGAGGGAGCGGGAGAGGGGAGGGTAGCGGGAGGGAGGGAAGTTGTGGGGGGGGGAGCCATTGGAATCCATAAGCTATACTTTGGAAATTTATATTCTTTAAATAAAAGCAAAAAAAAAATTCTGAATGTGGGATGTAACATTCCATGTATAAATACAATTTGATAAGCATTAAAAAAAAAAAAAAGATAGGGCTGAAGGGGCAATAGGACTGTTCTCTGAAGAAGATGGTTGATGCTGAGATGCAAATGGCAAGAATTCCGGCTGGAGGAAGTCCTATGAGCAAAGGCATAGGTGCAAGAAAGAAAAGGGAAATTTACAGGATTGTGATTACATAGGTTGGTCTTGCACATAGAACTTTTGTAGGAGGCTAGCGAGGGGAAAAAACGGATAGGTATACTGGAATCTGGTCTGAATTCTCAGGATGGAGCTGGGAGATATGGTAATGAGACCATGACTGGGAGCCGTGGTTTGGTTTTGTCATCCTTTCACGATTTTATAGAAGAGGTAGCTGAGTACTAGAAGAACTAGAATTTGACTTTCTTCAAGTCTCTATCCACTGATTTGGCAGAGCCACTCATTCAGTAATTCATTAAATAGTTATTTAATGCCACATAGAATAATACAAGACAGAGAGCAGCCTGCCTTCATATATTTACCTACCATTGGGCATTTTAAATAAGTATGCCATTTATTGAGCTATATACCAGAAATAGTGATGAGACATTTAAGCAAATCATTTCCTCTCTTCCATCCTCCATTTTTCGCTAGAATCTAAACTTATAAAAATGGTTGAACTTGTTATTTTCTATCATTTATTTGTTTTCAGAGCCTAGAACAGTCTCTGATACATATTTAGTACTCAATAAATATTTCTGAATAAAATAAGTTACTTCATAACTATATTAATGTTCTCAATTTTTTAATTAAGATTAAGTGATTCTGCTGAATACAAAGCCTATGTTCTTATCTATGGCAGTGTCTTCCCTTTCTCTAGTCCCCATCATTTTCTGGGGAGTTGGAGAAATATCTACCAACATAAACCCATTTTCAAAGAGCTTTGTCCATTCTGCTAAGTCTCTGACAGAATCTCCAAATACGTAGGGAGTCAAATGTGTGACCCAGAATCCTACAAACAGGAGTAAGAGTGTCATGGTGTGATAATGCAACTGGTACCCATTCTAACATCATGGAGACAGGAGTTCAAAGCAGTGTTCCATCTTGAGGCATGATGGTAGTGGTCTGCGGGGACAGATTTCTAGCAGACTCTGGAAGCAAAGCTGCACATGCATCTAAGACCAGTTACAAGTCCCTCCTTCAGAAGATGCAGGCCTGATGTCAAGACTAAGACGTCAGCTTTTGCAGAGTACAGGCTGCGTGACTAACATTTGTACACATGCTAGTACTTAAACCCTGTATAGATTTCATCTGGAACCCAAGGCTGCTTACAGGATCTACCAAACAATCGAACTACTTATCATCTACTGACTACCACTCTTCTTGCCTTATGCCAATCCTTTCTGCTATTTAAATGCAATGGGTAAGACTTCATAAAAAATGGAAAAGTCTACATAAAAATCATGTCTTTAAACACAAAACATTCAGAGGTTTATGGAAGTGACTTAACAATACAGAATTTAGGAAAATTAGTACATATTGAATTATCAAAATAATATGTCATTTTTTTCTATCAAGCTGATGGATGTAAAGCAGTTTGTAATGATTTTGATATGGTTATAGGTGGTTAGTCATATTGGTTTTCATTTTGTTGTTTTTAATATTCCCAAATTAACTGGAAAAATGGAGTAAATTTTCAAAAATCTTTGGCCTGTTTCAAGCCTGTAAGTTTTTTTTGTCTTCTGAGAATAAATGGATTATAACTTTTGCCCATTTAAATAAATGTATTTTTAAATTTTTTAATGTTAGTTATATATTTTGGATGCCAATCTTTTTAATCTGTGTATCTATTACATATTTTATTTTTAAAGTATGTTTATTTATTTTTACTTATTTGAAAAGCAGAGCAACAGAGATAGAGCTATAGGTGACAAAGATATAGGCAGTAGAGATAGAGATGATAGAGACAGAGAGATAGATCAACAGCTTTCATCCATTGTTTTGCCTGCCAAATGTCCACGACAGATATGGAGGCGTCATGTCAAAACCAGTAGCCAGGAACTCCACTGTGGTCTCCAAAGTAAGTAGCAGAGACCTAAATGTTTGAGCACCATCCGCTGCTTCCTAAAGAGCACACTAGCAGGAAACTGGGAAAAGAAGAAGCAGCAGGACTGGACCGCAGGCTGTCTGAAATGGGATGCAAGCACCCCACGCAGAAGCCTCCTGCAATGTCTATCCCAATCCTTTGTCCATGTTTTGTCTGAATTATTTTCTGTTGTTTTGGTTTGCTTCAGGTTTTTGTTTTGAGTTGTATGAGTTCCACATATACTTTGAGTATTTACCCCTTAACAGTTCATTTAGTTTGCAAGTACTTTCTCCCATTCTGTGCGTTTCCTTTGTTGACTGTCTCCTTCACTGTGCAGAAACATTTTAGTTTAGTCTCATTGGTTGGTTTGTGCTTTTGATGCCTATGATTTTGGTGTCATATCTTTCAAAATTCATTCCCAAGACCAGTGTCAAAGAGTATTTTTTCCTATATTTTCTTTTGGAAGTTTCATGACTTGGAGTGTTACATTTAGGCCTTTGATTTATTTTGATGTAATTTTTGTATATAGTATTAGATAAGGGTCAACTGACGGCATGGTAAGTGTCAATCTTTTGCAATATGTGGTTACCCAGTAGTTCCAGGACAATTTATTGAAGAGATTATCCTGTCTCCATTGCATATTTGTGGTGCCTTTGTCAAAGACATGACCAAATAAAAGTGGGTTTATTTCTAGTTTCTATAATCTGTTCTATTGACCCATATATATGTTTTTTTTATGCCAGTGTCATACTATTCAGAGTACTATAGCTTTGGAGGATACCTTGGAATCAGGAAGTGTGATACTTCAGCTTTTTTCTTCTTTGTTTTTTTTGGTCTGTTCTGAGTTATCTTTGTTTCCATAGAAATTTTAGAAATTTTTTTTTATTTCTGTGAAAAATTTCACTAGAATTTTGATAAGTATTGCATTGAATTTGTAGATTATTTTGGATGGTACAGGTAGTTTAATAATATTAATTCCTCTGTGAACACAGGATATCTTTTCATTGATTTGAGTTTCCTTCAATTCCTTTAACCACTATCAAATAATTTTCAGTGTATGAGACTTACCTACCCTTGGATGAATTTATTCCCAAGTATGCTATTCCTACTGACGATATTTTAAGTGGAATATTTTCTCAATGATCTTTTTGGATAGTTGTTTATTAACATATAGAAACAGAACTGATTTTTGTCAGCATCTATAAAGGGTATACTAAGGTGGAAACAGAAAAACTGATAATTAACAGGTCACTGCAACAAGAGCAAAAATCATTCAGACACAAACTGAGACTTATAATTTGTAAAGCATATCTTTGGGTCTTGTCTCTTTGAATCTCTCTAGTCATTGTGTAATTGTTATATCCTTTTTATATAAACAGAAACTGAGTTTAGGAGGGGTATGTAAATCCATACAACTAAAACCAAGCAAGGCTGGGACTCAAAATTGTCATCTAGTCTAGACAAGTTTGTCTGCCATTTAAAGAGATGGCTATTTTTTAAAACATTTTATTGAAATCCAACATACATTCCAAGAAATGCACATAACTGTACAGATAAATAAGTGTTTGGCCTTCTGATCACACTTAGAACTAGCTAACACCCAAATTAAGAACAAAACATTACTACTACCCCAAGAATGCTTTAATAAATTCCTGTATATTCTGTCTCTGCTAGTGTGTCAATTCAGTAACAGAAACACGAAATATATTTTATAGTGTAAATGACTTTCTTGTCCTATTAAAACTAAATTAACTTCCCCAACTTTTAAATGGCAAGCTAGGGTGGCAATGGTCAAAAAATTATACATGAGCTTTTCTGTAAAACTACCTGTTTTATGAAAGCCCGGATGTACATTCACATTTATTGAAGGCCATTTGCACAGTAAGCCCTTGCTCAATGTAACTAACCACATGAATTTTTATTGTAATGATAACAATTGTTTGCTCCCTTGTTCACTAACCAGCCCTTTTATATAAGCCATGTACATATCTGGGATCTGTATTTTTCTCTTAGAGTTTCTGTGAATTCTTTTTTTATTTTTTTAAATATTTATTTATCTATACGAAATTCAAAGTTACAGAGCGTGCACGTGAGAGAGAGAGAGAGAGAGAGAGAGAGAGAGAGAGAGTGAGATCTTTCATCTGCTGGTTCATTCCCCATATACCTCATTGTGTTGAGAAAAAAAAAGTACTTAAAATTCCATAAGTTCTATAAGTTGTTTTGAAGAGACTTCAGGGGGTAGTGATAAGCTGACAGAAGCTGAATTTTTATTTATTATTATCTCTCCACAAACCATTACCCACAGGTCTGGCTCTGGGAGGCCTTTGTTGATCTAACAGTCTACCCATGATGCTGCTCCTCAGAACCTGAATGAAGTCTGGTACTCAACCATGGCTATGAGAATCTTCTTCTGTCAGATTCTGTCTTTCCAAATAAGAATTATTTTTTTCAAATACCTATAATGTTCCCCTTCTATCTGCCTTTGCTTACTAAAATACAGCAGCAAGGCTTGGCTTGAATGAAAAATTAAAGTCTTCCCCAACCTATTATTTCTTTTTGTATGCCCATATGCCACTCTGTAACTCATTACAGATAACAAACTATTGCAACTACTTGGGAAAATCTTATCTATCCTATGAGACGGAAAACCTCTTGAGTGAAGGTCACAGACAGCCTTTTGTAAGTGTAATGTTCTCTCATATTGATACTCTTGCTGCTTCCTTGGTAATGGCAAGAATCACAGTCATGCTCCAAAGGATGTATTATAGTTTTTCACACATGGAGGATGCAGCTTCTGATAAGGCTCTAAGTAGGAAGTAGTGAATTTTACCACACCCTTCTCATCACATCAGCAATTGGAAATGTTGATCCCAAAAGGAAGGCAATCATAGAACACTCAGGGAAAATAGAGTGTTCATTCTTTAGCCAACATCTATTGAGCACCTTTGATTTGCCAGACACAGAATATGGGGACAAGAGGGTGGAGAAGAGCCCCAGTCTCGTGGTGCTCTCAGTAAGAGGGTACATACATATGGTAAACTAAATAAATAAGTAAAACATGTCTCAATTTGAATGGGAGAAATGTTATACAGGAAAATAAAACAAAGATTGAATAAACAGAAATTATTAACGGGGACAGGATAATGGGCCTTGTTGAAAGGCATTTTTTTAACAATGACCTAAAGAGTTGAGAAAGTTACAGTATCTTCTTTCTATGCAGAGAAACAGCAGATGCAGCTGCTCCAGGGGAGAGCAGACATTGCATGTTGGCAGATGTGTAAGGAGCCCAAGATAGCAGTCATGGAGAAAGAAAAGGATGGCTGAAGTCATGGAGAGATAGATTAAAAATACATTGTCAGGGCCAGTGCCGTGATGCAGTAGGTTAATCCTCCGCCTGCAGCGCTAGCATCCCATATGGGCACCGGTTCTAGTCCCAGCTGCCCTCTTCCAATCCAGCTCTCTGCTGGGGCGTAGGAAAGCAGTGGAAGATGGCCCAAGTCCTTGGACCCCTGCACCCACATAGGATACCGGGAAGAGGCACCTGGCTTCTGGCCTCAGATCGGCACAGCTCTGGCAGTTGCAACCATCTGGAGGGTGAACCAACGGAAGGAAGACCTTTCTCACTGTTTGTATGTAACTCTCTCAAAAATAAAATAAATAAAATCTTTTAAAAATGCATTGTCAGTTATTTTAAGGACTGTCTTCTTGTCTAAGATGCAAAAATTAAGAAATTTATAATTAATGAGATATGTAAGCTAACCCCTCAATCTTTTGTATTAAAAATAGGGGGGCAGGATAGCAGTAAAGACACTAGTTAGGATTTGCAAAAATAATGCAGCAAAATACAATGGGACCTTGAATCAGATTGGAAGCTGTAAAAGGAGGCAAAGTGGATAAATTCTGTATTTGCAATGCATTGGAGAAGGATGGTGCTCAGAAAAGGAAGCCAAAGATGACTGAGACAGTGACAGGTTGCAACTTCAATTTTCTCAGGTTAGGAAAATTGCTGAAGAGCAGACTTCTTGTTTGTTTGATGTACATGGTAAAAATGAAGAGTCTGCTTTCAGTCATGTTGCTTGGGATGTGGAGTAGACAACCACAAACATGCTCAAATCAGTCTGTTGGCTTAAACACATCTGAATTTAAGAAAACAGGTCTAGATTGGAGAAATACATTAGAGATTCATCAATGATATGAATATTTTCCCCCAAAATATTGAGCCTACATGATAAGAGTTCCAAAGATTGAGATTTAGACTGTTTGGTGGGTCATAGGGAAATGAGAAGGTGTGAGCAGAGAGAACAAAAAAAACAAGGAGAGCATGATTCCTAAACATAAGTATAGAAAATAGTTCCAGGTAAAGTCATGACAAGGTAGTGTGTTAACAAGGTAGGCACACCTTTATTGGATCATTTTAGACCTCTTCAGAGTAGCCACAGTAAATGGTTGCATCTCATAATGGCCAATCAAAGGCAAGAAAGGAGAGTGAAAAGAGGAATTGTTCTGTTTTCCATTGACAAAAGTCCTCCTGGTAGGTATTAGTTCCAGATTGCACCACCAGTTCATCTGTGAAGCAGGAGGCCCCATGGATCCTACCATGACTAGTGCTTCAATGACTATCTTTGGCCCTGTGAAGGCCATGTTAAAACTAAGCTCTCACATGGAAAGGTGGGAGATCTGGGATAATTGTAAGGGTAGTCTGAATTAACTTTGGTGCCATTCTGAGAAGGAAAAAAGGCAATGGGCTTAAATTCAGGAGGTATTCAGCACCCAGTAGACATGAATATACATAGACAGGATCAGTACCCTCTGTGAAGGGATGGAAAAGCCTCAATGTGTGTGTGTGTATACATATATAAATATATAAATCTCAGTTCTCAGTTCCACCAAATCAAATCCTTTCTTATCTTTTCTCTCTTGTTCTTCTCTCTTATGTCTTAGAGCCTGTGCTGCTCAACCAACAATGATTTTGCATTTCAGAATTCTGAGATTATAGATTTTATTCTACCATCTATCAGCTAGGTGGATCTGAGCAGATAATCTTTCTCCTCTCAATATCAGGTTAATAATGCAGAAGTCATAGAAAATTATATTTGCTCACATCATCAACTTAAAAGATTGAATTGGGTTCAGCTTGTGATAAAACATGTAAAACCAAACATTCTGAACATCTGAATTATTATTATAGTTCATGTTTTATCCCTATGATTGAGACCTTGAAGCCAAGGGTAATGCTTCATATTTTATCTGCCCCCAAATTTCCAGTGCACTGATGAGCTACTCAATGAAACTTTTGGCCCAACTAAACTTGGAAAATAAAAACTAAATAAATAAAAACTACATCTCCTTTGCTTCAAATTGTTTCTGGAACTCTGCTAGCCATAAATAAATAAATAAACACATGAAAATAAATTACAAAGACAACTGCATGCCTTACCCTGAACTATTTGACATTAAAAACCAAGACTCCCTCCTTTAAAATTGAAATATGAAACACAGTGTGGGATTATTTTTTCCCTTTTAAAGACAGACTCACAGTTGCAGAAATAATTTAATATACTGCATTGCATTTCCCCTGCAAGTGTGCCAATTCTGATTTTACGTTTCCAGATGCTGCTGTTTGCTGTGGTTCTTGCACAGCTACCTGGCCAAGGAGTTGAATGGCTTGTTTCTCTCAGCAGCTCTGACCAGTAACATAAGGCTTAGATGTGCTCTGGGGTAAAAAGAGCACCTGGGTGATTGTTTGCCCCAGGGTCAGCATTCTGGAGTCTTTTGGACTCCTGAGATCAGCACCTGTATTTTATGTTTGTGAGCCAAAAAGTTGAGCTGGCCAAGATAGGACAGCAGGCAACAAGCCTAAAACTGATTTCATAAAGGATCTCATTTCTTTCCTCTATATTTTTGTGAGAACTTTCATGGCAATTGCCACTTGAGAGGCACATAGGGCCAATCTGGGGCTTCTCCAGCCTCAAGCAGTGATCCTAGGCTTTGAAGGCTGACTCCTGGCCTACACATAAGACCTTGAGGAGTTGAGACCTCTCCTGAGATTCTGCATTCTGCAACTGTGGAAAGAAGGGTACAGGGTGCATACCGTCTGAAGCAGCAGCATCTGCAGAAAATTTCAGCTCTAATTGTAACGCAGCAATCCACTTATTACTACCTTTGTCAGGTCAGGTTTTCACTGTGGTCCTTAAATCTCCATCTGCAAATAGAGGAGCTTCAGGTGTCTAAGGCATCATGCTGTTCTGCACCTTTTAATACACACTGTGGAGGGGAAACAACTGTGTGATATGAGGAAACAGCACCCCATGGGAAGTCATGCTTCCCGGGTTCCCATCTGCTGTAGTCATTGTGACCTTCTGCCTGTACAATTTGCTCAGGTCTTCCTCTTCCCAAAAATCTCCCTCCCAAAATATGAAATAAAGATGGATCTGAATGAAGTCTCCCACATTCCTTTTTGATGCTCTTGTGCCTGGTTTAGTCTGTACCTGGTTGTATAGGGTACAGTAAGATGTGGTTGCCTTGCCAGAAGAGTGCAGAGTAAAGTGTTCATATATATAGATGGATAGATAGATAGAAGGTATCTGTGCACAGCTATCCTATGGATAGGTTGCATTTGCCCTACTTCAGAAATACAGAAATTGAGACAGAGGGAAGGAAACAGCAACTATTTTTGAAAATTATTTAGTTATTTGAGAGGCAGAGAGCAGGAGATAACTCTTATTCACTGTTCATTCCACGTATGCCAGGGGTGGGACAGACCAAAACTGGCAGCTGGTGACTCAATGCAAGTCTCATACATGAGTGGAAGGAACATAGTTATTTGAACCACATCACTGTCTCCTTGAGTCTGCATTAGCAGGAACCTGGAGTCAGGAGCTGTAGCCAGGAATGGAACTCAGGTACTCCTGAATGGGACACAGGCATCTTAGTCAACATCTTAACACCTGTGCCTAAAGTAACTATTAACTGGCTGAGGACAGTTTTATTTTGATGTGTCTCTATTATCTATCCTGCCCTGAGTTTTTATATTTATCTAACCATTTCATGTTAGCATTTATTGTGTTGCTGTTTACTGATTGAGATGGAAGTCACCCTTTACACAATAGAGACAAATATATATCTCTTAAGGTTAGAATCCATCTATAGATTTCTTTTTGTATCTCTTACTTTGCCTGGGATATGATAGACACTTAAGAGAGCACATTTATTTAACCATCACATGGGATTGGAGGAAGACATGTAAGAATCTTCTCAAGGTAACACAGTCAATGTAAATAACACAGCTGAGGTTCAGACAGAAGTCTATGAGATCATAATGCTCTGTATGCCACCAAGTACATGTATAAACCTCATTCATGTTTTTTTCTTATTGCAAAAAGGCATCAGGTTGTAATCAGGGTGTGACAAATTGGAAGTAGTTAGGAAAAGCAACCTGGACATAGAGGTTTCTTGTGACATTTATATGTCTGTTTTGTCAGCACAAGTGGAGGGTATAGTGTGCATGATGGTAGAGACATTTCAGGCCAAGAATCCCTTTTTCTTGCACTTGAAAAGCAACTCTGTCTTAAGTACATATTGATTAGAGTCCAAATATCTCAATTCTATTCTTAGCTAGTCATCTTAATTACATTGGATTTTCACTTAAACCTGATGGTTCAGCCCCTCACTGTCCACTACCCCCACCTTCATTAACACAGACTACAGAATAATGCATTGAAATGGTTTCTTTAACAAACTGACTATCCACAAGCAAAATATATTAACAATATCATAGCCACATTAAACATTGCAACCTTAATGACACAGAGAGCCATTTTAGACAGACTGAATCCAATAACTAATTTAAAATATGTAGCTTTACTAAATTCATAATTATATAATATTATTAATAATGACAAAGGATCAGCAAAAATAATCGGCTTTAAGCACTTGCTATGGGTGCAGGCACTATGCTAAAACAATTACACACATTATTTCATTAAAACTAGTCAGTTCCATGAAAAGTAAGTACTATTTTTATCTTTGCTTTTCAGACTTTTGGTTTACAGAGAACCAGGAATTTATTCAAGGTCACACAGCTAATGAGTGAAAGAGTCTGTAATGTTACCAGCCCTGGACACTGGGTCCTCAATTATTAACATAAGCTGAACCTACCAGAGAAGAACAGAAAGAGATTCAAAGGCTTAAAGACAAATTTGGGTCTCAGAAGGGTTAAACTCTCATGAAGAAATACTCATCCTTCAGGTAGATTAAGAAAATGCCTATGTGAATGGCTTTGTTTTTATTGTTTTTTTTTTCATTTTATAATGATTTTATTTATTTATTTGAGAGGCCCAGTTACAGACACAGAAGGTACAGAGAAAAAGGTTTTCCATCCATTGGTTCACTCCTCAAATGGCCGCAATGGCTGGAGCTGGGCCCATCCAAAGCCAGGAGCCAGGAGCTTCTTCCGGGACTCTCAAGCAGGTGTGGGGGCCCAAGGACCTGGGCCATCTTCTACTGCTTTTGCAGACCACAGTAGAGAACTGGATCAGAACAGGAGCAGTCAAGACTAGAACTGGTGCCCATATGGGATGCTGGTGCTGCAGGTGGCAGCTTAGGCTACTAAGCACAGCATTGGTCCTATGAGTTGCTTTGATTTTTCAAAATAGATTAGGGACATTAAGACCCCTATTAACAGCCTGAAAAAAGCAGTGGATGATGGTCCAAGTGCCTGGGTTCCTGTTACCCACATGGGAGACCCGGAAGAAGGTCCTGGCTCCTGACTAAGCCTGAACCAGTATCTGCTGAGGCAGCCATCTCAGGAGTGAGCCAGCAGATGGAATATCTCTCATTGTTTCTCCTTTTTGTGTAACTAACTTTTGAATTTAAAAATAAGAGAAAAAAATTAAAAAATGAAATCAGGAAAATTTAAATGACTGCTCTAGGTGTCATAGAATTTTATAGTTGAGAGTAGAGTTTAGCAACAGAGCAATAGCTACTAATGCCTCTTTCACTTGAATATCACTGAATAGTTTCCCAGCAACTCCCATTCTTCATATGTATTGTCATAATATCTTATTAATTATCTTTTTTAAAAGATTTTATTTTATTTATTTGAGACGTAGAGTTACAGACAGTGAGAGGGAGAGACAGAGAGAAAGGTCTTCCTTCTGCTGGTTCACTTCCCATATGGCCGCAATGGCCGGAGCTACGCCGCTCCCAAGGCAGGAGCCAGGTGCTTTTTCCTGGTCTCCCATGAGGGTGCAAGGGCCCAAGCACTTGAGCCATCTTCTACTGCTTTCCCAGGCCACAGCAGAGAGCTGAATTGGAAGACTTGGGCAGCTGGGACTAGAACCGGCACCCGTATGGGATACCGGTGCTGCAGGGGGAGGGTTAACCTACTGCACCATGGTACCAGCCCCTATGAAGTATCTTGATCAGCCAAGGAAAGAGTAACACAGCTTGTCTAAATGCCTGGCTTCAGGTCAGTAAGTCAATCAATAGAAAAGTCAGGTGTCAAATTTTTGTCTTCCCATGTAAGCTGCAAGACTGTCATAGAGAGGGACAGAGTTTGAAGGATTTTAACTATCTTGGGCAAAGCCACTGTTATTTGGTGGCAGAATCAAGACAACCACCACGGACACAGAGGAAAAAATTGGAGAAAGTAAAAAATGTGTTTTGGATAATTCATCACAAATATTCTAACATCATTCAGGCCTTTCAGCATAGTCTTCACACTAGTAAATGTATAAAATAATAGCCAGCATAGATTTAGATTACTAAACTCATACTTTCAAAGACTACTATTATGTACTTCCTCCCAGACATGGGTAAAGGATCCCAAATTTTGCTTTCTCATGAAGACTCAGGAATGAGATCACGGAAGTTATGAAAGTCAAGGACTTCATCTAAAATGTTGTCCATTTCCTCTCCAGGATTCTGAGAGCTGTCACTGGATTGTCTATGGTATTAAAGTTGAGTTACGAATATGAATTCTAACAATGGTAATAACCCTATGTGCATCCATCTACCAAAATTTTCAGTCTAAATGAAATCCAGATCATAGGAGAAGAAAGAGTCTTCAAAGCAACATTGTTACTTATGCTGCAAATCATTATTTTTTTTCTTTCCATTTTATAAATTCCATTCCAGGACGAAACGTTCAAGTTGTGGAAACATAAGAAATCAGTTTCCTTTAGTGACTTCCATTGACATACTGAAACAAGATGAGAACCTAGCCCTGAGCGTTCTCAGAGAAACCCATTTGGGATGTCAATTCCAAGCCTATGTTTGAGACGTAGAATTTTGAGATGTCAGTTCCAGACTTGTTTGTAACTTAGAATTTGTGTGTGTGGGGGGGGGTATGTTTTTTATTCTATCCTAGTGATTTTTTCCAGACTGAATCCACTATTGTGGTTTCTGTAGAAAAAGAGAATGGCTGGAATGAAATCCTATGGTATGTGTAGTTTGCTCTTCTATGTAGGGAATTAAAATCAAGGTAGTTCTAACAGAGCACATGCTAAGGGAGAGGGGTAGGAAGAGCAAACCCAAATCTGTGTGGGTGGGGATGCTAGGACAATTAAAGTGGTCTACCTTGGTTAAATCTTCTGCTCATCTCACAGTCTGACTTTTGTTGCTCTTCCAATACGACAGACATCCTTCTGCCTGGGGACACTGCACTGGCTATTGTCGCCACTTGTAATGATTTTCTTCAAAGCTGACTCTGGCACCTTCTTCAACTCTCATTCAGATGACATTGTCTCTGGGAGGTTAATCTGACCATTGTGCTCCCAAATGCAACTTGCATCCTCTCTCAAACCTTCCTTGTTTCCTCCAGACTTATCAATATCAAATTTATTTATGTACATATTTATTTTTCAATTCCTCCTTAAAAAAATACGTCTGCTTAAAAAATATAGATTCCCCAAACAGTAGGCAGTGTTGAAAATCACAGTCCTAGGTTTAGGGACTCTCTCTTAACATCCAGAAACCTGTTAGTGAAAATGTCTATGATATATAAACTCATGCTATGGGATCATCTGTTTCCTGATCTCCTTGGTTTGAAATTCCACTGGTTTGACAGTCATCACAGCCAGTCAGAAATGGCTAGAGACATCCTCCACGGAATAAACAAGAATAGCTATACGCTATATGCTATATACTGCATTACAAGAGAGTCACTGATGCATAACCCAATTCCATTCTCAAGTAGCTTTTGGGATAGAAGATGATCCTCTAAATACTGTGCATCAGAACCATCCAAAGAACTTGTAAAAAAAATCTCATGCTTGGTCTTGGAATGAGACCTAGGAGCTATTCCAACTTGATTCTAATATTTTGATATTAGTGATTCAGGACTCATTTTTGAAGACACACAAATCCCAAAGATGATTTAAAATATGTATTGCTTGATCTAACCTTACTAAACACCAAATAATATTCTAGGCACTGTGGGGAATTTTTTTTAATTTTATTATTTTATTTTTTTTAACATTTTTTTATTAGAATATAAATTTCCAAGGTACAACTTGTGGATTGCAATGGCTTCCCCACCCATACCTCCCCTCCCCCCCGCTACCCTTCCCCCTTACCCACTCCCCCTCCCCTTTCATTCACATCCAGATTCATTTTCAATTCTCTTTGTATACAGGAGCTCAGTTTAGTATGTGTTAAGAAAAGATTTTAAACCATTTGCCCTCACATATCATCACAGAGTGAAATATACTCTTTGAGTACTAGTTGTAGCATTAAATCACGTTGTACAGCACATTAAGGACAGAGATCCTACATGATATTATTTTTTTAAATTGATTGATTTTTATGTAACTTCCAATTTTTTTTATCATTTCCAATTATCTTTCTATACGGAAGATCGATTCAGTATATACTAAGCAAAGATTTTATCAGTTTGCACCCGCGCAGAGACACAAGGTGCAAAAATACTGTTTCAGTACTAGTTATTGCATTACTTCACCTTGGACAGCACATTAAGGACAGATCATACATGGGCCGTAAGTACACAGTGACTACTGTTGTTGATTTAACAGTTTGCCACTCTTGTTTATGGCGTCAGTAATCTCCCTAAGCTATAGTCATGAGTTGCTGAGGCTATGGAAGCCTTTAGTGTTCGCCGACTTGGATCTTGTTCTGACAGGGTCATAGTCAAAGTGGAGGTTCTCTCCTCCCTTCGGAGAAAGGTACCTCCTTCTCTGGTGGCCCTGTTCCTTCCGTTGGGATTTCATTCGCAGATATCTTTCGTTTATGTCTTCTTCTTCTTTTTTTTTTTTTCCAGAGTGTCTTGGCTTTCCATGCCAAAAATACTCTCATGGGTTCTTGAGCCAGATCCTAATGCCATAAGGGCTGATTCTGAGGCCAGAATGATTTATTAGGATATCTGCCATTCTATGAGTCTGCTGTGTATCCTACTTCCCATGTTGGATCAGTCTCTCCCTTTTTTAGTTCTATCTGTTAGTATTAGCAGTCACTAGTCTTGCTTGTGTGATCCCTTTGACTCTGTGGGGAATTTTTAAACTATACATTGAATATACTCTGTACCTGTGGACTATGTTCACAGAATATAGGCATAGACTCTCCTAGGAGTAATAATATTCCCAATTAATGTACATACATTAACTTGCAAACCATTACACATCAAATACCATGCTAGACTTAATGGCAACATGCAGGTAAAAATATGTAATTCCTGTGCTCAAAATACCTAATTAGAGCCATGTAAGAATTAATTCTACCTGCTTTTACTTATTTACCTATTTATTATATTAATCAATTTCGTTCTTTATGCATTTAATAAACATGTACTAAGTACCTAGTGAAATGTCCTATAATCATGGTAAGAAAATATATGATAAACACCAACAAAGAAGTATGAATATCTTACTATGGGAAGATTGACATTAACTTCCATACATTTTTCAATACCTAAGTCTTGATTAATCCAAATGCTACATATGGCAGTAAACAAGCCATCATATGTAGGTGACGGTCACGGATGAGGCATTTGCTATTAGACCAGCATAATTCATGGTAGTTTACAAATTGAGAGGTACCGGCCAGTGGTAAGATTTCCTTCTGGTTTACTTGACTTAAATGAACTGTTTTTGAATTTGGAGAATTTCATAATCACTAGTCTTATTGGCATGCAGTAGTAGTTTTCTGGATTTCTAGGAAAATCTCTGTTATGTGTAATGGCAAAGAAATGTTCCAAGGAAAAGGAGTAAATGAAGAATCATAATCATTTAGAACAAATTCACCAAGAAATAGAGGTCTGTGTAGTGTAACTGAGAATTGCACAATGTGTTTGCAGGAAATGCCAGATCCTTGACAGGTGGGGCTGCCTGCTTCTTCTTCTCAACCTCCCTAAGAAGACAGCATGAATCAATCCTTGCTCTCTCTTGTACAGTACAGTTAGATCCATAGAATATTTCTGAAAACATTGAATCCAGACATACCCAATCAGTTAATTATAACTGCTATGAAAGTTATTGCATAGTTTCCATCCCAAGTACCATGATTTGGATTTGAGAGTGCTGAGGTTTTAAGTCTTCTACCAACAAGAGATTTTCAGCTAATTTATTTCTCTGTACTTGTTTTACTAGTTCTGGATAGCCTATTTTACTAATAATTTTATCTGTATATGTAGATCAACATTGAAGAAATAAAATGGACAAAATCTAAACTGCTCATGAATAACAGATCTTTATTTGAAATATATCCTACATTCCTCAGCCTTGTATTTCTCTCACCACCTGCTGCCTCCATCCACTTGCAAGCTTCCATCTGGCCATGTTGAGCTTCTGTCTTTTTACTGAATGGTCCTCAACTTTGTTACATACATGCTTTAATATGAAAGTAAATGTTGGCCGGCGCCACGGCTCAATAGGATAATCTTCCGCCTGCAGCGCCGGCACACCAGGTTCTAGTCCCGGTTGGGGCACCAGATTCTGTCCCAGTTGCCCCTCTTCCAGGCCAGCTCTCTGCTGTGGCCCAGGGGTGCAGTGGAGGATGGCCCAAGTGCTTGAGCCCTGCACCCCATGGGAGACCAGGAGAAGCACCTGGCTCCTGCCTTCGGATCAGTGTGGTGTGCCGGCTGCAGGGGGCTGGCTGCGGCAGCCATTGGAGGGTGAACCAACAGCAAAAGGAAGACCTTTCTCTCTGTCTCTCTCTCTCACTGTCAAATCTGCCTGTTAAAAAAAAAAGTAAATGTTAATCCCTTTGCCTTGGTAAACTTCTCCGTACCCTCTTCACCTTTTCTTCACTCCTTGTCACATTTCAGGCTACTTATCACTTGACTAAACAATTTATTCCAACACATCCTTAGCTTCAATATTATTTCCGAGTTTTTCTCGGGCAACATCAAGATGGATTCTACTATGCCCTTCCACAGCCCTCTCTAGTACTCTTATCTTGCCACTGCTCTTTAACTATACCTCTTCATATCCATTCTTCCTCCAGTGCCTCACATTGTTAGAATGGTGCCTGCACAGAGTGGGTGCTCAACAAATAACTGTGAGTCAATGAGTGCAACAGCAAATAGTTGTCAAATATGATCACCATGATGGTTATTACTGTCTTACTTTGTGATCTCCCTTCAAGTGTTTTCTGCCTCATTCTCTATTTTCTGTAATACACATTTGAGTAATAAAACTGTGTATTTTATATAAGAAATTAGAAAATAATTTAAAAGAAATCTAAAGATGAAAGCGTTTGGTTATACCCTTATCCCGTTAACATTTTCTAAGCAACTTCTATATACTGGAAAACAGAAAAATGGAGATGAAGCTGGCCCCACTTTTTCCATAAAACTATTCACAGTCCAATAGTGGAGACATACATAAAATAATTGACTAGTGGTCATGCTAATCATTTATTCATATGAGAGGTCTTCAAAATAACTCATGGAAAATATATACTATGAAAAAAATATGTTTGGATTTCAAAAAATTTTTCACCAAAAAAAAAACTTAAGTGGGCCCGGCACTATGGCGTATTAATTAAAGCCACCACCTGCAGTGCTGGCATCCCATATGGGTGCCAGTTCGAGTCCTGGCTGCTGCACTTCTGATCCAGCTTTCTGCTATGGCCTAGGAAGGCACCTGAAGATGGCCCAAGTCCTTGGGCCCCTGTACCTTCATGGGAGATCTGGAGGGAGCCCCTGGCTCCTGGCTTCGGATCAGTTTAGCTCTGGCTATTGCAGATATCTGGGGAGTAAACCAGCAGCTAGAAGACCTCTCTCTCTCTCTCTCTCTCTCTCTCTCTCTCTCTGTCTCTGCCTGTAACTCTGCCTTTCAAAGAAATAAATAAATCTTTAAAAAAGTAAATAAACTGATCTTTAAATTCCATTTTCCATGAACTTTTTGAAGCCAATTAATGTTATTTGAATAACTGCTCTATTAATCTATTTATGCCACTATAACAAAAATTCTCATATTGGATAATTCATAATCAACATAATTTATCATTGACAGTCTTCGCGGAAGAGAAATCCAAGATCAAGGTGCCAGGGGATTCATTGTGTGATAAAGGAGGTCTGTTCCTCACAGATGGAGGCAAAGATACCCCCTTCAATCTCTTTCGCAAGGATGCAAATCCCACTCAGGAAGCTAGCACTCTCACAACTTAGTCATTTTCCCAAAGGCACACCTTCTAGTACTATCACATATTTGGTTCCAAAATGTGAATCTGGGCATGGACACTGAGATTCAGAACACAGTACCAGCAACAGCCCGGGCACTGCTCTAGGCAATGAGACACACGGGAGAGTGAAACAAAATCTTACACTTCTGTCACATGTGATAAGTGAGAGAACTCTGAAGAGTACTGCAGTGTACAGGAAGAAGAGTCTGGTTCTACCGGAATGGTGATGCAGAAATCCTTACTACCAGAAGGTATTATTTCTGCTGAGTTGAGTATAGCAATGCAGAGCTAAATTTTAAGCATGAAGAACAGGTTGTTTAGCTATAGACCATTTAACACACAATTGATGTGATGGTAGGAGCAGAGTTCCTAGTTCAAAGTGGGTGCTCTAGAAACATGTCATTCCTTGATAAATAATCCAATTTTTTTTAAATGAGTACTCATTTGAGGCACCCTACTCCAATGACCATGCATTATATTTGAAGGGATGAGACACAGTATAGGGAATGACAGAAAAAGCTAAGCATGGAAAGACTGAAGCTTGAAATTCATACATATGTCTCCTTCCATCACCTTCCTTAATATCCACTGATCCCTCTGTTCCCTCTCCTGAAAACTCCCTTTCTTCTTGGGAGTTCTAAGTTCTCTGCTGTATCTATTTTCTTTGCAGGATGCTCCAATTTGGCCTCCTCCCAAATGCCTCCTGCAAATGTTTATTTTTATAAATGTTGCATATGCAGGGCAGGAGATAGGAAAAGGGGTGAGCCAGAGTCATTTACGAAAGCACTTTGGCACTCTGCTCTGGAAATCATTTCCGCAGGAGGCTGCCCCGGACAGAGTGCACTTACTCTCAGACCTCTCATCCCCACTTCCAAGCAGAAGTCACTGCAATTTTTATTTACAGTCAGAAGCTCCATGGAGTTCCGAGCCAAAAGTCTTCTTTCCTGAAAAGCTGATGGTGGCCTCCAGCTCTGTGCTCTCACCTTTAATAGGAACACTTGTTCGTTTGCTAAACAAATAATCAAGCATCTGGACCATAATGAGAACTGTAGACTTAATTCATCTGCATCCATGGGCACTTAATGAATATCTACTTGTGCAAATCTTAACCCAGCCACTGGTAACTCAAAATGTTAGATCCTGACAGGGCAGAAAAGAACTATCCTATTTGGACACATCATATATTGCCATGCTTCACATACATGGCATTATAAATTCCTGATTAAACAGACATTATTACCCTGCTTTACAGACCTAGAAAAAGAAGGAAGGGAGCAGAGAGGGAGGGAGGAAAGATCTGAAGTTCAGCAACTTGGACAAAGATACACAGTTGGTAAGTGGGCAGCTCATACATTTTCCCTCCAGCACCTTTAATTCAAGCTTTCACCTCCATCTCTCCACCAAAATTTTCATTGTCATGGTTGCCATTGTTGCTCATACAGCTAAACCTAACAGTCAAGTTTCAGACCTTGTCTTGGCTTATTGTCCAGCACCTTAGTATACAGTGGATCACATCCTCATCCTTGAAATATTTTCTCCACTGCATCCTGGTTTTCCTGGTTCCTCACTGCTACTCTTCCTTGCTCCCCACCAAATGTCTTGTCTACATCTACTTGTCAGTGTAGTGCCTTGAGGTTAGAGTATTTCACAGCTTAACCCTTGGACTCTCTCTTTTCTATATTGGCATTCATTCTCTTGGTGATCTCATTCCCTTTCCTTTCTTCTAGTGCTACCTATACACCAAAAGCTCTATTTTCCTCTATTCTTGACCAATTCTCTAAACTTCAGCTTGGCGTATACTATGGTGTACTTGATATTTCTCCTTGTTTGTCTCAATCTTATTTTCAAATTTAACCTCCCAATTTTTCCCCATCAAATTTTCTCCTCCCATAGACTCTCTGGTTACAGTTCATGGGAACTCCATTTTTCCTGTTAGTTAGAACAAAAAAACCTTTTGTTCACATCCAAGTTAGCAACAGATTGATTTACATTACCTCTAAACACATGCCGGACCAAGCTACTCATCACTATCTTCACTGTTACCATTTCAGTGCAAGGCTCTATTTTCTCTCATCCAGATTGCTCCCAAGTCTCCCTTCTTTTGTATTTATTTATCCAGGCTGTCCTTGACCCTCAGACTAGACTGAACCTAGCGAGCAAGTCAGGTAATGTCACTCCTAAACTCACAACTCCTTAGTTGCTTCTCATCTCATACAGGAGTAAAATTCAAAATCCTTAAAACCATTGGCATAACCTATTCATCCAGTCTCATGTTCCCCTATGTCTTCTAGACTCGATCTCCACCTTTGTCCACACTGCCGTTCTGCTACGACTACATTGCTTTCCTTGCTATTCCCCCGCCTGGAATTATGGCTCCCCAATACATAAAGGATTGATTTCTCTATAACATGTGTGTCTTCATCAAATGGGACTTTCTCAGCAAGTACACAGCTAACCACTCTTCTAAAATATAAAATCATGCCCCAGCACTTTTTTGTTGTTGTTTTCTTTCTTTTTCTCCATAGCACTTACCTCCATCATGTATTATATACATCTGATTTGTTTATTCTCACTCTTTTCACACTATAAAGTATGTTCTTTGAGGCAGGACTTTCTGCTGCTTCCCCTGCTGATACTTAAACACAAAGACACATCACATACATATGAGCATACATCAAAAATTCTTGAAGTATGAAAAATGGAATTGAAGAATAGATCTTTTAAATGTATGCATACAAAGATTGGAAAATGAAAGCAAATTGGGAAACACTATGTTTTAATTTCAAATAAATTTTCACCAAGATGAACTGATCTTTTTAAAAAACATGTATTTAGTTATTTGAAATTCAGAGTTACAGAGGGAGATGGAGAGAGAGAAAGAGAGAGAGAGAGAGAGAGAGAGAGAGAGAGAGAGAGAGAGAGAGATATCGATCTTCATTGCTGGTTCACTCTCCAGATGACTGCAATAGCTAGGGTAGAGACAGGCCAAAGCCAGGAACCAGGATCTTCAACTGGGTCCCTCCCATGCATAATAGGTCTCAAAGACTTGGGCCATCGTTTACTACATTTCCAAGGTCATTAGCAGGGAGCTGGATTAGAAATGGATCAGCTGGGACATGAATCAGAGCCCATATAGGATGCTGGTGTAGCAGGCTTTATCCGCTACACCACAATACCAGTCCTAACAAACTTATCTTTTAATCCTATTATTAAAAGTTTTTGAAGCTTCCTCATGCAAAAGACTTCATTGCATACACAATGCCATGTAAATAATAAATGTTGATTGAAAGTTAATAATTATTAAATGCACAATACTTCAGATAAGTTTGTGTCATATATTGGAACTTCAATAATATTTATTAAGCAAATAAGTCCTAACAAGAAAAAGGAGGCATCATTGAAGATTGGCATAACAAAGAAGGCTTAATGGAGAAGTAAAATAAAATACACATTAAATAGTCTCTGTGCAGGATACCATGCTAATCATCTTATAGCCAGGGCCACATTAAAATCTTTTACTTACCTCATGAAGTAAATTCAAAAATTATTGTCTCCATTTTACAAAATAGAAAACTGTCACATCAAGAGGTGAACTGAATTTCTCAAGATCAACACAACCATCTGTGCTGGAGTGCAGGACTCTTTTGTGTTCTGGTACCCAATAATAGTGTACAGTTTCATAAATCTCTTTTGGGCATGGAACTATCCTATTTCAGTTAAATGAAAGAAAAAAAATAAAAAAAAGATGTTACATTAAAAAACAAATACTATTATATGTTTTTTAAAATTCTCTAGCTATTATCCCTATTTACACATAATAATTATGTTATAAGGCATGGTACATCAACAAGACAGAAAAATGAGAGAAGCATTTCCTGCTCTCCATGAGCACACACTCTAGTAGACTTTGTTACTTCAGAATTGTGTTTTAACAACATTATGCATTAGAACAGATGATTCCATCAGGGATGGCATCAATAAAGAAGACCTCAGAAACAGATGAAGGCCGGCGCCACAGCTCAATATACTAATCCTCCACCTGCGGCACCAGCACACTGGGTTCTAGTCCCGGTCAGGGCGCCGGATTCTGTCCCGGTTGCTCCTCTTCCAGTCCAGCTCTCTGCTGTGGCCCAGGAGTGCAGTGGAGGATGGCCCAAGTGCTTGGGCCCTGCATCCGCATGGGAGACCAGGATAAGCACCTGGCTCCTGGCTTCGGATCAGTGTGGTGTGCCCACCACAGCGTGCTGGCCACGGCGGCCATTGGAGGGTGAACCAACGGTAAAAGAAGACCTTTATCTCTGTCTCTCTCTCTCACTGTCCACTCTGCCTGTCAAAAAAAAAAAAAAAAAAAGGAAAGAAACAGATGACATCTAAGCACAGTCCTACAGAGTAGGGTAAGACTTTGCTAAATGAGGAATGTGCATTCTAGCAAAGAGTTTTGTCACTGAGGCATCTCTACTCAGAGGAAGGAACTTAGCAAGCACAATTAGAAGTGGATGAAAGGGGATCTGGGACTTTGCCTTAAGGGCCATAGGAAGCCATGGACAGAGTTACCCTAGTGAACTGGTCAGATCTGCACTACATTGAGATCATTTTGACAGTCATCAAGAAGGATGGATGGCAAAGAATTAAGATGGAGAAACAGGATACAGATTAAGGATATTGCCATTTCTCGGAGAATATGAAACTGTGCTAAGGTAGAGGAAGTGGGAATGATGACCCAAGTATATATACATAGAGAATTAAACCTTTTGAAATTTGGCTATCCATTGAATTATGTGGATTTAAGCAGCTCTTTTAACCAGGATACAGCCCAAATCAATTAAGTTAACATTTCTGAGTGTGGGCCAAAGCATTCCATTTTTAATGTCCACAGGTGATTCAAATCCATGGCGGTATATGAGAACTACTGGTTTATGAATTATCAGGTATGGATGATTAATTGAATGTGACAAGGGAAGAAGAAAGAGGACTCTAACAAATTTGCTGGCACACATGTGTTAGGACATGCCGTTTAATTCAATGTCTTATCTGTAGAAGGGCTACAACTGCTATTGATGAATAACTTTGGGCATGTAAGATATTTCTCAGATAGAAATAATGGTAAACATCCTACAGAGTTAGTCTAAAAATTAAGTAAAATAACATATGTAAAACATACATAACACAGTGCTAAGACCCTAATGAGTGCTAAAAATTACTTCATTAATTATTTAATTGTGTTGGAAAACTAAAGCCTACAGGAAAAAGAATGATATTCAAATAAGGCATATTAGGTTTGATTCTGAACATGTTGAATTTAGGATATTGACTATTCATTTTGAAATAACATTTGAGTGTTCAAGAGATAGTTTAGGGATCCAAGTATAAATTTGGTATTCTTCTATGCCAACATTGTTGTTCAGTTCAATAGATAAACTAGATCATTCAGCAGGATGGCATAGTAAGACCAGTGGGGAAAATTCTGTTTGTCAGTAATCTTCAAATCATTCTATGCCTCAGGTTTTTTTGTATAGATGATAGTAAATGATATTTTAGCTTATTTGTGGGCACAACACACTTACTATAATTTGAATATGATTTATTTCTTCAAGTCATGCATGCAAATGGTTAAGTCTCAAAAAAATGGATTGGTATTACTAATAGAGTAGAGTGCGGATTCATTTGTGATAACTGGAGGATGGACCAGGTGGGAGTTCTTTGGGCCATTAGGAGGATGTCAATGGAAAGTAATTCTAGTGAAAGTGTGGCGTATGTAGGACTGTATCAGTCTGTCTTTTCTGCTTCCTGGCTTACCATATGATGTTTCATCTGCCTATGATCCACAGTTTACCATTGCCACCTTTATGAGATGCTAAACTAATGAAGCACCTCAATCTTGGATTGCAAACTTCCCAGAACATAGTGCAAACCATGTCTCCTCCCTTCATGAGTAGCTTCTCTCAGATTTTTGTCAAGAGAATTGAGATTGAGGAAAAGCTGACTAATATGGCAATAAAAATGTGGAATAAATGAGGCACCCAGAGTGCAAGAAGCAAGAAGAGAAGTACGATTTTCGGAAAGAGTAGTTTGTCCAAAAATAAAAAAGTCCAAAATTTTCAAAAATGACCAATTGTGTCAAATTAAATAAATCCTTTTAGGCTTCATTGAATATGAGCCTTTGAGTAAAACAGGATTTGCACAAATGTTAGCTCATTGGCCTACTTTTTGAGTTTCTGGAATTGAAAACAAATAGAGAAATGCATTTACAAGATTGAAAAATATCACTTCTGAAGAGAAAACAGGAATATGTTTTAAGGCTAGAAATCATTTTTCCCTTAGTCTTAATTCAAGTAATAATTGTAGTAGGGAGGGACATATCATCTTGAATATCTCCAAAAAGCCTGTGCAAATTATGTTACTTCTCAAGAAATGTTTCTGTTTACACTATTCTATAAATGTGTCTTTGCTAAAGTCCAGATGATAACAATAGTGTCCAATACTATAGTAAGAATGAAATCAGCTACCCTTAAATGTGTGTTTTATTTACATCATTCCTATACATCCCCAGAAGGGGGATTTTATTATTATCCATCCATATTTTTTAGGTAGATAATCGGAGGCTCCAAGAGGCTGAGTGGCTATCCAAGTCAAATCACCGATAAGCAATACCGCTAGGATTGAAAACTAAATCTACTCATTTCTAAGTTCTCCATTATTAACACTGCACTTCTCTAGAGTTTGACCACTATTTTGTAAACATAGTTTCCAATTTTAGTAGATAAAACAGAAATCAACTGATGTTATCAATAAGGAAAAAGAAGTTTTGAAAGATGAAATGAATTTCTGAGAGTCTCTTGAGTTTTTTTTATGCCAGATGCCATATGTTCAGCCCCTTCCAGCTATAATTTTATTATGTTCTGCTTTGTCAGATCTAATACAGGTTGACATGAACTTAGAACAGAGATTCTTATGTCCCTGCCCTCTTATGGACTCAAGATATTTTCAGAGAAACCTAGAAAATGCCAGGCAGAGTGGTTTAGTTACAACCCCTGACCATAAGCTATCAAAAAAGATACAACTTTCTATGCAATCTTCTTGCACAAAGCTGCAGTTTTACTTTTAAGGTGATCCAGTGGCCTATGGGAGAAGTCTTTGAGTGGAACAGATTTCACCCAGCCCATCTGGTTCAGTAACACACAATACGGACACTCTCTGGGGGAGCATGGTTGATCATGGCTGTCCTGAATCATTTTCTCCTGGCTTTCATGATTTATATTCTCTATCACTTTTTCAGCTACAAGGAAAATCTCACCTACAATTGAAATAGCAGAGCACTGCCAAATACTTGGCCTTCATCAATCTCCATTCAAATGCCAGAAAAATACCCTAACAAATGAAGTTAGTGTGCTAATAAATCAGCATCTATTTAAAGAATTTCCTTGGAACTGACTAAGGGAATTGGAATGAACACCTTAGAGAGGGAGGAAGTCAAGTCATGTAATATAGAGCTACAGGGCCTGCTAACAATCCTTGTTTCAAATCTGGACCTGCTGCTTGCTAGCCCTGTGACCTAGAGCAAGTCTACTTGCAGAACCTTCATTTTCTCCTTCATAAAAAGGTAAATTAATTGCATCTATTTCCTTTGAAAATTGAAAGGACTGTGGAAGGGAAGGTTGTGTATTTCTATGTAGGACCTTTATAAGCAAAGACTTCTAGGTTCTCTCCACTGCTCATTTACCTAATTGGGACAAGGAATGTGGAATTCATAGCTCTGCACCATTTCTTTCCATTTTTTAAACCTGCCTTCAGAGAATGTATGCTCTAGTTTTCCCAGAAAATAAGTGCTCTGGGCATACCAGGCTACCATGATCATCTGGGCACTTCCAAGTCTGGATGAACTCTAATGCACATTCTCATCCAACTCTTTCAATGTTGATAAGGTTGATACTGTTCCATCAACTCTACTCCTTCTGCAATTGGGTTCCCCAAGATCAGAATTTGAGAGGTACCCCAAAATCGCAACAAGGTTAATAGAAAATAATATGGATCAAATGATTGATATAGTGCTCCTGGTATGTTTCCAGGCCAAATTTTAGAGGTTCTTCCTCATGATGTGAGTTTATGTAGCATTATCTATCTAGTCTCCACTACTGATGGCCAATCAATAATTATTGACAATTTTCCAGATGCAAACTTCTGCATGTAGGTCTGGGGATAAAGCAGAGGTGAAAAAAGTATCCCCAGGGATTTATTACACCAGTGATTTGAAAAAAGAGAAACGCATGCATATTTACATTACTGGGTAGGAAAGAAATGCACCAGAGGTGAAAGTCAGACAAATTGCAGAGGAAAATTGGTCCCAGCAAACATAATTATTCATTGTTTTCAATGAGAGAGAAATTTGTTTTATTTTCCTTTTATCAATAATTTGGTATGAATTTGGAGGCTTCTTTCAGCCTCCTTGAATGACATTATTTATTAAGGTCTTCCCAAGACTGGCATGAACTGATCTCTTTATTTCAGTGTGTTATAAGGACAGAAATGTGCGGAATGTCCTTTAACCTTAAGGGTCCTTGTCACACAGAGACTAGGAGGTGCAATGAGGAAGAGCCTTGCCTCTGCATAATTTCCTTTTGTCACAGGTCATCACACAGAGGAGATATTCACTCACCTTGGTGATGTTTTCCCACCATTTCCATCCTCCTGGGTCCTATCTTCAACTTGTCTTTAGCCAAAATTAAAGTCAATTTCAAAGAGCAAGATGTGTCCCTTGTCTTTCCCAGGTAAACTCTCCTAAGGCAACACCAAACTTTGGTTCCATGTGTATTTACAAAAAGTACAGGCTTCTAAAAAGGTACAGAGAAAGAGTCACTCAGGATGAAGTTGTCTTCCCCACATCTCTCACTAGAAGATGGAGGAACAACTGAATGGAAGGAGCACAAACCAGATTCAAACTGGCCCAACTACTTTTTTGTCTGTCATATGTAGTGGACACCGTGAGGTGTCTGTTGCCAACACATTTTCCATATTGTAGCACATGGACTCTTCCCCCAAACAAACACTGACAACACATTTAACCTTGGCTTAAACTCGTCAGTGGTCTATTAAGCATATTCCCTTTAACATGTAAGGCAAGCCTTGCACACTCCAGTCATGTCAACCCCTTCAGCCTTGCCCATGGCCACTATTTTGTTTTTTTACACTCTAGTCACTACTCACAATAAACTTGTGCTGCCTCTAATAAGTGACATAATTACCCCTTGATCCTGTAACAGGTCCCTCTACCTCATTGTGCTCCAACCTCAATGTATCCACATGAGATAATTATTTTTATCCTTCACCTTTGAATGAGATGCATGGACACCACCTCTAAAAGACGTCTCCCCCTGAGTACTCCATACCCATATTAGGAGCCTCTTCTATGTGCTTCTAACTCCATGCTTTCCTGACCGTCACACCATCTCTCCTGGATCCATATTTTTATTCCATTGTTTGCCTCACCAGATTGCCCCATTGTAGGAAAGAGTGTGTCTTTATTCATTATTATGTCAACTGTCTCTAGCTCCATTATATTGGTTGAATAAATGAAGCAACAAATAAAAGAACAGATGAGAGAAATTTGAACTGAAAATCATGGAAACTAGAATCCCATGGCATTGTTTCCCTTGTGTTCCAAAGATTCTGGGAAGTTTGAAATATAAAATGGCTAACAAAGAGGGAATTAAAACTTGCATGAAAGTTACTAACATTATTAGTGACTGTCATTATTGGACATTTGCCTCCTGAGGTCAGAATAGTCACACACAAGGCAGATTTGCTCTAACAATGTAGCACATCTGTCTAGAAGTATTGGAGATGGATATAATAATAACACTCTGTTAATAGTGACTTCTTAAAACACCATGAGTATTTTAGATAGGGGAAAAGAAGCCCCTTTGCCCTCAAATGTTCTTTGGTGTGCACTGAAGGAGTGAGAGTTTCTCAAAAGACAGGAGAAAAAGTCTTCATTTCTAACACCAGGAAGGAAGACTGAAATTTTCAAACTTCACCTCATTAGGAATACTGTGTAGTTTCAAGTCCTCTGAAGACCCTCAATAAATATTAATTGAATTGCATGTGAATTGAATTAAGTAGAAAAACCTATTGTATGGCTCTCCTTTTTCCTTCAGAGAACTTAAGAGCTTTAAGAGCTGCCTGTTACCTTGGGATGATAAAAACTTCTGGATGTCAGCTCCAGAGTTAGAGGTAGGAGACAAGAGGAGGAAACAGTAATTTAGAATTAAACAGATCTCAATTAAAAGCCTGATGGTGCCATTAAACGGCTGTGTATCCTCAGGCAATTTCCTCAAATGGTTCTTGAATTGTTTGTCTCTAAACTGGAGATATTGATACTTCTATTTTGTATAGTTCAGATCTATTTTGAGAATAATATGTGTGTGTATTTTTAACTTTAAATTAGAATTCACAGTAAAAAAAATTCCTCATGTATCCACATAAGGTGTGCTGAGAAATACAGATTTGTCCATCTACTAAATCTCTTATGTTTGGTGTGGAAAACTCATTTTCTCTCCTCTTCTCCCTCTCTCCTCCTTTTCAGTCTCCGTTACTTTCTTCCTCTCCCTCTCCTTTTCCACCTCCCACTTCTTCTCCCTTTCTTCTGTTGATTTCTTAGGAATATATTACCAAAAATAAATAATTTCCCATTCTGGGATTTATCTTCCTGGGCTGGTGTCAAGGAATCAATTGTTCTTTACAAATTTTTTAAAAAATTTTTTTGACAGGCAGAGTTAGACAGTAAGAGAGAGACAGAGAGAAAGGTCTTCCTTTTTCCATTGGTTCACCGCCCAAGTGGCCGCTATGGCCGGCGCGCTGTGGCCACCGGGCTGCTCTGATCTGAAGCCAGGAGCCAGTTGTTTCCTCCTGGTCTCCCATGCGGGTGCAGGGCCCAAGCACTTGGGCCATCCTCCACTGCACTCCTGGGCCACAGCAGAGAGCTGGACTGGAAGAGGAGCAACCGGGACAGAATCCGGAGCCCCGACCGGGACTAGAACCTGGGGTGCTGGCGCCTCAGGTGGAGGATTAGCCTAGTGAGCTGCAGCACCGGCCTGTTTTATACTAATTTGAGGATTCTATTCCCACCTTCGAACTTCTCCAGGATTCTGAGAGTACTTGTCAGTTAAACCATGGTTAAATTTACCTCTGGACTATAAATTTTCTGGGATTGACAACTTTCAGAGTTAAAACACAGTTCCAGGCAAATAAAAATTACTAGAAGAAGCATTATTAAAATTCACATGAGTTTTCTAGGAAAGCAATGTAAACACATGCATGTTAATTAAAAAGAATATAAATAATTAACTCCATCCAAAATAGCATGTCATATATTCAAATATGCATACATAAATACTTATGACTTGAAAGTAGTGAATCTTTTTCATATCATGCTTAATGTTGGTGCCTGGCTTATATTTGATTCCTAATTTAAAAAAACAGTTTGGAAGTGCTGAGGTGAAATGAATGAATATATTGAAAAGATGGCCTAGAAAAACCAATGACAGAATACCTTGATAGAATAATAACTGTTTTAAATGTATGGTAGATAAATATTCTTCAAGTGTTTTTATGATTAATATTATCTTTCTAAGAAAATAAGACTCCCCGCTGAATCAAAAGATCATTATTCATACATTCTCATGTACAAATTAAATTATCTGTCAACACAGAATAGAAAAGAGTATAATAATTTCAACCATGTACTTCATTGTTGAGGGTTGTCCCTAAACTTCTTAGAATTTTATTCACTTATCCCATGCCACATTGGGATAGATTTTGTCTCTTTGCTGTGACAATCAGATAAAAACCACCCTGCAAAAACTGAACCATGGAATAACAGTATTGGTAGCCTCAACTAGCCTCAACCTCATCCAAGTGCCTGGTGATTAACAGCTATCCCAGAATTCACAATTGAGCTACTCATTCACCAAGAATATAATCAACTGGGCACATAAAACAATTTTAAATACGTATCTCTTTAGGAAAGAACGAAAGTAGAAGAAACATCATGGAAAAGGCAGGAATATAAAACAGAACAGGAAGGTAGGAAAAAATACCTCTAATCTTTTGTTCCCTTTATTTCTCCCTATCAGTCTTGTTCAGACTTTAGTTCATTAGATAGCAAGTTGTGCATTAGCCTAGGTATGTGAGAGGGGCTGTGGAACAAAATTGTGAGTGTATGCATTGAATGAGGGAGGGAGTATAAACACACACTTTGGAAATATTTTGAAGAACAGTGATTTTTTTTTCTACTTACTAATTGTTCAATTTTTTATTTAGTGGAGGGCTAAGCTTGTGATTAAAAAATAAAGTGAAGGCATTTTATTGTAAAAATTAAAAAAAATAAGAAAGGAAAGATGGGAGTGAAGGAGGGAGCAAATAAGGTAAGGTGGGAAGCATGATTATGTTATTAAAGCTGTGTATATGGAATTTGCTCCCTTTATATAAATTTTTAAAACTTAAATTAAATTTTAAAAAGTCCTGCCCATGTCCCACAACCTTGATCCTTGGGTACCAGCCCTCTCCTTGATGCTGTTTAGGGGAATCTCCCCCTCCCTATGCTAGTGGGGTTATTAGGTCCAATGACACCATACTGACAGATTACTGGGAAGAATTTCATGAATCCCATACTCAGAAAACCCTCTACACACCAGAATCCCAGAACAGGATTGGGAAAGGAGAAATGACAGGCTATATCCATATCTATTAAAACTCCAGTCTCAATGAAGACTAGACAATCGGTTTTTTACTAAGATGCCTACTTCCTCTGTCAGGTATACTCTCTTTGTTAAATTTTGCTAGCATGCTTACTGCTATTCTCCGTCTCATGTCTGAAATTATTTTCTTACATGGAGATAAGGATCTCTGATCCAGCCATCTCAGGTACCGGTCTCTTCCAACAGTGAAATAAAAAAAATGCATACATTTTATAAGTTCATAAACTACTCCATTTTCTAAGTAACTCCATTTTACTCTCTAGAGGGAAGCTCTTCCCCCTACTGTGCTTTTCCCTAGGTCAGAAGCTTGGCCATGTACCAGCCAACAACAGGGCATTCATTACCAGAATAGTTATTAAAACTTCCTAGTTATTAGAACAACATCCAAGTGCCTTGGTCCCAACCCACACAGTGGCTAAAAGGTCCCTCAGACAGCAACATCTGCTTCATTCTGACCACAAAAAAGAAGGGGAAACAAACAAACAAAAAAACTGTTCATCCCTAACCTTTTTAAGTGCTTACCCCATGAACATTCAGGTGGTGCCTGCCTGCCCCTTCCCTCCCTTGGATATAGAATAATGCCTATCTTTACAAAGTCCTTGGATCTAGTGAAATCTTTCACAACGCATGCACAAGACATAAAAACTAGCCTTTCACCTTTCTGAGTAGCATGAGGAAACCTCCTCACAGCATCCCACTCTACCTTCCCCGGAATGCAAGTCACACCTTTCTTCAGCATACACTTACTGCATATCTACCCTCTCATTGGTTGTTATTAGCCGCCTTAGATATCAGAATTGTTGTGGCATCATAATACTTGTATTTGATTAACTTTTATTTAACTGAATAACGGCCCCAAAGTGATGTTAGCAACACACATATGCCTAACAGAAGCTTCCTTTATATGAAAATACATGAATTCTCAACTTAAATGGGAAAGTAAGGGGCCAGCGTTTCAGTTTAGTGGGTAAAGCTGCCTCCTGCAAAGGCGAACTCCCATATGGGCAGCAGTTCCTGTCCCAGCTGTTCCACTTCTGATCTAGCTCTCTGCTAATGGGCTGGGAAAAATCACTGGATGCTTGAAGTGCTTGGGTCCTTGCTACCCATGTTGGACACCTAGAAGAGGGTCCTTGCTCCTGGCTTCAGCCATCGCCTAGTAATGCAGGCATCTAGGAGGTGGACCAGCAGATGGAAGATTCATTCTCTCTCTCTTCTCTGGCTTTCAAATAAATAAATAAATAAATAAAATATTTTCTCCTAAAAAAGGGAGGTAGGCATTCAACAAAATTACTAAGATCCACGGTGAGAACAAATCTTCCACCTGTGTTTTTCTGGCAGAGGAAAAAGAAATCTTTGCCAGTTTTGCTATCACACCTCAAACTGATGCAGGATAAGCAGGCAGGTAGTTAGTTTAGGTGTGCTGAGCTGGAAGTCACTGCCAGCCCCTATATGTAATTTTCTCCTTCTACTTGTCAATCAGAACAACTCCTTTCCCAGGATGCTTCTGCTTCATCCAAGACACCATGAAAATATGGATGTTAAGCTCCATGTGGAACTTGTGGAGATGCCATATAACTCCCAGGTGGCTTCACACCTGTAGAGGCACCACCCCCTGCAACATTAAGTGGCCAAAAACTGGGAGGGCTCTTTCACTGCAGACCATGACTGAAGGTGTTGACAGGTGCTCTCTCCTTTGTCTCATTCATCTGCCCTTTGGGCAATCCTCTGGCCTACTGCCCACTTAAAACAGGTGTTTCTCTGTGTACGGCAACACACACTCATGTATGTATGTAAACAGAATGTATGTCCCAGTTAGCAGAAACATGCTGTGCTAAAAAAACATTGTGCCTGTATGAAACCTCAGCAAGAGATCCCTGAATCAAGTGACACTAAGCCATTTACTCCAAGTGAGAAGTGGTTTCACAGGTTTGGAATGGATTTTGACTGCTTTTGCTGATGAAGAAACTGCTGCCACATTTCCAGAAAAGTTGAATTATTGTGTGTAATTTATTTAAATTAAACCTGCATGGGTATGTATGTACAAGATAAAACAGTATCTATAGAGTTTGATACCATCCAGGACTAGCCATTCTCTGGAGATCATGCAACATATCCCTCAGGAATAAGAGGAATCTACTGTAGAATACTTTCATTTCCTTTACTACAGAATATTTTCTGACCCTCTTACTTGCCTTATTGGTGTTATAATTTGAACATTGTTACTAAAAAAAAAGAATAAAAATAATGTGTAACCCTGTGTATTGGGGCTACAACAAATTGATGGTCTCAAAACCCACTTGAGCCTTCAACAATACTAAGAGAAAACTTCTGTGTTTCCCCTACAAATTACTCCCATGCTTCCTCCCTCATAGCCATTCCACTTCGGTATGGCAGTTCCACCAATTCTTCTGTGACTCTGCCAATAAGCCCTCTCTTTTAATAGAACCCAACAGAAGCAGAGTTCTTCAATGTTCTCCTCCTACAGATAACTGGCATCTATCTCTGTCTTCCCCCTTCCTTACTATCTATCCAAAGGTTATTACTCCATCAATGTTTTGGTGAACTTCTCCACAGCTTTGTCCCTTCAGCTAGCTCCTTCCTATGGCACATCATCAAATCCCTCACTCTTTCTCACTTGAATCCTTCCCATCGCACTTGAGATTAGTTTACTCATGTTAAGATACCGATGTTTTTTCCCAGTTAAGTATATATAAAACTGAATAAATGTCCTCTTCCAGGTACAAACATATTTATTTTCTGTCCTTTGCAGCCAAACTTTGGTAAGGATTGTGTGTACCCCCAGTCTCCCGTTTCTAATTTCTTATTTTCACATTAACCTATTACCTTCTGCATTTCTTCATTTGTTCCCCTTCCCAACAGCACATATTAATTTGGTATATGTGATACACAATATTTGTTGAAGAATCAAACTACTTTTCTCCATCTCCCCTGTATCCTTAGCCAACTTCATCAAAGTCCTCAATGTTGTTAAATTCAACAAATGTTTCTCATTCCTTATCTAAATGGACTTACAACACATGTTTTCACCATGTCTCTTAGCTTCCTCTTTATTTCTATTTTTTCCTGTAAAAACTCTTATTCAGATATAATTCACATGCCATGAAATTCACCTTTTGGAAATGTAGAGTTCAAAGATTCATAGCATATTCAGAGTTGTGCAATGTTAACCACTATCTGATTCCAGAACATTTACATCACTTCAAAGAAACCTCATACCCTATAGCAGTTATTCCCAATCCCCCTCTTCCATCATGTCCTTGGCAACCACTAATCTATTTTCTGTCTCTGTGGATTTGGCTATTCTGGACATTTTATGTGAATGAAGTAATTCAGAATGTGACCTCTTGTGACTGGCTTCTTTCAGTGACCATAATGTTTTTAAGGTTCATCATTTTGTAGCACGTATTATATTCCTTTTAATGGCCAAATAATATTCCTTCATACCGATCGATATATCACATTTGGTTTATCCTTTTACTTGTTGGTGGAAAATTGAATCAACCCCAATGTTCATATACTATGAATAATGCTGTTATAAGCATTCACATAGAAGTTTTTTGTCCAAGTTCATGTTCATTATTTTGGATATTTACCTAGAAGGGCATTGCTTTACATTTTAAATAACTGTCAATGTGATTTCCAAAGTAGGTGCAAAATTTGACATCTCCATTAGTAACGTCCTTTTCTATACCATTTCACCTTTGTGGACCTTGTTATTTTTGTCTTTTTAAGTCATAGTCATCCTGGTGGGTGTGAAGTCATTACTCAGTATGTTTTTTTCTTAATGTTTCTTTATTTGAAAGACAAAAAACAAACAAACAAACAAACAAACAAACAAAAAAAAAAACAGAGAGAGGAAGAGAGAGGGAGAAAGAAAAGAAACAAACAAAGATACCCAATATTCATTCCCCAAGTGCACACAATATCCAGGGATGGACCAGGCTGAAGTAAGAAGCTGAGGCTTCAACCTGGATATTTTATGTGGGCAACAGAGTCTTAATTCCTTGAGCCATTGCCTCTTACCTCCAAGATCGCACATTGGCTGGAAGCTAAAATTTGGATCGGCGATAGGATAAAAGCCCATGCACTCCAGCTTGGAATTTCAAAGTTCAAAGTAGTGTCACATGGCTGCCTCTCAGTGTGATTTTGATTTAATTTTCCTCATGGGCTGTGATGTTGAGTATCTTCTCATGGGTTTATTGCCCATTTCTCTATCTTCTTTGAAGAGAACTGAGTATTCAGGTATATTGCCCATTTTTTAGATTATTTATCTTCACACTGTTGAGTTGTGATAGTTCTTTGTGCATTTTAAGTACAAGTTCTAACAGAAATATGAATTACAAATATATTTCCTATCCTATGGTTTTTCTTTTCACTTTTTGATAGTGTCCTTTGAAGCAAATGTTCTTTTTAGTTTTTTATTTATATTAAGGAAAAAATTCAGCTATTTCATATATACAGTTTTAAGAATACAATGATACTTCCAACCCTACCCTCTCTCACTCCCTTGTTCCCACCCTCCCTTGTTCTCACCCTCCCTCCTACTTCCTTTCTTTTCTTTTAATTTTTGCAATCTCATACTTTCAATTTACTTTATAATAACAAGCTTAATCCATCACTAAATAAGAAATTCAGCAAGTAGTAAGTATAAAAACCATTGTTCTTTAGGAGTATATTCAAGGACTATAATCAAATCTCAAAATGTCATTCACATACATTATTTTTGTATGCTGTATATTAGTTATTAAAATCAGGAAAATTATATGATATTTTTCGTTTTCCAGTATGCCTTCTTATTCTATTTCCACTTGTTTTCGGTGTCAAATCTAAGAAATTTTTGCTGTTTTCAGATTTTTGCCCCTTAAATATTCTTTCTACCCATATTTTGCCTTTTTTTTTCTTTCTGGGACTTAGTATATATATATATATATATACACATATATATATATACATATACATATATACACATACACACACACACACACACACACACACACATATATATTGGTATGTTTCCTGGTGTCCCACAGTAATATGAGGATCTCTTAACTTTTCAGATGGCTTACAGTGATTCCAGTGTTCAAATTTGAATATCTCAATTGACCATATTCAAGTTTGGTGGTTCTTTTTCCTACCTAGCTCAAAACTGCTATTGACCTTATCTAGTGACTTTTAATTTGGATTAGTGAATTTTCATCTCCAGAATTTCTATTTAAATTCTTAAATACAATTTAAATTATTTTGAAAATAATTCATACATTTCTATTTATAATATTTTTATTATATACTTTTCATACTTTCTTTGTTTAGACATGGTTTCCTTTTTCCTTTAAAGCTACTTAACACAATTATTTTAAAATTTTTATCTAATTTACTCAAACTCTAGGATTCATTGGGGATAGTTACTATTCACCTTTTGATGTTTGTGCTATATCTTCCTCTTTCTTTGTGTATTGCAATTTTTGTTGAAACCTGGACATTTTTCATAATCTAGCATGACAACTCTGAAATAATCTCCTCTTCCCCAGTTCTTATAATATTTGTGCTTGTTTTTGCTGCTTCTGTCTCATTTAGTTTGTTTGGTGACTTTCATTAGCTTTTTATTCAAAAAATATACTGTTTTGTGCAGCCATTAAAGTCTCTGCTCAGTTAGCTTGGAGTAAGCCGAGGTTTGGATAAATATTTCCATAAATAATTTTAGCCAGCAAGTTTCTCACCTTTTGCCAAGGGGCTCTAGATGTGTGAGTTGAAACATGGTTTCAATACTTTCGTAGGTGTCAACTCTGCCCTAGCCTTCACTTCCTAATTGTGCAGAGCCTCAGTGTTAGCCACTGTTGGAGTCTTTCCTAAGCATGCTCCCAGACCTAACCATACACATAGCTTTATAGATGACAAGGATTATGTTGGAGTTTTTAACAATGCCTATTAATGTATCATTTCTTGCATTTTCTTTTTAAGATTTTTAGCCAGCCTCTTATTTATCCCAAATGTTACAATTGCTGTCACTACCTTAGGCAATTGAAATTTACATAATATCCACTGGTTGTTTTTGGCAAACATCCTGGCCACATAGCTTTTTCCAGTCACCAAGATCCACCTTGGGTCAAATACAGACAATGCCTATGGAGTATTCCACTGAGTTGCTACACAAAAAAATATAATAGAAGTTGGGAATTGGACTTTTTGGAAATCTCTAGACTTCAATCACTTTCTGTCCCTTTCGGGGGCTCCTAGTTTTGTAGTCTTTGCAGCTACCATGTTTGTAAAGCTATTGGTTTCCATGGTTGCTATGTGAGTAGAAGGAAATGGTAATAATGCATGCTAAAAAGCCACAACACTCTATATTGTTCTTACTGACCTTTAGCTTTTTTTTATTAAAGATTCTTCAGAATTTTTCAAGCTTTAGATTAAATTCTAAGATTCTGAAAACTTTATTTTGATGATTTTTTCTGTATTCTCCTTACCTTTTATGGAAAAGTCAATTTTCAGATGTCCTTACTCCCCATTATGAAAGTACTCCTGCTCCTAATTTCCTCTTCTCTCTGACTACTTTTATGAAATCTGAAAGTTTTTTTTTTAATTTTTCTGACTCGTAACTCTTGCTTTCACTTTTTTTTTTTTAAGTTTATATATTTGATTTCTTTCCCTGCTCTGTTTGGATGTCCTTACCACTACTACACCTCCAGTTGACATCTTTGTGCTAGTGACTCTCATTCATGACTTTATCCAATATATTTCTTCTGAAATCCACTTGAATCCATCTACGTGTTTATGGACATCTCTTGGAGGACCCACAGGCATCTCAAATCCAATTTGTTCAGAATTAAAGATATCATTCATCTATTTCTCCTGTCTTATATTTGCCCTTGGCCAATGCCCCCTCTATCACAGTAAACAGCATTACTATTTACATAGCTAAGAGAACCAATAACTTTGTTGAAGAAAATTAGCCAAATCTCAGTAAAAACAGCAAAGAGTTTTGTGGCATTTTAGCATGCACTATTCCTTTCTCTGATCCATATAGCTGCTTGAGTGATGCTTTCATCTGATTAACCATTTTCCTGCATGTTAGCAATGTTACTTCCCTATTTTTGTATTTACTGTTCCTACTATTCCAAGAGAAATTCCTGTGTGCTTTCATTAGCTCCTATATATTTTCTCTTATGCTGCCTTATGCTGGATTCTGTCACTTGCAAGCAAAGGACCTAAACATCTGTATAACTGCAGCATCATTATTTTTTCACAGTGATGTGTCCACTCTTAGCTCAAATGACCAGGCTGCTGTCAGACCCAGTGTTGTTCATCCTTTTCCAGATCATATTCTTCTCAGTGTGTTTTTGCAAGTGCTTACCAACAAACTCTCCTCTGAGTTCATACTATGCCAACAATTCATTTCTGCCTGTTAATTTAGCTCCAGAAGAATCTCTCCTTCCCCCCTTCTTCTCCTCTCCCTCATTCCCTCATTCTCTCCCCCCACCTTCTCTGTCTGCTCACTTTATCTCTCTTCACAAATAAAATCACCTTCTGATTGTTCTGTCATTAGGGAAAAACTGGGTGTATACTAACTAAAATTTAGAACCAGTATATGAACTGTCACTGTCTTCAAAGCAACACCCTCTTTGGCATCTTTATCCCTTCTATACCCAGTATGTATAGGAGAAAGTGAAAATTGGAATTTGTATACAATGTTTATTATTTTTCCCAACTATGAGAGTAATTAGGTTCTGGATTTATTATTGGTTCATCAGGGCAGTTCAAGGTAAAACTTGGTCTTTGAATCTGATGGGCATGTGTAGCAAACCTGTTTCCTCTTATTAATTTCTGACCTTTGAGTGACTTGCTGTATCATCCAATCTCCTTTTTTTTCAGTTTCAAAAATGTGTGAAATCCCATTCAAACCTCAGTATTGTTGGGGAAGTTAATGTACATGGGATCTTGTAAATGGTGGCTACTCAATAGGTGACAATTTAGTTTATTATCATCAGTGTTGTCGCTCACAATGCAGCCTCTGCTCTGTTAACAGACTTCAGCCTGTAATCTTCAGCTTCTCCTTCCTAATCCTTCGCTTCCTCTGATTGTTCCATTTTGGTTCCTAGCAAGCAGACCGCTTGTGTCTGTATCTGGCAGCTCCTGAAATCTCCACTTGGCTTTACAGGCAAGTTCAGGCATGTACAGACATGTCCATTAGTTCCTCAGAAGGTTGACACTGCCAAAGCCAGAACACTAACCCCCTCCCTTCTCAGTGGGTCCTGTGCTCCAAGCTGTTGGATATAAATTCATGCTTTCGAAACCAGTATTTACACAGAGTCAGTGCCTCTGATTTACCCAGTGTCCAGCTGCTGATACTTATCTTGAAATTTCTAAGTACAAAACTGCAATCAAAGCGTCAGGGCACAGAAATGAACAAATAAAGATGTTTGGGGACTGCCTGCTTTTCTCATGCGATTTGCACATTTTTCTTGGCTTGCGTAATCTGAGGTGGCTGGGACCATGGGCCCCTTCATTCCTTGGCCCAGTGGTACAGCACATGGCAACATTACAAATACAGGAGCTGGACATTCAGAAGGGGGGTCTCACCCCGGCTAGGAAAGCATCCACCTCTGTGCCTCCCAGACAGCGTTGACGCATTCAGACAAGCTGGACAAAGAACGTACAGTCTACACTCCCTGGCCTTTGAAGGGAAGATGTTGCAATGTACAGGCAATTGGAGTGTTTGTCTCATTCATCAAAACATTCACATTTGCTAGTAATACAATGCATCTATGATGAGAAGGACTCAGGGGGAGCTTTGGATTAAGGGTAAAATGGCTCATGTCTCCTAATTTTTACCATTCGGCTAAGCTTTGAAGCAGTCTTCCCTTCATTCATGAAAGTGTTGCAGGGTTGTTAAAAATGCATGGGCTTTGGAACCAGATGGGTTGATGACTCAGACTTGCTTTCTGTGGGATGTTGGGCAATATACCCTTTCTAAAGCCTCTGTTCTCATCTGGAAAATAAGGGAGTAAAAGCTGTAAAATTAAACTGGTAGAGCTTTTACAAGGCTTCTTTGAGATAATGTGTAGTGTTTAGCAGGATAACAGACACAGTAAGTGCTATAAATGAACTTTTATCACTAATCTACTTTTAAATACCTACCATGCACCAGGTACTCAGCTGAACACTTTGCATTCCTTTCCAATCCAGAGGTGGCAAACATTGGATCCGGAGTTGGGAGACAGAGAAGCAAAATTTGAAAGAGGCAGAGAAGGCTTGAGCTGAGACTCAGCATCACTCCCTGACTAATCTACATGAATTCAGGCAAGACAGGTCTTTCCAAACCTCAGTTTCAGGGCTGGCACTGTGGCACTGTAGGTTAATCCTCGGTCAGTGGCGCCAGTATCCCATATGGGCACTGGTTCTAGTCTCAGCTGCTCTTCTTCTGATACAGCTCTCTGCTGTGGCCTGAAAAAGCAGTAGAAGATGGCCCAAGCACTTGTGCGTCTGCACCCATGTGGGAGACCCAGTGGAAGATCCTGGCTTCTGGCTTCACATTGGCTCAGCTCTGGCCCTTGCAACCACTGGGGAGTGAACCAGCAGGCGGAAGACCTTTCTCTCTGTCTCTCCCTCTCGCTATCTGTAATGCTACCTCTCAAATAAATAAATGAAATCTTTAAAAAATTAGAAAAACCCTCAGTTTCTTTTATGTTAAAGCAGACTAATTATTCCCATTCCAAAATGGCAAATAGGAAGATTTAATGATTGTTATTCTGGCTAGAACTGGTGACATTGACACAGACCTTATTTGTTTCGTCGCACTTTCTAAGCATTTGACGTTTACTAATTTGATTTTCACAATAACTCTAGAAGAATTATCAAACAAAATCATTATTTTATTGTTGATTGATGAAGGAATTGTGGGACAGGGAAGTTAGTGTCTTATCAAAAGCTAAAAATTGGGAACAAGCTAGTCTGTCTCTGAAATCTTTCCTCTATGTCATCACATTGTAGTGAATGGATGAAAAAGCTCTGTGGAAATATACAGATTTAGTACTATACTGAAATATCCTATTTAGTGAACTAACTCTTCTCTGTTCATTGTATAACATGATTCTTTTCAAGGGAACTGAGGCAATTTCCTCACAATGCATTTTTCAAACAAACAATAAAGTTTAACTATATTTCATTGTGAACATATGTATAGCTACCACCTAAATTCTATAATTAACATTTTACTTTTACTTGTCTTACCATATGCATAGACATCTCCAGAGCTCTATCAATCTATCTTATATGCAATCCATTTCAAAATGAGTTCCAGACATTACTGTGCTTCACCCAGACACTCCACCATCATATCTTTACTTATACTTTAAAAATACTTCATTGTGGGGCTGGCGCTGTGGTGCAGTGGGTTAACGCCCTGGCCTGAAGTGCCGGCATCCCATGTGGGCACTAATTCTAGTCCTAACCGCTCCTCTTCCGATCCAGCTCTCTGCTATGGCCTGGGATAGCAGTGGAAAATGGCCCAAGTCCTTGGGCCCTTGCATTCATGTGGGAGACCCAGAAGAAGCTCCTGGCTTTGGATTGGCACAGCTCCAGCCATTGTGGCCATCTAGGGAGTGAACCATCGGATGGAAGACCTCCCTCTCTCTCTCTCTGCCTCTCCTCTCTCTGTAACTCTGTCTTTCAAATAAATAAAACAAATATTTTTTTTTTTGACAGGCAGAGTGGACAGTGAGAGAGACAGACAGAAATGTCTTCCCTTTGCCGTTAGTTCACCCTCCAATGGCCGCCGTGACCGGCGCGCTGCGGCCGGCACACTGCGCTGATCTAAAGGCAGGAGCCAGGTGCCTCTCCTGGTCTCCCATGGGGTGCAGGGCCCAAGCACTTGGGCCATCCTCCACTGCACTCCCTGCCCACAGCCACTTCATTGTATTTTCTTTTGTTTTTCTTCTGCAAAATTCACTTTAGGTTTCCTATTGACAATGAAGATTTGGAAACCTCCAAAAACAATTAAGCTGCCATCCAAATTTGAAATTGTCCATTTAGCTATGTAATATTACCCATTTATTATGATTGTTAGTGCTGTTGTCCATTATTCACACCTGATTTCCCAATCTTACAAACCAGTCTGCTATTCAGCTTCTTTCTTCCCTTCTCAAACCCTCCATTTCATCCCAGACACAATGACTCCTGCTCGATTTTTCCTACTCCCACCCTCACCCTCTTGTGCCCAGATATAACCACAGTTTGGTCTCTGCCAGACCTCCATATACCCAATGGCATTCCACTGCTGCCACAGAATTCCACATGGTATCCAAATATCTGCCTGACCAAGCCAATTATTACAACAGCACCTTATATTTAGCTGTTGCCGGGTCATTATTCCTTTTAGTAAGCATTCTTCAAGAGCCTGTTTAACCAGGTGACCAAGAGAGAGGTAGGGCAGAGTGGATTGGGGGTACTGAGTAACAAAAGAATTACATCAGTCAATAGACATTTATTATGTAACTTCTGTGAACACAGAATTTTCATCAGGAGTGTATATTCAAATTGGGGGAATAAAGCAGAGCACAAGAAACAAACTGAAGGTCAGCTATGGAGGAGGAAGCAAGTAAAATGTTTATGTAGTCCCATAGAACCACATGTGTAAATGTCTGCCAAAGAGATGGAGAACAAGGCTGCTTGCAGAATTTGTTTCTTCTGGAAACAAATTGGGCTGTAAATGAGAATTGGTTAGATCCAAGGCCATGTTCTAGTGGTGGAATTAAAAGATCATTTATTATTACTATTTTTAAAGATTTACTTATTTATTTTAGTGTCAGATTTACAGAGAAGAAGAGGCAGAGAGAGAGAGAGAGAGAGAGAGACCTTCTATCCACTGGGTCATTCCCCAAATGGCTAAAATGGTCAGGGCTGGGCCAGGCTGAAGCCAGGGGTCAGGGGCTTCTTTCCATCTCCCACTTGAATGCAAGAGAACAAGGACTTGGGCCATCTTCTGCTGCTTTCCCAAGCAGGGAACAGGATCAGAAGTGGAGCAGCAGGGCTGGTGTAGGGGTAAAGCTCTAGTGCCTGCAGTGCCAGCATCCCGTATGGGTGCTGGTTTGAGTCCTGGCTGTTCCACTTCCAATCTAGCTCTCTGCTATGGCCTGGGAAAGCAGCAGAAGATGGCCCAAATCCTTGAATTCCCTGCACCCCCGTAGAAGCTCCAGAAGAAGCTCCTGGCTCCTGGCTTTCGATCCATGCAGCTCCAGCCATTATGGCCAATTGAGGAGTGAACCACCAGATGGAAGACTTTCTCTCTCTCTCTCTCTCTCTCTCTCTCTCTGCCTCCCCTTCTCTCTGTGTATAACTGGAGCAACTGGGACACAAATCAATGTCCATATGGGATTCCAGCATTGCAAGAAGTGGCTTTAGTGGCTACACCACAGTGCTGGCTTATTTTAATAATATAAATAAAATAAAATAAAATAAAATAAATAAGCCAAGGAGGCTTATTTTAAAGGGAGGGTTAGATTATGTTGGGCAATTGTTAAAATATCTGAGAACATGTGAAGGGACTGGGCAAGGGAGTCAATGACTTTACAACTGGAAATGATTATTGCAAGGATAGATTTGATATTAGACAGATGGATATCTTTTAGAGGTAAGTTATTTTCTCGAATTCTTACAGCTGAAATTTAGCAACATTCCATGTGATCTAATCAGTCAGAGATTAGTGGCAATCTCAGTTAATTGATGTAGAGGTAATAAACTAGGAACTAAAGTTCATGGACTTCCGTGAAGTTACAAAAGGGAGATTCAACTGGAAGAACCCAATAATTTCAAAAACTGAAAGAACAATTGGCAGAACACACAAGAAACTGTGTGGAATGAACTCAAGTCAATGTCCTGATTCTGGTGGCAGAACTCCAATTTTATACAGTACAGTTTTGTAAGTTATAAAACTAGAATGAAGTTTCCTCTCAAGGGACATTGGATGGGTTAAATGAGATGCTAAATGAAATATCTTTAGCATAGCATTTGTTTCAGAGAACTTGATTACAATTTTGTTTGTTTTCTGCACTTGGGTTATTTTAGCCTAAAGAATATAGAATTGTGAGGATTTCTATTGAACCTGATGAGCATTTGTCGTGTCCATAAGTCATAGATGTGGCCAGTATTTGATGTTGCCCTTGAGTGAAAATGGTACATATAAGTGACTAATGAAAAAAGAAATCCATTCTTTGGAGAAAAGTGATTTTAGGCCAGCACCACGGCTCAATAGGCTAATCCTCCGCCTGCAGAGCCAGCACCCCAGGGTTCTAGTCCCAGCTGGGGTGCTAGATTCTGTCCTGGTTGCCCCTCTTCTAGGCCAGCTCTCTGCTGTGGCCCGGGAGTTTAGTGGAGGATGGCCCAAGTGCTTGGGCCCTGCACCCCATGGGAGACCAGGAGAAGCACCTGGCTCCTGGCTTTGGATCAGCGCAATGTGCCGGCCACAGAGCGCCGGATCATGGTGGCCATTGGAGGGTGAACCAACGGCAAAAGGAAGACCTTTCTCTCTGTCTCTCTCTCTCTCTCTCACTGTCCACTCTGCCTGTCAAAAAAAATTTTAAAAAAGAAAAGTGATTTTAAATGTTGAGAATATCATAGACTGAGCTTAAGCCCTCACTCTTCCTCACAGACAAAATATTCCTGTCCAGGTCTGCAAATATTATTGACAGAGAAATCAAACAACTTTAATAAAAGAAAAGTGGAGCTTCTGTGTCCCATCAAAAGAGTCATTCAGAGACTAAAATCTTTTCTCTGGGTGACTGTGGAATTGACCGAAGTTATTAGATACCTCCCAGTCTTCTCCATCTCTAGGATTGGAAGCTAAGGCTATTCTCTTACAACGTCAATTTCTGGACATTATACTGTACTTTGTGTATACAAAGGGTCACATTAAAGATTATAACCTCTTTATTCCACATAAAAGAAGACTCTCATTCCAATCTCAACTTGTTAACTCTTTACAAATAGCAGGTGTCATACAGGAGTTCAAATGTAGTCCATTCACTCCAGGAACCTTATGGCATTGATCATGTTATTCCTTAACTTCCCCATTTGTGCCCCCTCCCCACCTTCTATGTCAGATGACAAAGAATACATTTGGCGAGTGGCTCTCAGCACTTACAATACACTCTCTTGTAAGGATTGTCCCAGAACCAGTCCCTCCAGACATTCTTAACTCTCAGGCATCCTCCAAATGCTGAAATTTGATTATATTCTCACTCTAGAATGAGTAGGAGCTTATTTGTAATAGTTTCATGCTGGGTTCTATCTTCTGAACACCATGGATGCCCTCTTCGTACTTTTGGGCCTCACAGAGACTGTTGTATAAACAACTCCTTCAACCTGTGTTCCTGGATTATGCCAGACATGTCATAGGCACCCAGTTGTTCTCACCTTTCCCTCCCCCTTTCCTTCTTCTGGGAAGACTTCCCCATGCCATCCCCTTCAACCGATGCAAAACTACACAAGTAAATAAACATGTATGAATCCCAGTGTCAGTCTCAGTCTGGTCTCATATTCCTACATAGTAAATCTATCAAGAGTGCTTGTGAAATCTTCACAGAAATGTCCAGCTAAACTGAGTTCTTGCAATACATTTCTAATTCAAAGTCAGTGGCCCCTACTTTGCAGAAATGCAGTCAAATAAGGACAAGTTTACTTTTCAAAAATAACATTGAGGGTTTTTTTCCTTTTACAAAATAAACCGGCTTCATTTTAAAGTATTTAAAAATTCAGATAAACAAAAAAGAGGAAAGAAAAAGGGAGAGAGAGATAGAGAGAGGAAATAGGGATGGAGGAAGGAAGCCCAGCTGGCCAGTCCAGAAAGATCTACAATGTAATCATCATTACCTTGTCTGAGTTTCATTGGGATTAAATGCAATGCCAAGGAAGAGGCATTGTGGCTTAGCAGGCTAAGCTGATCTTTGGAACACGTAACAGAGTACCTGAGATTCAGTCACACCTCTGCTTCTGATCCTGTTTCCTGGTAACGTGCACCCTGGGAGGCAGCAGATTATGGGCCAAGTACTTAGACCTCTGCTACCCACATAGTAAACTTGGATGGTTTTCTGAACCTTGGTTTCAGCCAGCCCAGCCCCAGCTGTTGCTGGCATTTGGAGAATGAACCAACATATGGAAGAACTTTCTCTGCCACTCCCCCTTCTCTCTGTCACTGAGCCTTTAAAATAAATGAAATAAAAGAAACTTTAAAAATAAAATTCCAGGCATAGAATTATTTAGTACAGGGTCTTAGAAAATCATAGCTATTTTTAAAAAATATTTACTTGTTTGTCTGATAGGCAGATTGGCAGGAAAGGAGACATTTTCCTTCTACTGGTTTACTCCCTACATTACTACAACAGCCAGAGCTGGGTCTAGCCTAAATCAGCAGCCGGACTCCATCCAGGCCTCAAACATGGGTGGCAGGGGCCCACGTATTTTGGCATTCATCTGCTGCCTTTTCTGGCACATAAGTAGGAAGCTGGATTGGAAGCAGAGAAAACAGGTCTTGAACAGCATTCGAAAATGGGATTACCATGGGTTCTACAATGTCCACCCCTCAAAGCTATTTTTATTTGCATTCTTATATTGATGACTATCGTAGTTTACTCTGAAGCCTTGCAAGAAAGGGGATGTGGAATAAAAAAAAAAAAAAAACCTCTTTCAATATCGGAAGAAATACTTCGCAGAAAAAGGGAGTGTGCTCAAGGAAATAAAGTAAAGTTACTGTTTATCAGATGTTGGTCAATGAAGGAAATTGACTCAACCAGCAAGTATGACCTGGAAAACAGGGAGGATACTATACTAGAAATCTTCAAGAAAAAATAGGACAAACAACAGTAGATAAGATTCATCCTGGACAATCTCACCTCCTGTTGTGATGCTTGAATGTCCTTTGTTAATGAACCTCTATGTTGCTTAATAATGATAAATATTTAAGGGGAAAATTTTCTATGGTCACTCAGATCATATTGCTTGATCAGTCTCCTTCTCCATTGATACAGAAACTTGATTCTGGGTGTTCACATGCAAATATGACAGGTTATGAACCCAACACTCTTTCTTAATATTTTAAGATTCTATGAAATTTTTGCTTACTAATATTAATTACAACTGCTAAGACTTCTGGTTTTAGCAAATAATAGTAAGAATAAATGACTTCTTGTGCTCGGTACTCCCTCTCATTAGTAGTGAGGTCATTGCACTAGGCATCTCATTGCCTGGAGACTTAACAGAAGCAGAGAACTTACTGGTACCTGTCCAGTAAACAGCACAGTGTTGGCTATTCCTCAAAATAGCTTGCAAGTATCTATAGTCTGAGTGATGTAGTAGGATATCACCAAGATGTACTTAGCCTTTTCAGGCAAAACATCCAGTTTAAGAGAAACAGATGCTTTAGCCCATGTAAAGCCCTTGCTTACTGTATAACTTGAGCAAATTGTCCTTTCTCCATCTCTAAGCATCATGGTTAACATTGTAGGCTTTGAATCACACTGATCTGGGTCCTAAACCTGACTCTGCTACTCACTAACTCTGTGACATTGGCTGGTTTCCTTAACCTTTCAGAGTTTGAGTTTCTTCACTTCTAAGAAAGCTATTACAGCAATCATTCATTCCCGTAGAAGAATTCCTCTATGACCATTGAAGTCATAATTCATGACCATTAATTGCAATACCATATGCACAGTGCTTAACCAACTGCCTCCTACTTTGTAAGAGCTCAAGAAATAGTCCATTATTATAATAATTAGATAAATACGTCCTAATTCTAGAAAAGCCCTATGGATATCAGCTAGTATCTTACATTCTGCATTATTTGTTGGATCTCTGGTTGCACCACCAGTGTTCTGCCAGTCAATCGAGAAATGGCTATGCCTTTAACAATGAGTAATTTGGATTCTTGTTATGAGTCAGGCATTGAGCAAATTATTGGGATAATCAGAACAGGACAGACTATTTCTTCTTCCTATGGTTCTTAACACAGAGTCATCTTGGATTCCTTCCTACATGATATTCCTACCCAGCCACAGTCGATTCTGTTGCCTCAATACCCCTGATCTCACGTTATCCTTTCTTTCCATCACATTCTAACCAACTCCTCAATTCTTCACCCTCAACTGCTTCATCTGTTACCTGAAAAAAAAAAATACCAATATCCTTATTTTCCCAGATTCTGGCCTCACATTCCTATTGTCACTCTTCACAATTAATCACTACTATTGTTTCACTACAGACATTTTGCTGCCCAGAACAACACTCAAACCCTTTAGTATTTCAAACTCCTTGTTGTTTCTTTCATCATCTGACTCTGTAGACCTCTAACCTGATTTTTGGATTCTTTTTCCCAAGGGAAAGTGGTGGTCACACAAGCCAACTTAAAATTACCTAGTATGCAAATGCTATTTCTTTTTTTTCAACTTTTATTTAATAAATATAAATTTCCAAAGTACAACTTTTGGATTATAGTGGTTTTTCCCTCCATAACCTCCCTCCCACCCACTACCATCTCATTTCCCACTCCCTCTCCCATCCCATTCTTCATCGAGATTCATTTTCAATTATCTTTATATACAGAGATCAACTTAATATATACTAAGTAAAGAGTTCAACAGTTTGCACCCACACTGGCAAGAAAGTGGGGAAAGAGGCACACTAATCCCCTGTTGGTGGGAATGCAAGCTGGTAAAGCGAATGCTAGTTCATGTTTTGTTCCTCTGTGTCATTGAGTATGTAGTTTTCTTTTCTCATAAAGCCCTTCCTTGTTGTCTTCAGGGAAGATTTGCCCCCCAAAATTTATTTCAAATTTCACCACTACCATTACTCATCCTCAAAGTGTTGATTGCTTCATCTTCTGAGCTATCTCTATGCCTAGAACCTATGTCTACATCAGAATTTACCACCATTTTCTTTTGAAATTATTCAGTGATGATCAGCTCAAGTGCTGCCTCCTCTGGGAAGACATTGTCGACAACTCTCTCCTCCCGAAGAATCCCAAAGCCACAAATTTCCACATATTATTTTCTTACAATGTTCTACCATTTAAAATATAGATTACTGTATCCTAAAAATTATTTCTTTTAGTATATCCATAGTTATATAACTATATAACAGACTTTCTCCTATTAAAATCTAAGCAAAAATACATCTCATTGTTTACAAAAACCAAAACATTTACTATCTCAAGGAAATACTGGGTTAATACATACTAACATTTCAAATCTTAAAATGCACTACATTTTATCCCTAGGTTAGGCCTTTTAAGAAGAAAGTTACATCCTTGAACCGTGGTCACTGAGGCCCCCAGAAAATTGTCTTTATGGAACCATGATTTAGCACCATTCTTTCAGTGTTCATCCAGAATGGATGCAATTATCTTGCAAAACATTTTTTGGACTCATTATCAAAGCATCACCGAGAACAACTTCCAATGTATTCCTCAGTGTCTTCAATGTATTATCTCAGAAGTAGGATCCCAGACAGCTATCTACCTGTGCTTTCTCATTCTAGAGGCCAAAAAATGGATATCCTCAGTTTGCCTAGGCTTCCAGGAAACTCAGTAGTAATTTTGGAATTGAATTACTATGGGTTTATTCAGCAAGATTTTTTTTAGGTGTGCTTTTATTTTACCTACCTATTACTAAAGTCCCCTTCTAGCACTTGATATGAAGATTTCCTCACCTACTACTTAAAGAATCTGTGGAAAAGAGGATGAAGCGTGTGGTAGTAAAAGTATCATTCATTTTAGAATCACACAATACTAAGTTTCAATGTCATCTTGGTCAGTTACTAGATGCATAACCTCAATTGCCTCTAGACTCAATTATCCTACCTCAAGAACAGAAAATGGTACACTTCAGGTGTGGTTATAAAGATTGTATATAAAAATGCTATGTAAGAATACTTACCACATTGATTATAATTTTGAAAAGGGTCTTTTTCTATTGTATTTGTGCCTCAACAAGTCCTATTGAAAAGCGGGAAATAAATGTATGAGCAGAATTATGAAGAAATAATAACAAAGGCAATAGTATTGTCATGATAGAGTGTGTAGCAGATGACAAGAATTTGACTTTGGATAGCTGGAAATGTCTTCAAAGAGAAGACATAACAATTGCCTTTCAAGAATGCACGGGATTATATAATATAAAAAGAATAGAAAGGAATGTGCTGGATGGGAAGACTTTAGCAGGAAAGAGTGAAGTGAGAAAATCCAAAGAAAGATTGCACATATATGAACAAAAGCATACCAATACATAATACAATAATAAAAATTCTGAATGTCCTTGCCTATTAAGCTGAGGGCTACTGGGAACAAGCTAAAAAGTTAATTTCTTGGATTATTAAAAAGATAAAAGAATGAAAGCCCATATTTAGAGCATTTCTTTGATTTTTCAAATTTCAAGCAGTTGAAAGTACAGCAATAGAGTCAGGGTGAGCTCTAGGGAAATGCAGGACTACCCCTTCACTGCTCCATAGCTGTGATTCAGATCTATAGAATCATAAATCATAGGAGGAATAGACTCCAAATATGCACATCTGCAGAAGAGAAGAGAAAGATCCAGCATTCGAAGGTAACAGTAGAATGTGGATCAAAATCCACCATATTCCTGACTCCATGTCCATTGCTCTTGCCTTATCTGTACACCAGGTCTCTCCCCATCTCTTGGTCACTGCATCTAATCCCACTTTGTCTGGGTTTGCAGAAGAGAATATTGTTTTAAAAAGCAAATACGTTTTATCTGACACCTCCTGAATCTTGATCCCTCTTAGTGTCAAAATTTATGAAGATCAACAAGGCTGTAAAAGTCTACATCATGTCTGGAGCATGTTTCTTGTTCATTTGGATGACTGTATCTGAAACAACAGAAGAGAGAGTTTCCGAAAGTCTATTGTGAGATCGCCAACTGAATGTTTGGATTCAAATCGATCACACGCAACACTTCAAAATGCTTTCAGCTCAGTATCCAAACATTTGGCTTTTTTATCTACACTAATTCCAAGTTTTATAAAGTTGCCGAAAGCTTATTGTGGACAAATTCATACATAGTTGAAAAAGCCACAACTGAAGTATGTTTCCACTTTTTGGGCAGGACTGAGACGTGGCTTCCAAAGGAAAATGTGTAGGTAGGATGAAGATAAATAATTCTATCCTGGCAATAAAATTTGCAAAAAAAAAAAAAATCTAGGAAGGATGTAAACAATGATGTTTTCTAGTGACGAACAATAGATTTTAGTAGACAGCTGCTCTTCATAAGGGCTGTTAAGAGGAATCCTGAAGCTGAACTCATAAAGCATGGAAGATCACAGTAGATTGATATCTGCTATGAGCATGGAAGCTGTTGGTGGCAAAACATAGACTAGAAATATCCCACCTCTAATCCAACCTAATGCAACCCTCTTCGACTGGAGACAGTGAATGTGGCCAGAGAGAGGAACTAGATATCCTGACATCTTTTTCATGACTCTTGTCATTCTAGTTCAACTTCAAACGTGGCATTTTCCAGTTTGCTAGAGAGGAGCTTCCCTACCTACCCAGTAATAGCTCCAATTGTTTTTTTTTTTTTCTCCCATGAGGCAAAAATACTAAATCCAATAGAATAAAGTTTCCTTCTATTCCAGAAGCATTGGCCAAGGCGGGTCTCGAGAGGTCCATGTGGCCTTGTCACAACATCTCAACTGTTATCCACACTCCCCAAGAAGAATTTGTGAGTTCCTCATAGATGTTCTTAAGTTACAAGGCAAAACCCAACCCTTCTTACTTTTCTTTAAATCATGCTTATTTTCATAAAGAGCAAATAAGACCCAACTTTATATTCATTTTGTGTGTATGTAGGTAACTAATTTCTCCTATAATATAAAGGAAAGTTTTAGAAGCAGGAACCCTGCGTTAACTCAGGATGGAGCCAGCCAGACCATAGACACTTGTAACACAGGAGTGGTCTACAGCAGGTGTGAGTATTTCTGAGCCAGTGAACAGATTAGGAAGGTTTAAAAAGTAGAATCCCCTTTCCTTTTTCTGATCCTCCCAACTGATCAGACCCAAACACTTCTTAGCATTGAAAGCCACAACTGGACAGAAAACGCCCCATTCCTTCTGCTGCTGGCTGTCTCAACCCCTCTTTCTCACTTAGTAGAATATGAGCCAAATGGCTCTGAGCTTTCCCTGTGCTAATTCAGAGCATATTTGAGGCTTTTAGATAAATACACCTCCCTACACATGTGCATGCACTAAAATAAACATCTAATTTGAAAAATTTTTAAAGCAGCAATTTAACTCCAATATCCAGGATCCTCTGTCTTTTCCAAGGAGGGGATAATGGTGAAACCCAAGCTTGTATGGGAATGTCTTAAAATTTTAGATTATACGATTAAAATGGTAGAAAGTATGCAATCAGTGATGGGCCACATAAAACATTACATGTGTTTTGGTGAGGCATTGTCTTTTCTGGGCCTGAATTCCTCCAATACGCATTCTTCCTGTTCTCCAGCATCTTGTCTCAAGTAACAGTTGCTCCTACAGAAATCTGTGTTAACTTTCATTATATCATTGTTTCTGAAGATTATGATCAGATTGCTGACACCACCCCCAAATCTATGACCATAGATGAATCATTTAGCCATGCCTAAGGAATAAATATGGTGACTATAATGTCTACTCAGTAATTTTGAAAGTCAGAAATAAGAGCACATATGAAAATACCTATCTATGTATAATTTTTAGATTTAATACATCTTATTTTTTCTCATATTTCCTTAATTCCTAGCATAAGCCAAACATATGGTGGCTATTCTACAAATTCCAGTTTGAAAGAGGAAGGAACAGGAGATAGAGAAGAAGGAAGGAGAAAGAAGAGACAAGACAGGAAGGGAAGGGAAGAGGAGAGGAGAAGAGAGGAGAGGAGAAGCGGATAAGGGAGGGAGGGAGGAGAGGGGAGGACAGAAGAAAAGAAGGAAGGTGGTAAGGAAGGAAATAAAGAAGAAAATATACAGGCAGAGAAAATGACATTAATAATGCACCCATTAACCCATCAGTTCTTAGGATGCAGTCTGCAACACACTCATGTTTCTATACTGAAACCTTAGTTTCATATGGAGCATTAATTAATTGTGTTGGTTTTCTCCATGGCTTCATGGAGTGCACATTTCTGCAGCAGGGAAGTGAAAACAACTTTCCCATATCCCATCAATTTTTCCAGAATGAGGATGATCTGAGAAACTAGCTCTCTTAAGAGAAGATGCTTTTTTATGTATAACTTGCAGTCTGTAAAATCTAGTCAAGGGAGCTAGCAAGCAAGTGGCATCCCCAAATGGCCAAGAGCATGAGCTCTCAAGCATTAATTATACATGGGGGCCAGGTCATACAGCAGTGTAGCCTCAGGCAAGACATGGATTGCTTTAGGCAGCAGACTCCAATCTCTAAAATAGTGATAACCATAGCTACTTCATCCAAGTGATATTAAGTATATGTGAAATTAGAAATATATAATATTTAGCCCCCAAACTAGCAAGAATATACTCTCAATAGACTGTTAATAATAGAAATACTATTATTATTGTGATGGCTATTGCCAACAGAGATTTACTTATAGTAGAAGTTCAGCAGCAAGAGGGTAATCCTTACCAGGGCATAATCTTACATTGCTGATGGATGCCTCCATTTAATTCACTGAAATTTCCAGTCTTCAAAAGTGATGAGTCATTATAAGGGTTATAAAGACTATGGAGGTTTTCTTATATTTTAACCATAGGGATGAAAATCCATGAGATGAAAAGACAAATTAACAGAAATTTCCATGAGTAGAATAAAGCGTGAATATAACTGTAAATATTAAGAATTGTTTTTGCTGCTCAAAGTAGAGAATTACTTTGCTTAATGAGATGAACAGGATTGAATTCATGAAAAGAGAAGGATGATAGCTCTGGAGGAAAGCATTAAGTTTCCACAAAAACAGTAATGAGTGAAGAAGGAAGGACATTTTAGTCTGAGGAAGTGAAAATGCAAAGATGCATACATTTTTAGGTGTCTACATGGGAAAATAAGCTGAAAATGTCTGCTTGGAACACGAGAGACACGACCTTAGGATGCTCTTAATTCTATAGGCAATGAAGAAGCACTATTTTTCTTTCCTGAGTGGACTATAAATTGTCTAAAAGCAAGCATTTTAATACCTCAAGATTATTATATAATGACTAGCAAATAGCACTCAATAATGGTTTGATTAAGTGGTGGGATGGATGAATGGATGGATGCACAAATGAATGAAATAATGATTGTGAAAGATACATATCCAGCTATTTAAGACTCATCTACTTCTTCATCCATTCATAGCATTTAGTAAACATTAAATAAATTGATAGTCTAACATACTATTTTATTATTTTAACTTGGAAATAATTCTCTCTTTACCATAGCAAGCCCTAGGAAGCCTGGCTTGCCCACTCCATAGAAAGACTAATTTTTTATGTGCTATATTCTACATATTGGAAGTTAATGATTTTTTTCTTAGTCATTTTTGTTGAATCATTGACTTTATTTTGATTACGAGGAGGCCATTTCTTGGAAAATTTGTACCCCTAAAGCTAATTTTTATGTTTCCCCAAGCACAGCAATTGAAGCTGTTCTGCCAGGCTATTAATACTCTAATGGAACTGTTGTGCCCTCTTACAGAAGGGAAGTCAGACGTTGTGCTAAGCTGATTAGAAGTGATGGCATGGAGCATCTTCCTGAGAACGGAAGTCTTGTAACCTCAAATACCAAGGACTATAAATCTCAGCAATGTATAATGGTAATTGGTTTGAAAGGCCTAATCGACACAGAGAACGGAAGCCAAGTGCAGAATGCTCAGGACTAGAAGCTCCAGGCCCCCGCCTCCTTCCAGAAGAAGATGTGTCATTTTCTCCCTCAGTGCTGGGAACAGCAATAAAGGATTTCAAAAGTTGAACCTTACTTACTGTCCAGGCTGAGAGTCCTGCATGATTACTGTTAGACTCTAAAATTTAAGCTCACCTATAGCACATCAATCTGGGAGCTGGTAAAGATATGGATTCCTAATTATCATTTCAAACACATGAGTCAGAATCTGAAGTTGATTCCATGCTGAAACACCATGCAGCTGAAATATCTATTGTCTTACTTGTGAAATCTCAGTTCCCTGCCTTTTTTTAAGATTTATTTATTTAATTGAAAAACAGAGTTACAGAGAAAGAAGGAGAAAGAGCTTCCATTGGCTGGTTCACTCCCCAAATGTCCTGGCTGGACCAGGCTGAAGCCAGGAGCTTCTTCAAAGCACTTGGGCCATATTTCACTGCTCTTCTCTACTATTTTATTATTTTTAGTATTTTTTTGTTTTATTTAATACCATTGGTTGAACTCTTTAATTATTCTTAGGAGTTCCCTGCCTTAATGCTACTGTGAAACAGCTCTGTCCTGGGGCTGGTGCTGTGGCATTATGGTTAAAACCGCCACCTGCAGTGTCGGTGTCCCACATGGGCACTGGTTCCTTTCCCAGCTGCTCCACTTCAAACCAGCTCTCTGCTATGGCCTGGGAAAGCAGTGAAAGATGACCTATTTCCTTGGGCCCTTGCACTTGTGTGGAAGACCCAGAAGAAGCTCCTGGCTCCTGGCTTCGAACAGCACAGCTCCAGCTGTTGCAGCCAACTGGGGAGTGAACCAGCAGATAAAAGATATTCTCTCTCTCTCTCTCTCTCTCTCTCTCTCTCTCTCTCTCTCTCTCTCTCTCTCCTCTCCCCCGCCTCTCTTTCTCTCTGTAACTCTGACTTTCAAATAAATAAATAAATCTTAAAAAAACACCTCTGTCCTTAGAATCAAGTTCAGATTTTGCTTCAGTCAGACATTTACTCATTATTATTATTTTTTTTTACTTATTTATTTTTTTTGACAGGCAGAGTGGACAGTGAGAGAGAGAGACAGAGAGAAAGGTCTTCCTTTGCCGTTGGTGCACCCTCCAATGGCCGCCGCGGACGGTGCGCTGCAGCCGGCGCACCGCGCTCATCCGATGGCAGGAGCCAGGTGCCAGGTGCTTTTCCTGGTCTCCCATGGGGTGCACTCCCGGGCCACAGCAGAGGGCTGGCCTGGAAAAGGGGCAACCAGGACAGAATCCGGCGCCCGGACCGGGACTAGAACCCGGTGTGCCGGCGCCGCAAGGCGGAGGATTAGCCTGTTGAGCCACGGCGCCGGCCCATTTACTCATTATTAATATCATTTTTCTTTATTTGTAAAATTAAGGAAATAACGTATATAAGGCTAGTTTCTCAAATAGATTTACAATGAAATTGCTCTGACATGGTGGAGACTCAACAACAGTTTCATGGACCTGAAACATGGAACTTAACAAAGTATGGGACAGTGATTTAGCTATATGCCCTTTTATTTGAGACTAACGAAATTAAACCTTGAGGGAAGAGGTCATACGACCAAGCTACAGTGAGTTGGACAGACTGGTACTGCATTCTCAATTCTATTGCTTATTGGCTACAGAAGCTTAGACAAATCACTTAGTTTTTCTAAGACTCAACATTTTTATCTTTAAAATGGACACAAATCACCTGTTTCCTATATCTTCTATATTAAAGCCATTTATATAATGTACTTAGTACATGTGTATCCTAATTCATAAAAGCATTGAGAATGCCACAAACTGACTTGAGATTGTAATTACTAAAGCCTCTCATAGCCTTCCTTAGTCATCATCATTAACTTGTGAAAAACTGAAGTTTCTTCAGTCATGTGTAATATTCCATGTCAGCTTACCTTCAAGTTCCCAAGCTACCAATATTCAAACAGTCAGCTACATACACTCCCTAAACCCATTCAGGCAATGACATGATTGGAGTCACTACTGGCAGTAATAATTTATAATTTAGCGACTCTGTAATTTTGAAGACTTAAGTGTAACACGTAAGCTCCACTTTCCTTCTCTGTACAATGGCCATAATTGTACCTATATTAGTCAGGGTAAGCAATGCTCAGTTTTGTACCAGATATACTTTGACATTCTCATGTCATTCTATTGCAGTAAAAGATCATTGCTTAGTCATGTCCTATTCAAATACTACTTGGCTGTGTTTAGGAGTTGTTTATCTAACATTCAGTCTTACAGGTATTCGGTTCCTTTCATCTGGCTCTAGTTTCAATGCCTTATCTCAAAGCTTATTGTAGAAAAGGAAGGGGGACCATGGAAATGAAATATCAGAGACTCAGTGCCTCCACTCAGAAGTGGGCAGAACCACTCATACTGCTCTACTTTTTTCAAGGAGCTTGGAAAAAGTCTTTGGCAGAGGAAACTACTTCCTGTACTACTTCCTGTGTACAAGTATTCATCTCATCTACTGCTATGAAGTTGTGAAGATTAAGTAAAAAATCTGCATGTCAAATGATTAGTGCAGAGCCTGATACAGAGTAAATGATCAATAACTCACTGAAGCCATAATTCATAAAACTACAAGATAAATTTCATCCTCTGATAACAGTAATTATATATTTTAAACAGCAAAATGCCTACCATAATGATCTATCCTGATTTTAATCTGTTTTTCTTTTTTTTTTTTTTTGACAGGCAGAGTGGACAGTGAGAGAGAGAGACAGAGAGAAAGGCCTTCCATTTCCGTTGGTTCACCCCCCTAATGGCCACTGCGCCGGTGCACGGCGTCTATCTGAATCCAGGAGCCAGGTGTTTCTCCTGGTCTCCCATGTGGGTGCATGGCCCAAGGACTTAGGCCATCCTCCACTGCACTCCCGGGCCACAGCAGAGAGTGGACTGGAAGAGGAGCAACCAGGACAGAATCCGGCGCCCCGAGTGGGACTAGAACCTGGTGTGCCAGTGCCGCAGGTGGAGGATTAACCTAGTGAGCCGTGGCGCTGGCTTTAATCTGTTTTTCATTAACTCATTTAACACACATTTATTAAGCACCCACATGAATTGAGTGAGCACACCCTCCCTAAGCCCAGGTATTTTATGGAATGGTGGAGAAAATGAGCATGAACATGCATGGAGTTATATAATTTTTGAATAATATTTAATATATAATTATATAATAAACCTAAGGTAAAATTTTTATTTTACAGAAAAAGAAAAAGACAAAGCACTACAAAAAGAACGTAACTGGAGGGCTGACCTAAGCTGAGGAATTCAAGAACGTCTTCAGTGAGACCTGAAGAATTCATGGAAATTGGCCAAGTAAAGAAATGGGGAACATATTTTAGGCAGAAGGAAAGGATGTGAGCCTCCTCTCCCACTAATGCAGTTCTAGGGAACATTCAGCTTGGACAGCAGACCAGATGGAATGTTCCAAAGCATCATCAGCTTCAAATATAAATAAATACAAGCATCCTGTTAAAAGTGTCTACAAGGAACATTCACAACTTACCAAGAACACATATAACATTCAAGCACTTTAGTAGCCCCAAGGAAGTCACAAATGTTCTTATCCAATTACAAACATTGTTTTTTTTTTTTTCTCTTCTTTGGAATGTTCAATTTTTCTGTTCATATAACTTTTTTTTCAGTCTGATTCAAGCCATTAAATGTGCCTGGAATGGAAATGTTTTTGTGATTTACACTGCCCTTAGATGCATATCCAGTCCTCATCAACTCCCCCAGGGCTCTCAGAATGCAACAATAGCAAGTAGATTCCTCAGCACATGCACATGTACACACACACATGCAAACACGTAAGACAGAGTGGCGTATCACTGGGAGAGGTAAGAGAACCAAGTACTCCTCTGGAATTCTGGCGCTGGTTCCACCACCTGCTGAATGATCTGAACTCTTTAGCACAGCATTAGAATCTGTTTATGATCTGGAACCTGCAAAAGTGTGACAGCTGAGTTCTTTCCATCATTTGCCCCTGCATGTGCCCTCTGTTACAGCCAGAGATATCACCTATAACTCTCTGGCATTTCCATTTTGCATTAATTGTTAAGTTGTTTTCTTTATGTGAGATGGGGCGGGGGGGAGAGAGAGAGAGAGAGATCCTACCTGTTGTTTCAATCACCAAATTGGCCTGATCCAGGCCAAAGCTTGGATCCAGGAACTCAATTCAGGTTTCCCTCATGAAGTGGACATCCACTATGTAAGGTGCTGTCCGTAATCATAGGCCTCTGTCCTTGCCCCTTGCCCCTTGCCCCCAGTCCCAACACACTTAGCTCAACTCCTGCTAGGTCTAGGATCTGAAACATGATTATTAAGTAATAAAATACCTTTTCTAATGATTTGTCCAGTTTGATGGTCAGTTCTTCTCCATGTTGAAATAAAAAAAAATACACTCAGTACTGACCAGCACTGTGGCATAGTGGGTAAAGCTGCTTCCTGCAGTGCTGGCATTTCATATGGGCACTGGTTTAATATCCTGAAGAAACTCCTAACTTCAGATCCGCAAAGCTCCACCTGTTGAGGTCAACTGGGGAGTGAACCAGGGGATGGAAGACCTCTCTCTCTCTCTCTCTCTCTCTCTCTCTCACTACCTCGCCTTCTCACTGTGTAACTCTGACTTTCAGATAAATAAATAAATCTTAAAAAAAAGACATGATTAATATTTTTTTAAAAATTACATTCAGTACTGAGTTCATCAATCCTCCTAGTAAATGAGACATCAAATGCACAATGCTTAGCACAGAGCCTATGCCAAGTAAGTATGAATGAGTGGTTGGGTCAACAAACATCTGATTGCCTAGTATGTTCTGGATCATCTATATAAAAGTATTTCATCTAGTGTACATGTTCTATACATAGTGACATAAATTTACTAATCATAATGTGAATTTTATAGTATCAAGACAAATGTTTGTAACGTTTCTGTTTAATTATAACAATGATTATATGAATAAGACTTTTCATGTTCTTGAATATTGAGAACAATATGGAATGTAAAGTTTGCAAATACTGGAGTTCTGAGCAAGAAGATAGTAGTCTGTTCATGACCAGTTATGAATTCCAGGGTCAGTGAATTTAATACATTTTATATCATTGCAAATGTTTGCTTGACTCCTAGGACAGATTAAAAATTAAAAAAATCCTATGTTTGGCTCAGGAGCTTCCTTCTCTCCTGGCAGTATGCATCAGACTAAATGTCACAAGAATATTTCAGCATATGTGGGTAAATATTTACACTCATTTTAAGCAGATATTCCAAATTCCTTGTTGTTTTTCAACAGATGCCTAAACCTGGTGGTAAAAGTCATGAATAGAACTTTTTCACTCTCACTAAGTGAGAAGGGGATTTTCAAGGATTCTTGCCTCCAGGGTGCTCTATTTTTCTCCCTCCATTCTCTTTGGGTTGAACAGTTGGAAGGGATAATTGGCCCTCTGCCATGGAACTTTCTACCAAGCCACTTCAAATTATTGCTCTTGGTCCCTAAGAGCCAGTAGAAGATTCAGCTGTGAGTTCAGAAAACAAAGTATGAAGAGAAAAAAAGGAAAGAAATCTAGGCTGCTGTATGAATAAGAAATTCTTTGAAAAATGCAATATACATAGTGTTATGGCCTTTGATGCATAGGTATACAAGGACCTAGAATAAATTTCTGATTTTAAGAAGGATGTACAATTAGTATTGGAAGAAAACTGAAATTTGCACTTGTTCTTTGGGGTTGTGGGAAGCAAGAGTAATCAATGGGAGAACATTGCTGAGTAGGAAGGTTGATACTGCACAAAGCTTGAATGATAGACATTTTTGCTTGTACTTACGCTACATTGAAATGCTGCTTTTGTGTGTGTTTGTGTATGTGTATTTTTCCAACAATTTACTTTGCTTTCTAAAATCCCTACCAACTAGAAAACATTCTTTGTGAGAAAGACATAGAGACTTTTGCCAATAGTGCAAAAGAAGTCAGGCAAAGTTTAATCTTAGTCCAACAGGCACAGTGAAGCATAATTGGTGCCATACACTTGCCCTATCCAGAGGCAGATGGACCTGGTTTTATGTCCCAGTATAATTCAGTTATTTACTGCAGGATTCTCAAGGAGTTTGAAGGCAAGGGCTGCCTCCCAGGCTATTGTAGCATTGTGACTCACCATTGATCAAGGGAGATTGTCTGGCTGTGAGTGCTGTGAGTTGTTAGCAGCCTAGACTGACAATTGCTGGTGGATGGAAGGGAATTTATTTTGGCAACAACAGTGACAGCTACACTGGCGTTGAAACCTATTGAAAGACAATTTAGAATTGATGGTTACAAGCACAAGGATAGAGAAATTTATTCTTTGATTTATGCCAACAACGTTCCTAGGCACTGGAGATACTAAGATCAAAGGGATTCATTCAGTATTATGTATCCAAGTACAATCAGGTCAAGAATTTTGGCTAAGGATGGGCAAAGGAGAAAAAGAAAGTGTGCAGAATGTCCTGATACGAAATAACACATGCGTATTTTACAACTGCTAAGTGAGTAGTCTTATGCAAAATATTACAAAGACAACAAAGATGTGTGAGTGTGTCTTCTATCTTTGACAAGATAAACATAGAAAATAACTAAATATAATATAAAGTAAAAAAAAAACCTAATTCCCTGATATTTTCCACCTTTTTCCCAAAGCAAAATAAATTTTAAAATCTATCTTTGCTTAAACTGAATGAAAAAAATAATACAAAACAAAATAGGTAGAACTAAGTGTAATACTGTGCCAAGAACTCTGGGAACTAATTTAATTTAAAATGAACTAAAATGGCATCGTTAGTACCATCAATATTTGTGACTTATAAAAATCATATACATAGAAAGTTGTGGCATACATACTTGTATTTGCCCCAAGGCATATAAAAGGAAGTTATAATAATGGAAACATACAAAGAAGAGAAGTTGAAGGAAGGCATGGGAAAACGTAATTGCTTTTATGAATACTTTGACTAGTTTTCCATGTGCATGTATTTTACCTTAAATTTTTTTTTTGGTAAAAAGATTCCATGTTTTAAAAAATAACAAAAGAAAATCCGTGTTTTAAAAACAAACAAAAAGCAACAGGGAGAAAAATTACTAGAAAAGCCAGGAGAAGGGAGAAATCATCCACTGCAGGAATCATGGAAATCTGAAAATTGGCATTGAAATTAGCAGCTAAATGAGAAAAACATGAAAATATATGAATAGGGAGGAAAAGTGTCTTAAATAAAGGGAATGATTAAAGTAAATATAAGGCAAAAATTTTTCCCAAAAATTTTTCTACAAATTTTGATTGTCAAGCAGTTAAATTGTGCTGGAGTAGCATAGAAAAACAGAGAAGTCATATGAAAAGAGCTTACAGAAGTAATCTGGACATAGAGGACCTACAAAATGAAGTAATTAAGAATCTGAGGCCGGCGCTGCTCCTCAATAGGCTAATCCTCCGCCTTGCGGTGCCGGCACACCAGGTTCTAGTCCCGGTCAGGGCGCCGGATTCTGTCCCGGTTGCCCCTCTTCCAGATCAGCTCTCTGCTGTGGCCCGGGAGTGCAGTGGAGGATGGCCCAACTGCTTGGGCCCTGCACCCCATGGGAGACCTGGAGAAGCACCTGGCTTCTGCCTTCGGATCAGTGCAGTGCACAGGCCACAGCGTGCTGGCCACGGCGGCCATTGGAGGGTGAACCAACGGCAAAAGAAAGACCTTTCTCTCTGTCTCTCTCTCTCACTGTCCACTCTGCCTGTCAAAAAAAAAAAAAAATCTGAGACTTGATATACAAAACAATTTGTATCCTCAAGAGGATTCTGAAGAGTAAATTCAAATAGTTCCCATGGGTGCAGTGAGAAGTCAATATGGTATTGTATGATCTTAACCCTACTTCCCCCAAAAACAGTGCTTGTTCCAAAGGCTAATTGCCAATACTTAATTTGGGCAGATGCAATCCAGGGAATCATGAATGCTAAGGAGGAAAGTGAGGGGTGGGAGAGTACACAATGCAAAGTTATCAGTTGCTATATTGCCCACTGTTTTCTGATGAAACATAGAGATCCATAGCTATACTATGACAGGGACTCATTTGGTCATATGTGACACTCCGGGCAGGTTGTATAGAGAATTCAGCCTTCAGAACATGAGACAGAGAAAGGAAAAGATTTCATTTGCCTGCCTTCTGTTTTTCACATTGAATGCTTGGATGTAGAAAAAATGAAGGAAAAAAATGACATGTAGTTTATCAGTTTGGCTTTGCATCTGAGGGATGGGTGACTGACCTTCCTAGAGAATATGCTAGTCAGCCCCAGAGAAGTCATGAAGACCTCAGACAATGAGATTGACCATTGTATTGTAAAGGTAATTCTTGTGATTATGGAGGATAAAATGTCTTGCTATCTGGCATTTGCAAGCTGTAAGGAAACTCCATAGTATAATTCAGTTACAACCAAATACCTAAAAAAAAAACCATTGGTGTAACTCCCAATCCAAGTCTGAAGTCCAGAAAAACCAGTGAAATGGAGTAGGGAGCTGGAGAACAGAGGTGGCATTAGTTGAAGTACTGGAGTCCAAAAGCCCAAGAATAAGTATCTATAATGTCCAGTGCAAAAGAAAATGTATGTTTTAGTTGAAGAAGATAGAAGGAACTTTATTTCTCTACTATTTTGTCCTATTGGTCCTTCAATATGTTGATGATCCCCATCCACATAGGTGAGATCTTCGTTAATTCAAATGCAGCATCCTCAAGGACATACCCATAAATAACATTTTACTAGCTAACTTGGCAACCTTCTTAACTAAATAAGGTAGAAAAAAATTAATCATGGAAGCAAACTTATGAACCACGCTTGCGGAGGAATAGTGGTGATAGAGTTGGTACCAGCAATTGAGGTCCAGGAGAAAGTAACACTAAGAAAGTCTAATACGATACAGAAGTCCAAAACAGCATGCACAGAATTAAGCACAGTATCTGTCTTATGAAAAGCACTTATTTATTATAATTTCTCTTTGTTATCAAAGTTTATAAAATTATTATCTCCATGAAAAAGAAATTAGATTGGAAGGAGGATAATGAATCTCTCTGCAAATGTTAAAATAAACATAAGGTATATCGGGATTGCAAAGTGTATGGACATGAAGTCTGCGAGAGACAACCTGTATATACTGTGGAGTACAGTGTATGGTACAAAGGAAGCACTGAATAAGCACTGGTTTATACATGAAATATTTGTTGATTGAATGGATAAGTGAACAATGAAAGTCAATCTTCGATGAATCTAAAATTCTAGAATATTAGAGCTGGAAGAAATTTTAGAGACTGGTTACTCCAAATTCCTCTTTTCATAGAAAGCAACATTGAGGCTCATGGAGGCAAAATTACTTTTCTAAGATCCAACAATCAACTAATAGCTGGAATTCAAGGGGGATTAATAATTTCTTAATTTTTTAATCTAATTCTCTATTGATAGTATTTTAGTAATGCAAAGAATATAATAAATGATAGTGATAGAAGGCATCATTTCTGAAAATTGTCTGTTTTTCATCTATTTGAAATACATAGTGACAGTGAGAGAGAGAGAAGAGAGAGAGATATGACTTCTGTCTACTATTTCACATCCCAAATGCCCACAACCGTCAGAGCCAGACCACTGCCAGATAGAGAAACTCCATCTGAGTCTCTCATGCAAAGGGAGGGACCAAGTACTTGAGCCATCATCTGCTGCCTCCCAGGATGTACATTACTAGGAAAATGGGTTGGAAGCAGAGGAGCTGGGACTTGAACTAGGCACTCCAATGTGGAATGCAGGCATCACAAACAGTGGCTTAACCCACTCTAAGAGATATCACTTCTGTAGTACATAGAATGTGTCAACTACTTTGCGCATCTGCGAACTATGCCCATTTAACACAGAGGGAAACTATCGTTTCAAGCGATGAAGTGCCCTGCACAGTTATTGAAGCATAGAGTCAGAAATCAAACACAAATCTCACTTTATGTGATGTTATAATCTGTAAACACTGGTCATGCTTAATGATGAATGCCCTGTCTTATCCTGGCAGTATTCATGTGAAGAGAGGAGATGGAAGCCCCTTCATGTTTAACAAGACAGAGAGGCACAGACAGAAAACAAGTAAAGTGCCATGGACTAGCAGAAAATTTAAAACCAAGATTCCTGCCTCCCCCACCTGCTGAATTAGCCTTTTTTTTTTTTTACAAGAAAAAGTCCCTTCTGGGAAAGACTCACTCAGCTCCAGATACTTTTCCAAGACATTCTTGGAGCTGAGGCTAGCATATCCAATTTGGCAGTGTGAAGTGTGATTTTAATTAGGCCATTTCCCTCTGGGGCCTGGGAGCTCTGCTGGCTAAACTTCATAAAGGAGTCTGTGGGTGGGCAGTGTACAAGGAGCTCAGAGGTGAGGAGCATTCAGGACAAGCCTCCCAGAGGGGCCTGGCTGTCGGTTTGTGAAATTTCCCTTATTCCTTCCTCCTCTTAAAGTAATTGTAAATCGCTATACCCAGGGAGAGATGTGGCCTCCCTTGGATAGAAAATGACTTTGGAGCTTTTGGAACAGAGCCAGCTAATTTCCAGGGCATTTGTTGTCAGCCACAGGGCTCCTCTGTAGACTGGTCACTCAATTCAGACAGGTGTCCACCTACCTTACTGCATAGAACTCCTTTGGGGCCAAAAGAAATGGACCATGCTACTACCCAAATGAAAAGTTCATGTTCCTCCCATTCATGAAATAGGGTAGTCCCAACCTTCTCTGTCCAACATATCTGTTGATTTAAGACTTTTTGACTTACATATTGGAGAACCATGAATAGATACATTTCAAGCTGATGACAATACCTCTTCCAAAGTGAAGGACAAGGTTGCACGGCTGGGTTTGTGTGTGGGCCTGACACTCAGGAATGGCGTCTAAAAACTACCCAGAGACAGGAAACCAAGTAGATCTAAGAGAACCTATGACCTGAAAGAAAACCCAGGGAGCCCTCCTATGAGTCTTTCTTGGTTCATCATCTTCCTTTGAAAACTGGTTTCACATCTCATTTTAAAATAATGAAGAAATTTCTGAAATGTAAATCCAATCACATTATATTTCTGCTTTAAGCCATTCTAATCTCTAGTGTACTTGGATAAAGACCCTGCTATTGGACCAAGCTTTTCATGCTCTGACCCTCATGTAGCTCTCCAGTTTATTTTGCTGCACACCATTCCTCACTGTAGTACCCTGTGAGGCTTATCCCTCACTATCAGTGGAATCTCCTTCCCTTCATCCCCAACATTCGTCCTGCACTTGCTTGGCTAAATTATGCCTATTCCCCATACCTCAAATTAAGAGTTATCTTCTCTGAAAAGCATTCTCTAAGTACTCCTTCTCCTGCCTATTGACAAAGCTGGAAGGCCCAACCATGCCTTTCCATAAAGACTTGTCCTGACATCTATTTTAGCACTTAGCATGCTATATTGTAAGTTCCTGATTAATTTTCTTTACCCCATTAAACTGTAAAGTCTGTGAGACCAAAGACCAGGCTTGTGTTTTGTTTATCATTATAGCCCTAATTCAGTGCCAGGCATATTGTAGGCATGCAATAAATATTTGTTGAATTAACGAATGAGACCCCAAGGGCATCTTGTTAAACATTTAATGATCTTTGTCATTTCCTGTGGATTAAATACTCCTCTCGAAAATATGCAGAATCTGGAGGACTGGTACAGCTTTTCATCAATAAATTCCAAGTAGACAATAAGAACTGCTGGTGGTAAACACTAGGTATTTGGTAACATTTTTGAGTTTTTGTAAAATATTGGCATTAAGTATGAGTAGATCACATGTGGGAATATTGAATTAGATCAGTGTTCCTGTTTATGTGATTGCTCAAAGAACACACATAATCACATCAATCTGATTCCATTTATTTGGGTTTGTGTAAACATAGCTAAGGGCCTAGAACTTAGGAATGCTGGTAGAAATTAATCTAGACTTATTCAGGAGTTCATGTAACTGAGCCACCAGGAACACAATTGAAATTCAATGTTTTTCAAAGAAGGAAGTTGTTGAATTGAGCATAGTAAAATAATTCAGCAAGGTTTAGAACCAGGGTAGAGTGAAGAGGAGAATGTGGCTAGATTTTGTAGGTGAAATAAAGCATTAAGAACTACTGAGAGAGATAGGAATTATTCAGAAATAAATTTCATAATGTTATCTTTCCACTCTGTGCAGCATTCTATGCTTTATGGTTCATGGCAAGACTCCAAAGGCCCTAGGCAAGCTCAAAGTTGATTTAAGGCCAGATGTCCATCAGTGTTAACTAGGATAACAGAATGCATCATGTTCATATGAAGATGTTTGCAGAACTAAATACGTCATGTAGGAATTCCTATCCATCAAAGTTCTGACACTTGACTTCTGTTCTAGTTAAGCTTCTCTGGAGGGGCATAATTGATATCATGCATACACACACACACACACACACACACACGTGAGGGATCTCAAAAAGCTCATGGAAAATGCATATTAGAAAACTATACACGTATTTATTTAATTTTTGCAAACATAAACTTATCTTAATTACTTGTTACCATGAACTTTTTGAAGTTCCCATGAATTGGCTTTGTGTATGTGGAGAGAGAGAGTGAGAGAAGAAATTGTTTAGAGGAATTGTTTCACTCAATCACAGAGGATGAGAAATCTCATGAGGGGCTACCTGAAAGCAGTAGAACCAAGGACGTTGGTAAGATAGGTCCATCAGAAGGTGTAGTAAACAAGTGGTGTAGTTCTCAGTCCAAGGCTCAAGTTCAAAGATCTCAGGGCACCACTGATATGAGTTCTGTACACAAAGGCTTGGAATCTTTGTGTCTAGAAAGAACCCGGAATCCTGACATCCAACAACTGAAGAAAGGAATTCTGACTCCATTAGAGAGAGAAAGAAGTTGTTCATCTTCCTCATTTGTGTTCCTTCTGTGCCCCCGGCTAATTGAATGATCTGCCTTTGTGCAGATTGAAGATGTATCTTTGACTGTTAACCCACATTCTCAAATGCCAATATCCTCTAGAAACACCTTCATAGCAAAACATGGGTCAGTCCAATAATTTGATGAAATTCCACCTACCTGGATTTCTGAGAAGAAAAAGTTGTTCTTGCTTAATGAAGCATTGTACATGATTAATGCTCTACCAGCTTTCTGGGTAACCCTTAATCCAATCAAGCTGACTCTCAAAATAACTGTCACACCTTCTAAACTCAAATTATCACCATGTCTAGGTTGTCTCTCTCACTTGCTTCTTTTCTGATACATAATTTTTCATCAGAAAGAGGAATAAAATTTACAGTAACCTGCTATCTTTTTATAGACATTCTTCCTGCCACCTCAAATTACAACTTAATAGTAGTTTCTCATTAAAAGGACAACTTTTCTATTTTCTAGTACAGATGTCTATCAATATCCATGCGTATTGGTTCCATGGAAACCAAAATCCTATGGATATTGAAATCTTTTATACAAAATGACATAGTAGTTGTATACACCTTATACATATCCAACCATATACTTTAAACCATATATAGATTATTTACACTATCCAATACAATGTAGATTCTATGTAAATAGCTGTTGTGTGTTTAGGGAATGACGAAAAGAAAAGAAGCCCATATATATTCGAAAAGAGCTAATTATTTTTCCAAATTTTTAAAGATTTATTTATTTGAAAGAGCTACAGAGGGAAAGACACACACACACACACACACACACACACACAGAGAGAGAGAGAGAGAGAGAGAGAGAGAGAGAAACATCTTCCATCTTCAAATGGCCATAATGGCCAGGGCTGGGCCTGGCAAAAGCCAGAAACAAGAACTTCATCCACATCTCCCACATAGGTGCAGGGGCCCAAGCACTTGGGCCATTTTCCACTGCTTCCTCATGCCATCAACAGGGAGCTGTATCAGAATTGGAGCAGCTAGGACATGAACTTATATACGGGACTGGCATTGTGGAAAAGTGGGCAAACCTGCTACCTGCAATGCCAGTTTCCATGTAGATACCGGTTTATGTCCTGACTGTTCTACTTCCAATCAAGCTCCCTGCTAATGGCCTGGAAAACGAAGCAGAAATGGCCTAAATTCTTGAACCCCTGCCACCAATGTGGGAGGCCTAGATGAAGCTCCTGGGTCCTGGTTTCAATCTGGTTCAGCCCTAACCACCGTGGCCATCTGGGGACTGAACTAGCAGATAAAAAATCTCTCCATCTGTCTCGCTGTATCTCTTTCTAACTCTGATTTTCAAATAAATAAATAAGTGTATTTTAGAAAAGCCACATGTGCAACTATGGATTTTAAAAAGATATCTGGCTACATGGAATATGTTGAAAGGAAGTAAGATATGAGATGATGAAGCTAAAAAGTATATATTACAAAACTGTGTTTTAAAATGATGGCTGCTGGCATTGGAGATAGAGAGAAGAGTACGGAAGTAAAATTGACAAGACTTGATCATTGTTCCAGGCTCTTACCTCCAACAGATGGACGTTTTCAAAGTCTGCAATTTTGTCTACCCATCTTTAAATTTGCAAACACCTAGATCAGTCATCAAGAAGATAATACTACATGTTTATTGAAACCATGCAAGAAAGCATCACTTAATTCTAGTTAAACTATTGTCCAGAATTAAATATTTTTTGTTTCCTTTTAGCAGTAGCTCAGGTCACAACTGGAGGAATTTGTGTTAGACCTTATTCATAAGATTTTCTGTAAGATATTTTACATCTGTTTTCCTAATTGTCTCTTTTTTTAAAAAAAGATTATTTGTTTGTTTATGTGAGAGGTAGAGTTACAGAGAGAGAGAGAGAGAGAGAGAGAGAGAGAGAGTGCAGTACAGACAGAAAGGTCTTCCACCTACTGGTTCACTCACCAAATAGCCTCAACGGCTGGAGCTACACTGATCCAAAGCCAGGAGCCAGGAGCCAAGAGCTTGTTCTGGGTCTCCTACACAGGTGCAGGGGCCCAAGTGCTAGGGCCATCTTCCACTGCTTTCCCAGGCCATAGCAGAGAGCTGGCTGAGAAGAGCAGCAGCCAGGGACACAAACTGATCAGCACCCATATGGAATGCTGAAACTGAAGGCAGAGGCTTAGCCGCCACAGTGCCGCCCCCCCCCCCAATTGTCCTTTAATGCTTTGGAAATAACCAGTGTGGGAAAGTCAGTTCTGATAAGAACAGATACTACACTTGATCTTAGCCAAAAGGCAGAGAAGTGATGAAAAGTCAGCTCTAATCTCTAAACACCTACTTCTACATTTTAAAAATGAGAATAATAATAGTAATACTTGATGGAATATTTAATAAATGTGGGACTGAAAGACCTGATTTGGTCTAGGTATTTCCTGAGGAAGCTTCCAGTTTTGGTCGTTCTCTCATCCTAGTCTTTCCATTGTAAATTTTGTTTCTCTTTGTTATAGTCCTTTCTAATCCTGTGCTCGTACCTCCAGTTTTATCCTCATCTCTACCAATGTCTGGTCACAATAAGTTTTTCATACATTTGTAATGAATAAAATAATTAATTCCCAATTACAGGTCACATCCAGCATTGTGGGGATGCAAATAGCCCTCCCTATCCCTTTTCTGAAGGTTATAACTAGGCTGAACTTTGCTTTTGATCTTTGGATTAAACAGAGAGGGCCAACAGTAACAGCAACAGCCCAGTTATGCCCATATTTGGGAGAGCATGTCTCTCAGACATACAGGCTTCTATGAGCAAGAGTCACAAGCTATCATGTTTTGGTGAGTCACAAATGTCTTCATCTTTTTCAACCAGTTTCAAAAAAATGAGAAAGTGGCTTTAATCCATGAAAGAATACATTCTATCATAGGAAAGACACAGAAGTGTTATACAGCATCTTAGAAAAACAGACTTATAAATATATAAAATAAAGCAAAACTGCATTATCATCCAGCAGCCAGGTTTTTTTTTTTTTTTTTGTCCTTTCAAAGTATAATTTCTTACTTAGTAAGTCCTTTATTTTATTCGGAAATTGAATAGTTGTAACTAACCCAATGGATTGTGCTTTGTAAATATTGGCCTCCTACAAATCAATTTCGCTTCCTTCTCGCTAATGGTGCCATGGTTCAGCCTAGTAAGACAGTCAGTTGACAACTGTTTTCTGGATTCCTAAAGGGATCTCTCTCAGCAGCACATTAAGTGACAATGGCTAGGAGGTTGATGACTGAGGAATGAGAGGGGGAGTGTCTACTGTTAGTGTAGTTGCTGGTTTATTGAAGCTGGCAGAAGTACTACTGCCATTGTTGAACTCTGCAAAATCTTTTACGCAAGCCAGAATCTGTGTCTGTAAATCTATTCCTGTGATCAAATCAGATTTTACTAACTAAAATAAATATTTCAACATGGTATATCACCCATTGTTCATTTTATTTTTTAAAAGATTTATTTTATTTGAATGTTAGAGTTACAGAGAGAGAGAAGGAGAGGCAGAGAGAGAGGGAGGTCTTCCATCCACTGGTTCACTCTCCAATTGGCCACAATGACTGAAGCTGTGCCAATCCAAAGCCAGGATCCAGGAGCTTCCTCCGGGTCTTCCCACGTGGGTGCAGAGGTCCAAGGACTTGAGTCATCTTCTACTGCTTTCCCAGGCCATAGCAGAGAGCTGGATCAGAAGTGGAGCAGCCAGGACTCGAACTGGCTCCCATATGGGATGTCAGCACTGCAAGAGGCGGCTTTAGCCACTAAGCCACAGTGCTGGCCCCTCCCATTATTTATTACAATGAAGAAATCTGTTGTGATTCTATGAAGGTTTCTTATGCCTTGGGAACTTTGCAATTCATTTTTATTTTAAAAGAGACAGTTGTGGGTCCAGCGCTATGGCAGTAGCCTGAGCTTTCATCTGAGGACACTGCATCCCATGTGTGTGCCAGTTCATTGTCCTAGCTGCTCCTCTTACATTCCAGCTCTCTGCTAGGGCCTGGGAGGATAGAAGAGGATGGCTCAAGTGCTTGGGCCCCTGCACCCATGTGAGTGACAAGGGGAAGCTCCTGGCTCCTGCCTTTGGATAGTCCTAGAATGGCTGTTGGAGCCATTTGGGAAATGAACCAGTGAATGAAAGATCTTTCTGTTTCTCCCTCTCTGTTTGTAGCTCTCTTTCTCAAATACAAAAGTAAAACTTTTGTATTATGAGAAAGAGAGAGTGATGGAGGATGGGAAGAAAAAAATTTAGCATAATTCATGAAAAATCTGAATTATTCCATTTAATTGATATAGGTATCAATTTTTAAAGATTATTATAAAGCACTACATTATATACAAAGATTTTGTATTTCAAAATTTACTTTATATGAGTGAAGTTAAACATCTTTTCATTTGATTGTTATTTATAACCCTTGCCTATTTTCATCCTGGAATATAGTCTTTTTGGTTTTTAGTTTTTATTTATTTATTTTTATTTATTGAACTCTTTTATTTAATAGAAACATTAAGCCTTTGACTATAATGTACATATTAAAAATACATTGTCTTGGATATTTTTTACGAAAATAAAAAATAAAAAAACATTTTTATAAGGCAGCCATCCATTTTAATATTGGATTATCACTATTGGAATGGCAGCCACTTTTTAATCCATCATTTTTGTTTTACATTTTGGTTGTAGAATTTTCTTTTGACACCTTTCTTTACAGAAAATAGGAGTTGTATCTTTTTTACCTACACACAAACACATATATCCTCTAATGATGATATAAGAATAGTTATATTATGAATTCTAATTTAAATGCCTAAAACATTCAAATGAGTCCCCGGTATATCCTGATAAAAGATCTTACCTCTGAACAAGCTTTATTCTACTGGATAAAATTGTGTCTACTACTTACATAGTTATAGCTATGTGAATATCACCTTTCATTGAATGCTATTATTTGAATGTGTTCCATCCAAAATATAGGTGTTGTCAACATTATTCAGAAATTAGTCTTTTCAGTGATGATAAAACTCTTTAACAAGAGTTTATGCACTACTGTAATCTCTAATGCTTTTGGCTCCCACCATGTGAGGATATGGCATTCCTCCCTCCAGAATATGCAGCCCTCACCAGATAAGTGAACCTGATCTTGCCTCAGTTTTGAACATCTAAGCCTCCAGAACTATGAGAAATAAATTTATACCCACTATAGCTTACCGAGTTTCAAGTATTTTGTTACTGCACCACAAGTACAATAAGGCACCAAGGCACCAGTTTTGTTTTGTTACTTGACAGGTAGAGTTACAGACAGTGAGAGAAAGAGAGAGACAGAGACAGGGAGAGAGAGACAGAGAGAGACAGAGGGAAAGGTCTTCCTTCTGTTGGTTCACTCCCCAAATGGCCACTATGGCTGGCACTGTGTCGATCTACAGCCAGGAGCCAGGTGCTTCTTCCTGGTCTCCCACGCGGGTGCGGGGCCCAAGCACTTGGGCCAACCTCTACTGCCCTCTTGGGCCACAGCAGAGAGCTGGACTGGAAGAGGAGCAACTGGGACTAGAACCTGGTGCCCTTATGGGATGCCAGTGCCGCAGGCAGAGGATTAACCAAGTGAGCCACGGCACAGGCCCCAAGGCACCAGTTTTTAAGTACAATTACTCTGATGTTTTAGTACAGTCTGTGTGTTTTTGTTGGAGTTAATAGTTGCCTCATTTAAAATTTTGCTTAGTTTTTAAAATACCAACCATTAAAATGACCTGGATTAGGCAAAATTTCTCAGAGAAACAGGACCCCACAGGGGTATAAAGATACAGAGATAAATGAGAGATTGACTCATTCAAATAGGGAAACTGAGAAGTATGAAAATCTGTCTTCTGCAAGCAGAAGGCAAGGAAAGCCAGTGATGTAGATCCACTCCACATCTGAGGGCCTGACAACTAGGAAAGCCTATAGAGTGAATCTCAGTCCAAAACCCCAGCCTGAGACCAGCAGTGAAAGTGTCTACGGGCAAGAGAAGATGATGGTCCAGCTCACCTGGAGGCGATTCACCTTTCCTTCTCCTTTTTGTTCTATTCAAACCCTCAACAGGTTGGATCATGCCCACCCCATTAGTAAAGTCAATCTTGTTTACTTAGTCTACTAACTCAAGCACTGGCCTCCACAAACCCTTACAAACATATCTAGAAGTGTTTTATTAGCTATCTGAGTTCTCTTAGCAAGTCAAATCTACCCTTAAAATTAAACATCACTCCTTCATTTTTCTTCCAGGAAAAGTCCTTCTAGTGTGATCAAGACCAGTACTTGTTCTGGAGACTAGCACTGTGGTGCGGTGGGTTAAGCCACTGCTGGAGATGCTAGTATTCCATGTCAAAGTACTTGTGCTAGACCTGGCTACCCTGCTTCCCATCCAACTTCCTACTAACGTAACTGTGAAGGGAGTGGAAGATAGCTCAAGTACTTGAGCCTTTGCCATTCATGGAAGACCAGGGTAGAGCTCATGACTCCTGGTTTAGCCTGGCCCATACCTGGCTGTTGAAAACATTGAATGAGTGAATCAAGGGATAGACAATCCCTCTGTGTGTCTCTCTGTTTCTATGTCTTCAAGTAAATAAGTAAATAAATAAATCCTTAAATAAGACAGTAGCTATCCAATCAATTGTATTTCTTTTTAACTCATTTTTTCTACTCATTTTTTTCTCTGCTGTTTCCTAAGTTTTTAAATTATGTGTTACTCTGAGATTTTTTAGCTCCATGACTCTGGTGATTTAAATTCTCTTCTATTTTTGGAATTCAAGTTCCATGAGTTTTTGGTTTACTATTCCTTGGCTTAATTCCTCATTTTGCAGAATATTCTCCTAAATATTTTTGGAAAAATATGGATAAAAGGTAAAATTCTTCAAGATCATGACTGCCAAATCATGCCTTTATAACAAAGAACATGTATGTATAATTCGTATATAGACATTCAGGTTGCAAACACGTCTTCTAAGATTTTTAAAGCATTATATAATTGTCTTCTAATGTCTAGTGTTGTTAAAAATAAGAGAAATATGTTGATGAAATTATCTTTTCCTATATTTTGTATGTACTCTTTATTTGCTGGAACTTTTATAATGATCTTTTTTATGTGGGGGTCTCTTTTGGTTTATTACAAGAGTCAGCAAATTTTTCCTTTCCTGGACAGTACATACTACATCTTCTGTAACCCATAAGTCCTTGTTCTCAATTACTCAACTCTACCATTGTAGTGTGAAAATGCCCATAGATAATACTAAAGTGTAAAGTTTCCAATGAAACTTTATTTGGAAAACATAGATGATAGCCTATATTTGATCTACAGACCATAACTTGCCATACCTAAACTACTGTATTATGGATCCAGCATCCCTTTTAACATAACAATTTTTCAAATTAGGAAGAGTTGTGGTCTTTCTATATTTTTCTTTCTTTCTTTTGGTTTGTCCACCATTTCTGGAATTACTATTGAGCAGATAATGGTGTATATATTGATTTTATTTACTTTTCTTTTTCATGTTTTTATATTTTTACTCTTCTATTTCTTCAGATGTATTAATAAGGTTCTTCAATGAAGCAATCAGTACGATGTGCATCTGCATCTATTGATCCATCTATCATCTATCTATCCATCATCTATCATCTGTCGATCAGATATGCATTGCAGGAGAATAGGCACCGTACTTAGGAGAGTTGATTTTGCAGTTTAAGTCTGAAGCACGGCAGACTTAGAGAAGTCAGTCATGCAGATGAAGTGTAAAGGCAGTCTACTGATTTTTTGTTTTTTTTTTACTTTGGGAATGATCAGTACTTTTTGTGTTATTCAGGCCTTCGATTACTTGGATGAAGCCTGTGCACATTCGGCAGATAAGTTAATTTCACTGATTAAAATGTTAGTCTCATCCAAAACACCCTCTCAGAAACACACAGAATAATGTTTGAACAGATATTTAGGCACTCTATGACCCAGTCAACTGACAAATAAATTAACCAACACATGTTTCTCCTATCTCATCTATTTAATTTTTTAGTATGTTATGATGTATTTCAAGTTCAGGAGCTACTTTTTATTCTCTGAGTATTCTTCTTTAATGAAATCTTGTCTAGGTATTTATTAGTTTGCTTTTATTAGGATTACATTGATATCATGATATACAAAGCAGTCTTCAAATATTTAATGGATTTTATGAAAAAATTGTGCATGGATTTTAAAACAAATGGTATCAATGCAAACCTATTTTTTAATGCCATTTTTCCATAAGATTTTTGAAGAACCTTCATTTTGTCTAATTTCTGTGAAAATAGTACACTTACTTATCTTTATCTTTCTTGCTTTCTTCTTATCTCTACACATTTTCGATTTTCTTTGGGCTTCTATTTTCAGTTTTTTAGCTTATCAATTTTTTAAAAGATTTATTTATTTATTTATTTGAAAGGCAGATTTACAGAATGGCAGAGGTAGAGGAAGGGAGAGAGAGAGAGAGGTCTTCCATCCGCTGCCCATTGTTGAGATATTCTGATTGGTGGGCATTCTGAATGTTACTAATACCATGACTTGGTCATATTATCTGGGGTTCCCTCAAGAGCCAGTATTTATACATTTGCAGGCTACACAAATTTCTTAGAAAGATATTATCAGTTCTGCTGATATGGTTTTTATCCTGAAGGAATTTAAATTGCAATACTTGTGTTCTCCAAAGCATTTGGGTTTCAGCATCCTCCCCATGGGTGACACATTTTCCACTTGTCCATCTGCTCCCCAGCTTCCTACTACTTATTTACGCCTTCTTTTTTCTTTGGGTACTTCTCTACTTACAAAATGCTTATTAATTGACAGTAATAATAAATGAATGTCAGAAAGAACCAAAGAAGAATATAGAATCTTAATATACTATGCTTAAATAGAAAACAATAATACACTTTTTCCCTCTGTATCCCACATATTTTTATACACATCATAAATAAGGAAGGAGCAAATGAGATATATTCGATTTTTTAAAAATACCTATTATATTAATGATGAATAATTAGTAAATTAAGAAACAAATGCACAAAGTGATCTTAGGTAACAATAAATATTACTAAAAAAGACAAAGCAAGGTGAGAAGTAACAAGGTAACTGGTAATGACTCTATGTAGAAAAGTGATCAGAAAACCTTTCTGTGAAGAGGTGACATTTTTAAATGCCCAAGTTATGTTAGGAAATGAGGCAAGTTGGAAATCAGGGAAACATATTTCCATTTAGAAAGATCAACAAACACAGAGGACCTGTGGCAAGAATAAACTTAATTGATGTTCAAAACAGCAAGATCAAAGTCTAATTGGTTTAGGCTCTTAGAAGATAGAAGGTAAGGAAGTGAAAATAGTGAACATAAATAATCTTTTGAGAATTTACTTTAAAGAAATATAGAAAAATCAGTTGATAACTGAAGGAAGCAATGGGTCAAAGAAGGTGGCACGATTTAGTTTGCCAGGAAGCAGACATTCAGATATAGATTGGCATGTAGGAAGTTTACTAGGATGTGATTTTAGAATAAACATTGTGAATGGGAAAGTAATATTGGGAAGAGCAAGAACTAATGTGTCAAAGAAAAAATCATAATGGAATTTAAAAAATATCTTGAGACAAACAATAGAATCACAATATACCAAAACCTATGAGATGCAGCAAAAGTAGATGTAAGAGGTAACTGTATAGCAATAAATTGCCACATATAAAAAGAATAAAGTTCTCAAATTAATAGACCAAATAACTAGAAAAGAAATTCTAAGGAAGAAATATGGCATTTGGGGCAGTACACTTACTGATTTAAAATCATTACAGGCAGCCAAGATAGTAGCTAAGTAGTAATATCCAATGAACATCTCTCTGCAGAGACACCAATTTGAGCAGCTGTTCATACACTAAGTCACCTTACATGAACTGCAAAAGTTAGGTGAGAAACCACAGAACCTTTTGCTTTATAATCATAAGACAAGTTGCATTGAAGAATGCAAGAATAAAAGAGTTGTCTTTGTCACTGCTCGCAAAAGCTCCAAAGAATATAGTGTGGAATGATGGCTCCTATTTGGGAGAGGGTAGGTAAACTGAATTCCAATTCGAAACGTACTACAAAGATAAAAATTCAGTTGGGCCAACTCCACTGGTTCCTGCCTTGCAAACCCTTACCTGTGAAGTGAATATTTATAACATTGACAGTCAGGTGGCCTCTGCACTCCTCCCCCAATTGCTAGCCAAAAACAAAACTTTACACCTGTGGAGAGGCCAGGTGAAGGAGCATAGGAAGGTGAACTGCAACCAAAGGAAGGTCTACTTTGCTGGAACCCAGCATCCTATAAAGCCCAAAGTCCTCTACCACTAAGCCACTGCTCACACACCGAAGCCCTATACTTGCATGGCAGCAAATGGACACGTGCACTCCTATGGGAAATGTTGATTTTAGTCTGTGTCACTGCCAGCCTTTGGTGGGCCCAGAGGGCAATTCCAGGACTTTGTGGCAAAGACTATGGCTTGGAGCCAATCTGAGTGGTCAAGAACACTTTTATCATCCTATTCCAAATTTGAGGATACAGCAAAGGGCAAAGGAAATGCTACCATACTGGAAATAATTTCCAGGTTGCTAAAGCCAAATACATGGTAGATCCTTACATGTTAGATCCTAACTGTTTCTATCCCTAGGCCATTGCAAGTAGACACTCTCTGGACTTGCTCCAATGTTAAGAAGAGGCATGTGACCTAGTTAGACAAATTTGTGTATGTCACACCTCCAGCCTATACCAGATGTGGCCCACCTAGGGTCTGCTGAATGGTAGAAAGAGCTAATTCTAACACATTCCTCCTACAACATTGGGAGGCAACAAGGAAGCACAGAACTGTTTAGGAACTCAGTTCTAAGCTAATGATACTGAGCATTAAATCTAATGGTCCCTATCCTGAGAGCAGTTCCTGCAGAAAAACCAGGAACCTATCTCAGTGTCCAGTGAAGTGCCATGGTCCCAGGTGAGCAGTCTTATTCAGTAATCAGCATTGTTAATGGCTGATAAGTGCATAGTTGGGAAATGAGCCCACCTCCATAGTAGAACAGAGTCCTTAGAATTTCTAGAAGTATAGGCCGGCGCCGTGGCTCAACAGGCTAATCCTCCGCCTTGCGGCGCCAGCACACCGGGTTCTAGTCCCGGTCGGGGCGCCGGATTCTGTCCCGGTTGCCCCTCTTCCAGGCCAGCTCTCTGCTGTGGCCCGGGAGTGCAGTGGAGGATGGCCCAAGTGCTTGGGCCCTGCACCCCATGGGAGACCAGGAAAAAAGCACCTAGCACCTGGCTCCTGCCATCGGATGAGCGCAGCGCGCCATCCGCGGCAGCCATTGGAGGGTGAACCAACGGCAAAGGAAGACCTTTCTCTCTGTCTCTCTCTCTCACTGTCCACTCTGTCTGTCAAAAAAAAAAAAAAGAATTTCTAGAAGTATAGCCACAAAATAAGCCAGATTACTAAAACTAATCCTTCAGTGTGTATATGACATTTTACTCTATCAAGCATCAGGAAGTCCCAGGGATTCATGACCTCATTTTGAGAGAAAAATAAAGTGTCAGAGAGCAACCCTAAAGGACTTGAAATTTCCAAATACTAGATGAGTATTTCAAAATAGCTATTTTATAAAAACTAAACAAAAGGTGTCAAAGCTCACTTGGCTAATCCTCCGCCTGAGGCACCGGCACCCCGGGTTCTAATCCCAATTGGAGCACCGGATTTTGTCCCGGTTGCTCCTCTTCCAGTCCAGCTCTCTGCTGTAGCCTGGGAAGGCAGTGGAGGATGGCCCAGGTGCTTGGGCCCCTGCACCTGCATAGGAGACCAGGGGGAAGTGCCTGGCTCCTGGCTTCAGATCGACGCAGCAAAGACTTTTCTCTCTGTCTCTCTGTCTCTCAATGTCTAACTCCACCTGTCCAAAAAAAAAAAAAAAAATCGAGAATACACAGGAACAATTCAGTATTCTAACAGATAGATGTGATATAGATGAAAGTAATTAAACAAAATCAAGCAGAAATCCTTCAAATGAAAAAATACACTAAGTGAAATTTAAAATAGAATAGAATACATCAATAGCAGAACAGATTAAATAGAATTAGTATTTTTTTTTTTTAAAGGCAGAGTGGACAGTGAGAGAGAGAGAGACAGAGAGAAAGGTCTTCCTTTTGCCGTTGGTTCACCCTCCAATGGCCGCCGCGGAGGGCACGCTGCAGCCGGCGCACCGCGCTCATCCGATGGCAGGAGCCAGGAGCCAGGTGCTTTTCCTGGTCTCCCCATGGGGTGCAGGGCCCAAGCACCTGGGCCATCCTCCACTGCACTCCTGGGCCACAGCAGAGGGCTGGCCTGGAAGAGGGGCAACCGGGACAGAATCCGGCGCCCCGACCGGGACTAGAACCCGGTGTGCTGGCGCCGCAAGGCGGAGGATTAGCCTGTTGAGCCACAGCGCCGGCCAGAATTAGTATTCTTAAAGACAGCTACTTGAAAATACCCAGTCAGAGGAGAAAAAGAAAAAAATCAAGAGGAATGGACAAAGCTTATGGGAAATATGTGATAGCATGAAATGAGGAAATAAATCAGTTACAGAAATTCAAGATGGTTTTGAGAATGCCAAAAAGATGGAAAGAATATTGAAAGAAAATGACAGAAAACTTTCCAAATCTAAAGAAAGATACAACTATCCCGAAATAGTAAGGTAAAAGTCACCAGTAAATTTCGACCCAGCCAAGTCTACCTGAAAACATATTCTGGTCAGGCTCTCCAAGGCTAAAGGTAAACTGAGGACTCTCAAAGCTGCAAGAGGAAAGAGGCATAAAGGGGTCCCAATTTTCTTGGCTGAAAACTTCTCAACAAAAACCTTACAGGCCATGAGGGAATGGAACGGGGCTTTGAGAGGACTGCATGAAATAAAAATGCCAGGACAATGTATACAGAAAAGCTCTCTCCAGAGATGAGGCAAAGATAAACTTGTTCCTAGACAAACAAGTTGAGAAAATCTACCACCACCTGACCTATCTTACAAAAAATATTAAAGGGGATCTTCAAACAGAGGAAAAGAGACACTAACAAGTGAAAAATAATCAAATGGTGGAAAACTCACTGGTATGGCTAACTCTGCCAAAAAGTTTAGAATTCTATTATATTGCAAAAATGATTTACAAATCATTTATAACTTTACTGTGAAGCCTAAAAACATTGTAATTGCTACTCTAAAATGATAAGAGTCTAGCAATATGGAAGGAGGTCTAGTGTAACAAGAAAATTTCAAAATATGAGGAATAGAGCACAAATATAGAGTGTTTTGTGAGAATTTATTCTCTTTGCCTTTTGTTTGTCTCTTTTCATCTTTTTATAATTAATGTTAAGTTGTTATCATTTCAAGCTAATTATAGCCAAAAAATGCTTTTATTTTCTAAGTCTCAAAGCAACCACAAAGCAAAACCTACATTTATGCAATTACCAAAACGAATAAGGAAGGAATCATAAAGTGAATAAATATATGGCCCAACTATATGTTACTTAAAAGAAATTAACTTCATCTCAGGATACTCATAGTACATTGATAGGATGAGGATAAAAGGATGTAACAAGATAATCCACGAAAAATGAACCTAAAAGAAATCAAGAGTAGCTCTACTTTTATCAGATAAGATAAAAACTATTTTTAAAAAATCAATAAAAGGGACCAGGAAAGTCATTATGTAAGATAAAGGGTTTAATCAAGCCGCAGGATATAACACTTATAAATATATGTGCACACAATGTTGAAGCCCCAACACACATAAAACAAATATTAATAGACTCAAAGGGAAAGAGAGACTCAAATACAATCAGAGTTTGGGATTTTAACATCCATTTTTATAATGGACAGAATATAAAGAGAAAATCAATTTTATAAAACAGCATTGTTAAATTGCACCTTAAATTAAGTGGACCTAACAGATCTCTATCTAGAGAACTTTCCACCGAGCAGCTGCAGCACACTTTCTTCTCACACATGTGAGATATGTTCCATGATTGATCATATGGTGGGTCACAAAATAAGTCTCAACAAATTTAAAAGAACAGAAATAATATCAAATATCTTTCCTGACCACAAAGCAAAAAAACTAGACATGAACGAGAAAAATCTCAAAATTATACACCTACATAGAAATTAAACAACTTACTCCAGAATAACCAATGAATCAAGGAAGAAATCAAGAGTAACTGTAAAAGTTTCTTGAAACATGAAACACCAAGATTTTTTTTTCCATTTTTTTTAATTATCTATATACAGAAGATTGATTCAGTATATACTAAGTAAAGACTTCAACAGTTTGCACCCACACAGAAACACAAAGTGTAAAAATACTGTTTCAGTGCTAGTTATAGCATTACTTCACATTGGACAACACATTAAGGACAGATCCCACATGAGACGTAAGTACACAGTGACTCCTGAAGTTGATTTGGAAATTGCCTAGAAAATTAATCAATTTAAAAAAATATATATCATGTAGTATCTCTGTCCTTAATGTGCTATACATTGTGAATTAATACTATAACTAGTACTCCAACAGTATTTTTCACTTTGTGTTGCTATGTGAGGGCAAACTGTTGAAATCTTTACTTAATATATAGTAAACTGATCTTCTGTATATAAAGAGAATTGAAAATGAATCTTGATGTGAAGCAAGGGGAGAGGGAGTGGGAAAGGGGAGGGTTGCGGGTGGGGGGGAAGTTATGGGGGGAAAGCCATTGTAATCTATAAGCTGTATTTTGGAAATTTATATTCTTTAAATAAAAGCGTTATAAAAAATAAAAAAAAAAGAAACATGAAACACAACATACGTCACACCTATGGGATACAGCAAAAGCAATACTAAGAAGCAACTTTATAGCAGTGCTTGCAGCAACAAAAATATAACTAAATAGAAAGATTCCAAATAAATAATTTATCACTGCACCTCAATGAGCTATACAACAAAAATAAATCAAATGCTACATTGGTAGAAGGAAAGAAATAACTAATTTCAGAATATAGATAAGTGAAAAAGATTAAAAAATACAAAGGCAATGAAACACTGAGCTGTTTAAAAAAAAATGGACAAACTCTCAGCTACACCAAGAATGAAATATTCCAAATAGAATTAGAGATGAAATTGGAGGCATTGCGACTAACATAACAGAAACACAAAGATTTGTTAGAGATTACTGTGAACAACAACACAGCAATAAACTCAATAACTTAGAAGAAAGAAAAAGTCTTAGAAACATACACCTTGCCCAGATTCATAAGAAAACAGAATACCTACACAGACCAACAATGAGTAATGAGATTCAATCAGTAGTGAATGATCTTCCATCAAAGAAAAGCCCATAACAAAATGGCCTTATTTACAAAATGTACCCAGTATTTAGAGAAGAATTTATACCAATCCTTCATAAATTATTTCAAAAAAGTTGAAGGAAGGAATTTTTGCAATTTCATTCTATGAGGCTAAGATTACCTTTATTTAAAAAAAAAAAAACAGACAAGAATCAACAAAAAAGGAAGCAACAAGCCAATATCTTTGATGAACATAGATGCAAAATCTTCAACAAAATACTAGTTAATTGAATCAATCAAATAGTTTGTATCCCAATTATTCAAGGATAGTTTTACATATGCAAATCAATAAATCTAATACACTCATCAACAGAACAAAAGAAATATTGTATCATCATCTCAATAGATGTAGAAAAGGCTCTTTGTAAAATTGAACAATGATTCATGAGAGAAACTCAGACCAAATTAAATATAGAAAGAACATGCTTCAGCATAACAAAATTCATATGTAACAAGGCAATAGTTGGCATCATATTGAATAGGGACAAAATTGAAGGCTTTCTCTCTAAGCCTCTGGAACAAGAAAAGGATATCCATTTTCTCTGTGTATTCAACACAAGAGTGGAAGTCCAAGCTAGAGCAATAAAGCAAGAGAAAGAAATGAAGGTCATCCAAATTGAAAAGAAAGAAGGCAAATCATAAATTTTTGAAGTCTACGTAATCGTTTATATGGAAAACCACAAAGACGTCACCAACAGCTATTGGAACTAAAAAAAATTCAGCAAAGTTGCAGGATACAAAGTCAATGTACAAAATCAGTAACATTATTATACACTGAGTGAATCATCTGAAAAAAAGAAATCAAGAAGGCAACTCTATTAACAACAGGTACAAAAAATACTTGAAATAAATTTAACCATATAGGTGCAATTTCTCTACAATGAAAACCATAAATCACTGAAAAACTAAATTGAATAGGACACAGATAAGTGAATGGACGACCTATGTTCACGGATTAGATGAATCAATACTGGGGCCAGTGCTGTGGCCTGCAGTGCCAGAATCCCATGTGGGAGCTGAATTAAGTTCCTGCTGCTCCACTTCAGATCCAGCTCCCTGCTAATATGCTGGGGAAAGCAGCGAAGATGGCCCAAGTCCTTGAGCTCCTGCACCCAAGTGGGAGACCTGGAAGAAGCTATTGGCTCCTGGCTTCAGATTAGCCCAGCTCCAGCCATTGCAGCCATTTGGGAAGTGAACCAGCCATTGGAAGACCTCTCTCTCTCTCTCTCTCTCTCTGTCTCCTCCCCACTCTTTGCAACTCTGCCTTTCAAATAAATAAATCAGAAGTTCATATTACTCAAAACAATGTATAGATTTAGTGCAATTCCTATGAAAATCTCAGTAATATTGTTCACAGAAATAGAAAGGGCATTACTAAAATTTGTCTGGAACCATGAAAGATTCCAAATAGCTCAAATGATCTTGAGCAAAGAGTACAAAGCAAAAGGAATTACACTACTGAATTTCTACTTTTTACTTGTTGAATATTATGGTTAATGGTGCACTAAGCCTGCAATTATAAAGTAAATTAAAATTATGCTTTTGCAAAAAATAAGGAGAAAAAGAAATGAAGGAAGGAGAGGGCTTGAAGGAGGGAGAGAAGTATGGTTGTCTTCTTAGATTAGTATGTATGCGGTGCCAGTACTGTGGCATAGTGGGCTAAGCCTCTGCCTGTGGTGCTGCCATCCAGTATGGGCACTGGTTGGAATCCCGGCTGCTCCTCTTTATGATCCAGATCTCTACTATGGACTGGTAAAGCAGTAGAGGGTGGCCCAATTGCTTGGGCCTTGGCATCCTCATGGGAGACCCAGAAGAAGTTCCTGACTGCTGGCTTCATATTGGCTCACCTCCAGCTGTTGCAGACATTTGGGGAGTGACCTACTGTATGGAAGACTTCTCTCTCTTTCTCTCTCTCTCTCTGCTTCTGTCTGTAATTCTACTTCTCAAATAAATAAGTAAAATCTATAAAAAGATTCAAAAAAAGAATCATATGTATGTATCTGTTGTCTTTATAATAATAAAAATTTAAAAATAGACCCAAAGACCAGTGGAATAGAATCCATGCATCTTCAGCCAATTTATCTTTGACAAAAATGTTAAGATCGTGCATTGGTAAAAGCAATTGGTAAAAAGTTTTAAGAACTGGTTATATACGTGTGGAAGAATGAAGCCAGACTCCTATCTTTCACCATATTTAGAAATTATTCAAGGTTTCAACATTGTAGCACATTGTAGGGATTAAGTAGCCGCTTGCAAGGTTAGTATGCAATATGAACACAGGTTCCAGTCCTGGCTATTCCACCTCCAAACCAGATTCCTGCTGATGTATGTGAGAAAGCAACAAAAGATAGTCCAAGGGCTTGGCCACAACTATACACATGGTAGACTCAGATAGGGTTCCAGGCTGCTGGTTTTGGACTGCTCCAACCTTGACCATTGTAGCCATTTGAGGAGTGAGCCAGCAGATTCTCTCTCTCACTTTCTCTCTCTTCTCTGTAACTCTGCCTTTCAAATAAATAAAACATTTTTTTAAAAAAATAAATCAAGTTAGAGCCATTATTGTGACACAGCAAGTAAAACTGCTACCTGTAACACAATAGCTAGGAAATGGAATCAACCTAAGTGTCCATAAACTGATAAATGGATAAAGAAAGTGTGGTACATATACACCATGGAGTATTACTCAGCCATAAAAATGGATGAAATCTTATCATTTGCAACAATGTTGCTGGAACTGGAGGTCATTATGTTAAGTGCAATAAGCCAAGTACAGAAAGAAAATATAGCATGCTCTCTTTCATATTTGGAGACTAAAATTAAAGGACAATACTGCTTACAAGAATGTCACCTTCCCTCCTACCCCCCCATAGGAGAGCTGCTCATGCTTTCTCTCTCTCTCTCTGTTTACTTCTCTCTCTCTCTCTCTCTTGCTCTCTTGCTCTCTCGCTCTCTCTTTCTCTCGTCTGCAAAACAGCTTGCAAAACTGGATAAGCAATAGGCCTCCAAGACTTCTAGAGAGCCCCTGGTGCCAAGATCCCTTGGCAACCAGACCAGATAAAAACTCAGCCCTACATGCACCCTGTGTTCAGTCTCTTCGCAAGAATAGACTGTTGCTTCTTGCTGCAATAAAGCAACCTGCCTCTGTTGAGGATAGCTTCGTCCCATTTTTCCATCTCTCTTTCTGGGGATTGTGAAAGGTCAGAACCCTGAACTATTCTAAACTTAACAAAAATAATAGGTGATCTCATAGATGTTAAAAAAATAGTGATGGTTGCAGAGACTGGGAGGGAAATGGGGAGGGGGGTTGGGGAAATATTGACTTATGATGCTAGCTTATAACTAGATACAAATAAGAAGTTCTGGGGTTCCATTGAGAACTAGGGTAAAGATATGGTTAGTTTACTACAAATTTACAAATTTTTCTATAAAAATTGGGAGATGGGATTTTTGAATGTTTTTATTATAAAGAGATGTTAACTGCTTGAACAGATAACTGTATTTACCCCAACTGGACATTATATAATGTATACATGTAATGAAACACCACAGAGTTTCACATAAATGTGTATAATTTCATGTCTATAAAATTGTTGAAATAAAGAATTAGTGAAATTAAATAATATTACAAAATCATATGAGACTGGCATAAAAATGAACATAGTGATTGGTGGAATAAAATAAAAAACCTAAAAATAAGTCGAAACAAAAAACAAATATGGTCAACTAATTTTTGACAATGGTACCAAGAACACGCAATTAGGAATTGATAGTCTCTTTATGTTTTAAAAAACTTTGTTTCTTAATGTGAAATAGAGTGAGGGAGGGAGCAAAAGATCTTCCATCCCCAAATGCACACCATAACCACAGTTAGTGGAATTTTACCGGATTTGGAGAAAAGCTGAAAGTATCCAGTTTTACTGGACTATTACTGATCGACATCAAAAGTAAGGTGTGAACATTCTAAAATGACAGTGGCTACTGAGCTTATCTATAAAATTTTAAAAAGGTGCAATTGATTTAGACATGTTTTAATTGATACACCTCAATTTTTTTCACATTTTCATAAAGAGATTTTTTTTCCCGCCTGATTTTTCATTTTCATCTACATGGCATATGAAACACTCTTTGCAATTACAAAGGAAAATACACTTTTGGAGGCGGTTGATATGTTTGTCTATTGGGGTGATGGCTTCATGTCTATACGTATATATCCAAAATCACCTGGTTAAGGCTGCAGTTCATTCCATGTCCACTGTACCTAAAGAAAGCTGTTTAGAATTAATAATAACAAAATAATGCAAGGAAAAAATATTCTTTGGTAACCTTTCAAATAAATTTATTGCTTTCTAAGCTTATTTATTTATTTATTCATTCATTCATTTATTTGAAAGGCAGAGTGACAGGATAGAGACAAAGAGACGAAGAGAGATCTTCCATCTGCTAGTTTACCCTCCAGATGGTTGTAATGGCTGGCTCTGGATCAGGCCAAAGCCAGGAGACAGAAATTCCATCCTGGTCTCCCACGTGGGTGGCAGGGGCCCTAGTACCTGGATCTGCTGCTGGCATTTTGATATGGGATGCCAATGTTGGAAATGGCAGCTTAACTTGCTGTGGCATAAAGAGACTTTTTTCCTACCTGATTTTTCAGTTGTATCTACATGGTATATAAAACATTTTTTTACAAAGGAAAACACCTTTTGGAGGTGGTTAGTATGAAAATGATTTGGTGAGAGTTACCCATCTCTCCTTGCATGATGAAAGAGTGAAGACATCAGCCAATGTTTTGTTGTATTGAGTACAAATAGTTTTCCCTACAATTTCTGTCACCTGGTTCTAGCTATATGGTCCCAGATAAGGATAATTTCTCTTACAAGAGTGGTTTCAGATATATACATAATGTTCAGTCCATTTTCCCTACCTGCCCTCAATATTCTTCTGTTACCTAAATGTGTCCTCCATACTCATTACATTTAGTCAACCAACCCAATATTGAGTCACCTGCCCTAGCCCAAACACAGGGTTAAATTTTTGGAATATATATAGTTATTTCAAAAAGTTTATGGAAAATAAGCATTTCATGAAAACGTTATTCATGGATTTAGGAATTGTTTGCGCCAAGATAAACTTATCTTTTAAATTCTATTGTCCACAAATGTCTTGAAGTTCCCACATATATACTCAAGTATCAGGAACCAGTTTCTAGTGTTTCCATGATGCCAGTTGCTCTCTTGTATCATTTCTAACTAAATAGGGTGCTTCCTCTTGGATGAGCATTTATTCCTTTTCACACTCATTCTCTTTATAGAAAATCTTAGCCTACAGATATGTGAATGTCTACCTATAAAAGGTGCTATATTAAGCACTTTACAATAATTCATCATTTAATATTTATAAAAAACCTTGTAGTGAGTACCTTTGTCATCTCCTTTTAACAAGTGAGGAATCTAGGTCCTGAAAGCTTAGTCAACTTTCCCAATGCCTTAGCCATTAGTGGTCGAGTGGAGAGTCTTATCACTTCTCTGTTTGATTCAGAAACTCTGTGTTGTCATATCTTCAAATAACATCCAAATATCAGGAACCTCCAGCTGTATCTCTCTTGTTATGAGTTGAATTAGGGTGCTTCCAAAGATATCTTAACATTAACATCACAGTATTTTAGAATGGGACTTTATTTGGAAATAGAATTGTTGCAGATGTAATCAGTCAAAATGAAGTCACATTATAAATAAATATATTACACACATTATATATAAATGAAGTCATTGTGATAAAATAAAGGTCATTTATAAGTCATTGAGTGTATGATACTTTATTATGGTAACTCTGGGAGATTAACACCCCATGAAGCTCAACTCGGAGCTTCCATTTCACATTTCCTACCATTCCTCATCACCTTTATCTGATAGCCTCCTAGAGAGATACCATTTTGCACGTTCTCTGCTGACTTCACCACCTTGCCCACCTGCCCCACCTCTGCTCAGCACGTGGTGCCAACATTCAGTTACCCACACATAGAAGACTGTCATTTACTTCCATTCATGTTTATTCATTGGGTGGTTCTTATGTACTAGTCACCTGGAGAAGTACTAAGGACAAAGGAGAGAAGAATCAAAGTAGATATCACTATAGCAGTGTTTGCTATAAATTGTTTTCTTTTAAGAGCTTTCTGTATGCTACATAGCATATTTCTCACAAAGACTCCACGTGGTAGGACTAATACTATATCCATGTGATGGATTAAAGAACTGAGGCACACAGAAATTCAGTAATTTTAATGTCATCATACAGGAGGCCAGTAGTAGAATCAAGGTTTGAACACAAGAACTGTGACTCCAGAGTCCGTGTACTTCGTGGTTGAGATTTCCTGTCTCTTGGGAGGAAATAGTTCCTGTTGTAAGCATTATATGGCACTGTAGGGTAGCAAAAATATTAAAGAAAGTACTTTAAGTGGGAATGAATATAATGCCATAAACTGTGATAAGTGATACGAGGAAATTAAACAGCATTAGGGGAGAGGTCAGAGGATCGGGTTTCCCTGGAGAAGAGACATTCAAGCTGAGCTCTGATGAGGCAGTAACATTTTGCCCGTGAAAGAGAGGAGTTAAAGGAATTTTAGGCCAAGGAAACAGTAAATACAGGACCTTTGTAGGGAACTAGACACTCCCCTATCATGCCAATCCAACTGATCATGAAGTGTACTATTGAACCTATTTTCTAAATAGTTCCCAATTTGTCCACTTGTCCACTGCCATTTCTAGACTTCAGTGCTTCCTAACTACTGTCTCTGCATGTAGTCCTGACTCCTCAGATTGCTACAAGAAGCCATAGTTTGAATTCATGTGAAACTGATTAGATCTCTCTCCTGTCACAAACTCTTCAGAAGGTCCCCATTGCATTCATCATGAAATCCCCAGAATGTTCCATGATGTCATGAACATCTGAGATTTTAGTCTGTCTTGTATCCATTCCTCAGCTCTAAAGATAGCAACCTCTTTATCTACCTGTTCCTTTGAAGAACATTTTTTCAAGTACTTCTGAACATCATGGGGGCTCTATCAGATGTGGGACTTTGCTTTCCAGGTGACACAAGTAAGCCTGTCCTTAATGGTTTGTATAAAACAATGGTTTCAAACTCTAGCTGGTCCTCACCTCAGAGTTTCTCACCTAGTAAGCATAGAGTGGTGCTGGATAATTGGAATGAACAACAGTTTCCAAGGTGAGACTTCCCTGCTGATGTTGATTCTGATGATCAAGTATAGGTCAGAGGCCAGACAGTGAGGTTCACATGTCCACGCTAGAGAAGAAAGAAGTTTTTCCTTCCTTCGGAATCTAACTGAGGTGAATATTAGAGCCAACAATGGCCAAGTCTCTCAACCCCTAACATCTGAAAAAGTCCATGTGTAGAATGAGTTAACATGGCTAATAAAAAGAAAAGCAGATGTGAGAATTGAGATATTAGGTAAAAAGAAGTGGAGTCTTACATCTGGTTAAACCCAAGGCTGGTGTTGCATCTGTTTTCTTTTTTAATTCCAACATTTTTGCTTAGATGTTGAATACATGGCCTTCTGTGCCCTATCTGATCTGTTCAGGACCTAGCCCACTTTGTTCCATCTGAATTCGGCAGCCTTTCCTACCTCCTTCACCTCCTTCATGGTCTTCACATATCTGTGTGTCCTGAAAACCTCTCCCCCAAAAATCCCTTATACCCATGCCCACTTAACTCCTGCTTAACTAACCTTTGTATCCTTGGGAGGTCATCCCTCTCCAAAGAGATATGTTTTTTTTTTTCTATGCACCAACACCATTAGCTTTAATTATCACACAAGAAGAGAAGAATTTGTGCACTTACTTAAATTACGCATCTTCCACTAGAATGAATATTGCACACAGCCACTGATCTTACAACTTATTTAAAATTCAATCTGAAAAAAGATAAAATGTACTTCATCAAAAAATTTGATTCAGAGAACAGTACCAACAGTTAAAACTGAATCTGCTAAAAACTAATTAGAAATTAAAGCAAATGTCTTAAAAAGGCAACAGGGGCCAGTGTTGTGTCATAGTAGGCTAAGCTTCTGCCTGCAGTACCAGCATCTCACATGGGTACCAGTTCATGTCCTGGCTGCTTTTCCAATCCAGCTCTCTGTTGTTGCTTGGGAAGGCAATAGAAGATGGCCTAAGTGCTTGGGCTCCTGTACTTGCATGGGAAACCCAGAAGAAGCTCCTGGCTCCTGTTTTCATATCCACTCAGCTCTGGCCCTTGCGACCCTTTGGGGAGTGAGTCAGCAGATGTAATATCTTTCTCTCTTTCTCTCTCTCTGTGACTCTACCTCTCAAATAAGTAAAATCTTTTTAAAAAGATAAAAAGGCAACCACATAACTAGAGAGAATATTTAACAACCGTATATTTGATTAGACATTAGTATGGGAATTAGCATTTAGCTATATAAAGAACTACAACTCAACAAGAAAGAAATAACGTGATTAAAAAAATGGATAAAGATTTGAATGATTTCTCCAAAGAAAGTATATGAGTATCAATAAGCATGTGGAAAGATGTTCAACGTTCCTAATCTTTAAGAAAATGCAAATAAAAATCATCCCTATTAGGATGACAATTTTTAAAAATCATAGAAAACAAGAGATGGTGAAGATGTGGAGATTATTGGTGAGGGTAAAAATGCTACAGCTATTGTGGAAAACAACATGACTTCCTCAAAAATCGAACATAGAATAAACCTATGATTCAGTAGTCCTACTTCTGGATATATACCCCAAGAATTGAAATCAGAGAATGGAACAGATATCCATACACCCATGTTCTAGCAGCATTATTCATAACAGCCAAATCGTGGAAGCATCTCCAACATCCATCAGTTAATAAATGGATAAACAACTTAAAAGTGTATAAGAATAATAGGGTAATAGTCATCCTTGAAAAAAAATTCTTTTTTAAAAAAGATTAATTTTTTTATTTGGAAGTTAGTTACAGAGAGAGGAAGAGACAGAGACAACTTCCATCCATTGGTTCACTGCCCAGGTGGCCACACAGCTGGGGCTGAGCCAGGCTGAAGCCAGGAGACAGGAGTTTCTTCCTGGTCTCCCATGTGGATAGCAGAGTCCAAAGCACTTTGGCCATCCACTGCATTTCTCGGGCCATCAGCAAGGAGCTGGATTGAAGTGGAGCTGTTAGGACACAAACCGGTGTCCATATGAGATGTGGGCATTGTAGGAGGCGGCTTTCTCTGCAATACCACAATGCTGGCCCTTTTGAAAAGAAATTCTGACACATGCTACAACATGGATGAACTTGAAGACATTAACCTAAGTGGAATAAACTAGAAACAAAAGGACAAATACTGTGTGATTCCACTTCTAGGAGATATCGAGAGTAATAAAGCTCATGGAGACAACAATCAGATTTGTTGTTTTCAGGGGCTGAGGTTACAGAGTGTCAGAGATGGTGTTTGTGATTTCACAAAGTATATATGCACTTAATGTTACCATATATATGTGTGTATGTATATGTATATTATGTATATATGTATATTTATGTATATGTGCTTATATTTATGCATATATGTATATGTGTATATGTCTATATATTTATGTAATATATGCATATTTATACATATACATATATATATATATTACCAAAATGCTCCCATTGAATCAGCACATATAAAAGTTGACACATAGCTGGTGCTGAATAAATACTGTTGAAAATGAGAAAATCCAAGCTGGCACAGTGGCGTAGCAGGTGAAGCCAGCCACCTGTGGAGCCAGCATCCCATGTGGGCACCAGTTCAAGACTCAGCTGCCCCGCTTCTGATCCAGCTCTTTCCTATGGTCCAGGAAAACAGTGGAGGATGCTTGGGACCTTGACTTGCATGGGTGATCCAGAGGAGGCTCCTGGGTCCCGTCTTCAGAACACTCCAGCTCCAGTAGTTACAGCCATTTGGCGAGTGAACCAGCAGATGGGGGATGTCTATCTCTCTGCCTCTGCCTCTCTATAACTCTGCCTTTTAAATAAATAAATACATATTTTAGAAAAAGAGTATGAGAAAATAAAAACTGATAAAACAATAAAGAATAAAAGTGAATTTATAAATATTGTACAGAAGGAAAAACAACTAATTTTAAAGTCATAACTAGACAATGTGCATTGTATATGTTAATGGAAACCTATTATCCTAAGGAAAGAAAATTAGATAGTGAAACATATACCCAGAAGTCTGTAAATTCAATACATTAAACATGGTTATTTCTGGGATGGAATTATAGATGATGGACTTTTAGGTTCTACTTTTTATATTTTGGTCCTCTTTGAATGTCTTAAAATGAACATAAATTGCTTCTTATATTAAGGAACAATCAATACAAATATATTTTCCTTTTGAAAAAAAAAAATAATGCAGAGCTTGAAATGAGCTGCAAAACTTTAGATGTAGCCTGACCAGAGCAGGTTGATGATGGCTATCACTTGCCAAGTTTGAGGAGCTGAGATTCTAATTTAAGATGAATATATCATATGCCAGGCTCCCAACAAGGTGTATTCTGGCTTCAGGTTAATTCTAGAAAGATAATTACTCCCACAACCTGGCAACCCACTCTCTGGCTATTTTTCTGGACAGAGTGTGTTTTTAATATAAAAGAAAGGATGAGGAGGTTGGGACTTAAGGAGACTAAGCTTAGAAGTAACCTTTTGTGGTTTGACTATTTTAACTCTCCTGCATCCATCCCACACATTGCACACAAGTTTGTCTAACCAGGAAACCAGACACAGGAAAATCAGGACTCAGGTGGAAAATGAGAGGTGGCACTCAGCTGGGAGGAAGGATGTTTTGGTTGGTGAATCACATCCGATGGTAGTTTAAGGGGCAGCTGTGGCACCTCCCTCATCTTGACTTTGTCACTGATGTGACATGAAGTTCACAGTGAGATTCCTGGGACTGTTTTGGGGAAAATGACTATGCAGAGGAAAAAGAGTCTTCCTCAATTACGCTATGCTTTGTAGTGGATGGAAAGTGTATTATGGTGAGTTGGCTTGGTTATGGATTTGCTTTGGAGAGAATATGGAGAAGAGTGGATAAGAAGGGGCATCACCAGTAAATCAGATACAACTGTGCTAGTTCCACATCTACATTAAGCTCTGGAACTGCATGAAAATAATTTAATCTCCTGAACTTCTGTTTCCTCTATAAAGGGAGAAGATTAAACCGAAAAATTTCAAGATATATCTTGTAGAGAGAAAATCCTAATGGACGTTGTCTCCCAGCTGTGTCACTTATTAGCTGCATGTTCTAGAGTTAGTCCTCTTGCTTAATGAGGAAGGCCAGGCATGGAGCCTGGTTCACTGCAGGTGTGTGTGTTCACAGCAACACCCTTCACACAACTATGAATATTTTTATGTCTTACTTATGGTGTTGACACATTCTTAGCATCAACACTTTTCATGTGTATTTGGGTAAATGGAGCCTACAAATTGCAGCTGGCCATGGGGATTAAATATAGACCTGCCTGTGAATACTCCTGTAGGAGTCATTCTAACTCATCGACTAAGTAATGCACACAAACATAAATGAATTGCTCCAAAGTCACACAGCTCATGAACATAAAACTGGATTTGTTTCTGAGTTGTATTTTCCAAATCCCTTGTTCCTAACTACCATGTTATACTGCATCTTCTGAATAAAATGTATTGGAAGTCAAGGGTAATTTGTCGTGAGGAAACAAATAATTATCTTGACCCTTGTGCTACTCCAGGCCTTTTTGAAAAGGATTCACACTCCATCCACTTTGGAATCATGCCGGATTGGCATTTGCATTTAAGAAGCACCTGCTTGAGGGGACGGTGTTTTGGCATAGCAGGTTAACCCACCACCAGCTTGCCATATGGGCACCAGTCATGTCCTGGCTACACCACTTCTGATCCAGCTCCCTGTTAATGGTCTGGGAAAAGCAGTGGAATATGGTACCAGGTATATGGGCCCTGCCACCCACATGAGAGATCCAGATGGAGTTCCTGGTTCCTGGTGTCAGCCTGGCCCAAAGCTGACTGTTGTGGCCACCTGGAGAGTGAACCAGTAAATGGAAGATTCTCTCTCTCTCTCTCTCTCTCTCTCTCTCTCTGTGTGTGTGTGTGTGTGTGTGTGTGTGTAACTCAGCCTTTCTAAATAAATATATAAAAAGAAGCATCTGCTTGAGTCATGGCACACATTCAGTGTGCATTTCTGAAAATGTGGGTGCTTTCAAAATATTCTAAATCACTTCCCTAAGGAAAGAAGACAGAGGAAATGAACAAGTTGTAATGATTAATATTTGAACATAAACAATTATTAGGAAAACGGGCAGTGAATTTGAACAGGAGAACACCTTTGCCTCATCCATTGTGTTTCAGTCATGGAAGTTGGCTTTCCTTTCTATTTGCTATGTACCCATATTTTGGTTTCCCTGCTGCCCCAGCTAACAATTTAGAATCAGTCTTCAACATAATGCCCTCATGATTGGTTTCTCCCTCCCTTACTAGGCCAACATTGGTTGCTGTTGAATCCCTGGTTGTCACTAATTTGTTCCAGAAACAGCCACATTCCCCATTCTCTATAAATGCTTGATCTTTGACACTCAAGGTATTTGTGATCTAGTCCCAAGTTAACAGTCTGTATGTAATGTCTTCCTATTTTTTTCCTTTACCTATACTTTGCTCCAGCAAAACTCAGCCATCTCTGTTCATCTAACATGTTGTTTAACCTTTACATTTGGTATGTACAGTTTCTCTCCCCGAGAGAACCCTCTAAGAGTGCTGTCCCTTGTATGTTCCCTTGCACAGGCTCCGCCACTGAGTCCATCTTTCAATATTCTGTTTCCCAGTCCACTTGGCTGGTTCTCCTGACATAGCTCTTATAGCCTGTGTGTGCCCTAATTCTCCAACTAGCTGCAGTCCCCTCCCACACTCAAGGTAGAAAAGAGACCATGATAGTATCCAGGTAAACTGGACATAGGAAACATAAATTTTGTTGTTGCTATCCCTGTATCAAGGATATCTACTTAACATTCATTCAACACATACTTATTGAGTAACAAGAGCTGTTCTAGAGCCTGCTAATTCCCCTCAGATGAAAAGCCCAAGGACCTATACTACCCTACAAAATCACTGTTTTCCTGTGTGATCTGAGTATTATCTGCTCTGATTTATCTAGCCACAGGGCTTCCTTTCCGTTCCCTGAATACACATGGCATGCTCCCCATTCTGTTTTGTACTTGCACCTCCTACACAGGATAATCATCATCTAGTATCCCTCAACTACTTCAAATTTTCCCCTAAATGCCCCTTGAAGTCCTTTCTGACTACACAAGGTCCAATTTTAGTCACCTCCCAACCTGATATTCCCTATCTTATATTGATTTCCTTTCCTCCATAATGCCTATTGTCTTCTGATTTATTCCAGATTTTACCTATTTATTTTTTGTCTGATTCTTCCTCTAAAATATGGCTTGTTTTGTTCATTGTTGAACCCCTCTTGGCTAGAAAAGTATACTATGCATAATAGGAGACCTATCAATATTTGTTGAATCAATAACTAAATTCAAAGTCAAGCTAGATATGCTAAGTCTCTATGCTCATGGATCACTAAGTGGGTGTGACTGACTCAACACCAAGTATTCTGGTAGGGAACAAGAGGCAACCAATTCAAATCAGGACAGCCAGAGCAAAGAAGCAAGTTACTTTCTCTGCCAATTAAGTCATAATTTTCCAGCAGAGCAAGTAGATAAATTAACAAATGAACAGAGAATGATACAAAAGTGATTTAATCAAAATATAAAACAAATTTTCTTTTTGTGTACATCTTACTCTTCCCACTTGTCTATAAACTCATTGAGGACTTAATCCACAGCTAATGCATTATTTTACTTTACTACCTCCGACCCCCAATTACAGGAGATGCTTGAAGGAATGGATCCTGAAGCAATATGCAAGCTTTTGGTCCCTTTCCTCCTTAAGCATTATTAGGCCAATGGTGATTTGGCTGTAAGATGATTGTATTTTCCTGTTTATCCATTTGGCTGGCACAGTAAGGAGGGATTTCACAGCCATCCATTCACTAATATATGGTGTGATAAAAGCAGGCGTCTGTGAGGAGCCATTCTGAGAAATACAGGTCCAGTAAACTGAGCTCACACCCATTACTGGAGATGTCTCCAAATTTATTACTGGAAGTGATATTAAGAAGAGAGTTGACACAATCTTATCCTGGTCAATTTTGTCAATGGTGATTTGGAGAGCCTAAGTTATGGAAAACTTGTTGCCCTCATTCACCCACTGGTAGGCACAATGCAGGCTTCTGGATTTGGAGAGGACATTGTCTCCTTTAAGAATTTGTCTACAGAGTAGTAGATGAGAAAACTGGGACCCAGATGTGGAAAGTGCATTGCTTAAAGTCACACAACTGTGTGACTTTAATATTCTTAAAGCTGTGTCAAGTATAACCCATGTCTGCATTCTCAGATTACAGGAGTTTGCTTCACTAATGTGCCTCTAGTTATAAGATCTTCAAAATAGCACATGACTTGCATTCCTTATTAAAAAATCCAGTTATATGATACTTGCAGTAAATTTCCTTCCAAAAATAAAGATTATAATGATTTTTGAACTCATCTCTCACACCCTTACACACAGTCTCTAATAATACTGTCTTAAATCACTCTGGAGTCAACAACCAGGCCACCATATAGGGGTTCAGAATCATAGACTCCCATCCTCACAAAGGACAAAAGTCAAGGTTATTTATTCTAAGTCACCATCTGGTACATATTAAACATGGCTTCCTTATCTCCAAGGGTAGAACTAACACCCACTGGAAGCTTCCAGTTTCTATACTGATGTGACCAATAGAGTTATTGCTTAATATTTCATTGAAAGTCTCAAACAAGAGGTCAAAACAAAATAATACAAGTACAGAAAATAATTAATTTGAGAGATGATCCAATTGCAGTATGATATATTGATCAATTTTTCTTTTCATCTGTTCAACGTATGTTAAATATCTTGGAACAAGTATTCAGCATAATGGTTAAGATGTAACTCAAAAAGCCCACATTCCATATCCAAGTACCTGGATTGAAGTCCCTGCTTCATTCATCATTCCAGCACATCCTGCTAAAGCACACTCTGGGAGGTAGCAGGTAGCAGGTGATGACTCAAGTAGTGGAGGCCCTCATGAGAGACCTGGATTAAGCTCCTGGTTCCCTTGCATTTAAGAAGTGAACCAGAAAATGGGAAATACTCTCTCTCTTTCTCTTTCCCCTTCTTTCAAATAAAAAATACATAAAATTTAAAAGCCGATATTATATACCTACCATTGTTCTATTTCAGAGTTGAATGCCCGACATATGTGTTTTAGACTTCAAGTGTCAATAAAAGGCAGACTCAAAAACTTATTGAGGGATGGAAAAATCAAGAGTGATGTCTTGGAAGGGGTAGAGTTTGTGCCAGATTTTCACTCACGATGATCCTTCTCATCTCTTTGGTGATTTATAATGCATTTCTGTATCCACAGTGTCAGTCTAGCTCACAAACTGTGAGGTTGGCTGGGGTTATTCCTTACTCCTCTACTGGGGGCAAGTGACCCTTGAAATGATTCACCCATATATGTGCCTCACTGCAGAATTATTTGTCCTTTCACAAGAGCTATGCCATTAATATATTATTTCTTTTTTTAGTTTCATATTTTATTGGCTAATAAAAAGTACACTAGAGATAAAATTTTCCATTCAAGAATTAATTTAATGCAGTTTTATATATATATATATATATATAAAATCATTCATAACTATGAGGAGCAATAAGGGACTTTGATTCATGTGTATTCTGTATAATGATCGAATCAAGGTAATTAACATCATTATTATCTTAAACATTTGTTATTTCTTTGCTGTGTGTGTGAAAACTTACAAAATCTTCCCTCCCAGCTACCTGAAATATAGCTACCTGAAATATGGGATATATTATTGTTAGTTATAGGCACTCTACTGTGCAATAAGAAACAAGAATTTATTCCTCCCGTTTAATCATAACATTGCACCTATTTACTAGCCTGGCCCCATCTTCCCCTTTCTCGTGTTCCCACCCCCACCCCCCAGCCTCTGGTAACAACTATTCTATTCTTAACTTTGATGAGATAAATGTTTCTAGATTTCACAAATGAGTGAGGTTATAGTTCATTTGTCTTTCTGTTCCTGGCTTACTTAGCATAATGTCTTCCAGTTCCATTTTTGTCACAAATGACAGAGTGTCATCCTTTTATATTTAAATAGTATTCCAATGTCTTTTTACCACATTTTTCTTTATTCATTCATCTATTGAGGGGCATTTAGCTTAATTACATATCTTGGTTGTTATGACCAATGCTTCAATAAACGTGGGAGTGCAGATGTCTCTTCAACATACTGTCTCAACTTTTGGATATATATCCAGAAGTGGGATTACTGGATCACATAGAAGCTCTATTTTTAATTTCTGGGGAAATGTCTGCTGAACTAAAATAAATTTAACCTAAACCATCCTCCATACTTGAGTGGTAAAATTTAGATGAAAAGGACCTCCATATGGGAATTCCAAAGTGAACTGTAACCTAATTAAATATGCAGACAGATCCTAATCCTTATAACAAAGAACTAAGCTATAGCCAATCACAGTAGCAGACTCCTTAGTCAATCACAAGCTGAAAACTCTCAACTTATGCACAAGTAAAGCAGACACTGAACTGTATCAATCAGAAAATTTCTGTATGTGGTGTCCTTTCTTTCTCACTAGAAAAATATTTCACCACATTGCAAGAAATGGATTCTGAACCATCTTTAGACTGGATTCTACCAGTTATAGAACCTTTTCTCTTTCTCAAGAGAACGTTAAATTAAACTGTTAAATTAAACTGTTTCAATGTTTTTCTTTTTTTTTAAATTTTAACACCCCCATATTGCCTTCCACAATGACTATACTAATTTATATTCCCACCAATAGTATTTAAGAGCTCCCTTTTTTCCATATCCTCCCTAGCATTTGTCATTTTTATGTCTTTTAATAACAGCCATTCTAACAGAAACGAAGTCATTTTCATGGTGATTTTGATTTGCTATTCCCTGATAGCCAGTGATGTTTAAGTCCCCCCACCCCATCCCCCATATACTCTGTTTTCATGAAAAAGCAATACATATGTGCATGTACATATTGTCTACATTTGAAATGAATGTGGCAAAAATGTTAAATAATAATAATTATAATAATAATGGTTAGGGCCTGGCACTGTAGTGTAGCGGGTTAAGCTGCTACCTGTAGCGCAGCTTCCCTTATGACAACAGTTTGAGTCCCCACTGCTTCACTTCTGATCCAGCTCCCTGCTTGTGCTTCTGGAAAAGCAGTGGAAGATGGTCCAGGTGCTTGGGTCCCTGTTCCCAACTGAGAGAACCTGAAGAAGCTCTGGGCTCCTGGCTTAGGTCTGGCCGAGCTCTGACCTTTGAGGTCATTTGGGGAGTGAATCAGCAGATGAAAGATCTCTCTCCATGCTGGGGCCGAGGCTCACTAGGCTAATCCTCTGCCTGTGGCGTCGGCTGTCCGGGTTCTAGTCCTGGTTGGGGCGCCGGTTCTGTCCCGGTTGCTCCTCTTCCAGTCCAGCTCTCTGCTGTGGCCTGGGAAGGCAGTGGAGGATGGCCCAAGTGCTTAAGCCCTGCACCCCATGGGAGACCAGGAGGAAGCATTTGGCTCCTGGCTTCAGGGGATTGGCGCAGCTCGCCTGTGGCAGCCATTTGGGGGGAGAACCAATGGAAGGAAGACCTTTCTCTCGGTCTCTCTCTCTCACTGTCTAACTGCCTGTCAAAAAAAAAATATCTCTCCATCCCTCTCTTTCTGTAATTCTGCCTCCCAAATAGAATAAATAAATCTTTACAAATTTTGAAAAAAAGTTAAATTTTAAAACTAAAAGAAGTATTAAAAATAAAATAAATTTAAAAATAAGTATCCAGATGTTGTGTTCATTTAAATTGTTTTTTGCTTTTGAGTTGAGTTTCTTGTAGAATCTATATGTGAACCCTTTGTTAAATACATAGCTTGTAAATAATTTCATCCATTCTATTTGTTGTCTCTTTAATCTGTTTCATATGCTATTTAGAAACTTTGTAATTTAAGCAATTCTATTTATTTTTGCTTTTGTTGTTCATGTTTTTGAGATCTTGTCTAAAATAATTTTTGCCCAAATTGATGTCATGTAGCATTTCCCTTATGTACTATTCTAGTAGTTGCATAAGTTTTTAATCTTTTAAATTAATTTTCACACATGGCTAAAGGTATAGGTTTAGTTTCATTTCTTTTCAGGTAGATGTCCAGTTTTCCTGGCACCATTCATTAAGAGATGGTCCTTTCCTTTATATTCTTAAAAGTTTGAAATTGAACAAACACCAGACAATGTAGTAAAGAGCTTGCAAAGATAGTCACGATAACCCTACCACTCTTGTATGCTCACCCTTTTCAAAGTGCCCTTTTTTAAAAAATATTTTGTGGAAATACAGTGTACATACCAAGAAAGGCACATAAGGGTACAGATAAATCAGGTTTTTTTTGTCGTCTGATCACACTCATAACCCACACCCAAATTAGGAACAAAGCATTACTATTACCCCACGAGCCTCTCATTATTCCCCCATTCCATTTGGTTTTTTTTAACATGTGAAACAATAGTATATTACCATTTACATGGTATGATTCAGTGAAGCATTGTTTATCACTGGTATCTAATGGTATGACATCACACAATTTTTATGTGCTTTCTATATACTAACCATAACGAAAGAGAGAAAACATGTGGTAATTGTCTCTTGGGTCTGGCTTATTCACAGTGTCTTTCCCACTGCTCTCTTGAAGAAATGGTTTGTTTCAGGGGCCAGCGCTGTGGTGCAGCGGGTTAACACCCTGAAGTGCCGGCATCCCATGTGGGCACCGGTTCTAGTCTCAGCTGCTCCGCTTCCAATCCAGCTCTCCTCAATGGGCTGGGAAAGCAGTAGAAGATGGCCTAAATCCTTGGGCTCCTACACCCATGTGAGAGACCCAGAAGAAACTCCTGGCTCCTGGTTTTGGATTGGCGCAGCTCTGGCCACTGCGGCCATCTAGGGAGTGAACCATCAGACAGAAGACCTCTCTCTCTCTCTCTCTCTCTGTCTCTCCTTCTCTTTCTATGTAACTCTGACTTTCAAATAAATAAATAAATCTTTTTAAAAATAATGGTTTGTTTCTCCACCTATTGATTTTGAGCTTGGCCAAACTGCAAATCACTTTATCCAATAAAAAGTAAGTAAGTATAATAATAGCAGAGGCCTCAAAAGTGCTTTTAACAGCATATCACCTGAATGAAAGGGGGAAAACTTAATCTAAGACTTTTTATGGCAAATTGGAAAAAGCATGCAATTTTTTTAATGAAAAAGCACAATTTGCAACTATTGTATCGTTTTCATGGTCAGGCTAAGTAGGTGGATTAGTCTGGAAAAGCAGCCCCATTTTGCTGTTGGGAAGTCAACATAGCAAGTTATTTATGTAGGACCATTGTGGTTAGCATTCATTGAAACCCTCATTTCAGAGATTCTATTCATCCAGGAGTCTACAATCACAAGTTGGAATAGGGCAGGAGACAACATCTAGAATCTACTTGGGAGAAAATATATCTAACTGCATCCATATTTGTCACCACAGATGGACCATAAATAAGTCTGGCCTTAAGATATAGCATAAGCTGGTAAAAAAGATTCAAGAAAGGGGATATTACGTGAATGGGCCCCCCAAAGTTCATATGTAGAGGACTTAACCCTTAATGCAGCAGTGTTGAGAATTGGGACCTATACAAGGAGAATAGGTCACTGGGCTCTATATTCACGAATGGACTAATGTTTTTATCAAGATTGTAGTTTCATTATAAAAGTGAATTCAGGGCTGGCGCCACAGCTCAATAGGCTAATCCTCCGCCTGTGGCGCCGGCACACCCAGATCTAGTCCCAGTCGGAGCGCCAGATTCTATCCCAGTTGCTCCTCTTCCAGTCCAGCTCTCTGCTGTGGCCTGGGAGTGCAGTGGAGGATGGCCCAAGTGCTTGAGCCCTGCACCCCATGGGAGACCAGGAGAAGCACCTGGCTCCTGCCTTCAGATCAGCTCAGTGCACTGGCTGCACCATGCCGGCCGTGGTGGCCATTGGAGCTTAAACCAATGGCAAAGGAAGACCTTTCTCTCTGTCTCTCTCTCTCACTTCCACTCTGCCTGTCAAAAAAAAAAAAATGAATTCAGTCTTCTTGTTCCCTCTCATCATAGGATGATGCAACAAGGAGATCTTCGCCAAATGCTGGTCCCTGGATTTTGGACTTTCCAGTCTGCCAAACTTTAAGAGATAAATCTCTGTTCTTAATAAATTACACAGTCTCAGAAATTCTGTTACAGCAGCACAGAATGGACCAAGACAAAAGGCAAGGGGACTTTGAATGGCAATAACCACATTGTTTACAGTGCTCTCTGGGACACTTCTGGGAACAAAAGGAACATTAAAACAATTGTATAAGTTTTAAAATATTTATTTATTGCCTACCAAATTCATTTTGTTACATTGGTGAAACAAAAAAAAAGTTCTATATGTAAGTTGGTTCAAAAACTAATTTGTTTTTTAACAATAAGCTATAGAAATATATATAAGCTATATGTATAAATATATATATATATATAAAATAGTGAAAATTTATAAAGTTTTATGTGTTGCTTATCTGGAAAAAGAAAACTATTATCAATAGATATTTTGCTAGCATAACAACTTTCTCAGTCATATCTAGACTTAATATCATGGGTTTTTTAAAAACATTTTTTGTTCCCTGTATAAAATTTTTATCCTTTTAAAAGTTTTATTTTATCGTTTTTATTTTATTGGAAAGAAAGAGATACGCACAGAGATAAAGATAGAAAGAACATCCATTTACTTGTTCATTCCCCAAATGCCCAGCTATTGCAGGACCAGGCCAATCCAGGTGGAAGAAACTCAATCCAGGTTTCCTACAGGCAGCGGTGACTCAAGTACTGAAGCCATTATCTGTTACCTCCAGGGTGCACATCAGCAGGAAGCTGGATCAGAAGTAGAGACAGGACTTGAACCAGGCACCCCACTAATGAGACATGGGAATCCAAAATAGAATCTTAACCACTGAGTCCAATACCTGCTCCTAGTTTTGGTATATTTACTAAATTGTTTGCAATCATTCTCAAAATTCTGCAGTATAGTCAAGAAATTCATAATTGCTTAAGCCTACAATTGAATCTTCTTACAGACCATGGATTAAGAAAATACTCTTTCAGATGCTAAGGTATCTGGGAATCTCAGAGTAATTAATGTAAACAGTAGAAATTATCAAGTCCACTTTTTTCACATTAAAATGTATAAGCTTTCCAGCTCAAATATCTTTTTTGTCTACTCTTTTCCCTGAACTTAATCAGATGTATTTTAACAGATATTTTTACAAGAAAAAAACTCATAAAATCCTATTTAGGATGCTAAATGTAGATGCTACAAAATGGTACATCTTCTTCAATCCAATCTAGGACAGAATATAAACTTACCCAATAACAATAGCCTCAGCTTCAACAGAGTGCTGTTGCAAGTCTGTGTGTTCCAAAATGATACTTAACTTCATCCTCAGCAATTGTCCACGTTCAGTCATCACCACCGAGTGAAAACAATCTTTTCAAAACAACCTTTAAAAATTCTTTGAAGTCAATTCTTTAGTCTTTGTTTTTTATGTTCTCCTTTAGTTTTTAAAATTTAATTTATCTTTTTGAAAGGCAGAGTTACAGTGAGAGGAAGAGACAGAAAGAGAGGTCTTCCATCCACTGGTTCACTCCCCAGATGGCTGCAACTGCCAGAGCTGGGCCGATCTGAAGTCAGGAGCCAGGAGCTTCTTCTAGATCTTTCATCTGGGTGCAGAGACCCAAGCAATTGGGCCATCTTCTACTGTTTTCCTTGGCCAGAGGGCTGGATCAGAAGAGGAACAGCCAGGACATGAACCAGTGCCACAGCACTAGCCCCTAATCTTTGAGTTATTCAAGATATACTTTCTTTTAAAATTTTTTGTTGATGCTGGAAGAATTTATACAAAATTAAAAATTGTTGCCCAACCATTAAAGTAATAGATAGTTTTAGATTCACGTCAAACAATGAGTGACAAAATCCCCTGTAGGAAAGACATCTCAAAACATTCTCTACAGAGGAACTGTGGAAGAACTACTTTATTTCTTATCCATGTTTCACATATACTTCACTTCTATTTCTCAGACCTGCACGGCCATCTTCTCCACCTTCTAGTCAGGCAGGGATCAGGACATTACTATATGGTTCACCAAGTGGCCAGCTTTGTGGCAGCATTGTGGAATTATCTTTTCAACACTTACGGATACAAGAAGGGTTAGAATTTTCCTAGCCAGTCCTTTCTGTGTGCTGATTCTGAAGGAGATGTGTTTTTGTTGTGTTTTTCTTTTTTTGAGAGAGAGAGGTTTTATTTATGTATTTATTTGAAAGGTAGCGTTACAGAAAGGAGACACACATACAGAGAGAGAGAGAGAGAGAGAGAGAGAGAGAGAGAGATCTTTCATCCACTGGTTCACTCACCAAATGGCCACAATGGCCGGGGCCGGGCCAGGTTGAAGCCAGGAGATAAGAGCTTCTTCTGGGTCTACTTTGTGGGTGGCAGGGACCAAAGGACTGGGACCATCTTCTGCTGACTTTCAGCAGGGAGTTGGATTGGAAGTGGAGCAGCTGAGACCAGAACTGGTATCCTTATGGGATGCCAGTGCTGCAGGCGGCAACCCCATGTTGGTTATTTTAAGTGCAAAAAGAGTTTGAAAAGCAAATGAGCTATTGAAGATTGTCATTCAAATTTAATTCTAAAATAGAGGAAGACTTCAACATATAATATGTTTTACTCTACACTAGATGAGGCTATGGTGAAATCCAGAAGACAATGTGGAGGTCTTCCATACCATCACAATGTATTTAAATGCCAAGAACAATGATACTTCCTAAAATGAAAAAAAAAAAAACTTTAACAAAGGATGGGACAACTGAGTATCCTAACTTTAAGTTATTTATTTTCCTGCACCCCATGGGAGACCAGGATAAGCACCTGGCTCCTGCCATCGGATCAGCGCGATACGCTGGCTGCAGCGTGCTGGCCGCGGTGGCCATTGGAGGGTGAACCAACGGCAAAAGGAAGACCTGTCTCTCTGTCTCTCTGTCTCACTGTCCACTCTGCCTGTCAAAAAAGTTATTTATTTTCTTGCAGCCATATTCAAACACAGAAATGGTATTTGATTTAAAGATCTCAATGAAAAATACTCGTATTTACATGCACATTTTACATGTATAAGAATGTGCATACAAGAGAAGAATGAATCCTCTCTTTGTACAATTGCACAACAGAGGCAGGCTGAAGTACATATCACATTACTCCTGCTAGTGTTTTTGTATTTGTATGCTGTTTTATCAGACTTCATTGTTACTTAAGATGTTTAAAAATCATTCAAAGTCTTCATCTTGTTTCTCAAAATCTGCCATGATCCATCCCTATTTACCAATCTAGGCTTATCTTCCCAGGCGCCTCCTTAATAGTCTTTCTTCCAGCCTAGAATGGTTGTTCTCACTTTCTATTGCATGTCCCATGCCTATGTAAATTTGGGTGTGCTACTTACTTTGCTGAAAAACTGCTTTAGCTCAAATATTTGTTGAGTGTCTCTGATACTTCAGATCCTGTACTAGGCATCCTAACACACCTCTGTTTCTGCAGTGCCCATACAGTACCTGAAGTATAATGGGCTAATATGTTTTTTTAAGATTTATTTATTTATTTGAAAGTCAGAGTTACACAGAGAAAAGAGAGGCAGAGAGAGAGAGAGAGAGAGAGAGAGAGAGAGAGAGGTATTCCATCCACTGGTTCACTCCCCCAGTTGGCTGCAATGGCCGGAGTTTAACTGATCTGAAGCCAGGAGCCAGGAGCTTCTTCCAGGTCTGCCACACAGGTGCAGGGACACAAGGACTTGGGCCATCTTCCACTGCTATCCCAAACCATAGCAGAGAACTGGATTAGAAGAGGAGCAGCCGGGACTAGAACCAGCGTCCATATAGGATGCCAGCGCTTCAGGCCAGGGCATTAACCCACTGCGCCACAGTGCCGGCCCACTCATATGTTTTCAATAAGTAAATACATAAATGGATGAATGAGGCACTTGGACCAATTTAAAGAATCTTCAGAAATATAGTAGGGCGAGGCACATTATCCAACTTAAATGAGATCACATGAGCAAACTGCATAGAATCAGACTCAGAGATTCCCTCCCTCATCTCCCCAACACTTGGGCATCCTGTATTTCAGTTTATCACAGAAGGACAAAAACGAAAGTCAGAAAGTGGCCCTGATCTCATATCATTAAATCATCCTTAAATTGCTTCTGGAATGGGAATTTGGCATAACAGTGATGCAACTTTGGATATTCACATCCCATGTAAGAATGCCTGGGTTTGGTACTTTGGCTCTGTTCCCAGTTCTAGAATCTTGCTAATGTACACCTTAAGAGGCAGCAGGTGATGGATCATTTGGTTGGATCCCTACCACCCATGTGGGAGATCTGGATTGAGCTCTTTGTTGTCAGCTTCAGCCTAGTCCAGTCCCAGCTGATATGGGCATTTGGGAAGTGAATCAACAAATGGGAACCACTCTCTTCCAAATAATACATAATATGAATAAAGAAAAAAATACTTAAAAACTTAAAAAGCAGACAATGGTCTGATTATAAATGGCAAAATAACTAGTGGGAATCCGTTCCATTTTAAAGGATAGATTTAAGTGTCACCTCTTCCAGGAAACCTTCCTTCATACACAATCCCACTCCAAAATGTTGTGATTTCTCCTGCCTCTTTGTCCTGCACAGTATTTATACCCACTTTTATTTTATCATTTATTTATTATTATCTTGTGTTGGTTAATTCATGGCCCCTTCTTGTCCTTATATCCTTTTGCATGCTGTGAGCTGTCTGAGGACAGGAACAGGACTCATTTATGTTTTGCACCACAACATTTGACAACATTTCCTTCACTTTCCATAATTAGATTGGAAAATCTAGTCTATTATTTGGATGCATTTTAGCTTAACCTCTTTCATCAATGCTGCAAAATGTAGAACTATTATTTATTTTACATGGGCAAGGCTTCCCAGTACCCACCTTATCAGTCTTCAGCTACATCAGCCTGTTTGTTTCCTCAAATACACCAAACTCTTCATTTACTTGATATCTTTCACACAAATTAGTTCTTCCTTCTGAAACATCAGTCCTTTTTCCATGGTGTGTACAAATGCATACACACAAACCACACACACAACACAACACACACAACACAGACACACACACACACACACACACATCCCTTCTGCATTCTGGCTTCCTCAGCCTTCAAATTTTAATTTAGGTGTCAACTCCTGTGGTAGGCCTTTCTCAATTGCTCTATACAGATTCCCCACACTATTGTACTACCCAGTGCCATGACACTCAAACCTCTTCAATACACTTTTTGGTTAACAAATATATAGTCAATTTATGGCTCAATTATATGCTATCTGTCTCCCCAGTTGTACTATAACTCCTGTGGTACCACATAGGGATCTTTTATTCTTCACTGTATATGTAGTGGTTTGCATAGTGTTTGTCTTACAGTTAGTGTTTAATGTATATAAGCATTTATAGGATGCATAAGCTTCAAGATACTTTTATAAAACTTGCTGCCTTGTTCCACTCCTTGTAAATGGAATAAGAGACAGAGACATTTGTATTTCACACAGAAAGATGCTGAGCTACAAAGGAATTAACATACTGCAATGAATCTGGGTAGAAGCTTTTCTAGTCTCCGCACTTGTTGCTCTTCATCTATAAACCCAGGCCAGGTCTCATGCTGTGTCTCCAGCTTATTTCTAGTTTGGAAACAAAGTTAACAAGTGCCTTTAGTATGACTTTGACCAAGGTCTTCTCAGGAGACATTCTGAGGGATCTCAAATGCCCACTTGGGCAAGCAGCCTTCAATCTGAAGCGGGCAAGCACTGCGGGCTCTGAAAGGGGAAACCTGCTCTGTGTCACAGCTGAAAGCACCACTCTGGATATTTAAAGCAAGCCCTCTTTTTAAAAATTAATGGCCTGAAAGGGGAGAGAAGAAGCCGCCTATGTAATGCAGAAAGAGGAGCTGAATGACCACAGTCCTGGTCCCTCTCCAGATGATGTCATCATTTGTCTAGATAATAAATTTGTAACAATAAGGCTGAAAGAGATGGGACACAATTCCAATAATCCGAAGAAGCTGGTAGCGTTGAACCTAAAGGAAGGAATTTTTTAAACCTAGCTGGTTTATAAAAGTACATTCATCTTTAATTCTGAGAGTATAGATGTTCCCAGTCCAACAGAACAAGCAAGTGACAAATGGATTCATCTCCATTTTGTATCAGCTTTGTACAAAATTATAGTTTTAAAGGAGGAAAATGAGAGGATTATTTTCTCTAGAAACCACTCACACGCATCACTGTCTATGCATTCTCATAGATCCTCATAATTATAACTTTAATGAGTAAAAGAAGGAGTTGATAAATCTGCAGGGCTGAATAAATGAGTGAGGTGATATAATTAACACTGAAGCACAAATCATTCCCTCCTTCATGCTTACTGCAACGTTCTCTAGGCTTTACCAACCCCAAAGATAGACTGGAAGGCAGCAGATACATAGGCTAAGTTGGAGATTTGGTCTTAGCTGAACACTGCCTAAGGGGATACTGACAAAGTTTACCCTTCTCTGTTGTCATCTTTGTCTAAGCCACTGTCACTTTCCTCCTGGCCAGTGTAAATAACCTTAGGACAGTTTTCCCACTGCCATATTTGGTTCCCTCCAAAACATTTCCTATAACCAATTTGATGTTTAGAAACAATCATTTTTTTTTTCTGTTTCCTTTCCTAAACACTTAAATAATTGTCCACTGGTTTTTGGATGAAAATCAAGATCTTTCCATGAGTGGCCTACAAAATCCTGTTTATTCTGAATCTCCCACTTTTCCAATCTCCCCTTACACTCACACACCTTTTTCACTTTCTTTAGTTGCATTGTCCTTACATTGTCTTGAAAATGCCACGTACTTTTTTAAAGAAGGATTTATTTTATTTCAAACACAGAGTTACAGAGAGAAAGCAATAGACTGAGAGATAACTTCCATCTACTGATTCACTCCCCAAATGGCCACAAAGATCAGAGCTGGACCAGAACAAAGCCAAAAGCCAGAAGCTTCCTCCAAGTCCCCAGTGTGGGTGCAGGGGCTCAACTACTTAGGCCATACTCCATCACTTCCCCAGGTACATTAGCAGGGAGCTGGTTCAGAAGTGGAGCCAGTGGGACTCAAATTTGCACCTATAAGATGCTTGTTTGTCAGGAGTCGGCTTAAACTGCTATTCCACAGTGCAGCCCTAATTCCATGTACTTTTAATCTCTGAGCCTTTACATTCACTGTTCCCTCCTTTCACCTCCTCACTCAAACCTGATTAATTCATGTTTCAGGCTTTAATTAAAAGTTATTATCTCAGTGAAGTCTCTTAACCCACTCTGTCAAAATCAGAGAGGTAAACCACACACACACACACACATACACACAGTATCCTTTCTTGTAACAACCTAGTACCCACCTTCCACATGATAGAACATTTTGGATCTATAGCCATACGTTAGTTTCTATAACTAGTTGTCCCGTTAATTGTTCGGTCAAAATAGTATCATGTTCATTTTATGGACATTATTTATTCTTAGAGATGAGAGAAGAGGATATGGTCAGCAAACACTGATTAAATAAGTTTAAGAATATTTACCGGGGCCAGCGCTGTGGCCCAGCGGGTTAAAGCCCTGGCCTGCATTGCCTGCATCTCATATGGGTGCTGGTTCCAGTCCTGGCTACTCCACTTCCAATCCAGCTCTTTTATGGCCTGGTGAATGCAGTAGATAGTCTTGGGCCCCTGCACCTGCGTTGGAGACCTGGAAGAAGCTCCTGGCTCCTGCCTTCAGATCAGTGCAGCTCCGGCCAGTGTGGCCAGTTGAGGAGTGAACCATCAGATGGAAGACCTCTCTCTCTCACTCTCTCTCTCTCTCTGCCTCTCCTCTCTCTGTGTACCTCTGACTTTCAAGTAAATAAATCTTAAAAAAAAAGAATATTTACCTCCATTTTTATGATCCTGAGAAGTCAAAGACATGAATTCAATTCTGAGGAAACTTGGTACATCCCAGATGTTATCACAAAACAAAGATAGTGTGATGATAATGATGATGATGACCACTTATAATTTCTTGAGCCCCTACTAAGCATTAGGAACTAAGGAGGTTGCTATGTATTTCTCAACTAACTGCCAAAAACTGCTGAGAAAACGGAGGTTCAGAGAAGTTGAATGGGTTATTTAAAGTCATATAACTAGAAAATGTCAGAATTTTGATTTAGAACCAGATCTTCCCAACTCCACAACCTGCCTCTTCTGTAGTTCACTACAGGATATACTCTTCTGACTCTAGCAGTAGTTTCTTTGTTGCTTGGAATAGAACAAGAACATAACGGGCATAATCCATACTCCATGAATATACGGTAGAGAAAGGATTCTTGTGGATGAAGAAGAGAAAGTCATGAGTAGGAAAATATCACAGGAGAAAGAAGTTCCTCTGTGATATTGCTTTCCCTCTGATGCCTAGGAGTAAACATGGTGTTCATAATAAAAAGAATCCTGAGTTATGATGGTGTGTTAATACTTAGAAATGTTATAAAAAGAGTGTAGTTTGTAAGAAAGGGATAGATATCTATCTTTTGAGAATTTTGCCAAATGACTGGTAGAGAAAAATCTTGCTGAAGGCAAACATCTGGTGGAACTTTCTTCTCATTTGTAGCCCTCCACTAACCACTCCCATCCAGAGTCAGCAAAGTTCCTCCCAATGTCCAAAATTGGGAGAAATCAAGTATTTGAAAATAAAACAATAATCTTCCTTCTAGGCTATTTTTATTCCTCTAAAAGAGAACTTCATTAATTTATTTTTTCAATTTTTAATCTAAAATATGTATATGAGGTGTTCAATGAAGACTTGTGAATGAATGAAGTTTATCACCACACCCTTTAGAGACACAGAATTTGCTTAACCTTGATATTATTGGAAAGAATGTTAAAAACCATAAGAGAACAAGTTACTCTCAACCACTTTACATACCAACTACTGATAAACTTAATTTACTAAGATATTTCCCTAGAGACACCTACTTGGCAGCTATAGTTTGAGTCAATTTGTCTTCTTTAAAAGATAATCTACATTTATTTTTATCTTGAGTAATTCAAAGCATTACAGATTTATAGCAATAGATCTGCATTTGTCAAAATTAGGAAAGCTTCAGAGTGTTTTCACAATGCCTTCCATTGCATTGATTGTCAAAATTTGGAAAGCTTCAGAGTGTTTCACATGCCTTCCATTTGGGAGTCTAATTGAGTGTGTGACTCTGAAAGCTCTTTTTTGAAATTTTCTGTTTCCTTCTAAAGCACATATCATGTCTTACAGCTCACTTTTACGTTCTAACAATTGGATTATCAATGTTAAAATCTTATCAAGATGTAGTGGTAAGCTGTACACCCTACTTTTTGCCACTGAAGAGAGATAAAGAAAATATAATTCTCTACATTGTTAAATCTTACTCTTAACAGGGAAACAATGTATTACTATGTATATGGATATAAATAAGTGGGGATTTTGTCTTCCCAGGGAGATTTGGCAATGTCTGTAGACACTCTTTGATTGACTCAATTTAAAGAGATGTATACTCGACAATTACAGATAGCAGCTAAAGGTACTGCCCAACGTCCTACAATTGCCAGGATGAATGCTCCTCACACCAACAAACAAGTGTTATGTACACCAAACTGTCAAGAGTGCTTAGGCTGAGAAACTTATAGAGGTACAGATATAAATTCACAAAAATATGGTATTTTTAAGAGTGGGCTCTTGGTGGTCTTCCTTTGAACAACACACTTACATAAAGAACTCTGCATATGTAAGCAACTATTAGGTGTTCAGTTGATGTATGAATGATTCAGTAAGTGGTAAGGCCTAGAAAGTAGGACCACTAGTGATGTTCTTCATCCAAAACTAGTGTAAGAGATTCCTTTTTGTATGAGGCTTAATTCCAGAACACTGCTCTTATTACATCTTTCATGAAAACGGCTACACCTCAGTTGGAAGTAACTATTTGCCAGGTACTTATATACCTTTTCATCCTCATATAAAGAAATCCCAGATAGCAAGCAACTCTCTCTATTCACAGTGAGAAAATTAAATAAATTTAACCAACTGAAAAATATTATCTCTAGTGATCTAGATCAAATAGTTAAATTCTACTTATATGAATATAATTTATTAGCTTAGTTACATAAATGTATAGTTATATTTCTATAAAATAATATATAAAAATATCTTTATTTTATTCCATTTTATGCATATTTTCAATACCACTTGATCTTCAGTGATCGTCTTTTTAATACTTTGAATCTTAGTTGTTTGAGACACAATACTTTTTCAAAGTGTATATAATACTGTCACTGTGATTTTTCCTAAGCCAAAAACATTCATATATGTGAATCATGAAGAGTGATTATTCAACTATTTGCATAGTGGCACCACTTGATGTATTTTAGGCTGATTGATTTTTAAAGCATTTTATTGCAAGTCTTGCTAGTGTAAGGACATCTTCTCTCACACTCCCTTCTTCCACCTTCTTCCCCCATCCCACCACAGATGTGGGCTTGTTATTAATATTTGGTGCATTTAATTGCCTTAGTAAACTGTTTCTCTTGATGACTTCTGTGAGCATTCAGTCCTATAACTGATGGGGAAATTGGGGATAATGTTCTTCTCCAAACTAAATTTTTTACTTGAATTGTGGGTTGTGAAAGGTTATTCTACCTATAGGCTTCATTTTGAGGGAAGAACTTTTTCCTGGTATGTGAATGTGGACTACATCCTTCATTGAATTCTAGCTATGTCTCTGTATGTCACCCTGGTTATTCACATTATAACTTTATGAAGATCATCAGTGCTGCAAAAGGACACAGTGAAAGCCATAAAGCTAGAAGAATTCAAGCACAACCCATACCAGTTCTCCCAGGCTGCAAAGACCAACCTACTCACCTTTTACCTAAGTTTTCATAGTGGGGACTAACTAGAAACTCAATGTAAAGGGAAAGTAAAAGCTAAGCAAAAGAATGACTAACATTTCCTGTTTTGAGCTTCACTTCCTTTGCTCCAATATCTAAGGCACTTGCTGAAATGAATAACAGTTGCCTTTTGCAGTTTTACATTGAATCTGATTCATTGAACAACCCTCAGAAGTTAAAGAAGACCAAGGGTGATGTTGTGGCACAGCCAGGTTAAGCTGCTGCCTTAGATGCTGGCACCTCATATCAGAAGGCTGGTTCAAGTCGCAGTAGCTCTGCATCCCATCTTGTCCTTGCTATTGAGCCTGAGAAAGCAGCAGAAGCTTGCCAAGTGCTGGAACCACCAGGATCCATCTGGGAGACTCAAATGGAAATTCCAGGTTCTATTTGGCTTGATCCATTGCCCCTCCCCCTCCCCCAGCCATTGTGGCTATTTGGAGTGAATCAGCAGTGAAGATATCTCTTCCTCTGTCTCTCCTTTTCTCTCATCTGCCTTTAAAATAGATTTAAAAATAAGTTAGTAAGGACACATTAAAAACTTGAGATCTATTTACTAAAGTCCCCAAATCAATGTGAGGCAAAAATATTCAAAGTTTTCCTGTGAAATAGAAGAGAGGAATACGAGAGGGAGGAGATGTACAATTTGGACATGCTCAATCAGACCTGCCCCAAATGATGGAGTTAGAATTGTGCCAGGGGATTCCAATACAATCCCATCAAGGTGGCATGTACCAAGGCCATCTCACTAGTCCAAGTGATCAATTTCAGCTCAAATGGATCACACTGATAGTCTAAGAGTTAAAGGGATCACACAAACAAGACTAGTGTCTGCTAATACTAACTGATAGAATGAAAAAGGGAGAGAATGATCCAACATGGGAAGTGAGATACTCAGCAGACTCATAGAATGGCAGATGTTCTAAATAGCACTCTGGCCTCAGAATCAGCCCTTAGGCATTCGGATCTGGCTCAAGAGCCCATGAGAATATTTTAGGCATGGAAAGCCAAGATACTCTGAAAAAAAAAAAAAAAGAAGAAAGAAGACCTAAATGAAAGATCTCTGCGAGTGAGATCCCAGTGGAAAGAACGGGCCATCAAAGAAGGAGGTACCTTTCTCTGAAGGGAGGAGAGACTTCCACTTTGGCTATGACCCTGTTGGAATAAGATCGAAGCAGCGAACACTAAAGGCTTCCATAGCCTTGGCAACTCATGACTAGACCCTAGGGAGATTACTGACGCCATACACAAGAGTGTCAAATTGTTAAATCAACATCAGGAGTCACTGTGTACTTACGTCTCATGAGGGATCTGTCCTTAATGTGTTATCCAATGTGAAATAATGCTATTACTAGTACTGAAACAGTATTTTTACACTTTATGTTTCTGTGTGGGTGCAAACTGATGAAATCTTTACATAGTATATACTGAATCGATCTTCTGTATATAAAGATAATTGCAAATGATTAAAAAGTCTTGGTGTTAAATTGGAAATTGCATAGATAATTAATCATTTTTTTAAAAAATCATGTAGGAAACAGAAAGAAAAGATCCTAAAATGCGCAAGAGAGAAACGTCAAATTACACTCAGAGGATCTCCAATTAGACTCACAGCAGACTTCTCACCAGAAACCCTACAAGCTAGAAGGGAATGGCGAGACATAGCCCAGGTACTTAGAGAGAAAAACTGCCAGCCCAGAATATTATATCCTGCCAAGCTCTCATTTGTGAATGAAGGTGAAATAAAGACCTTTCATAACAAACAAAAATTGAAAGAATTTGTTGCCACTCGTCCAGCCCTGCAAAAGATACTTAAAGATGTGTTACACACAGAAACACAGAAACACGGCCATCAACATGAAAGAAGATAAACGAAGGGAACCTCACAGCAAAAGATCACAGGGAATTCAAAGCATACATTTGGATAAAGAAATTATGGGACATGTACTCTATAGAATACTATACAGCAGTCAAAAACAATGAAATCCAGTCATTTGCAATAAGATGGAGGAATCTGGAAAACATCATTCTGAGTGAATTAAGCCAGTCCCAAAGGGACAAATATCATATGTTCTCACTGATCGGTGACAACTAATTGAGCACCAAAGGTGAAACCTATTGAAGTGAAATGGACACTATGAGAAACAGTAACTTGATCAGCTCTTGTGCTGACTGTTGTTGTAGAATGTAATACTTTATCCATTTTAGTAATTTTTTTATTCTAGTACTATTGGTTGAACTCTGTAATTAACAAACAATTATTCTTAGGTGTTTAAATTTTAACTGAAAAGTGATCCCTGTGAAATATAAGAGTGGGAATAAGAGAGGGAGGAGATGTACAATTTGGGACATGCTCAATCGGAACTGCCCCAAATGATGGAGTTAGAATTGTGCCAAGGATTTCCAATACAGTCCCATCAAGGTGGCATGTACCAACGCCACCTCACTAGTCCAAGTGATCAATTTCAGTTCACAATTGATCACACTGATAGGTCTAAGAGTCAAAGGGATCACACAAACAAGACTAGTGTCTGCTAATACTAACTGATAGAGCTCTTGTGCTGACTGTTGTACAATGTAATACTTTATCCATTTTAGTAATTTTTTTTATTCTAGTACTATTGGTTGAACTCTGTAATTTACAAACAATTATTCTTAGGTGTTTAAATTTTAACTGAAAAGTGATCCCTGTGAAATATAAGAGTGGGAATAAGAGAGGGAGGAGATGTACAATTTGGGACATGCTCAATCAGTCGTGCCCCAAATGATGGAGTTAGAAATGTGCCAGGGAATTCCAATACAATCCCATCCAGGTGGCATGTAACAAGGCCATCTCACTAGTCCAAGTGATCAATTTCAGTTCACAATTGATCACACTGATAGGTCTAAGAGTCAAAGGGATCACACAAACAAGACTAGTGTCTGCTAATACTAACTGATAGAATGAAAAAGGGAGAGAATGATCCAACATGGGAAGCGAGATACACAGCAGACTCAGAATGGCAGATGTCCTAAATAGCACTTTGGCCTCAGAATCAGCCCTTAAGGCATTCAGATCTGGCTCAAGAGCCCATGAGAATATTCTAGGCATGGAAAGCCAAGACACTCTGGAAAAAAAAGAAGACCTAAATGAAAGATCTCTGTGAGTGAGATCCCAGTGGAACGAATGGGGCCATCAAAGAAGGAGGTACCTTTCTCTGAAGGGAGGAGAGAACCTCCACTTTGACTATGCCCCTGTCGGAATAAGATTGAAGTCGGCGAACCCTAAAGGCTTCCATAGCCTTGGCAACTCATGACTAGAGCCTAGGGAGATTACTGATGCCATAAACAAGAGTGTCAAATTGTTAAATCAACTTCAGGAGTCACTGTGTACTTACGTCTCATGTGGGATCTGTCCTTAATGTGTTGTCCAATGTGAAGTAATGCTATAACTAGCACTGAAACAGTATTTTACACTTTGTGTTTCTGTGTGGGTGCAAACTGATGAAATCTTTACTTAGTATATACTGAATCAGTCTTCTGTATATAGATAATTAAAAATGAAAAAAATCTTGGTGTTAAATTGGAAATTGCATAGAAAATTAATCAATTTTTAAAAAAATATATCATGAAGGATCTCTGTCCTTAATGTGCTATACATTGTGAATTAATACTGTAACTAGTACTCCAACAGTATTTTTCACTTTGTGTCCCTATGTGAGGGCAAACTGTTGAAATCTTTACTTAATATATAGTAAACTGATCTTCTGTATATAAAGAGAATTGAAAATGAATCTTGATGTGAAGCAAGGGGAGAGGGAGTGGGAAAGGGGAGGGTTGCGGGTGGGGGGGAATTTATGGGGGGGAAGCCATTGTAATCTATAAGCTGTATTTTGGAAATTTATATTCTTTAAATAAAAGCATTATAAAAAAAAAAAAATCATGTAGGATCTCTGTCCTTAATGTGCTGTACATTGTGAATTAATACTATAAGTAGTACTCCAACAGTATTTTCACTTTGTGTCTCTATGTGAGGGCCAACTGTTGAAATCTTTACGTAATATGTACTAAACTGATCTTCTGTGTATAAAGAGAATTGAAAATGAATCTTGATTTGAATGCAAGGGGAGAGGGAGCGGGAAAGGGGAGGGTAGTGGGTGGGAGGGAAGTTATGGGGGGGGAAGCCATTGTAATCCATAAGCTGTACTTTGGAAATTTATATTCTTTAAATAAAAGCTTTATAAAAAAAAAGAAAGAAAACAAGCAAAAGTAAAACATTTAAAACAAATCCAAGATACTAAAATGTTAGGGTCATTAAATCATTTGGGTAATCTTTTTCCAATCATAATCCTATTCATTACAACCTCCCTAAATATAATTTTGGTTCTAGTTTTTCTCATCCATAAAATTCCTATACCACAATGCAACTGTGAGGATTAGAGAAGATAAATGATTTGAAGCACATTGCACTAGGCCTGGTTCACAGAAGTCTTCAGTCAATGTTAGTGTCAACGTTTTTTTGTATTGATTTCTGTTCATTTCAATGTTCCAACCAAAAATGCTCTTTGAATCTCAGTAGCAACAAATGAGGCTGAAGATAGTCTAATGGCTCCTGATGGAAACAAAATAATCAGCATGAATGTGCTTTGTAAAGTTTCCATGAATGCTAGTCATCAGCCAATGGGGATCTTAGAGGATCCCTGATAGAGAAGCCACCTTCACAGCTTCAGAGAGTGGAGCTAACTCGCTTAATTTCATCAGCTGTTAAAGGGTAAAGCTCATGAAAACTTAGCTCCAAGAGATTAGTGGTGTCATAATTTTCTTGACAAGTCACTTTCAGAAGACCTATAGTGACCAAACACTTGATTGAAAATTAATATCTTGGATAAAAATTGTCACCTGAAAAATTCCCCTTCGCCATTGGATTCTGGTTCCTGATTCCATGCTGCTTCAACCTGGCCAGAATCAACCAGCAGAAGGTAACTCAGCTTCCTTTCTTCTAAATTCCACGATAGATTGGCATCAGTGTCAAACTTTGATTAATGCAGACCTGTCTTAGGCAGTGCTAATGAAAGACTGAATAGGTCCATGCAATAACTAGTCATGCTTTCAGAAGGATTCATCAGTCCCTTAAAAAGAATGAAATCAATGTTACTTTCACCCATGATAATTAAGAAAACTAAGTTGCTAAAAAGAATCAGAGATTATGACACAGTCCTGGTATAGATGGGAGAACTGAAGTCTAGAGGAGAGATATAACTTGTCCAAGGTCACCTAATGAATCATGACAGAGCAAGAACTAGAATTCATATCATCCCTTGGGTCTTAGTAACTGAATATGTATAAATACAGACATGCACACATACATAACCATTCCCCAAGAGAGCACTCATAGGGAAGCCACAGTTTTACTTTACACTGTCGTTATACAAAGCCTGTTGTATTATCATGACCTGGATAGGAAAAAGTGACGTCACCTCTAGCACATCTTCCTCTAGTGGGAAGTATTTGAGATCCTAGCCAAGGACACCTCTGATCTACTTGGACATGCTTGTTCAGCTAGTTGCTTGGCTGCCATCAGTCTGACTCACAGCTTCCGAAATGACAAGATGTGCACAGTAAGGAATGAAGCAAATTGATGCCCAAACCTGGGTCAAATTTGCCAAAATCATCTCGAAACCCCTTTAGCTAATTGGAATTTTCTGGAGAGGACCTCCATTTTTCAGCTGAGCAACAAAAATGCCTCACCCGGAGGTGAGCTGAGATCATTTCTGGCACTGTAATACTCCTTATTTATTTTTAGATCAATAAAAGAAAAGTCATTGATTGACTGCTGGGCACACACACATTTAGAAGGTACAGCTCTAAAGAAGGTCTTCCAAATGAATGCTCATTAATTTGTCCTTATTTACATTATTTTAAAAACAGATTAGTACGCCCACCAACTGTGTTTTGTTATTTTGCTCCACAAATAACAAAGGTACTTTAGAAAGTTCATGGAACATGAAATTAAAAGATAAATTTATTTTCATGCAAAAAAGGAAATCCATTCATACAAGAAGCATTCAGAAAGTCCATAAAATTGCATGTTATGAGAAAAGCTTTTTGACATGCCCTTGAATTTGTTGAATTATGTTCAGTTTGCCAGACACTTTGCTAGATGTTAGTATATATAAGAAGATCGTATTCAGTCCCTTCTGTGTGTCTGTGGAGATGGATCTTTGGTAATGCAGTTCTGTTCTGTGGTCTATGAAGAGGGGATCGTGGCAGTGCCATGAGAGAAGAGAACACACAGTAGGATTACCAACTATTCTACAGGGTGGTGGAGAAGATTTTATCATGAAAATAACACCCAGTATAAAACCTGCAGGGGAGAGTTCAGTGAAGAGTGTGGAAAGGAATGTTTCATCTGGGGGGGGGTATAAAAAATAAAAAACTTTAAAAATTCAAAGGTGAGAAAAGACCTGAAAATTTGGGGCACTGAAAGTTCTTATGCTTAAAGTAGTGAGAGAGATGGGGAAAAGAAGCAGGTACCAGATTGAATGAAACCTCGAGGGTCACACTAGAAACGTTTGACTAACTCTAAAGACAAATAAAGGTGAAGAATGGTGGAGTGGGGCTTGTGGTGTAGTAATAACAATACCACTTGGTAAGTCCACAGCTCATTTCAGAATTCTTGGGTTCTGTGTTTGAGTCCTGACTCCACTTCTACTTCTTGGGAAGCAGCAGGTGATGGCTCAAGTACTTGGGTTCTGCCACCTACATAGGAGGCCTGGATTGAGCTTTTGCTCCTTTCTCCCTCTCCTTCTCCTTCTCCCTCCCTCCCTCCCTTTCCTTCTCTCCTTCTCCCTCTCTCTCTCCCTCTTCCTCTCTCTCTCTCCGTATACACACACACACACACACACACACACGAAAGAAATGATTAGAAGCTTGAGCAGTAGAATGTTCATTATGCAAAGGTCAGTTGAACTGCAGGGAGAGTTGAAACTGTCCAGCAAAGGGCACCAGTTAGGAGCCCCTGCAGTCACCAGGGAGAGAAATGTCAGGCCCCACCCCCTGGGACCAGGCATGAAGGGAGGATGACACCAGGGTTCCTTCAGAGCCACTGACAGGAAGAAGCCAGCTTCAAAGAAGAAGATTAAGACCAGAGAGAGAGAAGAGGAACTGGGGGAGCTTGCTGGCAGAGAGATGCTAGCATGGACCTCATGAAGCAAGAGAACAGAGGGGACTGTTCCCCATTACAAGCAAGGGAAGCAGGAAAAGAAGTTCCACACTGTGCTTAGGGAGCAGCAAGTAGTGATGTTTTGGAAAGGTTCTTAGATGCCAAGTCTAGGAACTTAGATAACTTAATAGATGATGAGTGGTTCATTCAATAATAAAGAAATAGCAAATGATTTTGTTGTTCTATTTCTTGTCTTTTTCCATGTATTTTTGAGTTATTGGCAAATGTTTTGTCCAAAATTTATTTATTTTTAGACTTTTTGAGCCACCTTAGTTAGGGCTGACTCTTGTAAACAGTATATTAATAAGTTCTCCTCTTTTTAAGTCAACTTGATAGTGCTTTGACTTTTTAAAATAATTTTTGAGGCTGCGGCATAAGAGGAAAAGCTGTCACCTGCTACTACGGCATTCCATATGGGCCAGCTGCTCCATTTCTGATCCAGATCCCTGCTAATGCACCTGAGAAAGCAGTGGAAGATGGTCCAAGTCCTAGGTCCCTTGCACCTATGTGGGATACCCAGAGGAAGCTGCAGATAGAAGATCGATCTCTCTCTCTCAGCTTCCCTCCCTCTCTTTCTCTCTGTAACTCTGCCTTTCAAATAAACAAATAAATCTTTTTAAAAAGAATTTATTCAAGCTGTACTACTGTCACATTTTTGTTTCTATATTTCTTTAAAATTTTATGTTCTTTTATTATTATTATTTATTTGACAGGTAGAGGTATAGACAGTGAGAGAGAGAGAGAGAGACAGAGAGAAAGGTCTTCCCTCCGTTGGTTCACTCCCCAAATGGCCACCACGACCTGCACTGCGCCCATCCAAAGCCAGGAGCCAAGTGCTTCCTCCTGGTCTCCCACGTGGGTGCAGGGTCCCAAGCACTTGGGCCATCCTTCACTGCCCTCCCGGGCCATAGCAGAGAGCTGGACTGGAAGAGGAGCAACCGGGACTAGAACAGAACTGGCTCCCATATGGGATGCTGGCGCCGCAGGCAGATGATTACCCAAGTGAGCCACGGTACCAGCCCCTAAAATTTAATGTTCTTTAATGCTTATGTATTTTCTGTAAACTTAGTACAATGGAAAAAATGGGCATGTATTACAATGATTGAGTTTATGTAATTCACACAGCCAATATCACATTCAATGCTGCAGTGTTAATAGAATCATTATTTTAACTTCAAAGGATATACCCATTGTAAACACTACTGCTAACATTTTTGCAGCCTTTAAAATATATAATAAACTACTAAGATGACCAAAAAAATGTTTTTCATACATTATATGATGACTAACTTAGAAAATTCAAATTATCATGTTAGTAGTAAATCGGCCCCCTTTCATAAAACTCAGTTTGTTTAACTATTAGAAAAAAATAGAGTTAGATTCTGGCTGTAATATTTAATAAAATATAATTAATTCCACTTGGACTTAAGATTTCACTGAAAAAATATGAACATGACAGAGGAAGGGAAGAATGAAAACAGGAGGGAGACTGGAAGGGAGCGGGCAATGAAAAGATGAATGATTCTTACGATGTTTGCATTCTAAGACATTTTTCTGTGACACTGGTAGTAGAAATCATAAAAGGAAAGCATGATAGATATGGCCATATAAAATTTAATTTTCTTTATTGCTAAGAAAATACAAACTGTCCTCAACATACTTCAAAGACAACAAGTAGCTACTACTGATTAAAATTAAGAAACAACACTCAAAAATATGATCACATTTATAAAATAAAAATGAAGCATTTCAAAAAGTCTGGAATGAATTTCAATAAACTATGAAAGAATCATCTTTAAGTTATAATATAATTAGTAATTAAAAAGAAAGTTATGTTTCTTGTCTTAGTCCATTGGGAATGCCTGAACAAAATGCCTTAGCTTGGGGAATCTAAAAACATTCTGGAGGATAGAAGTCTAGGGATGCAGCAGATTCAGTCTCTGGAGGGGACCCTGGGTGGTTCACGGATGGAAATGTCTCTGTGGATTGTGTAAGTAAACTATCTCAGGCCTCTGTTACATAGGCACTGACAAAAATGTCTGTGCCCTTTGACCTAATTACCTCCTAGAGCCACTTTGTGAGAGCTTGATTGGAAGTTCTAGCAGGGGTGCGCAGCTGCTCATCTACCCTTAACCAAAGATCTGTCCTCCTCTAGAGGGAAGGTCGTCCTCTTCAACTGAGTGTGCAGATTCTGGAGGGATGTGAATGGAGTGGTGAGGGAGGAACAGGACACCCTCCTAGCCAGCGAGATCAGCCAATCGACAGGGTGACAGATGATGCAGCCAGATTGCCTTCACATCCCTACAGCCATTTCTTAATACCATCTTACTAGAGATAAAATTTCAGCATAGGGATTTTGGAGGGAAACAAGTATTCACATCACAGCGTTCCCTGACCTGTATTTTCTATTGTATTTTCCAAAAGAAGCACCTGTGATGTGAACTTTTGTATGCGAATTCCGGGCTGCTTCAGCAGGCTGAGATGATGTAGAGAAGAGAGATGACTATATCTCTTGCATTCATTCATGCATTCATTCAGTTATTTAATAAATGACTACTATGTCCATTTCTTTTTCAAAAAGATTTATTTTATTTATTTGAAACACAGAGTTATAGAAAGAGAGGGAGAGACTGAAAGAGATCCTCTATCCACTGGTTCACTCCAAAAATGGCCACAGTGGCTGGAAGCACAGACAGGAGCCTGAAATTCCATATGCATCTCCCACATGAGTGACAGGGGCCCACCTACTTGGACAATTCTCTGCTGTTTTCCCAAGTGCATTAGCAGGGAGTTTGGGTCAGAAGTGGAGAAACTGAGCCTCACTTGGCATTCCAATGAAATGCCAGCATCCCAGGTGGCAGCCCAATTAACTGTGCCACAATGCCAAATCCTTTATATGCATTTCTCTATATGAGGCAATCAAGAGACATTGGCTAAAATAAAATTTAAAAAGCCATGGGGCCGGCACTGTGGCACAGCGGGTTAACGCCCTGGCTTGAAGTGCCGGCATCCCATATGGGCACCAGTTCCAGTCCCAGTCCCGGCTGTTCCTCTTCCAACCCAGCTCTCAGCTATAGCCTGGGAAAGCAGTAGAAGTTGGCCCAAGTCCTTGGGCCCCTGCACCCATGTGGGAGACCTGGAAGAAGCTCCTGGCTCCTGGCTTCAGAATGGCGCAGCTCCGGCCGTTGCGGCCATATGAGGAGTAAACCATCGGATGGAAGACTTCTCTCTCTGCCTCTCCTCTCTCTGTGTAACTCTTTCAAATAAAATAAATAAATCTTTAAAAAATTTAAAAAGCCATTGAATAATCCCCATAGTTAATGAAACAAGCTTTTGCTGATCACTCTCTACATGACAGATGTTGCACTAAATTCAGGATATAATGATAAATAAGAGTTCCAGCAATAGAAGAGGACATAATCTGGTGAGTGAGGCAGATATGCAAAGAAGAAAAGCATAATACAATGCGATAAGTGATAGAACAGAGGCTGCACAACGTGCTGGGTGAACAGAGATTCATGAGGAATTACCTCTGCTTGGGGAAATTAGGGAAAGCTTTCTGGAGCAGGTGACAGCTGGTCTTTGTTGTCCCACGAGGTTAGGAGGGACAAAAAGATAACAAAGAGCTTTTCAGGCAAAGGAAACAGATCTTTTTTTTTCTCTGGGGGGTGAAACTCTGGGGAGAGAAAATCTGAGAAAGCCCCTGAAGAGAGCCTCCAGACCCACGACCTAAAAGGGAGCCCCTATGTTTCCAGCATTCTCCATCTGGGTGTCTCACACAAGTCCAGGAAGTGCAGCTGTACGGGAATAAAAATAAGGAGCTAACATGGGTTTGGAAGGTGCTTTTCTGCTGAATCACCGCTCCACAACACCCAAGCAGAACCTCAGACAGACGCACATGGGGTTTCCCTAGCCGGAGCCAAAATAAAGGCTTGTTCAAACCTAAACTTCAAAGAGGAAAAATGAAGACTTTGTATGTTTGGGGCTGCTGTAATCAACCTCACCTTTTTCAATTCAGTGGTACTGTTAGTACACTGATTTCAAAGGAGAGTAGTGTAGTTGCTGACCTTCCCAGAAGCAGGATTCCAGATTTAAGAAAGCTGTGGGTTGATCCCTAGCCTGAGATTTTGGAGGTCTTTATTTTGATGTTGGTTAACAGTTTCTCTAAACATCATTTTCTATTTCAAAAATGGTTTATACTTCCTTGCATGATTCTTTTTAGGTTTTTATTTATTTGAAAGGGTAGTTGGGGTAGGGAAGGAGAAGAGATCTTCACAACTGCTTAACTCTTCAAATGCCCACAGAAGCTGGGTCTGGGCAAGGTTGAACCCAGAGCCTGGAACTCAATCTGGGCCTCCCACATGAGTAAGAGGGACCTAATAACTGGCTCGTCACTTGCTGCCTCCCAGGGTGCACAATAGCAGGAGGCTGGAAGCAGCAGTGGAGTCAGAACTCAAGCCCATTACTCCAATATGGGATGTGAATGTCCCACGCTGTGCAAACACTCACCACCCCTGTGCCTTGCATGATTGTTTAAACTAGGATTCTAGGAGTCTGGGTGCATTGCAGAAATATTCACTAGAGGACCCAACCATTTTGGTCAGACCATGATGGGTCCTGGCTGTACAGGAGACTGCTGAGCTCCCAGACACTGATATTAGACTGCGTTACTTGTTCATAATTCTTTCCCTCCCTATTCAGAGTGTGGCTCCTGTTCCAATCACTAGGATTGAGTCTGGTGTCTTATTTGGACTAGTAGAATGTAGGCAGAGGTAAGAATCTGTCAACTTCAACCTGAGACCTTAAGCGATATGGCTAATTTATGTTAGCATTTTTTGAGTTTTGTCCTCCAAGAGAACAGCTTGCCTCTAGGTACGTATTGCTCCTTCAGCCTGAATCCTGGAATGAAGACTTGTGACGCTTACCTGAGCCCAGGATAGTGCAGCCACACCAGCTGAGCCGTGTGATGACATGCACACTGGTATATTTTGCAACTGAATTACAGAAACCTCGGTGCCTAACATGTATTTTCATTGCTGTGAATCAGAGAGTTGAGGGTTGTCTGTGAAGAAGCAGAATTATTTTCGTGAAGTGCGGATTGAGGAAGGAATTCTTTTCGGATTAGACTCTATAGATTAATTACCCTATGGTCTTATGAAATAAGGCACAAGATTAGTTTTCTATTGCAGCTGAAACAAATCACTGCAAACTCATGACTTAACCAACATAAAGTTATTTTATTAGAGTTCTGGAGGCCAAAGGTTTGAAACTGGTCTCACTGGGTGAGAATAAGGTGTTCACAGAGCTGCATTCCTTCAATAGTTTCCAATGGAGAATGCATTTCCCTGAATTTTCCAACCTCTATAAACTACCTGCATTTCTTGGCTCCCTTCTTTCCATCTTAAAGTCCAGTAAAGTCCTTTTCTTTATATAGGTAGGTATATAAATGGCTAGATATAGATATATGGTTTAATTTACTTTTCAAAATTTAAAAATATCATTATTAACTATAATTGTACATTTTAATGGAGTGCAGTGCAACATTTCTAGACATGTATACAATGTGTACTGATCAAATCATAACAGGTAACATTCATCCTCTTTTGTCATGTTAGGATGAAGCCTTGGAAATCCTCTCTTCTATTTGCTTGTAAAATGCACAATAGATTATTGTGGAGTGTAATTTTTCCACTATGCTGTGTGACACTAGGAACTTATTCCAACTGACTTTGATTTGATACCAACCTCTATCTATCCCCTGTCATCTCTCCCAGCCTTTGTTAATGATTACTGTATGTTCAGATTTGAGGATTTTTAGCTTCCAAATATAATTTTTAGCTTCCACATATAATATTTATATAAAATATAAATAAGCTTCCTTTTCAACTTACCATCTAATTTTCTTCTGTCTGTCTCTCAGATATGAGAATACCCCTGATTATCTGGGTGGTTCAGTAATTATCCCATCACAAGATCAGCTACTAATAACCTTAGTTTCATCTATAACATCAATACTTCTTTGTGGGGCCGGTGCTGCAACGTAGTGGGTAAAGCCACCACCAGCAGTGCCGGCATCCCATATGGGTTCGAGTCTCTGGCTTTTTGTTCTCTGCTATGCCCTAGTAAAGCAGTGGGAGATGATCCAAGTCCTTGGGTCCCTGCACCTGTGTGGGAGACCCGGAAGAAGCTCCTGGCTCCTGGCTCCTGGCTGCGGATCAGCACAGCTCTGGCAGTTGCAGCCAATTGAGGAGTGAACCAGCGGGTGGAAGACTTCTCTCTCTGTCTCTCTCTGCTTCTCCTTCTCTCTCTGTGTAACTCTTTCAAATAAATAAATAAATCTTTTTTAAAAAATACTTCTTTGTGTATAACTTAACTCATTCACAGGTTTGAGGAATTGGAAGGTAGACAAGTTTTTTTGTGGGGGAGGGGCATCTATTATTCTACTCACAGAGGAACCATGTAACTCCTGGAAAGACTAGAGCTTAAGAAGTGTTTATTCTGGGGTTTCTGCTGATTTCTTCAGACCCCTGGCTGTAAATCAAACCAAGCCAGATACAGAAAATTCTAAGTGCCTCACATTGTACAGCTGAGTCTATTTCTTTCCTTAGTGCAGCTATGATGGAAGTTTAAAACGCACTCAAAATGCAACAATAATCAAAATGCACCTTTAAAGGCGTACCTCAGTAGCTTTCAACTTTTGCTCCTCGTGGTCTTCTCTGGAACTGCAGGCGCCTGCTCAGCTCCTGTGTGGGTACAATTGTGACCAGTTGGGTGGAATCTGATCTGATCCACAAATGCCCCAGTGGTGAGAGAGCCTGGATGGAGGCTTGGTTTACATTGTTCCTCCACGATATCGTCAGCACCCCTTCTTCATTTCCTGTCTCACAACTCTAACTCTTACTTCCAGGAATCACCTCCTTATCAAATTACCTGACACTCATACTTATCTCCAACACTGCCTTTGAAGGAACTCAAGCTAACACTCAAAACACTTGCTATTTACAGAAAGCCAGGAGCCAGGAGCTTCATCTGGGTCTCCCATATGGGTGGCAGGGGCCCAGGCACTTGAGCCATCTTCTGTTGATTTCCCAAGAGCATTAGTAGGGAGCTGGATTGGAAGTGCAACAACCAGGACATGAACAGGTGCCAATATGGGGTGACAGGTTTGTAGGTGATAGCTTAACTTGCTGTGACAAAACATCGGCCTCAACCATGTCTTAAGAGACATTTAGGGGTCAGCACTGTGATGCAGTGGATTAAAGCCCCAGCCTACAGTGCCAGCATCCCATATGGGCACTGATTCAGGTCCCAGCTGCTCCAATTCAGGGCCAGCTCCCTGCTGATGCACCTGAGAAGGTAGCAGAGGATGTCCCAAATTCTTGGGTCCCTGTGCCCACATGGGAGACCCCGGAAGAGGCTCCTGGCTCCAGGCTTCAGATTGGCTCAGCTCCGGACTTTGCAGCCATCTAGGGAGTGAACCTGTGGATGGAAGACACCTCTCTCTCTCTCTCTCTCTCTCTCTCTCTCTGTGTGTGTGTGTGTGTGTACCTATGTAACTATTTCAAAATAAATAACATATCTTTTAAAAAAAAAAAAGCATCTAGCCCAACTTCTACAGGCATAGCTGGTCCAGTTTGTATTATACAAGAGGGTTCCCTAGTCTGTAACATCTCTTCCCAGTGATTGTCTAGTCCCTGCTTATGTACCTTCAGGGCTGGAGAAATATTCTCAGGAGGCAGACAATTCTAATGTAGGACAGCTTGTAATGAAAATTAGCTTCCTTGGCAAATGTTCTCTTTGCCCCTCAATTAATCATGTAAGCAGCATATAATGAACCCATTATGTCATATATTCTTCCTTATAAGTGCTCTGAGATTTAGAGAACAGAAAACAATGCAATCTAAAATGTTTCTTTTTAATACTTATATTAATGCCCCAGGACCTGTAAGTAAACCACACAAACACAAATGTTCTTACCCTTGATGGAATCCTCTTTGTCAATTTACATAAAAGCTCATAACTAAACAGACCATAATGCTTCATTTTGAAACAAAGAAAATTAATTAAGCAAGCTGAATTCAGGTTTGGCTATGTCACTTGTCAGGTCTGGGTCCCTGGAGAAGTCAGTTTTACTCACTACACCTCAGTCTCTTCAGCTATAAGTTAGGGTAAGGAGACTTACCAGAAAGTTGTCATGAGGTGAAAAATTGTTTACTCATGAAGAGTTAGGAAAAGCCCCAGAAATATTGCCTTGTTTGAATAAATGATTCAACTTTAGTTTAAACCTCTGTCTAAACAATGGAACATTTTCACAGTGAACATGAAAATAGAGGCCAGATTCACAATAACTTATGTCTTCACTATGAAATGACTAAGATATTCCTTATAGAAATGATAAAGGCCGTGGTAAATTATAGTGCTAAATGTCTAATGTGTCTTTAAGTTTCATCTCATTATTTGATGATATGAATCACTTCTATATTATATAGAAACAAAATGCTCTTCTGTGTGCTGACCTTTTTGCAGTCTATAATTCTGGATGCTCTCCACACTTGTCTAGGTAGGCATTCCCCTTTATAATAAAAGTGTAGCAAATTTTCTTGGAGATCAACTTACAGAAGGGGAAAACTGAGGCTAAGAGAGAGAAAAGCACTCTATTGATTCAGTGAACTGGTGGCAAAAAGCCAGATGAGGATCTGAGGCTAAGCAGTACTGGCCAATGGTATAGCTTGTGTAAGACCCTAAAGCAGACCTAATTCTGTTCAGAATAGCATAAACTCTGATGTCTCTAAGCAAGAGAGCAAAGAGGCAATGATAATAGTTGAGCCAGAGAAGTCATCAGGGGTTAGATTATATGGCACTTTTTAAGATATAAGAGAAAGTTCATTTTTTTCTTTTTAAAATGAGGAATCTTAGAAGGTTTCTGAAGAGGGGACTTGCATGATCTGATTTCTGTTTTTTATATAATGCATTGTTGTTAATTGACTGCAGAGAGTGAATATCTCCCAGAGAGACCAGTTACAAGGCAATCACAATCATGTATGTGAAAGACAATGACAGCTTGGAATAGCACTTTGGTGGTAAAAATGGTTGGATCAAGGACATATTTTGAAGGCAATGGAGTTGAATTGGACACAGAGTATTAGGGAATTAGAGGAATCAAGTATGACATTTTAGGACTGAGTAACGAGGAAAACAGTGGTACCATACATTGAAAGTAGAAAAACTATGAAGAAATCATGAGGGGCTAGGAGGGGAGGGCATGGAGGGAGTGAGTAGAAATCAGATGTTTGCCATAGAGATAGTCCACTGGCAGTGTCTGTTACACATTATATATATAATATATTTTATATTTATGTAAATACATGTCATTTACATAATGAAGAATTAATCTGCAGATAATTGGTGAGATCACAGAAAGAGGAAAAAAACATGGAGTCATCAGCATATACAGAACATTTAAGGCCCAGCAAGCCAAGGTGACCACCCAGTGAATTGTGCTCCTAGTTTAGCGGAGGGACTGAGATCAAGGTCCTGTCTCTCCAGATGTGGAAGAGGAAGACAAAGCTAATGAAGGATGCTCAGAGATGGTGGCCAAGAAAGGAGGAAGGAACAGAGGTTCTAACTGGAGACATTATTTCAAGGAGGGAGTGAGTGACGATGTTAAATGATGATGATAGAACAAATGAAAGAAGGACTGGAGTTGGATAATATTCATATAGTCAAGAAATATGCCCATCAGGGGAAAAGTAAAAACATTTTTTACTTTGTTAGACCCATATCCAAAATTTATTAGAATTTTTTCTTATTAATATCAATTGCTGTGCCTGAGAATATTCAGTGTGTAAAATGTTGATCTAGATATAAGAAAAAGGGAAGAACTGATTACCTTTAACTTCCATTTCCACTTTTATTTTTCTACTCTTCATAAAAGAGTCCCAGGGAAAATTATAAAAAAGATGTTTTGCCTTCTTGCAAATACGTGTGGCTTTTCTGTCTGATTTCGATTAGGCAAGGCCTGCTTTGTTGGGGATGAGACGATCTCACATATGAAAATTAAGCCACAAACAAAATCCAAACCACAGCACTCAAAGGTTTTCTTGCCACAAACCAGGTCTGAACCTTGGCAGTGGTACCCAAGTGGACTTCTTAAAGAGTGGGCAAGACCTTGCCTCACCTCAGTGTAACTCTCTTTTCCCAAAGCCCCAAGTGCCACTCTTACTTAAAGAAAACTGTCAGGAAAGATTTTTCTTTCCCAGATCGTTGGCAAATGTTTGCTCTGATCTATTTTGGGGGCATTAGCTCAACGCTGCTGTGTTTTCTTACCAAGGAAGTAGAAAAGTATTTTAAAAACATTTTTATTCGTATGCTTCTTTTTCATCCTTCTGTGGCCCTCTGTTTTCTTTCCTCACTCTCTCCTTCTTTATTTTTTACCTGTTGGAATCAACGTGGAGAAGTCCAGTGTAACTGAATACAAATTGTATACAAACAGTTATGGTGAGATAGGATCTTTGCTGAGGATCAAAGGAAAGGTGTTGGACAATTGTTGAAAATATAATGCCCAAATTTCCACATTGATTGCTGTAGGACCATTCTTATTGAACCCCTAAAAGCACTCTGAAAGGTAGTTTAAGCACCATTAGCCCCATTTTAGAGTTAAAGACATGGAGGCATATGGTGGTGAAGGGACTTGTCCAAAATCAATCAGACCCATCATCCCAGGTCTTTTCTGTGGCTCAGTATTTCTACTTATACTGCCCTACACAAAATAGACAGGAGGAAAATAATTGCTCGCTTCCAAGAACACACACAGGATACTTCATGAAGTTCATAAGGAAAAAATATTAAAAGATAAGTACAGGATTTTCATATTTCAAAATTTCCAGGAACATTTTCTTTTAAAGATTTACTTATTTATTTGAAAGTCAAAGTTACACAGAGAGAGGAGAGACAGAGAGAGACATCTTCCATCTGCTAGTTCACTCCCCAGATGGCTGCAACGGCCGGGGCTGTGCCAATCTGAAGCCAGGAGCTGGGAGCCTCCTCTGGGTCAGTCTCCCATGTGGGTGCAGGGGCCCAAGGACTTGGGCCATCCCCCATTGCTTTCCCAGGCCATAGCAGAGCAGCTGCATCTTGAACCAGCACCCATATGGGATGCTGGTGCTTCAGGCCAGGGCGTTAACCTGCTGTGCCACAGCACTGGCCCCTCTGGGAACATTTTGAGAACTTCCCATATTTTAGAAGAATTTATAAAAGATTTATTATTTGAGAGTCAGAGTTGCAGAGAGAGAGGGAGTACAGAGAAAGAAAGATCTTCTAACTGCTGATTGATTCCCCAGATGGTTGCAATCGCCAACACTGGACCAGGTGGGAGCCAGGAGTCAGGAACTTCATCTGGGTCTCCCATCTTGGTAGTGGGGGCTACCTAACATTTGCCATCTTCCACTGCTTTTCCCAGCCCATTAGTAGGGAGCTGAATTGGAAGTGAAATAGCTGGGGCACAAACCAATGCTGATGTGGTATGCCAGCATCCCTGGTGGCAGCTTTTCCCTACTATGCCAAAATGCTAGCCTCCAGAGGGAGAATTTATTTAAATATATGAAATAATATAAGATGTAACACATATTACTATTTTGGCTGAAATAGAATTCAAGTATATCCTTCTATTTTTTTTTTTTATTTTTTCAATAGACGGTTCATATATACTAGGTTCTATGCTGGATATATTGTATGATGCCTGAAAGTCAAAAGAACATCGTTGTGTGACTATTTTGTGTAAAAAGAAAATGTATACTTTCTTCCTTATGGTTTCATTCTTTTCTTTTCATTAAGTTCCCCTCAAATGTCCTTCTCGGCATCATAGATTATATTCATGATCAGGCTGACCCTAGACAAGCATATCCTAAAAGAATAGCCAGTGTTTATTCCCAAATTACTTTTCCCATATTGGAAAAACTCTCCACTATTCCAATCTAACACCTAAAAATATCAGGCGAAAATGATTTTTTAAAAAAATTTTATCACTGAAAATGGCACAAAAAGAACTTTTCATATCATCTTAAAACATTTCTCCAATGCTTTCCCTATTCCTGAGCCAAAAGGTTTCCCTAATTTGACATCACAAAATGAACACAGATGGAGGAAGAAACTTTTATTTCTCATAGCAAAATATGGCCTACTGATGTTTTGACTCACTTTAAAAAATGGGACTTTTAGTCCTACAAAGTTGTGTTTCAACTGAGAAATGCAAGGATGTCACCATCTTGGTAAAGCACAGTAAATATTAGATTCTTTTGGCTGCCTTGCTTCTCAACTCCCACCAGCAGCCTCAGTCCTGGGCCAAGCCATATTTTAATCTAAGGCTGTCAGCCACCGTTCCCTCCAGAGTCCGCACTCAGACTACTCTACCCACCCAATCCCGAAAAGGATAACACCTATGGTGAGTGTGTAATACCCTGTGCATTCGCTCTTTACTTCATAAATAAGGCAAGGGATTAGATATGACCTTGGCATAAATGTGAAATGGCCAAAGGAAGGAAGGGGGGGAGGGAGAGAGGGAGAGGAGGAGGGAGGGAGGGAGGGAGAGAAAGAGGGAGGGAGAGAAGAAGGAAGAAGGGAGGCAGGAGGAATGAAAGAAAGAAAGAGAAAAGAACAACAGTCCAAATTTCTGGTAAATTATAGCATCATGGGGCCAGTGCTGTGGTGCAGCTGGTTAAAGCCATGGCATGCAGCACTGGCACCGTATGGGCACCAGCTTGATTCCCAACCACTCCACTTCCAATCCAGCTTCCTGATAATGAGCCTGGGAAAGCAACAGAGGATGGCCCAAGTCCTTGGGCCCCTGCACCCATATTGGAGACCAGGAAGAAGCTCTTGGCTTCTGGTTTGGCCGGGCCCAGCTTGGCTGTTACGGCCATCTGGGGAGTGAACCACCAGATGGAAAATCTCTCTCTGTATCTCTCTCTCTCTTCCTGTAACTCTGTCTTTTGAATAAATAAATAAATCTTTAAAAAATTAAATTATAGCATTACCACTTATCAAGAAATGCATTACACATATTGCTAGAAAGAAATGAAAATTGGAGCTGGACTGTGGCACAGCAGGTTAAAGCCCTGGTCTGCAGTGTCAGCATCCCATATGGGTGCTGGTTCAAGCTCTGACTATTCCATTTCCAATCCAGCTCCCTGCTAATGGCCTGGGAAAGCAGCAGAGGATGGCCTAAGTCCTTGGGCTCCTGCACTCACATGGGAGATCCAGAAGAAGCTCCTGGCTCCTGGCTTTGGATCAACTCAGCTCCAGCCTTTGCAGACGTTTGGGGAGTGAACCAGCAGATGGAAGACCTCTCTCTCTCTCTCTCTCTCTCTCTCTCTCTCTCTCTCTGTAAAACTGCCTTTCAAATACATTAAAAAAAAAGAAAACAACAAAAAAAGAAAAGAATGAAAATCACTGGCTTACTCCTTCAGGAGGAAGCTTATCTTCTTTAATGGCTGGTGCAAGGATTTGTTCCTCTCCCATCAGTTTTGGGTTCTGAAGATCTCTCACAAGTTCCACTGAATTATACTAGATGCATCAAATTAATTCTATTAATCAGCTTATCCTGTAAACCTCTAACCAAGTGCTAATGTATATGCATTCACTGGCATAAAAGATGTACAGCAATTTTAGATATTTCTCATTGGGGCTGTAGTTACATTGAAAAATGAACCGATCTCTGATATTTCTGCATTCCACAATATTAAATAATCAGCTAAATAGTTGCAGCTTTTTTACAAAAAAAAAAAAAAGATGCTGCCTTCTCCTCTTATCCACGTCCTTCATCCAACTCTACTGCTGGTCTGGAATTTGCCTTCAAACCAACTGCAGAACCCATGAACTGACATGCGCAAAAGCAAAGGATGCAAGACGCAAGATCTTCACTGAAGACTGAACAGAAAGAAAATCCTGGACAAGCTGTGTGTGCCTCTCCCACTTCCTTTGCTGCCCTCTACTGGCTTCACCCCTTCTCCCCTTGACCCCCTCACCTGCTGTGGCACGTGTTTACCTTTCACCTTGCTTTCTAGGAGGCATTCCCTGAGCATCTGCCACAGGTTCAGTTATGTGTCTCTTTGTTTTCTTTCATCATATTGTGCTTACCTCTACCACAAACAATCGTAACAGTAGCAGCTAGCATAGATTCCCTACGATGTTCCAGATACTCTTGTAAGTGCCAGATAAATATTAATTTACTTGATCTATGAATGATCCTACAAGGTGGTATTTTTTTAGTTTTTTTCCCAGAAAACTTTTTATTTAAGATATTTTATAAACTTTGTGCATCTCATAAATACAACTTTAGGAAGATAGTGATTCTTCCTACCGAACCTGCCCTCCCAACCACACTATTACTCTTCTTCTTCCTCCTTTTCCTATTCCCATTCTTATTTTTTACTAAGATCTAGTTTCAATTAACTTTGTACACATAAGATTAACTGTATACCAAATAAAGAGTTCAATGAGTAGTATGAAAAAGAAGTTCCTCAAACCAATTTATTAACCCAATTTATATGTAGGGAAATGGAGACTGAGAGTAGTCCAGTAACTTGCTCAGGAGTGGTGGAGCGTGGACTGACTCATGCAGGCAACCTCATCCACTCACAAAAAATAAGGCTGCTGAGTGCTGCCTCTGAATAATTGTTAATTTGTTTGTGTTCTTTATCTCATTTCATTTTCCTAGCACATTTGTGCATCAAAGATTAAATAGTAGACCCATTTTACAGGCAAAAACATAAAATAATTTGCTTGAAACCATATACTGAACCATGCTAAAGCCAGGATTCAAAATCAGGGCCCTCTGTTCCCAAAGCCCAGTCCCTTCCTCACTGTGTCTTAGTATACAGCTTTGGAGTTGCTCATCTCTTTTCCCCTGGGATGTATTTGTGTGTGTTCACAATATAATTCATCCTCCTGTGCTGACTCCTCTGCACAATACCTACAATGTGCTGCTTTTTATAAATGCTACATATACTCACCATGACTGAATGTATTTTGACTTAACCCTGTAAATTTATCTCATCAAGGGAAAGAGAACTTTAAAGGATAGGAGATTATTTATTTTAGCTTTGTCTATGTGTTTTCTCTCTCCACCTTTATGAACATCTCTTCTGCTCCCATGACAGTGTGTAGCAGTGCTCCATCATATACTTACAGGATGAGACTCCTGTGGTGTGGCAGAGAAGTCTCCTGGGACTGACCTCCGGCACAGCAGGTTAAGCCTCTGCCTGCAGCACCAGCATCCCATATGGGTGCTGGTTCAGGCCCTGGCTGCCCCACTTCTTATTCAGCTCCCTTCTAGAGCATGAGGGAAAGTAGTAAAAGATGGCTTAAGTGCTTGGGCCAGTGCATTCATGTGGGAGACCCAGTTGGAGCTCCAGGCTAGTGGCTTTGGGCTGGCCTAGATCCAGCCATTGCAGCTATTTGAGGAGTGAACCAGTGGATGGAAAAAATTTCTCTCTCTCTCTCTCTCTGTAACTCTGCCTTTCAAATAAATAAATAGATCTTTAAAAAAAAAATCTGAATACCTAGGGTTGAACAATTATGTCATGCCAAAATTTCACCAAGTAGTCTCAAGAGACTTAAAGATCATTATAACAGACTTTAGTACAGCAAAAGCTGTAGAATCAGAAGCTCCTACATCTGAGTCTATTCTCTGAGTCTATTAGATTCCTGATACAGATGTCTTACTCTGATAAATCACTTTACTTCACATGCTTTGATGGCCTTGTATTAGAAATGAGAGTTGTACATACCTTATAATAATCCATGGAGCATAAATGAGATTATAGTCATAAAGCCCTTAACAAAGAGACTGGTACTTACTGAGCTCTGTATAAAGGTAACAACTATCACAATTATTCATAGCTAAGCTATCTTTGCTTTTCTCTGTCTCAACTCCTAGACACTTTCTCTGCTGCCATACACACTAATTTTCATGTAGAGTGATTTATTTGTAACAAAACAAGAAACTATTTTAATGATAGCCTTATGTTAACTGAACATAAGGCCCAGGCAATGTGCTGAGTGCTTCAAGTAGATTAACACACTTAATCCCCACCACACCCTCTAAGGTCAACACAGAAGTTATCATTCTCCATTGTACAAATGGTAAAACAAAGGATGGAAGAATCTAAGCAGCTTCCCCAAGGTTATGCGTTTAGCAAGTAGCACCAATAACGTTCCAACTGAGGCAGTGTAGTTCCACAGGCAGGTCTCTCACACAACCTGGCATGCCAACCGTTCTTCCATGTAATCTTGAGTTGAGTCTTTTGTTTTCAAAATGGGTGAAAAAGAAGAACAAACACTCGGGCAGGTCAAATTTGCCCAGCTGTAAGCAACATTTGGGACTTGGCTTGCCAGTATGGAAATCTGTTTGTTTGCAAGCTTTTATGAGAAGGGTTGTTGAGCCTCTTCACTGGCTGTCTTCTGTGTATTCCTTACAGATGATCCTCAGTGAAATTCTGGGTTCTGGAAAGCAGCTGGAGAGTTCACGAAACTGTCCTTGCACTGTTTTGGCACAGATGTCAAACGTTCTTCAATTTGACACAGATAAAATCTGGTGGCTATTGATTAGATTCTTGATACAGCATGCTCAGATTTTCTTTCCATGATATTTTACTTTATCTCACAAGTGATGTGGCTGAGGCTCTGAACTTTCTTTGATATAACATTGATCGTGTAATTAAAAGGCCTTCCAAAGTATGTCAGAAATCAAATTTAGATGAAGCTCCCCCTGCCTACTTCATACATACTGTTTTGATCTTTAATTCCAGAGAGATGCCCTTCTCTGTTCAATTGTCATGCTTAAAATGGGTACAGGGTTTGAAAGGATAAGTTCAGCATGGGTCAGAGCCTGCTTTACAGGAAACATGCCAGCATACATCTTCTCATATGTTTCTCCCATTTCCAGGAAAGCACTATTCTGATTTTTAAATAGTTCCACATTCAGAAGGCAGTCCAACTGGAACAAGAGACAAACATTCCAAAGTGGGCTTGCAACTTCCAAGAGGCATTTGTTCTTGCTCTACATGGCAATATAGCTTAGTGAGGAACCCAAAGGGCCCAGGAGGAAACCATGGTTTGGAAGATGGTGAACATACACTGCCTTCCCATTAATTATTGGGTATGTTACATGTTTCTACAAGGACTGTAAGGGGAGGGAAACACAGCAGTTAAGAGGCTGTTTGGAATGCCTGCATCCCATATCAGAGTGTGTGAGTGCAAGTCTCAGCTCTGCTCCCAATTCCAGCTTCCTGCTAATGTGTACTATGGGAGGCAACAGACAATGGCTCAAGTAGTTGAATCATGAGAGACCCAGATTGAGTTGCTAGCTCCTGATTTTAGCCTGGGCTGGTCCCAAACATCACAAACATTTGGGTAGTGAACCAGCAAAGCTAGGAAGATTCTCTCTCTTTCTCTCTTTCTCTCCCTTTTAAATAAATACAATAATAAATAAATTATTTTAAATAATTATAATACATGAGACATGGTAAAGTAGGGAAAAAGAATCAGGAGTCTTACGAATTTTAGTCTGCCATAACTCCTTCTATAATACCTGAAGCTTAGTCATCTCAGGCTTTTGTAATAAAGTATAATACAGTGAGTGGCCTTAAAAACAGACATTTATTTCTTACAATTCCAGTGGTTGGGAATTCCAGTGGGGTACAAGATACCAGAAAACTCACATCTGGTGAATACCCAGTTCCTATTTGTGAGTGGTCACCTTCTTGTTGGATCCTCTTGTCTTGGTCTTCTTATGAGGACACTAACACCATTGCCAGTCTCACCTCATACCAATTATAAATCTAATCACCTCCCAAAGACCCCCATCTCCAAACGCCATTGTACTGGAGGGTTGAGCTTCAACTTGTGAAATTGAGAGGAACACACTTCAATTCACAGCCGTTGTCAAGTCCTGCCCTCTTTCTGGAGCTCAACTTTACCACCTATAAATCAAGAGCATGTGTCCTACAGAAACCTCTTTACAAACGTTTTCTTCTGTATAAGGCCTCTGAACCCAGAACAACTCTCAGCAGGATGCAAAGTCCATAATTGCTAAGAATAAGGAAGAAAGGAATGACTTTCTGCTCTGTTTTCAAGGAGAATAACTTCACTACTCAGTGGCCCAAAAACAAAGCCCATGTTTCCCAAGGTCTGGTTGTAACTGATCTTAAAGCTGAACCCTTGTGAATTATACAGTCAATTATCCAATCAATTCCAACTGAAATTTAGGATGTTTCTTAGGGTCTGGTGAGCAGACTGAGATGCAGAGCTACCAGAGTTAATTCTTATTGCCAAGTTCTGGACCCAGAGCAAGTCTTACTAATAAAATAAATAAATAAATAAAAAGTACTGGCAATATTGCAGAGTAAAAATAAGAGTAATCCAATCTGGACTTAAGGAATGCATTTAAGCTCAATTCCAAGTCAGAAACATGCAGGCAGAGTTCAATCCTTGATGTATTTTTAACATCTTATAAAAATCTATTGCATTTGGTATTTCAGTTGTTTTTAAAAGAAGGGATATACACTTTGTGTATAAAGTTAAATGAAAATTCTAAAAACTTTAACATTTTTTAAAATTTAAAAAATAAAACAAGACTGGAAGCAGGAGAGGGAAGAGGAAGAGGGGTAAGAGTGTGGGTGGGAGGGCAGATTACTATGTATTTAAAGTTGTATTTATGAAATGCATGCAAATAAATAAATAATGTTAAATGGAAATAATTCAAAATTAAAAGAAAGTTTACGGACTGTCACTGTGGCGTTGCAGGTAAAGCTACCACCTGCAGTGCTAACATCCCATATGGGCACTTGTTCCAGTCCTGGCTGCTCTACTTCTGATCCAGTCCTCTACTATGGCCTGGGAAAGCAGTAGAGGATGGTCTAAGTATTGTGCCCCTGCAAACACATGGGAGATCCAGAAGAAGCTCCTGGCTCCTGGCTACATATTGGCCCAGCTCCAGCTGTTGCAGCCGTTTGGGGAGTGAACCAGTAGAGATGGAAGACCTCTCTGTCTGCCTCTGTCTCTGTAACTCTGCCTTTCAAATAAATAAATATATCTTTAAAAAGGAGAGGGGATTATACACACACAAGCAAGGGCAAAATTTTTCTCCAATGTGGAAATAAGTTACAAAGAGATTTCTGATGCTGGTACACTCAACTAGTAGTTAGTTTTGCCTTTTATTGCTGTTATTAAGATTATTATTATTATTAAAATACTTATTTATTCTTATTAGAAAGTCAGAGTTACACATAAAGAGAAAGAGAGGCAGAGAGAGAAAGAGAAGTCTTCCATCTGCTGGTTTACTCCCCAGTTGGCTGCAGCAGCCTGAGCTTCGCCAATCTGAAGCCAGGAGCCAGGAGCTTCTTCCAGGTCTCCCACATGGGTGCAGAGGCCCAAGGACTTGAGCCATCCTCCACTACTTTCCCAGGCCATAGCAGAGAGCTGGATCGGAAGTGGAGCATCTGGGACTTGAACTGGCGCCCAAATGGCATGACGGCACTTTAGGCGGTGGCTTTACCCGCTATGCCTTAGTGCTGGCCCCTACTTAAGATTATTATTTAGAAATTAAGACTCCCCAACCTCATGTCAGTGCAGGACAATTCAATGGCTCCTAGAAACAGTTCAAAAAAATCTATACTTCTAGTATTATAAACCAATAATTGAACACCTACTATTTATCTGGAATAATGGTGGCTTTTTCATGTAGACCTCTCACTCCTTGGGACATCATGGATAGCCATTACTATTTTGTTTCATGGAAGAGGACAATGAGACTCCAAGTAGTTAATGTATCCATCCAAGAGCCTATGATGATAAATTTGAGATTTGAACTCAGTTATTTCCAATTCTGGAAATAACAGTGATTGTGGAACTCAATGCCATTCACTACAGAATGCTCTTGTCTGCGGCTATGAATTTGACTCCACATATGACTCAAGGCATCATCCATTAAGGCCAGCTGTTCACTTAGAAATGGGGCAAAAATACAGTTATTGGACATTTGATTGATAAAGACAGAAATTCCATCTGGAAAGTTTTGTCTCATTTGAACAACTTAAAATGTAATATATAAATAATATTTGTGGTTATACAAAGCAATATATACTCATTGATAAAATTTGGGGAATCCAAAAATCACAGAGAAGAAAGTAAAAGTTATCCCTCATCCTATAACTATGAAGGCACTATGGCTACTATTTATTTTCCTGAATTACATAATGGATAGGTATTCAAATTCTGGAATCTGACAGGCTTAGGTTCAAATCCTAGCTCAGGTGATTAGTAGCTGAACAGATTTGCACAGAAAGCATTTACCTTTTGTTCAATTTCTTTTAAATAGATACTCTAAAGATTACCTCACTTTAAAAAATAAATCAATAGTCAATACTTCTATAACATTTACTCTGTGCCAGATGATTTTCTAATAATTTACATAGAAAATTTCATTCAATCTTCATAAAGCCCTTTAAGGTGTATATAAATGTTATTCCTCCTTCACTGATGAGGTAATGGAGACAAACAGAAGTAATTTACAAAACCACTTAGCAACAAAACTAGAGAGTTGGAATTCAAAGTCAGGAGTTCTGAAACCACAGCCTATGTCTCAACCATTAATGATATTACTTCTGGTATTATTTAGTATTATTATTGTTTCCTTCATAGTTTTTTATTGTATGAAATTCGAAACATACTGAACATGTTGCTTCGTTATCTTTATTCTTCATAACAATATGCTTCCAAGTAATTAAATACTTTTAGAGAAAATTTTTTTATGTTTGCCTGGGATTCAATTGAATGCTTAAAATGTAATTAACTTAGCCAAATCTCTATTGTTGAGGATTTCAGATGTTTCTAATATTTTTCTGTAATAAACAATGCTGAGATGAACATCATGCATTATCTGGTTGTTTCCTTTGGATAAAGTCATAGAAATACTGGTCAGACAAAAGAGTATGATGCATTTTGTGTGGATATTGGTTGTTTTTGTTTGATTTTTTTGAGAAATTATGGATCGTTCTGGAACCTTATAACATCAGGCAAGAGAATTACTTTGACAAGGGAACTATTAAAATTCACAGAACCAGAGTTAGGACACACACATTACATATAACCCAATATTTGTTATATATAAAACCAGTTGTTCGTTAGACCAGACTTCTTGCTGATTCGTGGTCAGAAAATTTAACTACTACTTAACCCTAAATTCCTATCAATGCTATGGCAGGGTCTGCAGGCAATCGGGCTCGTAGCCTGGTGAAGAAAAGAGTGCTTTACTGAGGAATTACTGTATTCAGGCACTGAAGTAGATTCTCCTTGGTCTTGTATTTTTTTCCCCAGAAACCTTTTATTTAAGGAATACAAACGTCATGTGTTTCATTAATACAACTTAGGAATATAGTGATTCTTTAGCAGATCCACTTTCCCACACACACTCCCACCCTCTTCCACCACCCTCTCCTATTCACATTCTTATTTTTCACTAAAATCTATTTTCAATTAACTTTATATAACTATGATTAACTCTATACTATTTGGCAATGGAAAAATGTAATTCTCAATCAGGAAACTGATAGGTCATGTGACTTGACAATATTAAAGAGACAGTGAGAGGCAGTCAGAGTGGGGCCCATGCTTGCCTGTGTACCACTGCATCACCCCTCTGCCCTGCCCACATACAAACAAAATGTTTACCTATTGGAGGAAATGCCGTTATGATCTCAGACCCCTGTCCCTGCATTCAGACTTTGGTCTTGGTCTATGGTACATTTCTTGGCTCCTGTCTGTTGATCTTCATCTGAGACCTAATCTAACCTAAGAAGTTCATCGTATTGATCTTTTCTTGTTGGTATGGCCAATATCAAGAAATTGAGTGCATACAGCATGATCAAATCATTCCCATTTTTCCAGGAGTTTCCCAGTTTGGGCACTGAAAATCTTGTACTCTATAACCTCTCTGTCCTGGGCAACTCAGGACAGCTGGTCATCCTAGGTTTTTAAGCAGTAAAACCTGGATTCACTGATATGTTTCATCATTTATAAATTAATTTATTCTTTCATGTTCGTGCACTCATTCTTTCATTCATGCCTGATCACTAAGCTGTCCAGTGGAGATTCAGATAGAGGTGAAAAAAGGTACCTCCTTCCTTACCTAGGTTAATAGTATACAATAAAAAAATAGCAGTAAAGCCTAGTTCCATTGTGGGATAAGCACTACAAAACAAATACGAGACAGGCACTCTAGTACCCTGGGGAAGCATCTCCATTTTGGAAGATCAAATGCAGTTCCCAGAAAAGAGTATATTGTACTGAGTACACTAGCTCCTATGAACCTGTGTAGTAGAAAGGATTAAATGGTGGCCAAAAGGATAGGGTGATCCAGGTAGAGGAAATAACAAGTATAATGTCTCAGAGAGAAAAGTACAGTGTGACTCAGTCATTGCCAGGACATGGGATAAGGGAAGCACTGTGATACCAACACCTTGGTCATATGCAGAGGGAAATAGTGGGGGGTGAATGAATGTTTGATGAGCAAATTGCTATCCATTCTAGAAAAGGCAAGGATTAGGAGGAATAGTGGAAGTGGAAGATTGGGAATTTTATTTGCAAGGTGATAATCACTCTTTCATTTACTCATTAAGTAGCTATTTATTGAGCATCTACTATATGCAGTCACTCTTTTAAAAGTTGATAATACAATAGCAGACAAGAAAGAGACAAAGATCATATTCTCAGGGGTCTGACAAAGAATGGGTAAATGCAAAGAAACTCAAAAGGTTGTGGAAAAAATTGAACTACATGGCAATTCTATTTTGGTGCAAAAAGATTGAAATTCATGCATAGATATTCCATTACATATATATTTTTCATCAACTTTTTGATGATACCATCACATATACTGATTTCAGATTAGGGGCAGCAAAATAAACTTATCTTTTAAATCCATTTTCTGCACTTGTTTAAGTAGCCTCATATGTAAGTAAAGGGATTCATTTCAGATAGGAATAAATAGACCACAAAAATAAAATGATAGACATGACAGTACATGGCTGGGTAGCAAGCATGGATTGGGTTGTCAGAAAAAGCTTATCTGAAGAATAATCATGTGACCAGCAACCAGAAAAATGAGAAAAATGGAACTGTACTAAGATAGTGGAAGATTACTTCAGGCATGGGGAATAGCAGGAGTAAGATAAGCGAAAGCTCAGTATGATGAGGGGATAGAAACAAAATCAGTGATGCTGAAAGATAGGAAATGAGAAGGAGAGGAGAAAGATATGAAGTTGCAAAGATGAACTAGATACATAAGCCTTATACAATGGAAAGTTATTTACAGGTTATTAGTGAAGGAGTGATCCAAACTAGGGCTTTTTAGGCATACAGATACACAGAGTCGTATAGAGCCTCAGAAACAACATTCCATTCCCCATTGTACCATTTCCTAGCTTTTATTTGAAAAGCAGAGTTACAGAGAGAGGAGGAGAGACAGAGAGTCTTTCATCCACTGGTTCACTCCCCAAATGACTACAATGATCAGGGCTGGGCCAGGACAAAGCCAGGAGCCAAGAGCTTCTTAGGTTTTCCAGGTGGGTGCAGGGGCCCAGGCACTTACACCATCTTTCACTCCTTTCCCAGCACATTGGTAGGGATCTGGATATTAAGTGGAGTAGCCAAATTTCAAACCAGAGCGCATCTTGGAGGGTGGCATAGCAGGCAGAGGCTTACCTTCTACGCCACAACACCAGCACCTATTTCCCAGGTTTATGATGAGAAAATCACCTTGTACATCTGTTACATACCAGCTTATGACTGGTGCTAGAGATACAGTAATGAAGAAAACAGACACTGTTTGTTTGTCCATGGAGACTTGTTTCTCTGAAGACTGGGATGTTCACCAAAAATTATGTTGATGATAATTATATAAAGATGTTATAATGATCGGACAGATAAGACAAATGACAAGAGTCAGATACCTACTTCAGTGCCTGGTGCTTAGAAAATTTTCAATAAATGTTGAGAGTTTCTGCCTTCCATGATGAAATCATCATTCATGAGGCCAGCCTGAGGCTTTTTTCTATTTTTAGCTAGTGGTATCTTAGCTCAGCTCAATCAAATTTTCAATCCCCCAATTGATGAAATAATACACTGATACATTGATACTTTTCTTATCCCCCCTAGAGTCCCAACGGATGATAATCCAATTCAAACCCAAGACGTGATCATCTTAATTCTGATTTTAAGAATTTAATTACTGGTGCGGGCACTGTGCTGTACTGGGTAAAGCCACCACCTGCAGTGCCGGCATCCCATATGGGCGCCAGTTTGAGTCCCAGCTGCTCCACTTCCAATCCAGCTCTCTGCTATGGCCTGAGAAAGCAGTAGAAGATGGCCCAAGCCCTTAGGTGGGAGACCCAGAAGAAGCTCCTGGCTCCTGGCTTCGGATCGGCGCAACTTTGGCCACTGCAGCCATCTGAGGAGTGAACCAACAGATAGAAGACCTCTCTCTCTCTCTCTCTCTCTGCCTCTCCTTCTCTCTGTGTGTAACTCTGACTCTCAAGTAAAATAAATAAATCTTTTATTAAAAAAAATTTAATTAAAAAGTTGGAACTATAAGGAGGGTGACCTATGGTCAGCAAGTCATCAGACATCCTGGGTACTGATAGCCAAGAGCAGTGACACACACATGCACTCAGGGTAGAAGCTGAGGCTGAAGTAACTGGCAGATGAAGAAATTTGGTTCATCATTGCTGTTTACGCAGCATCTATTTAGCTTACTTTCTGGAACTGGAATTATGAAGGATCATGCACTCTATTCTAGTTATCAGCAAAGTTCACTTTTATCTGTTTATATTTCCTAGTGGGCTTCTAATAACACTTGTTGAAGACTTGCTCGGCACCCACATTCCTACACCAATACTAAGTAGTATAGATTATTATTTCCCGGTTACATGTGGATAGAAGGAAGCTCAAGCAGAAGGCTTGATAGAGGCTGCACAGGAAAGTCACAGAGTGAGGATGCAAACCAGAGCTCTGGCTCCTTCCAGGGTAGCACAAAGCCTCCCCTATTCAGTCCAGGTCCAGTCTCCATGCAGATGCAGCTGCCTAAGGAGACCCCCTGAAAAGTCTGCAATGGGCTGCTGTGCCAGCACACGTTTACACAGACTGGCTTCCCTCTCCAGAGAGGGGAGAGGCTGGCTCTGTATGTGATATAAGGAAACCACAAAAAGGCAATCCTTGGAACTATAAAATCAAATTAAATCATGGGTTCTGGCTGGGGATTTAAACATCTTAGCCGCTCTAATTTCTCTAGAGAAGCTAGGGAGACCAAGCCAACTCTCATCATGCACTCTCTCCCCAGTCAAACTATGTTTTTGCCCCAGGTTTTGAATCTGGTTTAAGTTGGCATTTGGAGGGGAGAGAGCTTCCTGGACTCAATGAAAAGAGAGCATTCTGAGAGTAAGGAGGAATTTAGTCTGCCAGTCTGTTATGCTAACCATGCTGAGAAAGCTGAGATGCTGTTGGGCTGTAAGGGTAAATGTGGAGAATGGCTCCTGGTTTCTGAGCATGGGCTACACCTGTTAATTTCCACAGCAATGCCAACCTTCCATAAGGTATGTATTGTCTCCATCTCCAACTAAAAGATGAGGGGACTGAGGCTCCGACAAATTAAGTAACTAATCTAAAATGATGCTGCTGGTAAAGATGGATCCATGATTAAAACTCTAGAGTGCATGACAAAAACAGCTCTTCTTTTCAATCACATGACAATATCACCTCCAGCTTCCTTCCGAGTATTGTCTGTACCCATGAGGACAAACAAAAAAGAACAAACTTGCCACAAAGAAGACATTAGTTTTGTAGTTATTTGATCTTGGAAGTGGGACAATTCACAAGTTTTTAGAATGACGTTAGCACTCATAATAAATAAAAACTTCTACCACAAGCTATTTAGCAGAAGGAATTGAACAACCAGAGAGGAAAAGGGGACAAACTAGAGGAATTACATGTAGCATTTTGTAATTGATAAGAGATGATTCAACGTGGTAATTAAGTGTGGAGATCCTGCACGAGTCTAACAGGATTGGAATCTCAGCCTCATTTCTACTCAAATAACTTGTGCAAATATCTAGTCTTTCATCCTCTCCTTATTCAAGATGAAGAAACAAAAATATTGCTAGCTAACAGAGTTGCGGTGAAAACGAAATAAATTTATATTTATAAAGAGTTTTTAAAAGTACTTGACACATATTTAATTCTATGTGCATATTATTTTAAATATTTTATTGATGTGTAATTTATATTCCATATAGATCACCCATGTAAATTATAAAATTCAATGTTGTTTAGTATCCTAGTATTCAGTTTTTCATCAAAACCAATTTTAGAACATTCTTATCACTCTAAGGAAAAACTCTGCTTTCATTAGTAGTTATTGCCTATTTTTCACAACTTCTTGCCCTAGACAAAAACAAATCACATTCTGTCTCTACAGATCAGTCTGTTCTGGATGCTCATATAAACAGAATCCTACAATATGTTTATCTTATATTGGCTCCTTTCATTTAGAATAATTTCTTCAAAACTTATCCATGTTGTAGTATGTCTTACTACTTCTTTCTTATTACCAAATCATATTCCACTCTGTAGATGTTGATGGGCATTTGGGTAGCATTTGGGGTTATTATAAATAATACAGCTTTGAATGTTTGCATCCAAGTTTTTTGTGATTTTTAAAAAATGTTTTGTCTTTTAAAGATTCTTTTTACTTATAAGTCAGAATGAGAGAGAGAGAGAGAGAGAGAGAGAGAGAGAGAGAATCTCCCATCTGCTGATTTATTCCCCAAATGGCTGCAAAGGTTGGGACCAGGCCAGGTCAAAGTCAGGAGCCGGGAGTTTCTTTCAGATCACCCACATGGGTGCAGGGGCCCAAGCACTTGGACCATCCTCCATTGCTTTTCCAGATGCATTAGCAGGGAGCTGGATTGGAGGTGGAGCAGCTGGGGTTTGAACTGGTGCAGAGAACTACTTGGTCATACAGCAAGTCTAATTCTAAATTCAAGAGGAGCTACTAGACTGTTTTCGTATATAAATGAACTTTCTACCAGTAACATATGAGGGCTCCAATTTCTACACATCCTTATCTACACCTGTTATTGCTGTTTCTCTTATTTTAGACATATCAGTTTGGAGAGAAGGGAGGGAAAGCTAATTGTGTTTCTGATTTGCATTTCTGTTAATAATGTTGAAGATATGTTCATGGTCTTATGAGTTATTTTTATACCTTCTCTAATGTAATGTATATTTAGATACTTACGCACATTTTTTGAGTTGTTGTTATTATGGAAGTGTAATAACTTTTTATATGTTTTTGTTTTAATTTTTATTAATAAAAAGACAAAAGATTTCATGTATTTCATAGATAAAATTCTAAGAATATACTGATTCTTCTGTCCTTCCCCCCTCCCTTTCTTTATTTCTATTTTTGGGATAGCATATTTCACCCTACTTTATAATGACAGGCTTAAGGCCGGTGCCACGGCTCAATAGGCTAATCCTCCGCCTTGTGGCGCTGGCACACCAGGTTCTAGTCCCAGTCGGGGAACCGATTCTGTCCTGATTGCCCCTCTTCCAGGCTAGCTCTCAGTTGTGGCCAGGGAGTGCAGTGGAGGATGGCCCAAGTCCTTGGGCCCTGCACCCCATGGGAGACCAGGATAAGCACCTGACTCCCACCATCGGATCAGCGTGGTGTGCTGGCCGCGGCGGCCATTGGAGGGTGAACCAACAGCAAAGGAAGACCTTTCTCTCTGTCTCTCTCTCTCACTGTCCACTCTGCCTGTCAAATGACAGGCTTAAATCTCCACTAAATAAAGAATTCAACTAATAAAAGTAGAAAGGACTATAAACAACAAAATAACAAGATGTCAATTCACTTATATACATTAAGGTTTTTTGTGTTAATGCATTAATTAGCTATAACAAATCAGAGAAAATATGTGATATTTATCTTTTTCAGTCTGGTTCATTTCACCAAACCAAATTGTCTCCAGTTGCATCTATTTTGTTGCAAAAGACAGGATTTCATCCTTTTTATGGCTGAGTGGTATTCCATTGTGTATTTATACCATATTTTCTTTATCCAGTCATCAATCAATGAACATCTGGGTTGATCTCATATCTTAGCTATCATGAATTGAGCTGCTATAAACATGGGGTACATGTAACTCTTTCATGTGCTGATTTGTTTTCCTTTGGGTACATTAACAGGAGTAGGATGACTGAGTCATAACCTAGATCTACTCTCAGATTTCTGAAGAACCTCCATACTGTCTAACAAAGGTGTTGGGAAAATTGTATCTGCATGCAGAAGTATGAAACAAGACCTCTACCTTGCACTCTGTAAATAAATCAGCTAAAATGGAAAAAGGAAAACATGTGAGAAGCACTGTAAGACGCTGGATTAGGAAAAGACTTCCTAGATAAGATCCCAGAAACATAGACAATAAAAACACAAATAAACAAATGAAATAACATCAAGCTAAGACGCTTCTGCACAACAAAGTACACACTCAACAAAATGAAGAGGCAACTGAGAAAATGGGAGAAAATATTTGCAAACTATGCATCTCATAAAGGATTAATATCCAGAATATATAACAAACTGAAGAAACTCAACAACAACAGAGCAAACAATAGAGCTAAGAAATGGGCAAATGGGGGCTGGCACTGTGGCTCAGCAGGTTAATGCCCTGGCCTGAAGTGCCAGCATCCCATATGGGCGCTGGTTCTAGTCCCGGCTGCTCTACTTCCAATCCAGCTCTCTACTATGGCCTGGGATAGCAGAGGAAGATGGCCCAAGTCCTTGGGCCCTGCACCTGCATGGGAGACCCTGAAGAAGCTCCTGGCTCTTGGCTTTGGATCAGCACAATCTGGCCCTTACAGCCAATTGGGGAGTGAACCAGTGGATGGAAGGCACCTCTTTCTCTCTTTCTCTCTCTGCCTCTCATCTCTTTGTGTAACTCTTTCAAATAAATAAATAAATCTTTAAAAAAAAAAGAAATGGGTAAATGACATGAACAGGCATTTTTCAAAGGATGAAATACAAATGGCCAACAGACATGTGAAAAAATGCTCAGGATCACTAACCCTCAGGCAAATGCAAATGACAACCACAATGAAATTTCACTTCAATCCAGTTAGAATTGCTATCATCCAAAACTCAAAAAATAACAAATGCGTGTGGGGATGCAGAGAAAAATATACCCAAATACACTGCTGGTGGGAGTATAAACTAGTACAATCATTGTGGGAGACAGTATGGAGATTCCTCAGAATTCTGAAAATAGATCTACCATAAGAGTTTGTGAATATTTTATTCAATTGCTTGGAATGTTTCCACATTCTTTTGGTTTTCTTTTTTGCCCAGAAACCTTTTATTCAAGGTATACAAACTTCAAGCATTGTGTAAATACAACTGTAGGAACATAGCGATTCTTCCCTCTAAACCTGCACTCCCAATCAAAATTTTTATTTTAATGTTTTAATTAAGTCCAATTTACATATCTTTTTATTTTGTCATAGCTCAGAAATCATTGTCTAACCCAAAGTCATGAAGATTTGCTCCTATATTTTCTTCTTAGATTTTTTACAGTTTTAAGAATTCTACTTATGTGTATAACTTACTTCTAACTAAGTTTCGTGTATGGTGTGAAGAAACAGTCCAACTTCTTTCTTCTCTAATTTGATATCCAGTTATTACCCTAGTGCATTTATTGGAAAGGCTATTGAATTGTCATCGTACCTCTATCAAAACCAAAATGAATATAAATACAAAAGCTTTATTCTGTATTTTAAATTTCATTTCATTGTTCTGTATGCCTATTTTCATGCCAGTACTACAATGTCTTATTTGCTATAGCTAAGTTTTGAAATTGCTTAGTATCAATCTTCCAACTCAAATATTTTCTTTTTAAACATTGCTTGACTTTTCTAAATCCTTTCAGTTCCACATTTTATATTATTATCTGCTGCTGGGGTGTCGTATCTGTAGATCAGCTTGAGGAGTATTGCCATTATAACAGTAGTGTGTCTTCTGATCTATCAACATGTAACATCTTGACATTTATTTTAGTCACCTTTGATTTTTTTTCAGAAAAAAGTTCATTAAATAGGAAATAAGGGTAGATTATTATGTAAATATATGTATAATATATAAACATACATTTATAAGTTTAATAAATATATATAATATATATATTTGTATATATAATAATATGCCACATGCAAATATACACATGTGGGTATATATATATATATATATATATATATATATATATATATAGTATTTATCCCAGTGGTTAAGAAAGACTTCCTAAATTGTTTAGAGTTGACACCCAAAAAAAATACCCACCTCTAAATTCATAAATTTGGCATTTGTCTGTGTGGAAGGGTTTTTTTTTTTATTTAATCTTCTGTCATGAATTATATTCGTATTCTTTTGATTTGTGAGCTATGGATTCAGTTCTAAGTTTGATACGTAATATTGCCAATTACTATTTGTCTGACTTTAGATTGATTATTTAATTTTTCTTTTGTAAAATGGGACTTCTAATTCTAAAGCCTCAGTTTCTGAGGATTAAAGGAGCTGATTATGTATATTGCAAATGGCTCATTGTCAAGCATATAGGAGGCATACAACAACCAAGATCTGTAATCACTGTATGGTTTAGCAGAGTTCAAAGCTTTTTGTGATAATTGGCTCATTTTATTTTCAAGACAACATTGATATTCAATAATACATTGGTTATTACTAAGACTTTATAAATTAGGTCAGTTTTTTTCAGGAGGTTAAGCAATACGCCAAGAAAGATAAGGGTTACAAGATAAAAACAGCATTCAAATTCTTATCCTCTGACTTGAAATTTAACACTGTACTCAAAGGACTTGATGGAATGCACAATGTTTGCATGCATGGCCAGAGAATGGAAACATTTGGGAATTGAAGTAGTGTTCCAAATAGGCAGGCTGCAAGTAAATCAACAATCAATCAATCAGTCAAAATCACTTCTGGCTATAGTAGTGTCCATCCTTAATGCTAGCTTAGAGTATCATTCCCTTATCAATAGGTAATGCTCATTCCCCTTCATTTATAGCTGAGCTGGCCCTTTCATTTGATTTACCAACTGATGTGGTGTAACTTTCAAATCTATTTGAAGAGCTCTATAGCATCTACCAATGGTTTTAAATTATTTTTTCTAAGAAAATAGCCACCATCCTGTGAAAAAAACTACATGGTCACATATAATATCCCACACAGAAGACATTAATGATTCTTAGCTGATAGTTCCAGATGAGCTTCTAGCCAGAAGCTAACACCAACTCCCAGCCACATAAATGAGGACATTTTGAACCATCCTCAGCCGTTACAAAGAGAAGCAGAAAAATCACACAGACAAATCAAGCCAAAAATCTTGATCTGAGTTATGTCAAAGTTACATTGTGAGGGAGATTGGGGGGTGTGGTTATTGCAATCATCTTTGAAAAACATAACATTTTAAAACATATATCAAAGTAGTGTTGTATTTAGATGTTCAAAAATAGGAAATATAATTTAAGTCCTTAATTATGTGATTTAAAATCACTCAGATACTGAAACCACTTAAAGATTTGAGAGTTTCTGTATCTCTCAGTTCCAGATTTTCTTGAGAGGCAGAGTTCAAGTCTAGTCAATAATAGGGGCCCTTCCTGAAAAAGGATCATGAAGGTCGGTCTCAGTAGTCCTGATGACACAATAGGACACTGGACTCTTTCTATCATAGCTCCTGAAAGAAAGCAACTATTTAAATTAAAAGATGAGTTTCCATGAGAACATATACTTGAGGAATTCTGAAATATTAATAGGCCAAAAGGCATTACCGTAGATACATCAAATTCATCTTCAGGAAATCTTCTCAGCATGGATTAGAGGGCTCAATTCTATGCCACTCACTTAAATTAGAAGTATCTATCCCCACCAAAGCATGTACCCAACACATTGTGATTGGCTTCTAACTCATTTTCCTTCTCCATCAGCCTACGAGCTCTCTGAATGCAGGGCCTAGGTCTTACAAAATACTAGATCCTCAACATCTAATTATCAGATCACTTAGAAGACAGTAGTATTTAATAAATATTTGCTAAATAATTACAGGGTATTTTCAACATTAAACTTTTGAAGTAATAGTAAATATTACATCATGCTATCTTTTGCCACTAACTTTTGGATCTAAGTTCTACTAGCCATGATATGCTCAGTGAAAATTTTCCCACTAGGACTATCAAAATCATCAAAATTTCAAGGGAAAGAATAGCTGATTCTATAACAAGGACAAATAGTATATAAGATTATTTTTGGAATATTCTGGAATGCCAGAAAGTAAGGAAGCATTCAAAATTCAAATCTCACAATGATGCAGGTATGTAAAATAGATACATACATCAATTGCAATGATCAAAGCTGTAACAATATGAGCAACAGGGGCTGGTGCTGTGGCTCAGCAGGTTAAAGTCCTGGCCTGAAGCGCCAGCATCCCATATGGGCGCCGGTTCTAGTCCTGGCTGCTCTACTTCCAATCCAGCTCTCTGCTACGGCCTGGGATAGCAGTAGAAGATGGCCCAAGTCTTTGGGCCCCTGCACCCACATGGGAGACCTGGAAGAAGCTCCTGGCTCCTGGCTCCTGGCTTTGGATCAGCATAGCTCTGGCCATTGCGGCCATCTGGAGAGTGAACCAGCGGATGGAAAACCTCTCTCTCTGTCTCTACCTCTCTCTGTCACTCTGTCATTCAAATAAATAAAATAAATCTTTAAAAAAAACAATATGAGCAACAAACTAAAAATGTAGTACTGGAGCATAACCCAAGTTTAAGATAAATATCCATGACTATATACTGGTGTAAATATTTTATCATATAAGGCTGGCGCCATAGCTCAATAGGCTAATCCTCCGCCTAGCGGCGCCGGCACACCAGGTTCTAGTCCCGGTGGGGCACTGGATTCTGTCCCGGTTGCCCCTCTTCCAGACCAGCTCTCTGCTGTGGCCAGGGAGTGCAGTGGAGGATAGCCCAAATGCTTGGGCTCTGCACCCCATGGGAGACCAGGAGACCTGGCTCCTGTCATCGGATCAGCACGATGTGCCGGCTGCAGCATGCTGGCCACAGTGGAGCATGCTGGCCACAGTGGCCATTGGAGGGTGAACCAACAGCAAAAAAAGGAAGACCTTTCTCTCTGTCTCTCTCTCTCTCACTGTCCACTCTGCCTGTCCAAAAAAAAAAAAAGAGTATGCACCCTTGATGTGATGTGATGAAAATGACCCCTTACTTCTGTGAGTTTCCTCTCCAAGTGATACATCTTGAGACAAATCATGAAAAAAACCTGGCACAAAGCCAAATTGAGAGACATTTCACAAAACTCCTAACCATCAATCCTCAAAATTGTCAAGATCATCTAAAACAAGGAAAGTGAAAAAGTGTCACAGTCAAGAGGAGCCTAAGGAGACATGAGGACTAAATGACATCACAAGTCCTGGATAGGAACCTGGAACAGAAACCACACATTAAGTAAGAACTACAGAAATCTGAATAAAGTATGGACTTTAGATTGTAATTATGTATTAATATTGGTTCATTAATTATAACAAATCAACTATAACAATGTAAGATGTTAATAATAGGAGAAACTGGTTGAGTGATATATGATACCTCTGTACTGTATTTCCAATTTTTTATAAAACTTCTAAAATTAATATTTTGATATCTGTGAAACATTTGTAAAATTTTTATTTTAATTTTTAATCAGTTTTTAACAGATTGAATGTGATAGATATAATTCTGAGAACATAACAATATTCTCTTCTTCTGGCTCCTTCCCTCTCCCTTTCCCCCACACACTCTTTCCTTCTCATTCTTTTTTTTCAGTTTTTGAAATAGCATATTTTAAAATTACATCACAATAAACAGACTTTGCCAAATAAGAAGTTTAACAAGTAAATAGCAGAAAAAAAAAAAACAGAATAGTGGGAATGTAGACAATAGCTATAAACAATAATTGAATGGAAAAATGAGAATTTCACCCATATACAGTAAATTTTAAAGTAATCACAGATCATTAAAAGAATAAACTAGTCCAAGTGATCAATTTCAGTTCACAATTGATCACACTGATAGGTCTAAGAGTTAAAGGGATCACACAAACAAGACTAGTGTCTGCTAATACTAACTGATAGAATCAAAAAGGGAGAGAATGATCCAACATGGGAAGTGAGATACACAGCAGATTCATAGAATGGCAGATGTCCTAAATAGCACTCTGGCCTCAGAATCAGCCCTTAAGGCATTCGGATCTGGCTCAAGAGCCCATGAGAATATTTTAGGCATGGAAAGCCAAGACACTGTGGCAAAAAAAAAGAAGACCTAAATGAAAGATCTCTGTGAGTGAGATCCCAGTGGAACGAATGGGGCCATCAAAGAAGGAGGTACCTTTCTATGAAGGGAGGAGAGAACCTCCACTTTGACTATGACCCTGTTGGAATAAGATTGAAGTCAGCAAACCCTAAAGGCTGCCATAGCCTCGGCAACTCATGACTAGAGCCTAGGGAGATTCCTGACGCCATAAACAAGAGTGTCAAATTGTTAAATCAACACCAGGAGTCACTGTGTACTTACGTCTCATGTGGGATCTGTCCTTAATGTGTTATCAATGTGAAGTAATGCGATAACTAGTACTGAAACAGAATTTTTACACTTTGTGTTTCTGTGTGGGTGCAAACTGATGAAATCTTTACATAGTATATACTGAATCAATCTTCTGTATATAAATATAATTAAAAATGAAAAAAAATCTTGGTGTTAAATTGGAAATTGCATAGAAAATTAATTAATTTTTAAAAAATAATATATCATGTAGGATCTCTGTCCTTAATGTGCTATACATTGTGAATTAATACTATAAGTAGTACTCCAACAGTATTTTTCACTTTGTGTTGCTATGTGAGGGCAAACTATTGAAATATTTACTTAATATATACTAAACTGATCTTCTGTATATAAAGAGAATTGAAAATGAACCTTGATGTGAATGCAAGGGGAGAGGGAGTGGGAAAGGGGAGGGTTGCGGGTGGGAGGGAAGTTATGGGGGGGAAGCCATTGTAATCTATAAGCTGTATTTTGGAAATTTATATTTTTAAATAAAAGCATTATAAAAAAACAATAATAGTATAAAATTTTTAACCATTGGTTTGACAAAGTTATGGAACAGGTTTATAGAACTATATTTGCAGCAATACTGATATACACCAGGCACTTCTTTCTTATTTTATCTTTCTTTTTTGTTTGTTTTTAAATTTTAGCTCCAACATACAAGGGAGAATATGAGGTATTTGTCTTTCTGGGTCCAGCTTATTTTATTTTTTAAATATTTAAGGAGCCATATATATTTAAAATGCTGAGTTTTTCACTTGCTGACACAATCACATAAGCCAACCACATAGCAAAGCCAATAAATAAAGCGCTCTTAAAGTTTTTGAAGATGATGACGCACTGGCAGACTTTGCATTCATATTCTTATCTTGTTTGTTGAATGAATTGCAGCAGGGGAGAATAGAAGGTGGGCATGAAATTGTCTGAAAATCTCTGCCTTAAAGTCTGGTGCAAAAGATTGAAGTCCGGGTGAAAAGCAGCTTCAATCTATGTAAATATCAGGAAATCACATTCCAGATGCGGCTTGCAGATGCTCTCAGCCGTCACAGCTGTGCACAAATGGTGAGCAGACAGTTCAGAATTGTCAAGCAAGAGAAGTGTCGTTCTTTGCAAAGAAGGCAGCCCTGGCTGCCAGTTGGAGGTCGAGGGGTAACATGTATGAGTGACTTGATTCCAGCAATCTGACAAGTTAAATCACTGGACGCTCGGGTATTCCACACGAAGCTTCAAGTTGGATGACGTTATTAAGGGTATCAGAGTCTTTGCAAACAAGGATTGCCTTTGAAATATGCTGTTCACCTCAGAAATCATATCAAAGCAACAGTCTATATGATAAAGACAAACATAGAGGGATACTTCTCATTGTAATGAAGTGCGGAAGGCCTTTGTAGAAAAAAAAGAACACCATCAAAATATTCTTTAAAATACATAATGAAACATGCCTATGGTGATAAGGTATAGATGAAGTTGGTGCATATGGAGTAACCGTTAGCTTTCAATAGATGCCTCAACTATTTCTAATTCCCGACCATTTGTTTGTTTAAATGCTTCTTGAATCCCAAAAAAGCGCAAAATATGGACGTTCTGAATGAAATGCTTCATAACTTAAATCAGGTATTCCACATTTATAACAGGGACTCAAGTACATTTCTTTAATTGTAAAATTTTTTGTTTTAAAATTTAGCAATGTTTAACATTTAACATTTTACTTCCTTCATTTATAATGTATACATTATGTACATACACATACTATTTTTGAAAACAAATATTAATATCATAAAGTAAGGGATTAGTGACAATGATCATAACATGGGGAAGGAAGGGTATATTGCCATATATGTGTATGATTCAGGGAAGCAATTTTTGTAACTGTTTTCCAAATGATATAACTTCCACACAATTTTTATACTGTATATATATGTGAACTTCCATAAATAAAAAAATATGATGTTTGTCCTCTCTGAGTCTGGCTTCTTTCACTTAGCCTAATGATTTCCAATCCCACCCATTTTGTTACAAATGTCAGGATTTTATTCTTTTTATGGGTGAGTAATATTCCATCATGTATTTACTATCCAGAATATGAGGAGCTCAAAACACTCAACAATAATAAAGAATCCAGTTAAGAAACGGTCAAATGATATTAACAGACATTTTTTCAAAGGATGAAAGAGACACAATCTCTAGCCTTCAGAAAAATGCAAATAAAAACTACAATGATGTATCATGTTACTCTTGTTAGAATGGTTATTATCCAAGAATCAAAAATTAACAAAAGCTGATGAACTTGTAAGGACTCCAGTACCTGAGTCTTCACTTGTTGGCTTCCTCAATGTGCAGCAGTAGGGAACAGAGTCTAGACTCAAACCCAAGCGCTCCAATTTGGAATGCAAGTGTCCTAAGTGGAGTCTTAACTGCTATGTTGAATGCCTGAGCCAGATCCTAGATTTAATGTGAAATAAATCATGTCACAAGGTCAGATGGTTCTGTAGATTTGGGTATAGATAGTGAAATAAGAAACCTAAGTCAAAGTCACATTTCCAATGCCACAGTCACTTGATTACATTAATAGGGTGCCTGACCATTATGCAGTCAGAATATACTCACATAATTGATTTTAACTTTCAATGTCTCATTTTAAAAGACATATTGAAAACAAAGAACCCACAAAAGAGACTGAGATCATTAAAAATTATGAAAATCATTTTGCCTGAAATAGTTACTAAACAAGTTTTATCAGGGAAAGCAGATGATTGATGGGGTACAGGAAAATCTTCTCCAAATTTTGGGAAGTATCTATGCAGACAATTATAAGAACACGAAGAGGCACTTTTCTTTTTTACATTGTATTAGATTTTATTTTATTTTATTTTTTTATAAAGCTTTTATTTAAAGAATATAAATTTCCAAAATACAGCTTATGGATTACAATGGCTTCCCCTCCCCCCCATAACTTCCCTCCCACCCGCAACCCTCCCCTTTCCTGCTCCCTCTCCCCTTGCACTTTTAGCAACACATTTGGAATAAATACAAAACATCCTCCATATCCTATTTTCTTTTCTAAAATCTCCAGGCTGTCTTCATTCTTTCTCATTCTCAACTCGTATTCTTTCTTGCTACTTTATTGATAAAATAAAACCAATCAGGAGATGATTGTCACATCCTTCTTCCTCTCCACATATGTACCAATATAAGGTATAAAATAGGTTATGTTCTAGCCCATGAAGAACAGGTTGTCTGTCATCAGAGATCTTAGCCAAGTCAAAGATTTTCACCTACCCAATAGACTATTTTCTATTCATCTGGTAGAAGACATTTCTCAAACAATTGTTCCTTCCTTTCTCCTGTACCATTACTTTTGTCATTCTCTGAAATTTCCATTAAGCACTCAAAAGTGCCACTCTCATTACAGGAAGAAAGAAAAAGGCTGTTTTACCATATTCTTTCTTCTGTCAACTACCCATTTGTCTGTTTCCCTTAAAGAAAACTTTGAAAGTAACCAGTTTCTCTCCACTCATTCTCACTTGAACTCACCTTAGTCAAACTTTTACCTATATTACTCTACAAAAACAACTCTTAACAAAATGATCAATGATTGTCATGCCAGAACTCCAAGGATTAGCCCTACACATCTTACTTTGCTTATCAGCAGAACTTGATAATGTTGATCTCTCTTTCCCAACACTTTCTTCATTGTCTACCAAGGGATTCTATTCATCTGGTTTTCTTCCTTCCTTTTTTGCCACTCCTTAGCCTCCTTTGAAGATTTTCTGAATCACTCTGATTTCTAATCATTGTATAACCCAGGGCTCAATTCTGGGAGTCTCTCTTTATCTATACTCACTCACCTGTTAAGTGTATGCGATTTCAACCTGTAAAATGTCATGTCCATGAAAACTTGTACTTGCAGGCTGGCAATATTACACGTGAATGACAAACTATTATAATCAATTGCCAATCCAACATCTTAACACAGATGTCTCATTTTGGATTTAAAATAAGCTTTTCAGGAGTGGTCATTTAGCCTAGCAATTAAGATACTGGTTAAGACTCCAGTTAAGATACCTGTATCCCCTTTCAAAGTTCTGAGGTTGGCTATCTGACTCCAACACATGAGTCCAAATTCAAGCTGATGCAGACTCTGGAGGCAGTAGAGACGGCTCAGGCAATTGGCTTCCTGACACTTGTACAGGACACCTGGACTGAGTCCCTGTTTTTTGCCTTCAATCTGTTCCAGTCCCAGTTGTTGTGGACACTGAGTAGTGAACTACTAAATAGGGGAGCTAGAATTTCTCTCTCTCTCTCTGTTTCTTTCTCTTTCTCTCCCCCTTCCCATCTACTTCCTTCTCTCTTTTCTCTCTGACTCTCAGGAAAGTAAGTAGCACAAATACAATAAATAAATGCAAAATCTACATTTAAAATAAATAAATAATATAAGCTTTTCAGAACTCAACTAATAATATTGCTCCACTATCCTTGTACTAAAACCACCTATCCATAATTTTCCACATTGCAATGCGTGGAAACCATATCTTTTTCTTTTGTAAGCCAAAAGAACTTATGTAGTTGTTTCATATAGATGTTCATCTTTTCGCTATGTGTACCTCCCCTCACTTTCTAATCAGTTGTCTTGACTTTATCTTTAAAATATGACATCATGTCTCACCATTACCTGTCCTGTATCCTTGTTCCAAGCTGCCATATTACTCTCACCTGAATGATTCTTCATTTATTTATCCTGCCTCAATCCTTATCTCTTTCAATATACACTCAAAGAATCACTGGGAAGTTGGGGGAGGAAGGTTGAAATTAGGTTTGAGGGAGGGAAGTGCCACTTTGTTCCTAAATCTATATATATGAAATACATGAAACTTGTATAACTTAAACAAAATTTTTTAAAAAAGAGTAAAATAGAACTTTTCTTGTTAAGAAACACAGGTTGTATATATTGGCTGTATACAACATGATGTTTTGTAAAAAGTCATGTGATAGGTACAATAGAGGTAATTAGCATATAAATCACCTCACAAATTTATCATCATTTTTGTAATAAGAACACCTAAAATCTACTACCTAAGCAATTTTAAATAATGCAATTCATTATTATTAAATAACAGCATCATGTGTATAATAAATCTCTTGATAATGTTGCTATGTAACTTAAATTTTTTGTCTTTCAACCAACACCTCCTCAACCCCCTGCCTGTCCCCTCCAGCACTTGGTAATCATCTTTCAACTCTCTACTTCCATGATTTCAAATTTTTAGAGTCTACATATAAGTAATATCATGCAGTATACTACCACCTCTACCACCACACACACACACACACACACACACACACACACACACGTTCTTCCATGTGTTAGCAAATGAGAATTTCCTCCTTTCTGAAGGCTGGATATTATTCTATGTCTTTATACAGACCATGTTTTCTTTACCCATTAATCCACTAATAGACACCTAGGTTGATTCCATATCATGGCTATCATGATTAATGTTGCAGTCAACATGATAGCACAAAGTAGTCTACTATAGGGGCTGGCACTGTGGTGTAGCAGGTAAGGCTGCCATCTACAGTGTTGACATCCCATATGGGTGCCAGTTCAAGTCCTGACTGCTCCACTTCTGCTCCAGATCTCTGCTATGGGATGGGAAAGCAGCTCTGGCTGTTCCAGCCAATTGGGGAGTGAACCAGAGGATGGAAGACCTCTCTCTCTCTCTCTCTCTCTCTCTCTCTCTGTGCCTCTGCCTCTCTGTATCTCTGCCCATCAAATAAATAAATAAATCTTTTTGAAAAATAGTCTACCATGGTCTGAATATGATTTGATTCCTGAACTAATGCAGAATGTTAATCCCTAAAGTCATAAGTTAATAGTAGTAGCAGGATGGGAATGTAATCTAATTACACTGTTTAGGAGGTGTGGCCAAATAGTAGTGCCTTAGGTGATTGGGAAAGTACCCTTTGAAAGTAGTTCTCACAAACTGGATGTTATAAAAGCCTGAGTTTGAGCCCAGCCTCCCTCTTTGATTCTTGGCTTAGCAATGTGTTTGTCTCTCTCCATATTCTCCCAGTTTCTTGCTATATAATGCCCTGTGCCACTTCAAGACTCTGTCAGCAAGCACATCACCAGAGGCTGAGCCAATGAGGGTAACTTGATCTTGGATTGTGAACCTCTAGATCCATGAGCCAAAATAAACCTCTTTCCTTTATAGAGTAGCCTGCTTCAGGTTTAGTTTTGTCTTGTTTTGTTTTAGTATTGTTAAAAATGACTAACATAATGTTTTTTTAAAACATACTTCAAGGAGCTGGAGCTGTGGCTTAGTGAGTTAAAGCCCCAGCCTGCAGTGCCTACATTCCATATGGGCATTGGTTTGGGTTCTGGCTGCTCTACTTCTGATCCAGCTTCCTGCTAATGTGCCTGGGAAGGCAGCAGAAGATGGCCCAAGTTCTTTGGCCCCTGCACCCATGTGAGAGAGCTAAAAGAAGCTCTTGGCTCCTTCTGACTGTTGTGGCCATTTAGAGAGTGAACTAACAGATGAAAGATTCCGTTTCCCTCCCTTTCTCTCTCTCTCTAACTCTGCTTTTCAAATAAATAACATTTTTGAAAAAAATATATCAAATCATATTACTCCTTACTCAGAACCCTCCAGAGATAACCCCTCTCTTTCAGACTATGAAAGTCAATGGTCAGGGACTGGCACTGTTGCACAGTGGGTTAAGTCAGTACTTGCAATGCCAATATCCCATATCTGTGTGCAAGTTCAAATCCCAGTTGATCTTCTTATAATCCAGCTCACTACTAATGCACAGTGGAAAGCAGCAGAGATGGCTCAAATAGTTGGGTGACTAATAACTATGTGGAAGACTTTGGCTATTGAAGACATTCAAGGAGTGAACCAATGGATGGAAAATCAATCTCTCTCTCTCTCTCTCTCTCTCTCTCTCTCTCTCTCTCTTTCAAATAAATAAATAAATGGTTAAAAAGAGAAGGAGACCAATGGTCAAATCATGATCCACAGGGTTCTATATTGTATTCTCCTGCAACGATCCTTTGGTCTTCTATCCTAATACTCTATTCCTTTTCTGTTTCTACTTCAACCAATTTCTTTGACACATGAGTTATCTTCTGGCCTTTGTTTGCATTCATTGTTCCATATATTTTGAAAACATTTCCTTCAAAGAGTTTTATGGATGAACTTTAGATATTAAATCAATGGTATCACCTTAATTTCACCTTCTATAGCTATTTATTGCACAGCATCTCCAACAATTCATCTCCTACTTTCCTGCTATATTTTGTTTTCAATATTTTTATATCACATACATTATGTGCTTTACTTACTTATCTCATGTACTATTTGGCTTTCCACTGGGAATATAAATTCCAAGTGGGTAACAGGGATACTTCCTCAATACCAAAAATAGGCTTTAATATTTGGTATACTCCATAAGTAGTTTTGAATAAATAAACAAAATATTTAATAAATGAATAACTGGAAGTTTGTGTAGACCAGAATTCTTAAGGTGGTAAGATCCCTATCATCAAGAGAAACATCTTTCACTAGTGAAAAGGGTAGGTTCTTTTCAAATCTATGACTACATAATGATGTTTTCATTATGAAATTTGGACGCAGCTATATGATATTGATGATTACAGAACATAGAAAAACACATCATCAGCAGCAAGCCAAATAGGAAGTCTCTAGTCCATATCCTACAACAGAAACACTGACATGGCAACCACTGATGGACAGAAGTGTCTTTTTAGGAGAATTGGGATCTAGATGAGTGGTTGAGCCCAAGACAACACAAAGCCAAGAAGCTGTATGCCTACTCTAAGTAGCAGGCTTACCGGTTGCAGACATAATGATTAACCCAAAAGAAATCCCATGGGTGACTCCAATCCCACTTGGCTGTAGCATCGGAAGGCCATCCACCAAGGAAAATTGCTTAAACACAAGGATACTGCTCCTTAAAATGTACCACTGCAAAACTACAAAGAGCAGGCAAAATGATCATTAGTACCAGGCAAAAATGATTCCACAAAGAAAGCTAGTAATGTCCCAGTAACCGATTCTAAAGAAACAGACATCCATGAACTGCTTGGCAAAACAAAACAAATTGTCTTAAAGGAGCTCAGTGAGCTAAAATAGAACATAGATAACTAATCAAATTCAGAAAAGCAATATGGAAACAATCAAAACGAACAAAGAAGAAGTCCTGGAGCTGAATACAATGAACTAAAAATTCGTAAAAGATTTTCAACAACTGACTTGAACAAGCAAAAGAATATATACATAATTATATATATTAATATATATACATAATTATATATATTAATTTATATAATTATATAATATATATAAATATATAATATAATTATATAATTATACATAATTATATATATTAATATATATATTATGGAATCCTAAATAATATCCAGTGACACAATATGCACATTAAAGAGGCAAAACTAAAACTACCTCTTTTAGCAGATGACATGATTCTATATGCAGAAAATCATATGAACTTCACAAGAAAACTATTAGAACTAATAAGCAAATTCAATAATTTTTTCAGGCTATAAAATCAAAATATACACAGTTCAATTGTGTTTCCTTACACTAATAATGACCCATATGAAAAGAAAATTAAGAAAATTACATGTATAATAGCATCTAAAAAAGTAAAATGCTTAGGAATACGTTTAACCAAGGAGATTAAAGACTTGTACACCAAAAACTATAAAATATTGATAAAATAAGAAATTTAGAACAGGAATAAATGTAAGAACATCCTATGTTCCCAAAGCTATTTATGGATCCAATGCAATCTCTATTGAAATCCCAAAGGATTTTTTATAGAAATAGAAAACATCAACCCTAAATTCATTTTGGACCACAAAATATTCCAAGAAGCAAGTTAATTTTGAAGAAGAAGCAAAAAGTTGTATCATATTACCTGATTTCATAATTTATTATAACATAGCAATAAAAACAAAATAATCTAGGCTAAAAAATAATTCTATGGGACAGAATAAAAGGCTTAAAAAAAAGAGCCATGAACATAAAGCAAACTGATTTTCAACAAGGTGCCAAGAATACATGATGGAGGTAAAAGTCTCCTTAACAAATGGTGTTGGGAAAATTGCACAGCTAGGAAGCGAAACAATGAAATCAGTCCTTTGCCACACAAAATAAGCAAAAACCCACTCAAAAATGATTTAAGACCTAACTATGAAACATAAAAAATAAAACTCTTAAAGAAAATATATAGAAAATGGTTCTAGATATTGAATAGATATTGAATTCAGCAATGATTTCTTAGTTGTGATGCCTAATGCTCAAGCAACAAATGTAAAATAAACAAATGGAATGGCATCAAAATAAAGTGCTTCTTCCCAGTAAAGGAGACAACTAACAAAATCAAAAGGCAACCTGTGGAATGGGAATACATATTCACAGATCATATATACAAATAGGGGATTCATATCCAAAATATATATCTAATTCCTCCAATTCAAAAGCAAAACACAAGTAACTCAATTTCTTTAAATGGGCAAAGAACTTGAATAGACATTTCTCAAAAGAAGACATATAAATAACCAACATATATATGAAAAAGTGCCCAACATTCCTAATCATTAGGGAAATGGAAATTAGCACTACAAGGAGCTATCACCTCACACCCTTTGGAATGACCACTATCGAAAGATCAAACAACAGTGAATGTTGGTGAGGATATGGTGAAAAGAGAATCTTTGAACACTTTGGTGGAAATATGAATTGGTTGCAGCATTATGGTAAACCACATATATATTCTTCAAAATAAATAAATAAGAATTATCATTTGATTAAACAATCCCTATTCCAGGTATATATCAAAAGGAATTGAAATTTGTATCTCAAAAAGATATCTGCATGCTTGTGTATACTGCAGAATTATAGCCAAGAAAAGGGAAGAAAACCTAAATATCTACTGACAATTATTGAATAAAGTAAACGTGGTATGTAAATATAGTGCAATATTATTCAGGTTACAAAAGAAGGAAATCCTACCATTTGAGACAATGTGGCAAGGCCTATAGGATATTATATTAAGTTAAATAAGCCAGACACAGAAAGACAAATATTATATGATCTCACTTATTTGTGAAATCTAAAATAGCCAAATTCATGATAGCGGTACATAGAATAATGATTGCAAGAGGCTTATGGGGGTGATGAAATGGAAAGATATTGGTTAAAACTTACATTTAATAATGCAAAATAAATTTCCAAAATAAATTTTGGAGAGCTGCTATATAACATAGGACCTATAATTAGCAATACTGAGTTGTAAACTTAAAAATTTGCCAAGCTAGAAGATTTTATATGAACTGCTCTAACCACAAAAGAATAAAAGAGTGAGCAGGAGGAAACTTTTGGATATAATGGGTAAGTTCACAACATTTACAATAACAATTATTCTAGGGATGTGTGCTTATCTACAAACACATGAAACTGTATACTTTATATCTACAGCTTTTTGTACAAAAATGATACCTTGATTAAACTTCTTTTAAAAAGAAGCACAATATAATGGTTATATGTTAAAATAGCCAAGAAATCTAAGGATGGGCCTAACTCCATTTTATGGATTTGTGAATCACTTGTGTTTCACAAGTTGTGATTAATCTGTATCATTGTACATAACTAGCAAGAGACAGCAAAGGAAACTAAGGAACATAGCTTTTTTCAATAAGCCATGCTTAACATTGGATGAAGTTTGCATTTGTGTAGAATCTTATAAAATAATTTATTTCTTTAACTATTGAATTATACTTGAAATTTAAGTAAAAGAAGTCTTACCTTCTTACCTTAGTTTCTTTCTGCAGAATTATTTATTGAACTAAGCACATGTACTTTTTAAATCTATGAAAACATTTTATGGGTAGCATGCTTTATTTATTTTATATATGGGAATAAATTTAAAAAGAGCATTTCAAAAACACTTTACAGCAGTTATTTGAGAGGTAGAAGCTCGGTTCTGTGGAGTTTTTACTAAAGGTTATAGAGTTGGTCACAGGAAGGTGAGCAAATGCGAATCAAGGTGGTGATGATTCAACAATCCAACCACAAACAGACCTTTAAAACTCCTGAATTGGAGACCAGAGTGCTTACTTTTTTGTGGTGACAGGGAGCAACCTGGGGTTTGACTCACCAATGACTTGTCCCAGGAGACTAAGTGAGGAGCACATGTAGCTGCAATCTTTGGTTAGCTAAACCCTGGCAAGGGAAGGAAAAACATCTTAGTCCTCATGTAGTGATTCCCCCTTTACATCCAAAGTATCTTCTGCTGATGCTTTGAAAGGGAAAGAAGGCCACTTCTTCAGCTGCCAAGGGAAATCATAGAAGCTCAGCATCACGGATGGTCACATCCTGCTTGTTGCCTTGCATGTATTCTTCAGATTCAGTCCAGCCACGTGGCCCCCACTCCAGCCCTCACTAACACCCCAGTGATAATTTAAGAACTACATTTCAACCTACACTGTCCATGCTAAGATACAGTGACTACATCTGGCTCTACTCCCGTTCTTTTACTTTTTTTTAACCTAAATGGAATTTTTTCTCAAAAAAAAATGAGACATCATTATGGACAGTGTGTATATCAGTGATGTGGGTTGTGTTGCATCTGCTTGCAGAAAGTTAAGAGGAAAGAGGTGTGTATCTGAATTACTCAACACAAGTTGAAAATATTGGTGGAAAAATCCAGCCACCTGATGACTCTAAAATTTATTTAAATATAGTAGCCATGACCCATGTTTCCAGGGAATTTAAAACAGTGGTTTCCACTGACCACACAATCCAAATTCCAAAGAATCACATACTTAAATATTCTTTTATGGACTTAACGCCAGAAGAAGAGAGAGAAGCGACCAAAATAGTCCAGAAAGATGTGTAAATAGCTGAAGTGTGTGAAGAGTGTATGTGTGTACAGAAACTTGTTGGTCTCAAGGGGAAAACAAAATACTTTGAGCTTGCCAAAGTATATAGCTTCTTTTACATTACTCTATCACATTGGGAAATTTCTCCACCCCCAATCCCAGCATTCAAGACACAAGGGGCTTAAAACTCAAGTTTGCCAATAAAAACTACCGTTTCCAGTCGCACTCCTGTGGGGCCCAGCTCAACACTGCTTGTCAAAGTAGCTTCCCACACCCATTGCTCACCAAATGTTTTTGGCTTTGTAATACACTTGGATCACCGTTTTACAAGCCAACACTTTCTAACTGGGGCTTTCTGTTGATGCTGGGGACAGGGGTTGGGTAACACAACAAGGGTAGATTTCTTGAGTGTTTCTGAAGTTTGAGTCCACGCTGGTCACAGAACCTTGGGATTCTCCAGCTGGTTTTTGCAATCTTAGAGCTGTTTGCAAGTCTTGCTTGGCCCTTCTCCAATTGTATCTTTATCTTGTTGGATGTGGGTGATCTGTTATGACACATGTTCACCATTTCCTCTTTTCCCCTTTCTCTATGGACATTCTAATACTATTTGTCCTTTGTATTTACCCCTTGCACACCATATTGGATTTAAGATTTCCTTTTCTGCTTTCTGGGTGCAAAATTTTAGAACTCATTTTTTTAAATCATATTTCATGCTGTGGTTTGCTTCTGAAATTTTTTCAAACAATTGAGGTGGAGTTGGAAATGAGTTGAACTCTCATAAAATGAAGTCATACCTTTATATACAGTTTATTTTTCTTTGGGACACTGTCCAGATAAGCCAATCTTATTATCCCCAAATGCTGACTTGCTCAAGGTGTTAATTATATGATTACTGGGTGCCTCCTTCACATGAAACACTATGTTAAGCATTCGGATAAAGGATCAGACACCATCCTTTTGCTTCAAGGGCCACAGTGTAGAAGAGGAGAACAGAAATCATGATAATGGGTGGAAAGCTGGAAAAAGGAGAGTACATGAAGGAAAACAATTACAGTGGATAAAGAAATCTTTTCTGAATAAAGAAAGCCAAGAAGCAAAGAAGCAGAAAGCAGATGTTAAACACTTTACAAGTCTGAATTAAGGTTGTTCTTACATGCCCAAGATGAATGTCTGCTTGCTAAAGTAGCAACTGGGAACATTGGCCCATGATCGCAGTATATGCGATTGTATCAAAGGTGCTTGTTAAAAGTCTGTTCCTTTCTTCCATCATTCCTTCCATTCTCCCTCCCTTCCTTCCTCCCTCCCTTCTTTTCTTCCTTCCTTCTTTCCTACCTTCCTTCCTTCCTCCCTCACTTCTTTCCTTCCTTTCTTCCATCTTGTTATCATTTCTATATCTATTTCTGTCTTTGTTTTTGACAGTTACAAAAATAGAAAATCTTGAAAATGGATCAGAACTTGAAACTCATCATTATTCATCAACAAATACTTTATTCTCATTAAAATTCAAAATATTCTGTCTTCCAATCTCTACTTAAACATTCCCTATAAATTTCCATCCCCAAATTTAAAGAACGAGGGTAGGGTTTAAAATGTAAAATGATGAAGGGCTGGCGTTGTGGTGCAGTGGGTTAACGCCCTGGCCTGAAGTGCCGGCATCCCATATGGGCACCAATTCTAGTCCTGGCTGCTTCTCTTCCGATCCAGCTCTGTGTTGTGGCCTGGGAAAGCAGTGGAAGATGGCCCAAGTCCTTGGGACCCAGCACCCACGTTGGAGACCTGGAAGAAGCTCCTGGCTCCTGGCTTCTGATTGGCGCAGCTTTGGCCATGGCAGTCATCTGGGGAGTGAACCAGCAGAAGGAAGATCTCTCTCTCTCTTTCTCTCTCTCTCTCTCTCTACCTCTCCTCTCTCTGTGTAACTCTGATTTTCAAATAAATAAATAAACCTTTAAAAAAATGTAAAATGATGCATGTTAAAAGCCCCCTTTGCATTGTGTTGATCATCAGAATATATTACTATTAACTTACCTTTATATTTGTTCCTCACCTATATATTCAAAACGAATCCTAATTTATAGGGGAAACTACCAGAAAACAAAGAGATAAAGTACTTATAAATGTTTAGCACCACAACTGACACACAGTAAGCCAACACTAATGTTAATTCCTTGAACTGAATAATGCTCTCATTTGCAAAATACCTGTTAAGATCTTTCTTTTGCATGACATTTCTGGTCTCATGTATGTATGTGTATTCGCTATAAAGTTTGGCATCTTGCTTTTGAAATCTAACTAACACCCCCTTAGAGATACATAATCAAGTGATTTTGGAGTGTGAAATACAAGACTGCAAATGTTATTGCTATGATTATTCAGCTGCCAGGATATTTTACAGTGATACTCAGATGATAGGTTACATGAGGAAATTCTGGGGTAAATAAAATGAGTTTCTGCAAATTTGTAAATGCTTCATTTAACCTTATTCTTAGAGAAAGGGAAGGAAACTTTCATCTTTCTCCCTTTGGAAAGAATTAATGCCCAGCCAGAGTTGCATTCAGCAACTCTGGAAGTGATTTTTTTAATTTTTAAATTTTATTTTTTCTGAAGCATATATATATATTTTTTTTTCTTAGCCACTGGATACATCCACAGAGATAAAATGAAATATTTCAGAGTTATATGGTTTTTACAAGCCTTTACTTCCAAAAGAATGTTTTGTAAAGATGGAAAGAGTACATATATTCTTCAATGTACTCTAACCAGTAACTTGAACAAGAAGTCTTTCATAAGATAGTTGCTTGGGAACTTTTTTAATAAAATAATTTGTGAAATAGGATGATATTAGCAAATCAGTTTTCATTCTAATGAATGTTTTGTATGAGGTGGGGGAATGAAATAAGGGGACTGTTCTAGTGTTCAGACACACATGATTGAAGCTTACATCACAATATATATTTTTAAAGAGCAAAATAGAAATTGAAATGCCCAAAATAAGAGCTCTCAGTTAAACTACTAAATGAAGGAAAATGAAAGTATGGATAGATTCATTGACATGCTGACATGAAAGATTGTTAGATATTTTGATTGAGGAAAAACATTTATATAATAACATCACTTTTTTGTACTGAGATAAGGCTATCTGCATAGTTGTATTTCCTTTTCCTTGATTATTCTATATTTATAAATAGAGTTTTTAAATAATTTGTTTACACTATATTAATTAGATAAGGCTTTTCCATTAAAAGATCTTATCCTTTCAACTTACCATAAGTGATTTTGCAATTGCATCGGTTCCACACTATTCCACCTCCACCAAAAACATCTTATTAACACACCCCTTGAGTACTCTACTTTGCCAAGACCATCTTAATAGTTTCCTAATGTTTAGCTATTAATCAATTTTATTAGGTGGGCATAATACAGTTCTTTTTGTAAAAATTAATTTGAATATATGATATAGAATAAGCCTGGATTGCTCTATCTAACAAAATTATTTAATTCTTTCTTTCTACCAACCCCAAACAACTCCCATTCTTTAGATAGGTGATGATTTAAAATCTACATTGCATCTAGGAAAGAAAGGGTGGAGCAGGATTATCTACTTGGCAGAAAATACGCATTATAATAAGCATTTTAACACTGTGTTTAGATCATCCAGATTTACAAAATAAATTTAAGGAAAGAATTTATTCTTGTGGCAAAAATACATTGTAATCTTAGTTGTTGGTGATATTTATTAACAATAAGTAAATTCAACAAAAATTAAATGCTTGAGTTTGCGAGGTAAATAGGGAAAAATGTATCATCATCTTTATTTTTAGAATAATGTGGTGGAGACAGAACTGTCATGTATTATTTGGTACATAGTTGTAAATGTTGCTTCAGTGAATTATGCCATGTATATGACAATATACTCTTCTTTCCTCAATTTATAATTATCATGTATCTCACAGCTTTTATATAGCAATACCCCTGTTTAGTCTGTGTGTGTGTATGTAAAATATCTATATTGGAAGTAAATATGACAAAATGATAAAAATTCTTCAATCATAAAATTTAAGTTAAGGGGCCGGCACTGTGGCGCAGCCGGTTAAAGGCCTGGCCTGAAGTGCTGGCATCCCATATGGGCTCTGGTTCCAGTCTTGGCTGTTCCTCTTCCAATCCAGCTCTCTGCTATGGCCTGGGATAGCAGTAGAAGATGACCCAAGTCCTTGGGCCCCTGCACCCACATGGAAGACGTGGAAGAAGTTCCTGGATCCTGGCTTTGGATCAGTGTAGCTCTAGTTGTTGCCACCAGCTGAGGAATGAACCAGCGGATGGAAGACTTCTCTCTTTGTCTCTACCTCTCTTTATAACTCTGTCTTTCAAATAAATAAAATAAATCTTTAAAAAAAACAAATTGACAAATAGATAAGACAAAAAATGAGTGTGGAAGGTCCAACAGTATACACTTACACAGAAGGAGCCACAAAGAGAAAGTATGTCACTAGCTGGAAACAACTGTGGAGTGCCTTTAAAGAAACTGGTACTTGGAGTGGGCTTTGAAGGGTGAGTTCAATTTAAATGTAAAAATAAATTAAGGGTATATATTTATAAATATACAGCTTATGAAATAACATCAAAAATTTGCAAGTTGAAATGATCTGTACCTGTAGGATATTTCAAATAAATGAGGAATTGTTTTAATTAAGTACAAAGTTTCAATTCTAGGTAAATGAATTCTAGAAATTTACTGTACAACATTGCACCTATAGTTAATAAAATGGCACAATACACTTTAGAATTTGCTAAGAAAGTAAATCTTATATTAAATGTTCTTACCATAAAAGGGGAAAATGCCAAAAATTATTCAAAAATGAAGACAGAAAAACATTCTGAAACAAAACCTTGACTGTGGTGGTGATATCAAGGGTGCCTGAACTTGTTCAAACATATCAAATCATCTATATTTTTTTATAAATTAGTCCTCAGGAAACCTGTTTTTTAAAAAAAATTATTTGAGGGAACCCAGCTTGGGAGCTAGAGGACAGAAGAATGTGGTATAAATGAACTAAAGACCGTGGTTCAAATTGGCTGTGGAAGTGCTTCCTTCTAACGAAGTTTGAGCTTAATTGAGTAGACACTAGAGCATTTTGTAAAAATACATGCAGGAGTAATTGGAGGAAGAAGAGACTGGGGCATGAAAGGCATCTAAGGGGCAATTATAACCATCTGCACTGGAGCACACAAGACTGGCACTGACAGTGATGGTGGGAATTCATATTATAGAGGAATTTCTGGAAAACATCAGTTCCATGTGTTTTTCGTTGAATTATATCCCTTTAGAAAAATACATTGAAGTTTAAACACCCAATACATCAGTATGTGACGTTATACTAAGGATCTGTGCAGTTATAATCAACTTAAAATTAGGTTATTAGGATGAGCTCTAAGTCCAATAATCAATAAGATTGTAAGAGGTAGAAAAAGAGGCCGGCGCCGCAGCTCAATAGGCTAATCCTCTGCCTGCAGCGCCGGCACACCAGGTTCTGGTTCCAGTTGGGGCGCCGGATTCTGTCCTGGTTGCCCCTCTTCCAGTCCAGCGCTCTGCTGGGCCCGGGAGTGCAGTAGAGGATGGCCCAAGTCCTTGGGCCCTGCACCCGCATTGGAAACTAGGAGAAGCACCTGGCTCCTGGCTTCCGATTAGCGTGATGCACCTGCCACAGCGTGCTGGCCACAGCGGCCATTGGAGGGTGAACCAACAGAAAAGGAAGACCATTCTCTCTCTCTCTCTCATTGTCCACTCTGCCTGTCAAAAAAAAAAAAAAAAGAGGTAGAAAAAGAGAGGACACAGAGACACACGGAAAGGAAGGCCAAATGAAGGTGGAGGTACAGATCAGAGCAATGCACCTCCAAGAAAAGGAATGCCAAGGTTTGCCAGCACCCACCAGAGGCCAGAGAGGGAAGGCTGCGACGGATTTGCCCTTAGAGCTTTCCGTATAAGCAATCATGAATTCCAGCCAAATCCTCACACTGCATATGTCTGATGTAATCCTTTGGAGGTCATGTTTTCATTACAGAAAGATGTTAAGACACAGATAGAGTGAGCTTATAGCAGGACACTTTGCTGTGCTGCCCAAATTCTTTTAGAACTCAGTGACTTGCTTCCCAGATGTGGAAAGTGCTACTGACTGGCAGCCTGACGTGCCATCTTTCTGAAGGAACTGTCCTTAGCTGTGAGGAAGATCCTTTCCTCTGGCAATGTGCATCTAGTGACTTATCTGTGCAGGAGTACAAAAGACTAGCCCTCAGCCATAACTCAGGATAACTCTGAAGAGCCATTCTAGCTCCAAATAAACATCGTTGAATTCCATTTTTCATAAACTTTTGAAGTATACTCGTATAATAGAGACAATGCCTAGCGAATAAGAGTATAAACCCAGTCTTCTTCAGGAATCTTTCCTGCCCAGATGGACACTGTCATGAAACTCCTAAAGCATTTTGGAAAATGATTTGAAGAGCACTATTGTCATAACATTCTTTCATTTTTCTCAAATAAGAATAGAATTTCCTGGGGAGAAGTTACATCATAATGTTAGTGCTGAAGTCCAAACTAGAACCTAATCGTCCACTCATTCATCATATTAAGAACTTCTCTCTTTTTAAATCCTTTATTAGGCCATTAACAGCAGCAATTAAATGAAACCTATTATGTTCTTCATATAGCTCATAGATAAACATTACAGAAGTTTTTAAATGAAGAGTTCTATTAAGGCTTAAATGAGAGTTGCAGATACATCTGTTTCTCACTCTTGCAGAACATCCAGCAAATCTACCAGTGTAAAACTAAACCACTAAAAAAGGAAAAGTAAACATATTTTAAACAAAAAAATGGAAAATTGGCAAATATATCCTCCCCCCAAAATGAAATGGAATACAACACTTTACCCTAGAGTAATCCCATTTATATCAGAATATGCATTTATTTCATTACAAAAGAAAGCATGGAATGAAGATGATGGTGATGATAATAAAATATAATAGTGATGTCAATCATCATGAGAATGAACACAGTGGTGGCTTTTGAAAGGATGGTTAAGAGTGCCAAAGCACTGTTTAGGCTTTTAAATTATTAGGTTACATTTCAACCACCAGCATCTGATTTCTGGCACATATGAAAAGATTACCTGTGCCATCTAGGAACATTTTTAAAATTAATCAAGTCTCACAATATGTACCCCAAATATATAAAAATCAGCAGCCATTTTTGAAGTAGAATTAACTCAAATAATTACACCAGAGAATTTGAATCTTACAAAGAGGGTGGGGGATCGTTTCTCCTGATAAGTTATGTCAAATTTATCATTTGGACACACAAAGAATTATTGTGAAAAGACACACTTTGACAATGGAAGACTATTATTTGAGGGGTGTGTGGTGTAGCGACAAGCATGTGGTACTTGCAGAATAAACCTCTGCTTACTATCTGAGTAACCTTAGTCATTCATATTCTCTCTTCCTCTCTCCACTTTCTCTCCCCTCATCCCTCTGTCCTTCCACTCTCCCATTTATCTCTTCACTTGATATGGGACTATATCTCTTGCGCAAGATAGCTTTGAGGTTTGTTCTAAAAGGTACACTTTTTGGTTGTTCAGACAGAGGCTGGGAGATCTCAGAAGCAGGCTGTCCATCTGGCTTGTTGAGACACTCCTAGTCTCTTTGTCACACCAATTTAATTATTAATTATTACTCTTCCACTGTCAGAGGTGTCCCAATTTGTATGATAAATTATATTTTTACCCTATTTATAGGGAATGTTGAAGATGAGATTTGGAGGTAAAATGTAGGCAACATTATTCAACTAAAATTTCAGCTGTAGTGGGGAAAGAAAGCAGAGAGAACAATTTTTGTAATGAAAGTATTTAGAGGGAAAGAAGAAGATTGTATTTTGAGTGATCTTTAGAATAGAAACAGCATGGGTCAAATCATTGGACAAAGAAAGAAGACAGAAAGTGACACTGAAGGGTACAGGCATGGGGTGAAAGGAAAGAAGGAAGGGCAATTGGAGGAGACACTATTGCTCTGTGACATGGAGACAAAGACAGATGGAGAAATCTGGCTGTTTCTTTTGTAAAGCAATGTCTCCTTTACAGGTCCATAAACTCATTCAAAGGGAATGACCAACCTTATTTTCCATAGCCTTTGGATTTCATCTGAATGCAACACAACCCTCAGAGTGGGGCTGGCACTGTGGTGTAGCAGGTAAAGCCCCTGTCTGCAGTGCAGACATCCTATATAGGCACAGGTTCAAGTCCTGGCTGCTCCACTTCTGATCCAGCTCTCTGCTATGGCCTGGGGAAGCAGTGGAAGATGGCCCAAGTCCTTGGGCCCCTGAACCCGTGTAGGAGACCTGGAAGAAGCTCCTGGCTCCTGGCTCCTGGCTTCAGATCGGCCCAGCTCTGGCTATTGTGGCCATTTGGGGAGTGAACCAACAGATGGAAGACCTCGCTCTCTGCCTCTGCTTCTGCTTCTCTATACCTCTACCTTTCAAATAAATAAATAAATCTTTTTTAAAAAAAATCCTCAGCCTTCCCACAAAATTGACTCTTGACTCTTCAGAAAGAAGGCATCTTTCCCAGTGCTGGGATTCACATAAAAGGCATCATTATCTATAGTCACAAAGGGAAGGAGGGTTGGGTGGGAAATATCATTATGCTCTTAAAACTGTATATATTAAATATTAAACTTTACCCCTTTATATAAATATTTAAAAACTAAACAAAAAAATGAAGCTGTCTAGAATTCCACTTAGGGACTTCTGACTTTTTCTAGAATACAAAGCAAAAACCAAATGTGGATTTAAATCATGTTTGTATCACAGAAAGGCAGATCTCTGTGATAAATAGGAATGCCTCAAAGAATGAGAGTTTATAAGATAGCTAACATTGTATAAGATTGCCACATGAAAGAAACTGCTATAAGAACGTATCTGTAAATTCTCATGTACTCTTCAAAATAGCCTTATTAGGTGCTTTTACTAATTCTATTTTATGGAGGAGGGTAAAGAAATAGGCACAAAGAGCAAATTAATTTGGAAAGCTCCAAATGACTGACATATTTAAATCTATATTCTAATGAAGGATTTCTGGCTCATGACAACAATATTGAACCTGATGTGCTGTTTCTCTTGAAATAGTCTTTAACAGATATGACCACAGGTTCAAACTGTAAAATCAAGAAGGGACGATTCATGGCAGATGTGACAATTGTCCTTCAATTTCAGAAGAACTGGCAAGGGAAGAAAATAATTACTCAGGACAGATAAGTTGGACGTTGTAGGAAGGGTTGCTATTCAAGATGAGAAGTTCTCCATCTCTCACAGTCATAGAGCAGTCACCCAGCTGGCCTCCACAGGCATACACTGAAGGCTGGAGAATCACTTATAAGGATGCCGAGACAAACATTTTCATTGAGAGAAAGAATGGACACATTTAACTCCAAAATTCTTAGTTACTGCAGAATCTCAGAGAGCTATCCAAGCGATCCCTCTGGAGTCTTCAATGGAGTAAACCAAAAGTAACTGGCCTATGGTAGACAACATTATTCAGTACTCAAAGGTAGCATTATACCCAACTGCACAAATTTTGCTTCTGTCACTTGACACAATGTATTCTAATCCCATATTCTTGGGAAAATGAAATTAAATCATCACAGAAGGGGACTCTGCATTTGGTGAAATCTCTTTGTAATAGAAAATCACAAATTTCCACGGAATCCTTTGGTAACACAGTTTGGAATCACGTATTCTTCTTAGTCATCATTTCCTTTAAAGCATTGTTGGGTTTCCCCAACCTCTGGGGTTGAGGGTCTGCTATGTGCTACAACTCTGAGTAAAGAAATTGTGTGGAGTGGCTCCTCTCTCAAGGAGCTCACACCTCCAGGGAAAGAACAAGTCAAAAGCACCCCCCCCCCATGCACAATACATAAAAGATCTGTGAAAACAGTAAATCCAAGGTCTATAAAATGTTGTCTCAGGCCCTACCAGAGAGATGACTATGACTATGACTATGACATATGACTATGACTATGATGAAAAAAGGTTGTGTTATAAAGACCAAGGTAACACAGAAAAGAATCATATGTTGCAAAGAGGTGGCTTCCATGGTGACTCAAACTTGGCAGTCAGGAGAGGATCAAACAGATAATGGTTCCAGTCCTATCTCTGTCTTTTATTAGTAGGTGACTGGTTATAGTGTTGGCTGGAGAGAACTTGCTGCTATTTAAATGAAAGTGAGTGTATTTCTGCCCAACACCTCAAAACAGATGCAAACAGTATCCATACCAAACAAATAACTCCATGGAACCTTTCCAAAAATAGTTTTTCTCCTTTACTTAAGGTTGATGATGTGAAATTCACACTACATTACAATACAAATGAAAAAATCTAGTACAAAAAAAAAACACCTGGATTTGGTGCCAGCTCTGTCCTTGGAGGGTCATTGATGATAGGTGTGGCAATTAAACCCTACAAGTCTCCACTGATACACCTGGAAAATAATTATCTGACCCACATTTCTCAGGATTATTGATAAGATTTAATATCATGCTATTTGTAAAACTACTTTGTACAACGTGAAATGTTAACACAGCAGTGAGACAGTATAACTGATACAAAACTAAACTTCTTGTTTTGTTTAAAAAAAAAGCAGCCTGTTTTAACCTGAGGGTACTATTAATTATTGTTAATAAGAATCACACTCATAAAAATTTGTCAACAACAAATTGAATGTAACCAACCCTAAGAAACTCCCTATCATATTACTCCTTGATTTTCATTATAAGACTGCTTGATGTTTCTTGTTTATTCTTTGGCTGTGTTTGTTTTCCTGCACTAGAATGACTGCCACATAAGCGGTGACCCTGTCTATCATGTTCAGTGCTTTTTCTTCAGTGACTGAAATAGTTATGGTCACAGAGTCAGCACCTCACATGTGATTATGCAATAAATAAACACATACACAAACAGACTGGAATTTTTAGGGCACTAGAATGTCTAAAGGAAGAACTTCATATTTCTATTGCACAGATAAGACACAGAGAACTTAAATCTCTCACTCAGGTAGAAGAAAAAAAAAACTAGTCTGACTCCTTATCCCCTGTGTTTTATAGCACATTGTGAATGGTTCTCCTCTTGGAAAGTTAGTTTGCCAAGTCTGCCATAAAAAAACAAATTTATTTTCTCAGTGCTCTTGAAGCTAGAGGTATGAGATGAAAGTATTGATAGGGGTGATTTCTTCCTTGGCCCCTCTCTGTTGACTGTAGAAAGCTGACTTCTCCTTATGTCTCCTTATGATTCCTCTGCAACTATCTACACATATTTCTTTGTATAAGGTCACCACTCATTTTGGGTTTAAAACCAATTTATTTACATCATTTTAATTTAGCTACTTTTTGAAACTCTATCACCAAATACAGTGGTATCCCAACGAACTGAGGATTTAGAGTTCAGTGTATGAATTTGAGGGGATACACTTCAACCCATAATAGATGATGACATGAGATATCTCAGGATAGTCCTGGTCTGCACTGATACACCTTAGATGTGACTGTCTTACCATTTGGAAAGATTTGGAAAGGCAGATTGTTTGAGACTATGACAGAAATAAATTTGGCACTCTGTTGGTATATTTACAAAAGATGGTTAACAAGGATTTAGGATGGGGTGAGCAATCCAGGATGGGGTAATTTCTAAAGAGATTTGAGACACAAGTAGAGACATGTAGGTGAAGTTACTGGGAAGTAAGTATGGTGGACTGAACAGCATTTACCCAGAAATGTATTCACCAGCATCTTGAATCTGTCCTTATTTAGAATTGTGTATTCTATTTAGATTTATCCTAATTCTAATTCTTCTAAGAATCTTTGCACGTATAACTAAGGTAAGCATCTAAAGATGAAAATTTCTGGGACTAAGATGGGCCTTCTATCCAATGATCAGTTAGAAGCACCAGTTAGAGGGAAAAAGAGAAGACACAAGGACTTTCAGAAAGAATAAAAAAAATATGAAGTCAAAGCTGGGGATTGTAGCAATGTGTCTACAAACCAAGTAAGGCCAAGGATGCCGGTAGCCACCAGAATCCAAGATAAATGCACAGAATGAGTTCTCCCCCAGAAGACCAGAAAAAACAATCCTGCTAACACCTTGATTTTAGACATCTTGACTCCTAACCTGTAAAAGAATAAATTCATATTATTTTAAGCCATAGAGTTTTACAGGAAAATGTTACAGCATCCATAAGGAAATTAAAACAGTAAGTATCTGAGATGAGGAATAGCTCTGCAAAATTTTAGTGGCAAGGGTCTTGGTGGAGAACTACAAGAAATCTAGGTCACATAATGCAGTGTAGTTCAGAGTGTGAGAAATGAGCTCCTGTTAGATAACTGTGAACTGGCTCCCGAAGAGAAAGTGTTTTGGAATAAGTCCCTTTGACAATTGAAGATCGGAATTTTCTTTTCAGTAGAATGAAATCATTGAACTCAATATTCTTTAAGAATCTTTAAATTAAAAAACTGTACTATAAAATCAGATAAGCAAAATGAATTTGTATTTTTTTTACTCCTAGAAGTGGATATCAAAAAGTCCAAAATAATCTAAAATCTGCACTTTCACTAAGAAACTAAAATAATAACTGTGTCATCTTGCATTCATTTATTTGTCTCCTCAGTTATCTATTCCACTTCTGCCCAGGTATTTGTTAACTCAGTAACTACACTGTAATAAGATTTAGGGTAGAAGACTACATGTGAAAAAGTCCCACTTGGGAGCTTTCTCTATTCCTTTTCCATTCATCATCCTCTGCAGAATTCCTAGGACATGGAAAAGAATGAAGTACCACCATTGACTTGAAGGAGCTCACGATTTAAGAACGAAGACAGGCAAGAAAGAAAGAATCACAACATAAAGACATAGAGGTAGCACTGAGGAAGAACAGAGAAGGGACAGAAGGACTCCAAGAAGGCTTCCCAATAGAGGTGATCATTGAATTTGGAAACCATATGAACAAAGATACAGACGTTAAAGAAACGTAGTGAATTCCAGGAGCATCTAAGCAGGTACCTACCATAAGAAGTCACATGTATAGGGGAAGTATGAGAAAGAGAAAAAGGATGGATTTCTCATTCTGTAATTAGCCTTTTCAAACATTCTGACAACTTCCACTATCTCAACTGGCTCTTGGATTTCCAGGAGACTTTGTTGGTCTCATTAATTGCAGGTACCCTCCTGCCTTTGTTTCTGCAAAATTCACTGTAGAACCAGAGTCTCCTCACTCCATTTTCAGTCCACTTCATCTACATAATCAATGAGCACACTATTTACCCAGGGACAGGAAACAAGCTTGAACTGGCTTATGAAAAACGAGGAGGGTGCTACTTTGTTCTTGTGTGATTTAATTGAGAAAAATGGGAATTGAACTGGGAAAATGAAGAATGGTTTCTCCATGAAGATACTAGCCACTGTCAGGACCAACTGTTTCCAGCTTTAACACCAAGGAAAGGTGTTAAAGGTCTTTTCCTCCTGGTTTCAATTGAAAAAAAATCATAATCCAGATTGTGATGGGTAGATATTAGGTCATATGTTCACTCTCGAAACCAATCATTGCTTGATGGATTCTGGTTCTCAAAGCACTGCAGAAGTCACTATGATCAGAGATATTGTTTCATAGAATAGTTATTAGTAAGGGGAGGGAGGAGAGAGTTGGGACACAGGAAGAATAGCTCAATGGTTGCCCAAGGAAGAGGGTGACAACATAGACATGGACATTGGTATGGTTGTCATGAGTTGGAGAACCATCTTAATCTGTGTAGCTACAATATACCTCCCTTTTCCCACTCACAAGCTTCTCTTTTTACTTTTCTTGTAGTGTACTCTATGCCTCTCAGGGCTGTGAACTATGGATCAAGCCATGAACATTAATCTTGAAATCAAATCTAAATGAAGTTACTAACCTATAAATCTAGAAAAATAAAGACTTTGAGATGCACAAATTCAATGTCAGAAACTTGTGTGCATGTAATGCCTTGGGTTCTTACAGAGTCAGAACCCTTACTGAAAAACAATCCTCATGAGAATTTGTGGCTGATCTGTGTTAATGATGTATCAAGGGAAGACAACCAGAATTATGAGTGAGTAGGGAGGAAGGGGCGATACTGGAAGGTAGACATAGACATTGAAAGAGAAGGACAAGTCACCCCAAAAATGGAACCAGCTAATCTTCTAAATGGGTAACTACAGACTCCTCAGTAAAGTCTTAGGAATGCAACTGTGTAGCAGAAGATCTACTCTCCTGCGAAAGTGAACACTGGGTGAGACTTGTGCTCTTGTTCCAGAAGAAACAGCTGGGAAATCTCTTTTACTAGAGTATAGAGTCAGTAGTGGCTCTGAGGAAACCTCCACCAACATGGAAAGTAACAAAAATTAGGGATGCCTTCTCTGTATGGTAACACAAGGTCATACTCTAGATTTTTGGAGTCAGGTGGTGTATATAGATATTTTTAAGCTATGAGACTCAATGTTACCAAATGAGCCAAACAGCTGAACCTTTCTTCAAGTTTCCAGAAGACACGTCAGTGCACAGGTTTGAGTGAGGAATCTGTTCCTTTGGCCATCAGCCCAGCCCCTCTATGGATCTGCCAGAGGTGGAGATGCGTGGGAGGACACAGCTCATTGTGGCAAACCTCAGCTCCCCGGCATGTCTGGCTCTGGCAACCACCAAAGGTTAAAATAATTTTAATAAAGTCTTAATGAACAGCTCAAAGCCTCAGAGTTATTCTTGGGTCAATGGAGTTTAAGGCAAAACTCTGGCATCAGAACATTTTGTTAGAGCCATTTACCATCATGGTTCATGTCAACCACTCATCTATGAAACATTTGCAGAGCACTAAAATGGGTATTTATAGTAAGTATAAAAATATTCACCATTGGCCAAAAAAACAGCACCAGGTACTTTGCTTACATTATCTCATGTAATCTTCAAACAATACTATGAGTAGCTCATATTACCCCTATTTTACAGATGAGCAAATTGGGGCTTAGCAAATTATGAACTTTCTCACAGCTACTAGGAGAATGAATGGCAGTGAGTAGATTCCAAACAAGTTTATCTAATTCTAATGCTGTGTCTTTTTCTTGTTAGGTAATATGGAGACCTTGCATGTGGGTCAGACCCAATATTAATCATGTTTCTATCTTCAAACTTCTCATAGCCTGACAGAAAAATAAGTAAATAACTATAATCACAGATGAATAATGTAGGCAAATGTTGCAAGGCTATGAAAACACTGACGAAAGACAACTAATTCAGCATAGAGAGAAGGTTTCCTGGCAGAGGTAACTCTAAGTAGAATTTTGAATGTTGGATAGGGCTTAGTCATTGGAGTGAAGTAAGAATGGAGTGATCAAAACAAAACGAACCAAAATTTTGGTATATGTAGGGAAAACAGAAATCTTGCAAGTAAAACAGAAAAGCTTGAACTTACATTATGCAATAGGAATTCAGGGAAGGAGTGTATTTGGAGAAATATGATAGCTTCTACTTGAAAATTCTTTCTTGTAGCACTTTGCTTTGTGTCTTGGGTTGGCAGTGATGAACTGAGGGTTAGGACTCCATTTAGGAACTGGATAAGCATGCCTACACTTTCGCTTTTGGCATCAATGGGCACATTGCTTGTTTAAGAATTGGTACACATGGCCAGCTTATTTCATAACCCACTTGTTTTCCATCTGCTTTTTTGCACCTTGGGTTTTTATATTAGTCCCCTGTGGATCCCTGCAAAGTTATTCAGGCATGGAAACTGAAAAAAAATCCTAAAGTTTGGTTTTTTGTGGTCTCAGATGATTAAAACCACATTTGAAAAAGTGTAAGGAGGAAAATACCCCAGTACTTGAAGGCAGAGTGTCAGAAGGGACATGAACGATGAGGTGCCTTCCTCTGCATTACAATATTCTGTACTGATCCAGAAAACTGGCCTGCTGGAATTCGTCCTGATGCCAGGAATGTAAGTAAAGATCATTGCACATCATCGGAAGACCCTAGTCAAGCTCCCTCCCACTCTGATGGGATAAACTCCCCATGTTTTCCCTGAGCTTACGTCTTTCTTTTCACACAACTCCTATGCATGTGGCAAAGTTTTGTATCCTGCTTTTCATCCAATAATGGAAGAAATATAGAAAATAAATCACTCTGCAAAAAGGAGCTTCTGTGATTGATCTTGGGGATCTTTGGGCAGAGAAAGGTTAAATGAACTGTTGTGTGTATAGTTGGACAGATACTTAAAGAAAACAACAAGAAAATTTGCATGTTTGGAGAACAGCCTGTGGGAAACATCAGACAAGGTAGTACAGATGATTGAAGACAGAATTCAAAGAAGAGAGAATAACTGATGGGTACTGCTGGCAGATGAGGAATTGTGTATGCATTGATTCTGTTATTCCTCATAACAACATTGTGAGGTAAATATCATTAACCCTATTTATGGAGGAGAAACTGAAACTCAGAGGAGTTAGATTATTACTTCAAACTCACATAGTTATTAAGTGGTGCAGGTGGGTTTTGATTTCATGTCAGACTCCCAACTTCTTGTTCTTGAACTTACCATATAAGCAAATGAACTGTTTTTGTGGTTGGATCATGTAATCTGATACATCTGATCTTAATAGTTTTAGCGCCGTTGTCATTGTTTAATCAGAACTTTGGTACTTACCCTGGAGTTTGACCGAATAAAAAAAGAAAAATCACTGGGGAATGAAGACAGGAGGGAAATCAAATCATTCGTCCCAAAGACTCTTCACCACAAAATAATGAAAAACAGCTCAGGATTTATCAATCTCATCTTTTGAAAGAGCAGGTACAATACAGAAGTAGAATGTCATATTGTCCTGAGTTTAAGTCATATTTCTTCCATTTTAAACCTGGATGAGTGGCAGGCATTTAGCCTAATGGTTAAGATACCCACACCTCACATCACAGTCTTTGGTTGTAATTCTGGCTCCTACCCCTGGCTGCAATGCAGAACCTGGTAGTCAATGGTGACAGCTCAAAACTTTTGGTCCCTAACACACAAGTGAGATCTGGATTGAGTTTCTAGCTTCCAATTTTGACCCTGGCTCAGCTCTAACCATTGTAAGCATTTAAGAAGTGAATCAGTTAATGAGAGCTCTCTTTCTCTGCTTGTTCCTCTCCCGCTGTCTTTCTGTATCTCAAATAACTAAAGGGCTTTTGAAAATATATAAGTTGGGTGATCTCAATTGCATTATAGTTTGTCCACTCTTAACTCAGTTATTCTACCTATAAGATAGGGATATTTCTTACCTGATACATCAGTCATTAGAACTAAATGGAAGAATTTTGTAAAAATTAAATACCCAGTACCATGGTCTGGCATACAGAAGGTACTCAATAAATGCCAAGTGATTTCAATGATGTTGACAGATTTTAATAATGGTTATATTATTGCTATTGTAGTTGCCACTATTTCCCCTCCCAATGTTATTTTTTTGTTGTTTCTAAAGGGGCCTTTTTTTGCTGTCATAAATTCTGTGGATGGCTTCTAATAAAAATTGAACGTCTCTTTCTTTGATCATCTCCTCCCCGACATCTCTTTGGTATCTTTTGACAGAAGCAGAAGGAAACCGTCAGAAAAAAAATACACACACACACACACAAATATTTAACAGCCAAATGGCAGAATTCATCTGCCAAAAATCTATAACTTTATGCCAGGAGCAAACTTGTGACTTTATTTTCTTCCACCAGGATGGACTTGTGCTGTCACAGCAAAAATTAATCTTCTGTTTGTGGGAAATTATACACAGTTCACTCTTGTCTATCCTGGGAGAAATGAAGTCCAAATCCTTGCTTGCAAATTCTGGCAAAATCTTCCTGCTTTGATTTTTTCCCCCACAAATATTTATTGAACATTTATTATGTTCTAAGCATGAGTCTATTCATCAAAATATAACATTGAATAAAACATATCTGCAGCTGTCTTTGTGAACTTTATAGTCCACAGGGTTGGGGGATGAATATGAATTAAATATTCATTGAGGCCAGCGCCGTGGCTCAACAGGCTAATCCTCCGCCTTGCAGCGCCGGCACACCGGGTTCTAGTCCGGGTCGGGGCACCGGATTCTGTCCCGGTTGCCCCTCTTCCAGGCCAGCCCTCTGCTGTGGCCCAGGAGTGCAGTGGAGGATGGCCCAGGTGCTTGGGCCCTGCACCCCATGGGGAGACCAGGAAAAGCACCTGGCTCCTGGCTCCTGCCATCGGACGAGCACGGTGCGCCGGCCGCAGCGCGCCGGCCGCGGCGGCCATTGGAGGGTGAACCAACGGCAAAGGAAGACCTTTCTCTCTGTCTCTCTCTCTCACTGTCCACTCTGCCTGTAAAAAAAAAAAAATATTCATTGAAAGATATGATTGGAACTAGGATGAAAAAGACAAACAGGATTTAAGTAGGTGAAGAAAGAAGGGGAAATGTCCCAGTCAGAGTAAATGCATCTATTCGGTCTCCTAATAAGAAGAAATGATACAAATCTTGGGAAGAAAAAAAGACTGACAAACTAAGGAAAAGTTATAAACGTCAGGAAGGAACTAGGGTTTTGACAACTGACCTGGGATCCAGTCCCAACATTGTCAATTTTAGTTTAATCCAATCTCTCTAAACTATAGTTTTGTGATTTCTTAAATAGGAAACATTCTCTCTTGACCCAAAATAAATAACACATCTAAATCTAGTTTTTTTTAAGATATATTTTATTCTTTATTTGAAAGTCAGAGCTACACAGAGAAAGAGAGGCAGAGAGGGAGAGAGAGAGAGAGAAAGAGAGAGAGGTCGTCCATCTGATGGTTCATTCCTCAATTGGCCGCAATGTCCGGAGCTGTGCTGATCCAAAGCAGAGCCAGGAGCTTCTTCTGGGTCTCCCACACGGGTACAGGGGCCCAAGTACTTGGGGCATCTTCTACTGCTTTCCCAAGCCATAGCAGAGAGCTGGATTGGAAGTGGAGCAGCTGGGACTTGAACGAGTGCCCATATGGGATGCCAACACTGCAGACGTTGGCTTTACCCACTATGCCACAGGGCTGGCCCCAATCTATTTTTTTATCCACACATCTTTCCACTCTCTCCACATTTCTGCTGCTTTTTTAACTCTTGTATACCTGTGAGATTTCCTTCTAACTGACTTTATCTCAGAAAAGTCTCTTCTGATGTTCTCAGACTAGTCTAGAGCCCTGTGTGACACATTCTGACAGCTCCACTCACTTAGGCTTTCTGGCATGTATTACACTGATAATAGCATTTCATGATGGATTAAGTACATGGAAAAGTGAAATCAAAAGATAAGGTTATTTTTGTAAAAAAAAAAAAGTTTAAAGTTGTTCTTACTAAGCATTTTGCGTTAACTTTTATTAATAAATATAAATTTCCAAAGTACAACTTTTGGATTGTAGTGGCTTTGTCCCCCCATAACTTCTCTCCCACTCGCAACCATCCCATCTCCCACTCCTTCTCCCATTCCACTCTTCATCAAGAGTCATTTTCAATTATCTTTATATACAGAAGATCTACTTACTATTTACTAAGTAAAGAATTCAACAGTTTGTACCCACAGAAACACACAAAGTATAGAGTACTGTTTGAGTAGTAGTTTTAGCATTAATTCACATAGTACAACACATTAAGGACAGATATCCTACATGGGGAGTAAGTATATAGTGACTCCTGTCGTTGATTTAACAATTGACACTCTTATTTATGACATCAGTAATCACCTGAGGCTCTTGTCATGAGCTGCCAAGGCTATGGAAGCCTCTTGAGCTCACCAACTCTGATCTTATTTAGACAAGGTCATAGTCAAAATGGAAGTTCTCTCTTCCCTTCAGAGAAAGGTACCTCCTTCTGTGATGACCCATTCTTTCTGCTGAGATCTCACAGAGATCTTTCATTTAGGTTTTGTTTTGTTGTTGTTGTTTTGTTTTGCCAGAATGTCTTGGCTTTCCATGCCTGAGAAACTCTCATGGGCTTTTTAGCCAGATCTGAATGCCTTAAGGGCTGATTCTGAGGCCAGAGTGCTATTTAGGACATCTGCCATTCTATGAACCTGCTGTGTATCCCACTTCCCATGTTGGATCATTCTCCTTTTTTAATTCTATCTGTTAGTATTAGCAGACACTAGTCTTGTTTATTTGATCCCTTTGACACTTAATCCTATCATTATGATCAATTATGAACTGAAACTGATCACTTTGACTAGTGAGATGGCATTGGTACATGCCACCTTAATGGGATTGAATTGGAATCCCCTGACATGTTTCTAACTCTACCATTAGGGGTAAGTTCGATTGAGCATGTACATTTCCTCCCTCTCTTATTCCCACTTTTATATTTAACAGGGATCACTTTTCAGTTACATTTAAACACCTAAGAATAATTGTGTGTTGTTTAAAGAGTTCAACCAATGGTATTAAGTAGAACAAAAAAATACTAAAAGGAATAAAGTAGTAAGTTGTTCCTAGACAGTCAGGACAAGGGCTGATCAAGTCATTGTTTCTCATAGTGTCTATTTTACTTCAACAGCAAACCTTGGTTTTAAACAGATTTTTTTTTTAAGATTTATTTTATTTATTTGACAGTGTTACAGAGAGAGTGAAAACGAGAGAGAGAGGTCTTTCCATGCACTGGTTTACTCCCCAAACAGCTGCAAAAGCCAGAGCTGAGCTGATCTGAAACCAGGAGCCGGGTGCAGGGGCCCAAGGACTTGGCTACAGCAGAGTGTTGGATAGGAAGTAGAGAAGCCGGGACTCGAACCCGTGACCATATGGGATGCCAGTACTGCAGACCAGGGTTTTAACCCACTGTGCCACAGCACCAGACCCCACACCCTTGATTTTAAACATGAAATAGGGCCTCAATAAATATGTTTAGAATGAATATTGAACAAAGTCCCTAATACTTGCCTGGTACAGTGTAGGCCCTCAAGTAAATGGAGCTATTGTTGTTACATTGATTGATATCAGTGATATCAATAATGTGATAGAATAATATTACATAACAAAAATCTTTCTTAATAACAATAAAGGGCAATCTTTACATAGGTTTATGATGATAACTCACATCTCTCTTGAAGGCCCCAACTTCTTATAGGCAAGCACTCCCTGAACATCCTCAATTTTTACTGGGTAATCCCACCCAATCTGATTCTGTGTAGGATAGACTCTCAATTCCCTCAAGACAGAGACCATCCTATATGTTCCAATATTTCCAGTGCATGTCTCAGTAAACTTAAGACAGTGAGTCTGAGTTACCCAAATTCACATCAATTACAATCTACTACATGCTTGTACTTGCCTAAAATTTCAATGCTTCCAAACAATCATACACATTCATCTTCACATTAGGACCATTTGTCGATAGAGAATCTGAGAATTACTGGTGAAAATGGAATGCCCATACAAATTCTTGTGGCAAAAGATTTAAATTTTAATCTCCAATCCTAATTGCCCTTGAGGATTACTTACTTGAATGCAGTGTGCTGTGGAAGGACTGGCGCTTCCAAATTTAAAGGAGCATGGTTCCCATCAACCACTGGCAGGCAATGTTGCCAGATATTCAACTTAAAACACACACACACACACTAAGAAATCTGGATTCTGGATTTTTTTATGAATTTCACCAACTTTTAATATTGGTATTGATTGAAATTCTTTTAACACACATTAGTGTCCAAACAAAACATGGCCACAGGTCAAATTCAACCCATGGACCACCAACTGTAAGATCCAACCTAAATTTCAGAATCTTCAAAAATAGTATGCATTGCCATCCCCAGAAAGTAGAATATCAGAGCTGGGCATCCTTGAATCTTGTAGATGACTTATAGATGTAGTCCACTGACCAGTAAAATAGAATAAAATGTAGTAGAAATTTTGTCAATGTTTGTTTGTATGTATGTGTGTGTGTGTGAGAGAGAGAGAGAGAGAGAGAGAGAGAGAGAGACAGAGAACCACAGAAAGAGACACACAGAGAGACAGATGGAGAGAAAGCTCCCACTCACCGATTCACTGCCAAAATGGCTACAACAGCCAGGACTCAGCCAGGGCCAAGGCCAGAAATTGGAAACTCAATCTAGGTGGCTGGCAGGAACACACTTATTTTAACGTCCACCACTGCCTCCCAGGGTCCACATTAGCAGGAAGCTGGAGTGAGCAGTAAGAGCCAGGAATAGATTGTAGGCAACTGATATGAAATGTACACATCAACCAGCACCTTAACCATTAGGCCAAACCCTCGCTCCTGTAGTTGACATTTTTTATGTTCTAACTTTGCAAAATGAAAGATTTGTTGCACCCTACTCTTAATTTTCTTACATTTCTCTAGTCCATAAAATCCAAATGTCTGGAAGCCAATGATTGAGAATAATGCTTTCATTATATGCAAAAGAAGGGAGTGATCCAAGGTTTCTAACCAGCTCAGACCAAACAATAAGTACAACAGGGCTCTTCGGCTAGCACTTTACTGAGTGTCAGTCTGTTCAGAATTATTTACCTTCTGCCTCTCATCTCCCTAAGAACATGAGCAGACCCTACCTTGCCATGTGTCATCTCATAGAGAGGAGCAGCAGGTGCTGTTACAACACTTACAGCCAGGTTCCTTCTCCCTCCCTCTTAGGAAGCTCCACTTGAATGCTTAAAGATTTACAGAAAACTGCAGCACCTACAAGGTCTTTCCAATTCCTATCAGTTAAAATTAGGGTTTTGTCCTTCCCCATGCTCCTATAAAGAATCCAAGCTTCTCTGTTATAACCCCAGCCTTGTGCTAGAATTGTGTTGATTTATCTTTTCCCACAAAAAGATTGGGAGCCAATGGTGAACAAAGTTTATTCCTATTTAAATCTACATCCCTCCCACAGCCATGAGCTCAGCACTTCCTCCACAAAAGGGGACTTTCAAAATATCCTATGGGAGTGCTTTCCTTCCTCATGGCTTTGACATATGACTGGCGTATAGTGGATCCTTAATTAATGTGCTTTGGTTGCTATTCCCCTTTATAATCTAACACAATTTCCCAAATGTGGTAGGCACTCAAGAGAAGTTTTTGAATAGGTTATTGGTAGAAGTATTCGTCAGGCTAAACACAGATCCTTTTATTGAGAAACTCCAGGGAATTTCCAGAAACTTATAACCTCAGTCCATATGCCCCTGTGGAGAGGCTTGAGCAGGAACTTGTTGGGCGTCTCTTGGCAGTGGCCTAAGAGAAGGCCAAGACTAAGACAAAGCATTTAAGGCCTTTTATTCCCAGGTCTTCCAAGTACTGACGCTGCCCTTGTCATTAAGAGAATGAGAGCCTCACCTTTCCCACCACCCCAGCATCTGAGCCTCCAGCTTTATCTGCTAGGGCTAACCATAACAAAATACCACAAACTGGTGGCTTCAAGATTGACAGTTTGGTTCCCCACATATCAGGAGGCTGGAAGTCCAAGATCACAGTGTTGGCAGGCTCAGTTTCTCCTGAGACCGCTCTCTTTGGTCATCTTCTAGCTGTGTACGAACATGGTCATCTCTCAGTCTGTTGTCTGAACCGTGCGCTCCTCTTTTTACACAAACACCATTCTTAATCCTACCATTCGTGTAGGATTAAGACCCACTCATGTGACCTCATTTTTAATTATCCTGTGAAAGACTGTAGCTCCAAACACAGTCATATACTGAGGTACTGGGGAGAGAGAAAACATAGGACCTCACTATGTGCATTTGGTAGGACTAAGAGCAAAATTCAGCCCAAGCACCACAACTAGAAACTTTTTGTGGTCTCTTTCAGATGACTTTTACCTTGGAACATTGGCATTGGAAATGAAACCATTAATAGTGTCCAGAAGAAGACAGTTTACATAGCTATTTATGCAACTTAACAGTATTTGCTCCCACAAGAGATAACAAAATCTTCCTATCATTCATCTTTATCTCATGACAACACCCTCTCTCATATCCATCCCCTACCTTTAGCATCAGACACAAAACGTTTAATATGTGCTAGACACCTCTTGTTATGATATATGGCTATCTGTGATGTGAATAGACAGCGAGAAGGGGAGAACAGCTCAGAATCATTTATGTTGCCTATAAAGCACAGTTACAGACAGTACCTAAGTTTAAGTGCCCATAAATTCCTGTAAAAATGATTTAAATTGCAACAACTCCAGAAATAACTTTAACTGAGGGATGACCAAATGTTTAATTCACTGGTGGAAGTTGTCTGTGGATTCTGGCAGGTTGAAAGAGAAAGAATTATTTAGTTAGGTCATCTTTAACTTGAATAATTGCTAACTATGCAAAAAAATCTTATTTTAAATGTAAGAATAGAACTGGGAACATTTTGAAGTTAAAGATTTATAGCTCTATGCTGTTCAGAATATTCCAGAAACGTGTTGGCGTGCTTTCTTAAAACATCCATTATTATTTGAGTTGTTCAAGTAGTTCTTGGAATTTCTTCTGACTTTCCTAGTATCAGATTCACCACCTCTGCGCTGGAGGGTCTGCCACTTTTTGACAGGAAGAACACAATGGATTAAAAGAGCAATAAAGGCAATTTGATATGAAAAGAATGGCAAAAAACAGGAAAGAGTATAGGGGTTAGGAAGGCTGAGGCATAGTGAAGCTTCTCAGGACCTAGCAGATAATCCACCATCAAAGTTAAGCCCTAGAAACAGAGTTTCATGATAGGATACCCTCAGAGGGAACAAACAATGCAAGTTCCTTTTCTTACAACTTTGCTTTCATTTTTTAAAATCTTTAAATTGCTGTGTTACATCCTGGGCAGCTTTCTAAAATTACTTTCTGTTTTTGCAATTCTTTCTTCCGTTGTGTCTAAGCTGCTGCTTAAAACTATCTGTGGTCTTTATAAATTTCAGATTATCAATTTATTTATTTTACGTATATTTGTTATTAGAGAGGCAGAAGGAGAGACAGAGAGAGCTTCCATCCACTGACTCACATTCCAAATTCCTGCAAAATCTAGAACAGGCTGGGGTTAAAGGCAAAAGCTGGAAGCACTATCCATATCTCCCACGTGAGTGGCAGGAACCCAGTCACTTGAGCTATCATTGCTGCCCCCTGGGCTCCACATTAACTGGAAGACTGAATCAGAAGCTAGAGCAAGGTATGGAACTGAGGCACTCTTACATGAGATGCAGGCATCTTAACTGCCATCTTAACCACCAGGCCAAATGCCTACCTGTCTTGTTACCTTTTTGAAGATATGTATGTTTAATATGTGAATGGACTTCAAAAAGTTCATAGAAAATAGAACTAAAGCTAAGTTTATCTAGATATAAAAAGTTTTGAACTAAGGAGAGATCTTCAAAAGGTTTATGGAGAACGTGTATTATGAAAAAACTTAGCATATATTTCAAAATATTAGTTTCTTTAAAAGGCAGAGAGACAGTTCACTCCTCAAATGTCAACAAGTAGCCATATGCCAGGCTCTCCACATCTCCTGTGTGGGTGGCAGAGACCCAAGCAGTTAGGCCATTTCCTGATACCTCCCAGGGTGCTCATTAGTAGAAAGCTGGACTAGGATGTGGAGCCAGGGCTCAAACTTGAGCATTCCATATGGCATGTAGGTATCCCAAGTGGAGTCCTAACCACCAAATACCCAAATCCTCAAAATATTTTTGCACCAAAATAAATTTATCTTATTTTTCAAGTATCACCACAATATATATATGTATGTGCTGATATAAAATATATGTATATTTTATGTATAAATCTTTATATGTATATATATATATAATTCAAACTGTGTGAATTATATAGTTTAATATACTTGGGGTTGTTACCTCATCTGCTTGTTATCCTTGGTGTTGAGTTATTTCTATGCATATTAGTATTCACTGATGGAGGTTTTATTTCTGGGCTAGATAGGGAAAGAATTCTAATGGTGGAGCTCAGCACACAGGTACCAAGCCTAGTTTTGCCCAAAATTTCCAACAGCAATTTAGAAGAGGATTTATTCATGATGCTTATTTGATTCTGAACAGTGGATTTGATAGGAAGCATATTAAATACACTGGGCTATAGTCAAGATCCCAATAGATTCAACTGGTTAAGTTCAACAAGATGTAAGACAACAGGCTACCAAGCTCCAGCAGTGAAAAGCTGCATTCAATTTACTGAACTTTCCAGTTGCATTTTTCCCTGTGGCATTTGGCACCCACTTGCTTTCCTTGTCCAACTGCACATTAACTTAGTTAATGCTGCTGGTCCTTTAGGTCTAAATCTCAAAGTCATTTCCTGTTCACCATCCCTGAGATTGGCTTAGACATCCTTTTGCTATGACCCCATGATGTACTATACTTTCTTCCATCATGATATTCACTAAGCTCACTGATGTTTTCTATCTCTCCCATTACTCAGCAAAATTCTTAAGGAGAGAGATTAAATTCTTTTCATTCTAAAATAGACACAATGTTGAGCACCAACTGTATGCCAGAAACCTGCAGGAATCTTTTCACATTTATTTTATCTTTTATGACTGATGACAACCTTCCAAAGTTAGGCACTTGTAGCTTCACGTTAAGATGATAAAAAGGAGACTCAGAGAGATCCAGAAACTTTTTCAAGATGATTTCATTGTTAATTAGCAGAGCTAGGACCTGAACTAAGAAATATTTACAAAGCTTTTGTTCTTAGTAATGCGCTATATATCTTCCATACCCACATAGGTATAAAACGCATACTTAGTGAATAAATCTATAGGAACTCCTGAGTGCTGAAATAGTGGATCTTGCCAAATTAGAAGAATAGCAAAAATATAATATTCTGTTATATACTACCATGTATGAAACTACTCCCAAATTTTGAAAGCCAACTTTTTTATTATATTTCCCAATTTTGTGGATCAAAAAGTTAAGCAACAATCAGTTGGGCAATTCTTCCACTCCACATGGTATCACCTGGGCAAGTGGATGATGTTCAGCTGGTGACTGGTCTGGTCTGCAGTGCAGATTGTTGCTGAAGACTTTGATCAGCTAGGGACCACTCTTTCTCCTATGAAGTCTCAAGGCTTCAACACATAGTCTCTCAAGCAGGATAGTGAGATTTCCTACACGGTGGTTCAGAGCCAAGAGACCAAAATAGAATCTATTGGTCATCTTCAAGCCTGGGTTTGGTATGGGTGTAGTAACACATGAATCTCAGAGGGAGGGGTGTCAAAGAATTGGTGGACATCTTTATTTCACGACATACAATAAATTAGATGACAAAAGTAGTGTTGACCATTAAAAAGAGAAAAGCAGTTTCCCCATTATATTCTATCCCAACACTTTGACTATTTTTTATTTTTTATTTCCTTTAGATAACTGAATTAAAGTCTATTTCCTACTCTGGACAGTTATCCCTAAGAGAGCAGGGAGAATTTCTTTTTTAAAAAAATATTTATTTTATTTATTTGAAATACAGAATTACAGAGAGAAAGAGAGAGAGAGAGAGAGAGAGAGAGAGAGAGAGAGGAGAGAGAGAGAGAGAGAGAGAGAGAGGTCTTCCATCCACTGGTTCACTCCCCAGATGGCTGAAGCCAGGAGCCAGGAGCTTCCTCCGGGTCTCCTACATGGGTGCAAGGACCCAAGGACTTGGGCCATCCTCTACTGCTATTCCAGGCCATAACAGAGAGCTTAATTGGAAGAGGAGCAGCCAGGACTCAAACCAGCGTCCATATGGGACGCTGGCACTTCAGGCCAGGGCTTTAACCCACTGCACCACAGTGTCGGCCCCATGAGTATTTATTTTCTATATTTCACTGTATACTCTGTATTTGGCAGAGATTTACACTCAATGATTACTTAAGACATATTTTTGGATGGATAAATAAATGCTGAAAAGCATGTATGAACGGTTCAGCCACCCACAGAATGAGATGGCTTTATCTCAATTCACCCTTTTGTCAAAAATCATCTTCAGGCTTTCTTCTAGCTCTAACATATTATAATTCACCAATTTAGGTATATAAGGTGACTGAAAGGAAAGCATGAACCAGTGATGGAATAAGGCTACTAAAAAAAAAAATAAAGGCATCTGAGTCCAAGAAATTCTTCTGCAGAGTCCCTATCTGGTAAACACCTCTGCTTCTTCTGGGCACAGAACTTCTAGGAAGATATTGACAAGTTACCAGCTGTCAGGAACCACTACATGGGTAGGTAAAGTAGCAGTTCTACATGTCATAGAAAAATTGAGTAACCAGACTTAAACTCTTAATAAAGATATTTAAATGTTCACATTGTGGCCTCAAGGTAGAAGAAGTAGACTTGTTCTATGTGAACTTTAGAGGGCAGAACTAGGAAATTTACATGAAACTTCTGTCCATTAGAAAGAAATTTCTAACTAAGGAGCTGCCTGATAAAATCTACAAAGTTTGGAAGATATATGAATCCTTAGATACCAGAAGTACTCAAGGAAAGTCTTTGAACATAAATATAGATGCTAAAAGAAGTATCAAAACTCAATCAATACCTGTACTTGATGAGAACTGCTAAAGTGTGATGCTGGGTGGTATTAATGGATTTGGAGTCAGAGTACCTAGGGTTCCCATTGCATCTCTGCCACTTTTCAAAAAGAGGCTTGTGAGAATTAAATTAAAGCATGCATGTTAGTACTTAGCACATCAAGTGGAGACATCATATACTTCTTTTTTTAATTTATTTGCATGCATCTCATAAATACATTAGACACATAAAGAAAAGAATGTAAGAATGATAATCTTTTGCAAGCACTTAAACTTTACTATGGCTTATGAGACATAATAATATCCTCCACTTAATATACTAAAACAAAGTTATTCTTTGAGATAAAGTTTTACTATTAAGTCTCATATTACAACTCTTTTAGGACCAATGTCCTGCATGGGAAGTTAGTGCACAGTGACTCCTGTTGTTAATTTAACAATTAACGCTCTTCCGAGGTGCTTGACATGAGCTGCCTAGACCATGGAAACTTTTTTTTTAAAAAAAAAAAAAAGATTTGTTTTATTTATCCAAAAGACAGAGTTACAGAGAGAGGTAGAGACAGAGAGAGGTCTTCCATCCACTGGTTCACTCCCCAGATGGCTGCAATGCTGGAGTTGTGCCAATCTGAAGCCAGGAGCCAGGAGCTTCTTCTGGGTCTCACACATGGGTGCAGGGTCCCAAGGACTTGGGCCATCTTCTCCTGCTTTCTCAGGCCATAGCAGAGAGCTGGATAGGAAGAGGAGCAGCTGGGACTCAAACTGGTGGTCATATGGGATGCAGATGCTTCAGGCCAGGGCCCCAACCCACTGCACCACAGCCCAGCCCCTGGAAACCTTTTTATTTAAAATTATTTTATTTATTTGAAAGGCAAAGTTACACAGAGGCAGAGAGAGAGAGGAGAGAGAGAGAGAGAGAGAGAGAGACTTCCATCTGCTGGTTCACTTCCCAAATGGCCACAACTGCCAGAGCTGTGCAGACCTGAAGCCAGGAGCCAGGAGGTTCTGGGTCTCCCACGTGGTGCAAGGACCCAAGAACTTTCTACTGCTTTCCCAGGCCATAGCAGAGAGCTGGATCAGAAGTGGAGCAGCCAGGACTCAAACCCATGCCCATATGGGATGCCAGTACTGCAGGCGGCAGCTTTATCTGCTTCTCCATAGCATTGACCCCAGTGGAAGACTTTTAATCCACAAACTCTGTCAGTGTTCAGACAGGCCACAAGCAAAGTGGAAGCTCTCTCCACTCTTTACAGAAAAGTACATCCTTCTTTGGTGGCTGTTTCTTTCCACTGGGGTCTCACCCACAGAGGTCCTTCACGTAGGACATTTTTTTTGCCACAGTGTCTGGTTTTCCATGCCTGAAATGCCATCATAAATGATAACTCTTTCTGTTATTATTTCTAATATTATTCCATAAAAGGAAGAAAATTATTAACATTTTCTGAACAGCTGCCTTGAGTCAAAACACATATGTGTACATTGAGTCAAAACTCTAAAACTATAGTAAGCTTCTTTCCCCTTATATGATCTAGTCCTGTGATTAGTAATTAATTATTAAAGTTGCCCTTTATAGCAAACTGGTGTTCACAGAGTGGAAACAATTCACCTAAAGTCATACCTTGTAAGTGCTGGTGCAGAGGTCCAGATATTCTGACCCAGGAGTCCAATCTCTTAAAAATAAGCTTAGCTGGGCTTCTATAAGTATGACTTTTTATCCCAACATGGTCATTTTTGCTTATTGTTACACAATTTGTTATTTCCTCCACCAGGCTAAACCTCTGTGGGACAGGGACTAAATTCATGTTCTGTTTTAGTTCTGTGTCTCTAATAGTCTTTAATTGCAAACATGATCTCAGTATTTCCTTTTTGTAAAAAAAGGTTTATTTCATTTATTTCAAAGGCAGAGTGAAAGGGAGAGAGGGAGAGAGGGAGAAGATCTTCCATTTGCTGATTTATTCCCCACGTGGCTGCAATAGTCAGGACTGGGCCAGACCAAAGCCAGGAGCCAAAATCTCCAGTCAAGTCTTTCATGTGGGTGAAGGAATCCAAGCACTTGGGCCATCTTCCACTGTTTTCTCAGGCATATTAGCAGGGGGCTGGATCAGAAGTAGAGCATCCAGGACACAGTGGAACTCTGCTTCAAATTTATTTCAAGAGAAGATGATTCCCTTTATTCTTATTTATAACTGTTCAATACTAAGTATCAAAAGCATACTATCCACAAAAATAAATATTTTAATATTTTTCTGAGTTAGTCTTAACCTATTCACTCAATCTGTACATGCAAAGAAGCCTCCTTCAAAGTTCATCTTTCTGTACTACCAATTCAAAAATTGAACAAGTAAAGGTACTTTAAGGGACATGAGTTGTCTTTTGCTAACGATATGACTTTGAACTATTAAAGGACATGAGCTTGTCTTTTGCTAATTATATGACTTTGAACTATTAACAGCATTAAGACTTAGTTGTCCTGTTTCTGGACAATGTATGATAAGCCTGTCTTGCAACAACTTTTTGAAATTTAAATGAAGAAATACAAACATAGACACAATGTTGTATATTCATTTGTGGCACAGAAGCGATCTTCATTCCCAAGCCTCTTTATATCTAAGTGAGGGCATTGGTGACTAAATCTATTCACAAGAATAAGGTGCATGTGATATAGGCTGTGTTCTTCCCTGAACCTCAGAACCTCTATGCTGATTCTTTTATAATGTTCAGCTGAATGTAAAAACAAAAAAAAAATTAAAATCCTATAAAGGACTCAGGTCCTACAAAAAGCCTGAGATGAAAGATGCAAGTCAGAGAGAGGAATACTACTTCTGCCCCCATTGGACCATGCTAACAGCAGTACGTAAATGTCTTCTTGCGGATTTTTTGTTATAGAAACTAGCTTTTCTTGCCCTGACTTAATACAACTAACAAATGAACCTCTAATAGCATCTGGAATGTATTAAGCAATCTGTAACTGCCTACGTCCTTGTTTTCCTTCCCATTTATTTAACTCCACAAGATGTCAAAATAAGGACATTTTCTAACAGGAATATGACTGTAATTAATAAAGCTTCTCATCAATAGGTTAAAAAAATCTATTTATTTGGATTTTGCAACTCCCTAAAATTGGCATGGAATTAGTATTCATTTGCCTTTAAAGAAACTCAGAAAACTTAGAGACAGATGCTCCTTCCTGTGTGAGCATTGTGTGTGAGCCCAACCACCAAGTAAGTGCTTCATTCAAAGTGTCTCTGGTAATACAAGTAGTTAATATTGTTAAAACGTTTCAAATGAGGACATTGATACTCAGAGCAGGAGCCAAGCTCACATAGCTGATAAGTTACAGTTAGAAAATTTAATTTGAGCCATGGTGTCTCCAAAATCTGCACCTAACTGAACACACCATCTAGCATCTTCAGTATCATACAAGCAGCCTGCCATAAAGCACAGAGAAACTACAAATGTGCTGACTCTTCACTCAGCTTCTCTCTCACTTCCCCATTCTGCCTTCTGGAGTCTGATGATCTGCTTTGCTTCCAGTAGTTTCCCAGGCATCCAGAATATAAGAATAGTTTCCACCTACATCTCTTATCAGTGAAAACAGCACTTTTTAACTGAATCAATCAGATTTCAAATATTTAGTATTCACTGTGGGGGCCAGTGCTGTGGCATAGCAGGTAAAGCCGCCGCCTGCAGTGACAGCATCCCATATCGGCGCTGGTTCAAGTCCTGGCTGCTCCACTTCTGATCCAGCTCTCTGCTATAGCCTGGGAAAGCAGTGGAAGATGGCCCAAGTCCTTGAGCACCCATGTGGGAGACCCGGAAGAAACTCTTGGCTCCTGGCTTCAGATCAGCCGAGCTTTGGCTTTTGCAGCCATTTGGAGAGTGAACCAGCAGATGGAAAACCTCTCTCTCTCTCTCTCTCTCTCGCTCTCGCTCTCACTCCCTTGCTCTGCCTCTGCCTTTCTGGAACACTGCCTTTCCAATAAATGAATAAATAAATCTTTAAAAATGCACTGTGATTACTCCTTTAAAAAATCAAACAAATCAAAAGAAACATTCTTCTGATGTTGTATATACCAAGAAATAAATTTGTCTTCACAGGAGAAAACATGGGTGCCATTTGCCTTTGAGTAGTGTAGCAACAGATGAGCCTCCAGATGAGGCACAGAAATCCATGGGTGTTTCGTGGTGGAGACATCATTTGCCAGAAGAAAGCCAAAATGTGGGACTGTTTTATAGCCATAAAAATAAACAACTTTATTCAAACATAATTAATCTTCCCCAAAATATTCTTCCTTCCTTGGTGTTTTTGCTCTTACCAGTGTTTGAGGGCTCCCTTCCCAAGTTTGAGTCACCAAATACCTATTTTGATTTTTAATGTTTTATGTTTAGATACAGACATGTCATTACCCTCTGAGAGCTTAGTCATCTTTTCTCAGGGTCACATCAGTGCCTCCACCCATCCCTGGGTCTAGCTTTCTGTCTCAGATACCCCTACATCCTTATGTGTACCTTCTACTATCACTCCTCCAGCTGCCAACTGATCCCTACATATGGCTTGTATCACCACATCTTTATCTCCATGTTCCCTGACCGATTTTTTTGGCTTCATAGTCACCTAAGAAAATCTCTTTGTCTTCCCTCTATTTTGCCTTCTGAAAAACTGCTGCTATTTATTAGTATTTTTGCTTAATAAATTTTTACTTGAAACATGGTTATAAATGCTCATTTACCTGAATTCTTTCAATTCCATGACGTTTCTAAAACTGATTTATTTATTTACTTGAAAGGCATAGCAACATAAAGAGAAGGGGGGCGGGGGAGATGTCTATCCACTGGTTCACTCCCCAGTGGCTTTCACAGCCAAGGCTGTGCCAGACTGAAGATAGGTTCCAAGAGCTCTGTTCTGGTCTCTCATACAGGTGGCATGGCCCCAAGTAGTTGCAGCATCTTATGCTGCTTTCCCAGGGGCATTATCAGGAAGTTGGATCAGAAGCAGAGCAGCCAGGACAAAAATTGGCACTCTGATATGGTATGGCAGCACCACAAGTGAAAAATTAACAAACTGGGCCACAGTGTTGGTCCCAATTTGCTTTACAAATCTTCAATACTTATTGAACGCTCATGAAGATCCAGTGGAATAAACTGATGGGTTTTTTTCTACTTAATAATTAGAAAACATAAGATTCAAAGAGTTTGAGGAATTTTTCTGAAACTTTACCTGTCATGAAATAAGTGGTAGAATGTAGAATTTGGAATAAAATTTATTCGACTTTGTACTTTCACAATTCCCAGGACTGTTATATTCAACTTCTTTCACTGAAAAAGCTAAAAACACAAAAATTCATAGGATTTTCAAAGAAAACGGAAATGCAACATATTTGACTCTCAGTTTCCATATGAATTGCATTATCTGTCCTTGGTTTCATAGACATTTGGATCTGTATAATCCCTACATGACATATCAGAGCTGGTTGACAAGTCACCCATCTCACTAGCTTTATTGTCTCTCTTGAGTTGAACACACACAACTTCAGATGTTGGTCAATTTAATGCCCATAGGAGACCTTGAAAATCATCTCCCTCTCTGTCTATCACTTTGGAATCTCATGTTAGGTTAAATCCTAAATGAATTTTTAACACTCCATAAGCAAGATGAAAAAAGTGGAGGAGGAAGAAGAGGAGGGGAAGGGGGAAAGAATAAAGAAGAATAGGAAGAGAAGGAGGCAGAGAAGGTTCAGAAAAAAGAGCAGGAAGAAGATGAGGAAGAAGAGGAAAAGATGGCTGAGAAGAACAGTGCACTCTATCCCCAAATTCTTTTTTCAGTTATATAAGTAGCATAAATTTCATATACACAGATTTGGGAGCATACTGATACTTTCCACCCTACCTTCCCTACTCCCCATGCTCCCACCCTCCCTCCTCCTTCCTTTCTCCTTCTTTCTTTTAATTTTTACAATGACATTTTTCAGCTTATTTTATAGTCATAAACTTAACCATCCACTAAGTAAAGAATTCAGAAAATTAGTAAGAAGAAAAAACACTGTTCCTCAACAGTAGATCCAAGGGTTGTAAATAATAATCAATTCTCAAAATGTTTCACTCTTATGGATTACATATGTTGTACTCTATTAGTTACCACAGATTGGAGAAAGCATATGATATTTGTCTTTTTGGGAATTGCTTATTTCACTAAGTATAGTGATTTCCAGTTGTATCCATTTTGTTACAAAAAATCAGAATTTCATTATTTTTTGTGGTTGAGTAGTATTCTACAATGTATATATGTCACATTTTCTTTATGTAGTCATTGATTGATAGACATCTGGAATGATTCCAGCTTAGCTATTGCGAATTGTGCTGCTATAAATATGAGAGTAAAGATAACTCATATGCTGATTTCATTTTGCTTGTATCCTCAAATTTCTATAAAATACTTTCCCTTTCAGCTTTTTCTTGCTATAAGCACTTTCCCATCAACAGTGTGAAAGTTTCCTCCTTTGGGAAGTACAAATATTTATGAAGAAAGAAGCCTCTTGTGTGCATATTCACTTCTCAAGGAATATGTGTGTGGGCTTTTAATTGATTGTTTTGTCCCAAAACTCTTGCTTATATATTATATGAAAATAGTATTGACATGTTCACTCTAAGTTCTAAGATTTTTTTCAAAGAACTTTATTTCCTCAGATTTAAAAGTCCGATTAAACTCTTCAAGTATATTTAGATCCATGGTAAATAGAACCCATTGGTCAACTTTACAGTAAGATAGAATTAAAAATCAATTCATTGTCTGGAAAACCAGTGAGTAGAGGTCAGCATTTTGGCTTAGTAGGTAAAGCCACTGCCTGTAACACCTATACCTCATATGGGTACCAGTTCATATCTCAGCTGCTCCACTTACAATCCAGTTCCCTGCCAATTGGCTGGGAAAAGCAGCAGAAGTTGGGTCAAGTGTTTGGGTCTGTCACCCACATGGGAGACCTGGAAGTAGCTCCTGGCTCCAGACTTCAGCCTGTCCCAGCCTTCATCATTATTGTCATCTGAAGAGTGAACCAGTTGATGGAAGATCTTTCTCTCTCTGTCTCTCCCTCCTTCTGTCTCTATAACTCTTTCAAATAAACAAATAAATCTTTTCAAAAAAGAAAAGAAATTGGTAAATAAATGGAAAATTCAAGCAAATTTTCCTGCCCAATCTATACCAACTGTATCACTGGGTTACAAAACACTGGGTTATGGAAAGTGTCTCTCTGTTGATAATTGCAAAAGAAATTAAAAAAAAAAAATTGTGGCCGGCGCTGTGGCTCAACAGGCTAATCCTCCGCCTTGCGGCGCCGGCACACTGGGTTCTAGTCCCGGTCGGGGCGTCGGATTCTGTCCCGGTTGCCCCTCTTCCAGGCCAGCCCTCTGCTGTGGCCCAGGAGTGCAGTGGAGGATGGCCCAAGTGCTTGGGCCCTGCACCCCATGGGAGACCAGGAGAAGCATCTGATTTTTTAGGAATTGCACACAGAATGAAGTGGGATGAAATATTGTTTTAAAAAAGATAAAAATGCACAAATCTAGAATTCTATTTTCAGCAAAATTATCCTTCAAAACTCAGGGGATAATAGATTGAAGAGGCATCTAACAAAATAAGAAAAAGTATTTATGAGCTACCTATCTGACAAAGGATTAATAACCAGAATATATCAGCAACTTAAGAAAATCAACAACAAAAAACAATCCAGTTAAGAAATGGACAAAGAACCTCAGTAGGTCATTATCAAAAGAAGAAATATAAATGGCCAACAAATATGTGAAAAAATACTCAATGTTACTGGCCATCAGGGAAATGCAAGTCAAAAACACAAAGATACCATATCACCCCTGTTTGAATGGCCAAAATTCAAGACAGTAATAAATGCTGGGGAGGATGTGGAGAAAGGGAGACACATATAAGCTGTTGGTGGGAATGTGAATTAGTGCAGCCACTGTGGAAAACAGTGTGGAGATTTCTTTACAAATTAGAAATTTTCTTGCCCTAGGGTCCAGTTATCCCACTCCTGAGTATATATCCAAAGGATATGAACATGTTGTATCAAACTGATACCTGCTCCACCAAGTTTATAGCAGCACTGTTCACAATAGCAAAAATATGGAATCACCAAGGTGTGTATCGTGAGATGAATAAAGAACATGTGATACATATAAAAAAAATTGTGCCCCATAAAGATGTATAACTATTACATCTTAACTCAGAATTTTTAAAAAAAAATAATAAAAGAAAAGAAAAAATAGGTTGATTTATAGCATCACTATTCTTCTCTACCTGGTAAATTGATCAGTCTGAACACTGACCATCAACAACTGCAGACACCACAAGAAAGAACGGTGGTTGTGATGCATTTGATAATGGAAGAACTCACTACGCCCAGTGTTACCAAAGGATTGAATTGAGTGTGATCAAGACTCAAGATTGTGCTGCCAACTTCAAGAAATAGAATGGACAGCGGAGCATGTTCTTCTGTGGCATGAATTTGCAGCAAACAATATCTAGATCATAGGACACTTCTCAACTGGCCAGATTCTCCTGCAGATTAAGAGTAATTAAAAGTGGGGGCTAGAGGGTAAACCTACAGGTTAAAAAATTCATCATTTTAAAAATATATATACAAGAAATATATTCTCTAAGGTTGCATACTTGTGTGACAAAATTATAAAGAAAGACAGGGAAAAGACCAGAAGGATGCCAGGTTAGTTGCCAGTTTCTTAATGAGGAATTGGGAGAGAGTGTGGATTCAGAACAGGATGTATGGCCAGGCTTCTTGAATAGTGAGTGAGGCTCTTTGTCTTAACCAGAGTGGTAGTCACAAAAGTGTTTTAAAATAACTCATTACACTACACATTGTTCTGTGTAGTTTTCTGTGTTGGTGTCATATTTTGAAATTGGAAGAATAAAATATCCAATTAAGTATATGTCTGTGACTCCAACTATATAACTGAAATTAATCTTAACCATAGGTTGAACTCAATAATGGGTAAACATCAGCAATCTACAAAAGACTAAAAGAAAAAAAAAAGCAAGGTGATAAAATTTGGAGTCACACATTCCAGGATTCAGAGCATGTATTAGCTCTCTGATTTTAATTAGCTCACCCCTCATGAGACTTATTTCTCATATTTAAAATGAAGAAAAAATATTTTCTTCTAAGGCTTTTTGTAAGACTAAGTAACATAATATGTAAAAATTAAATTTAAAAATGTCTAAGATAAAACCGCCATGTAGGAGATCCCCAAATGATACCTCTGCTGGTTAAAGACAAGATTACATTGTCCTGTTTACTGAAACAGTTTCAAACAGGATGCAAAATAGATATAAGCACATTTAAACACTTCAGTCTATGTTGCTTGTGAAGCACTAGTGCCCAAGTGCAGAATCAAAGAGTCAACAAGACCCTATAATTGTTGTCTTCAGTGGAAAACAGGCACTGTATGAGAAAGCATTATCCACTAGAAAAGGTATTGATATTGAAGAATAATGTTAAGTTTTATCTTCTAATGAAGAGATTTGCATTTCTATCTAGAAAAAAAATCAAAATATATCAGGTCCTACTTAGTAAGGAACTTAGTTTTCTGTTCTTAGAATTTCTTAAATTAACCATTCAACTAATAACCAAGGGTGTGGTTAAGGTAACTCTTGCACTGGCAGAAAGGTAGCTCAGATGAACTAAGGTGATTTCAAACTCTGAGATGAATATTATTGTTCAGTATATACTAGATGTCAGATATCATGATGTGCTTTAAACATGCATTACCTATTTTAACACATGCATGCATATACTAAACCTAAGGTTCAGATATCATGATCCCCATTTGACATATGAAAAAAACTGAGGTTCAAGAAGTTTAGAATTCTTGTTCAATGATAGAATTAGTGACCAATGGGACTGGAGTTTATTTTTAAAATAAACATTTGTAGTGACAATTTCTAGGGTACACTGCTTAACTTAAGGTCTCCAAAATACATATTATCAAATATAGATAATAAAATATTTTATGTATTAAGATTCAACAAACTTTAATAACTAAATGGTAAATACAGAGTTTTGATCCATGCAATGATATACACACTATCGTGATATCTCCAAACTGAATATCCTTGGGGACTTATTTTCCTTAGGAAATTGGGGAAGCTCAACTCCAAATGAAGCACATATTATACATGGGAGAGATAATAAGTACAAGTCACAATTAATAAATACAAATAAAATGAGATGAAACCTAGGGGGAAAATATAGCAACAACATAAAGAGGTGAAAAATAATGGTAGATACACTTTTGAATAGGATAGTTCAAGTAGTCTCTTGGATTAACTGAGGAACTTACATTGGTGTGAACACATAGTTTCTCTTTTGTCTCCTCTCTACAGTACCTGAAAGTGCTAAAACACTTCCCTTTCATGCATGTAGATGTGTAGACATGTACTTTTACACACATACACATAAAAATGTGCACGTACACATATGCATGTGTACACATCTGTCATCCTCCTGTGACCCCAGTTAACAACCTTTGTTACTTTGGCATTCATACCATGAGATCACCAGCTGTCCAATCACTGTTCCTTTCACTAAATAGTCTTACAGAATAAGCAGCATTTGATCTTTATGATATTGATCACAAACATTATCTAAGAGTATATTAAAACGCAGATCTTTAAGACACAAGTTTATTTTGTTTATTCTTTTTCAAAGAATTTATTTATTTATTTATTTATTTGAGAAGTAGAGTTACAGATAGTGAGAGGGAGAGACAGAAAGGTCTTCCTTCCACTGGTTCACTCCCCAGGTGGCCGCAAGTGCCAGAGCTGCGCTGATACAAAGCCAGGAGCCAAGAGCCTCTTCCATGTCTCTCATAAGGGTGCAGGGACCCAAGAGTTTAGATGCCCTAAATCAGCAGCTCTGTGATATAGCCCAGAAAGTATACTGTTAATTTAAAACCCCAGTGGCCTATGATGCAATATCATGGGCCTGGTATCACATCATTTGAACTCTTCTTCCTCTTGACACCTCAGAAAGAAATTTTCCTCTTCTAGGTGAGTGGGGGTAGAATCACAATTGACTTTGAGCCAGCAAGACTTGATTTTTAGATCCTCTTATTGAGTTATCCTAAGCCTTGCTTACCTAACTTTTGAAATGTGGAAAACAATACTTACTTCACTGAGTTGCTAAAAAGATCAGTGAAAGCATATATGTCAAACATGTAATAGAAAGTTTGAGAGGACCTTAGTAAATGTTAGTTTAATTCTTCTTCATTGCTCTAGGGACATTATCACACAGGTTCCATCTACACCCCACCAGAGACTACAATGAAGGCCTGGAATGTAGGAGAATTCCAATAAACTTGTTGAGTAAATGAATTGTGGATAGGCTTCAAAAGAAGCATAATTTTTGTAGTTTACAAAATAGTCTGGAACTGTTCCTAAAAGAAAATTATATTGACTTTCTTCCAGATCAAAAGTGGGAGATGAAATTAGAGGACCACCAATAAAGGAAGGAACCCAATAAAGAAAAGCAACCAACCTAAGAAGACTCTACTACTTGGGAAGCTTTAGCAAGTTAACACTTCTCAATGAAAATATTTTTTTGATAAAAAAGTGCATCTACCTCTTTTATGCTTAACACAAGGAGAGGCAATAAATGTTCATTCCTTGGAGAGATAGTACAAGGAAGTGAGTAGCCTAGAGCAAAGTTATCAAGTCAGATTGCCCCAATTTAGTTCTGGCTCCACACTTCTTTAACGTGTAAACTTGAGAAAGTTGCTTTATCTCTCTGAGCCTTCACTCTTTTATTTTTAAAATCTGAATTCAGAGGCCAGTACTGTGGTGTGATAGTTTAAGACTCCACCTGTAGCCTCAGCATCCCATATGGACAGCAGTTCATGTCCCAACTGCTTCTCTTCCCATCCCACTCTCTGCTTATGACCTGGGAAAGCAGTGGAAGATGGCCCAAGTATTTAGGACCCTGAGCCCGTGTGGGAGAATCAAAAAAAGTTTCTGGCTCTTAGCTTCAGATCAGCCCAGCCCCAGCTGTTGCAGCCGTTCAGGGAGTGAACTTGTGGATAGAAGAACTCTAAATCTCTCCCTCTCTCTGTAACCCTGTCTATCAAATAAATAAATAAATCATTTTTTTAAAATCTGATTTCAATGGTACCTATCTGATAGGGTTATTGGGAGGAGCAAATGTCACAGCTCATGGGAAATATTCACATTGTGCCTAGCTAAAGACAGCATATTTCAAGATTTATTTTGATTTTATACAAGTTTTGATGTTTTATCTTCTATTTCCCTTCTGGAATTATTTAGGTAAATTTTCAGCTCCATATTTTATCTACATAAAAGGGATTGCAAGCAAATTATCCCTTGTGCAAAGAATAATCCATTATATTTGCATGCCACCAATAGGAATGAACTCATGAGAACATGCAAGTGGAACACACTTCCTTCTCAAGAGAGAATGCATTAATTATATGTTATGATCACACATAGCTAATAGTCAAGGTGTCTTGGCTTTGCTTAATGGATAAATAGAAACTTTCTTTTTTAGTTTTTATAAATATTCATCTATTTATAAATATTTATTTATATAAATATTATTTATTTAAAAGGTAGAGTTACAGAAAGAGAAAGATATTGATTCCTTTCTCTGGTTCACTTCTCAAATAGCCAGAGTAGCCAGCTATGGTCCAAGCTAAATTGAGGGACCTAAAACTCCATCCTGGACTCTCACATATATGACATGGACCCAAGCACTTTGGCCATACTCTGCTACCTTCCCAGAGGCATTATCAGGGAGCTGAATTGGAAGTAGAGCAGCTTAGACTTGAACCAGCACTCAGATATGTAAGCTGCAGTTTAACCTGCTGTACCATAACACCAGCCCCCAAGGAAACTTTTAAGTGGAATCATGGATAAAAATCTGCTACAAACTAGTCTACCAGGAGTGGAACCACAGAGATGACTCAGCGTGCAGAGAGTTTTATTCCAGTGACATCATATCTTTATAATTTTCCCTTCCCCAGCCACAACCCTATGCTGATCATAAATGGTAGCTACATTTTAAAGGTGCCTATGGACACCTGACAAACCTTTGGCTTTCTCTTGGACCTCTTAGGTGTCACTTAAGATACAGGCAGTTCATGCTTAACATCTCATGAGAGTGCTTAGGCTCAACAAAAGACACCTTACTACCATCATCACTTTCCCTAGACTCTATACTTGCTTCACTGTACTAGGTTACACTTTCTACATCCCTCTTGTGTCAGTTTGGATGGGCTATGTTTAAAATGACAGACAGTTATTTCTTACTCATGAGTCCCTAAAGTGACATTAGGTTGAGAAAGCAACCATCAACTTTAACGTTCTTGTCTCTGAATTAGAGTATAAATGGTTCTGAAGGGTCTCATGGTGGCAATTCATTCTCAACCAAAAATGAGACTCAAAAGTTCATTAGCCAAAACTAATTATTTGGCTCACTTCCCTACAAGGGACCAAGAAAATACATTTTTCCATATGAATCAGAAGCATAGAGCAATTAACATTCTTTGAATAAAATGAATGATCATCAGTTCTCCTAAAATAATTAATAATTTATTTTTCAAAAGTCTCTCTGCTTAGGTCCTACTATGGTTCTAGAACTTTCAGTGAGAGAGAAAGACCAGTAGTCAGACAGTAGACTGCTCAAGGAGGCAGAGCTCTTCCAGAAGTGTAGCAAGGTACAAGGGAATGAGGGCTGGTTTTCTTGGCAGGTGAAACATTAGCAAATCTTGAAAGATGAGTAGAATTTAACTAGAATAAGGGTTAAGATGTGGTGTCCCAAGTGAAGGGCCTAACATCAGCAAAGTCATGGTTAGGTGAGTGAGCATGGTCAGTTCAAGTAATTCAAATGTTGGATTTGAAGGGGAGACTGGTAAGACAGAAGGCTGAGGTAGGAAGACAGGAACAATATGAAATGTCTTTCTGGTTACTTGAGCCAGCAACAGAGTACAGTGTTTCTTCTAAGAGCAGTGGAGTATCATTCAAAGGTTCTCAGGAAAAGAGTTCTTTGTCGTTTTGGAAGATCACCCAGGAAGAAGCATGGGATATGGGTTATTAGAAAGATCAAAGGCATAAGGAATAGTAAAAATGAAGATGGTGAAAAATGGATGATGATGACCAAAAATGAGGCAAACACACTGGAGACGGAAAGACGTGGATAGAGTCAGGAAGTATTAAAAAATATTAAAGCCAATATCATGCCTTGATCACAATGAGATTTTTCTAAGATATGTTGAGAATAATTTTCATAGAGCTTCTGCTTTAAATCCAGAAAATTAACAACTCAAACTCTACTAACAGTAATTAAAAGATAGTTACCAATTCAAGAAGAATAGAATTTGGACACCAATATTAAATTAAACACATTTTTTACTTTTAAAGTAAATTGGCTAGGACTAGCCTCATGTTCTCTGAATATTGAACATGTGATCCCCCAATATGCACAGAAGTTTACCATACAGTCAGAACTATTTAGTGAGCAGAATAACATCAAGCCCAAGGAGAAAATCTTTGGGGCTGCTCTGATGCTAGTAGCATCCTGTGTGAGTCCCAGTTCTAGTCCCAACTGCTCCACTTCTAATCCAGTTCCTTGTCAATGTGCCTCAGAAAGCAGTGGAAGATTACCTAAGTGCTTGAGCCCCTACCAACCATATGAAAGACCCAGATAGAATTCTAGATTCCTAGCTTCAACTTGGTCCAGTTCTGGCCAATAGCATGCATTTGAGTAGTGAATCAGTGGATGGAAGATTCTCTCTCTCCCTCCCTCCCTCTCTCTTTCTCTCTTTCTCCATATATATATATATATATATATACACACACACACACATATATACACACACATATACACACACATATATCTCTCTCCACATATACATTCACATATATTTTTATTTATTCGAAAGGATCTATATTAATATGTATAAATATATTTATTTATATATATAAAAGAAAACATTTATTTATTTGAAAGGATATATATTAATATACATGTATATTTTTAAAAAGCAGAAACCTTGAGTAATTCCTTTACTTATAAAATAATAAAAAAGAAATCCTGAACATTTGAACAATGACAAGACAAAAAGGGATTTCAAGATATAGTTCAAGACACAGATATTCCTGGGCTCTCATCATTAACACATTCTTTGCAGACTTCTCTTTGAAAAGCCTTTCTCCTTGGATTGAGATGTGTAGGAAGAACTGGAAATTCTGTGCTAGCTTAAGTTTGGTCACATTATTCTAATTTTAAACTATTTCTCCTCCTTTCCACTTAGGGTTGTGTTGATTCATCATGTCCCCAGCCTTTACCTGTGACACTCATTCTTCCAGAAACCCCTCCTTGTTTCCTGACTTGCATCTGCTTGATGATTAACTTTTTCTTTCTCTTGTGATCTAAAGAGGTTAAAGAAGAATCACTCCACTTGACTTTTATGGGTTTCATTCTGTTCTCTTGCTCAAACTTTGGTGCACGCCTTCAAGGAATTCCACCCTTAATGCCTTGTTCTATCTCCACTACCCTCAAATATTGTTCCAAAACCAAAGACTCTGATCAACTCATTAACCATTTTTCAGTCACCTTTCTTAAGGTAGTATGACATGTGTAAAATACATAGTGTTTGGACTCAAGCAGTCAAGTACAATTTTAGTTCTACCACTTCTAGTCCTGGGACTCTGGGTGAGCTTCTTATCTCACTGAGCTTTCTTTTCCTCATCTATAAAATGCAGTCAATGGTGCAAAGCCTTACTGAACTGCTGTGATAAGTATAGGAGAGGATGACCTATAGGAAGTGAATATCAGTTCCTGTATCAGTTGTCTATAACTGCATACCAAACCATCCAAACACTTAATCGTTTAAGACAAAAATAGGGACAATGTGTTTTGACTCAGTGGGTTTAAGCCTCAGCTTTGTATACCCACATTCCATACTGGAGTGCCTGGGACTGATTGCCACATCTGCTTCTGATCCAGCTTCTTGTTAATGCACCTGGGGGCAGCAAACAGTGGCTCAAGTATTTAGGTTCCTGCTACCCATTTGGGAAACCCCAATGGAGTTCCTACCTCACAGCTTCAGCCTGGTCTTGCCACAGCTATCGTGGGCTTTTAGGGAGTAAAGCAGCAGATGGAAGATACCTCTCTAGCTCATTTTCTTTCTTGTTTCTCTCTCTCTCTCTCTCTCTCTCTCTCTCTCTCTCTCTCTCTCTCTCTCTCAGGAAAATAATCTTGTAACAATTTACCATTGCCCGCAAGTCTTCAGGCCTGCTGGGAAGTTCTGATCTAAGCTTGAATGATCTCAGCGACGATCCTACGTGTGTTTGTAGTCTGCTCTTGGATCACCTGAGGCTGGCTAATCTAGGACAGCCTCACTCACTGTCCAGCAATTACTGTCAACTCAAGCAGTAGGGGTGGCCAGACCATGCACTTTTCACCATCTAGCTAGCTTGCGCTGTCCTCATGGCAGCTGACACAAATCTAAGAGATAAAGCCAAAGTATGTAAGGCCTCTTGGACCTGGGTTTAAAACTGGCACAACGTTTCTCTGCCACATTCTATTGGCATATCAAGTAACAAGGCTACACCAGTTTTGAGAGTTAGTGAGATAAACTCCTCTTGGTGGGAGTTGGGTAGCTGTCAAGTGGTATTGAAAGGCTATAGATACAGAAATGAGTAGGGCATTGGGGTCATTCTACCACAGTTCCATTTTCTGTCTTCCCCTCTCAAGTCTTTCCTCTCCTGCTTTGGTACTGGTCTGATGGATTGTGACCTTCCTCAAGGCAGGGGATGCATTTTATGTGTTTCTATATCCCACATTTCCTGGGTATCTGATAATGACTCCCTCTATCATCATTATCATTTATTAAATACTGAATAGGAGGGGCCTGTGAATATTCATGAAAAATGTGCATCATGAAAAAACTTTAATCATATTTATTGATTATTTATAGCTTTAACAGTTTACCATGTATGTGTATGAATTTCAAAATTTTTTAGCAAAGATAAACTTACAATTTCATTTCATTTTCCATGAACCCTTGTATATCTGAGTCTCTAATAATTTTTTAAATAATCACCTTGTCACTACAACTCTCTTCTCTGTATTTGCTACTTCGACCATATTCTCATTTCCCTACACCTATCAGTTATTCCTCCCAAAAAAATCTATTAAAGGAGTCTTTTCTAAATGCCCAAGATATTCTGTGGAGTTAGCATCTGTTTTGTGGTTCTAGGAGATGGGACCAGAAATGAAATGATGAGTCAATCATTCCCATATTTGACTTCTCAGAAACCCATTTCTGTGCCTCACCCATCTCACCTCCAATTCACCCAACAGACTTGTTATCCAGGATTGAATTCAGCCTCCCACAAACTCTTATAATACTTCTCATGCTCCCCAGTGTCCATATTACTCATCTTGGTCACCCACACACCTCCTACTGTGCTCCATTCACAACTTTGCCCACAATGCTCCCAGCCCTTCGCTTATGTGGGTTTATCACAGATAATTTTCAGAGAACTACCATACCCCTTATTCTTAGTCATAGACAGCTTTGATAAAAGCAGTATCTTTGCATTGCCAAGTACTTGTCTTGATATTTCATTTGATTTCTGAAACTACCCTGCTTGATATGAGAAGCAGGTATGAATAATAACTTCTAGGCATCAATACCAAAGCATGGGGAGGTTCAGTGGTTTGCCCAAAATAACACAATACATTGGTGTTAAGGATGAGAATACTCGGATTGTATGATTTATAGGAAGCAGTGGTAAACTATTTCAAAGTTTCTTACTTTTCTCTAGCTTTTCATTCTGTTGTGCAGCAACACTAACTCAATATAATCAGTGACAATCTAGTAGACTTCAACTGAATATTATGCATACAATTGAAAAGTGAAAGCATATGGAGTCTGCCAACCTAAGGAAAAAAACACTGGTGTGTTGGATATGATAGTGCTTTGTGTGTAGGCAGCCCTGGTTTCTGTGTCTCTATCCCTTGATCACTTTGAGATCTTGGATAAATTGCATAATTGGTTCAATCTTCAGTTTGTCAATTCCTTGAAGTGGTAATTAACCTTCACACCACAGATTTATTAGGAAGGTTAAATGAGATGATGCAAATAAGGCTCTGACACATTGGAGTCATTTTGCAAGCTATTACTATTATTGTTATAAATATGAATGAGGTAAGAATGAGTCATGTTAGTCAGTTGCTCAAACCTCCCCTGTCCAACCTTCATCACATTTATGTTCCTGTTATTCATTCCATGTTTGTCTGTTAAAATATAAACATTTTTGTCTTACATGCCAAATTCTGGGATAACCCTTCTAGCTCAGAGGGATATTTTGAAATACAAGTGACATATTCATTCCATTAAGTGATTTTTCCCCTATGTAAAGGTGACTATGAGCCAGAGTGAATGGCAGCTTATGAAAACACTGATATCTTAAAAATCTACAAACACAATCCAGAGACCTTGATCTCTGGATCTTTATATAACTTAGTTTCTGAATAGTAAACACAGCCACCTCAACTAGAGTGCTTAGGAGAACAATCTGATCAAATGTTCCCGATCTTATTTTTTTTTTGGTCAATTTCATATGTATTGAAGCTTTTTAAATTGTTTTGGGTGTAGCAGAACTCACTAAAGTTAAAGATAAATTTAGACAAATGGGAAGTCTTTCCCTCCATTGTTTCTGTGCTATAATACATATTAGATATATGAAAAGATTTATATAGATATATAGGCATAATTATATTTGTGCTTCCTTATTTACAAGCAAGTTTTCAAATATTTCTTTCTATTTAGTTCCCTCAACACCCGTATGATTTAGATAAATTCATTATTATAGCTCATCTGCACAGTTGGAGAAGAAATTGGATGCAGAGAGGTAAAGTGGCATGTCCAAGGTGATGGAGTTAGTGATGCAAGAGTTGGAAGTTGAATTAATGTAGCCTGACACCAGTGCATATCCACTCTACCCCAGACTCCTCTTTATCCCAGTCTATGAGTTGGAATGAGGTAGAATGGGTACAGTGTGCATGCACATGCCAGCACATATGGCTCCAACTTGGGGAGAAGACATCCATTCACTGATCAGTAAGCCCTGCAAAGCAGGGTTGCTCCTTCTCCCACACTGAGTCTCCGGATCTGCACGTACAATCGCAGGCAATTTGCAAGCACACACCCTGGAATTTACCACCCACTGCTTCCACACCCATGAATCTGCCACTGCTTTGGGACCCACATCCCAGGGACTTTTCCTGCCACACACTCTGCTCTGCTCCTCATGTGTCCTGAAGAGTGGGATCCGTGCTCTTGGGACTTTCCATGATGACTGAATAGATAAAAGATATGGTGCTTTTGAATGGGGGAAAATAGCAGAAGATAAATGAAGGAAGGCCATTTCCAGGGGAGAGACGGAGAGAAATTTGCAGTGGAAATTCTACAGAAGGAAGAGAGATGCCATGGAGCTGCATGTAAGATGCAGTCATGTAGCAATGAGTATGGACATTGTACACAATCCCTGCAGCTAGGATCTGGAGGAGACAACATCTTTGGAGAGTGGATTGAGGACAGACTGCAGTAGCCTGTGCCACTGGTGCTATTGCCTTAGAGAGAGCTTTGGGGCCTGGAGTTCTAGTTAGGGGCAGGATACCTGCCTAATGCAGCAAAAGAAAAGCATGATTCTTTCTCTCCATCCCCCAAAAAAGGCACCCAGAGACTTGTGGGGAGAAAGCACCATTTGACAACACAAGAGACTGTCGTGGTTCTTGTGCATACCTATGACCAGGGGATTTTACCAGAGGAAAAAAGACATGTTCTGCACTGACTTTGAGACTGGATTGGAGGGTTAACATGAGACTGGATACTCACAAAGGAATAGGAGGTGCCCTCATCCTCTCAACACACCATAGGCTCTGAGATCCAAACTGGCAAGGTATAGTACCAAAAGGCAGCTGGCTTTGGGAATGTCTCTGCTCTTTCAGTGGATAGCTGAAAGAGCATGCAGGGCTGAGCAGATGCCCTGTACCCTGTGACTGTGGAAGCAATGGGTGCTGTGACTGTGGGAATTCTGTGACTGCATGAAAAGGCACAGGATGTTTCTGGGTCTCTGGACAATCATTGTGTCTGGCATCAGAGCCTCAAATTTCCCTACAGCCTAAGGTGGACCATTGTAGAGGGTTCCATGCTCATATTGAGGACTAATAGATGTTTTGTGTGGTTCATGCACCAGCAAGAACGGAGGTTGTACACAATGTGGGCTAACCCCAGTGATTGATCACCTTGGAAGAAAAGAGGTAAGGTTGTGACTACACCAACAGGTATGATCATAACCTCTCCCCTGTTGACAATAGAAGAAATCTACCACACACAACTTGGGTGTACCCTGGATTCTCACCCCACCCTGGAGCATTGACCAGAGCTCCCTGGCCACACCCAACACACACCCCTGGGTATTTACTGAAAGAGTAGACGCTCCACTAAGACACAGAGGCATAATCCAAAGATAACCAAAGATAAAAGCCATGAAAGGAGTAAACCAACAAGTATTTCCAAATTACTAAAAATAAACAAAGAAATTCAAGAAACAAGAATGTGGAAGACATCATGACTGTCTCAAAGCAACACAAAAGCACTTCAATATTAGAAGGTAAAGAGGAAGAGTTTGATGAAATGCTGGAAATGAAATTTAAAAAAAAATGATCATAGGATTACTCAGAAACAATGAGAAGCAAATTCATGTGTTAAAGAAGTCCATGCATGATATGAAAGAAAAGCTTTCCATGACATTGAGATTTTGAAGAGATATCGAACTGAAATATTAGAAATGAAAAATTCAAAATGTCAAATAAAAAAAACAGTGGAAAGCCTTAACAACAGACTTGGTGATGTAGAACAAAGAATATCTGAGCTAGAAGATAAGTCTTTGCAAATATCACAAATCAAATGCATAAATTAGAAAAATTTAAAAAGTATTTGGGATTTATGGGATACTATCAAAAAAACCAACGTACAGGTCTTAGGGGTTCTGGAAGGTGTGGAAAGAGAGAATGGATTAAAAGGCCTATTCAATGAAATAATAACAAAAACTTCCTTAATTTGGAGAGAAAAAGGGGGACATACAAGCACAGGAAGCACATAGAACTCCTAATGGAACTGAACAAAAAGATCTTCAACATGACACATCATAGTAATATTTCAACAGTAAAACATTAAAAAATGATTGTAAAATGTGCACAAGAAAAATGCCAAGTTACTTTCAGAGGATCTCCAATTAGACTCACAGCTGATTTTCCATAAGAAACCCTATAGGCTAGGAAAGAATTGACTTAGTCCAAGTTTTAAAAGAAAAAACAAGTCAACCCAGAATACTGTATCATGGAAAGCTTTCACTTACATCTGAGGGTGAAATAAAGACCTTCCATAACAAACAGAAATTGAAAGAATTAGACATCACTAGCCCAGCCTTACATATGATGTTTAAGGATGTGTTACACACAGAAACAGACAATGACAATCATCATTATGAAAGAATGTGAAGGCAGAAAATCTCCTAGAAAAAGTACAAAGCAAACCCAAAGCAAATAATAGGAATACCTATGGAAAAATGGTAGGGCCAATTTGCTACTTATCAGTAGTAACCTTGAATATAAATGGTCTAAACTCTCCCATTAAAAGATACAGACTGGTTGAATGGATTAAAGAAAAGACCCATCTATTTGCTGTCTATGGAAAACACATCTCACCAACAAAGATACACAGGGTGGGAAAAGATAGTCCATGCAAACAGAAAGAAAAAAACAATCAGGGGCTGGCGCTGTGGTGTGGTGGGTTAAAGACCTGCCTTGAAGTGCCGGCATCCCATATGGATGCTCGTTCTAGTCCCAGCTGCTCCTCTCCCAATCCAGCTCTATGCTATGGCCTGAGATAGCAGTACAAGTTGGCCCAAGTGCTTGGGCCACGGCACCCACCTGGGAGACCTGGAAGAAGCTTCTGGCTCCTGACTTTGGATCAGTGCAGCTCTGGCCATTGTGGCCATTTGGAGAGTGAACCAGTGGATGTAAGACCTTTCCCTCTGTCTCTACCTCTCTCGGTAACTCTTTCAAATAAAAATAAAATAAATGTTTTAAAAAAAAATCAGGTACATCCATCTTAATATCAAACAAACTTTGACATAAAAACTGCTAAAATAGACAAAGAAAGACATTATGTAGTAATTAAAGGATCACTTCAACAGGAAGATATGACTATAGTAAGTCATATACACACAATGTTAGAGTGCCTGGCTATTTAAAACAAATGTTAATGGATCTAAAAGGAGACATAGACTCCAATACAATAGCAATGGAGGACTTCAACACCCTGCTTTCATCAATGGACTTATCAACTAGACAGAAAATCAACAAAGAAACAACAGAGCTAATCAACACTATGGATCTAACAAATATCAACAGAGCATTTCATCCCACAGTTGAAGAATATACATTCTTTTGATAGGGGCATGAAAATTTCTCCTGGATTTACCATATGATAGGACATAAAGCTAGTCTCAGTAAATTAAAAATAATTGAAATCATTCCATGAATAACCAAAATGGAAGAAGCTAGAAATTAACGTAAGAATCTCTAGAAGATAATATTGACTCGTGGAGACTGAGCATCATGCTTCTGAATATACTTGGGTTATAGAAGATATAAAAGAGGTAAATAAAAAATTTGTGTAAATGAATGAAGATGACAATACAACATATCAAAACTTACGGGATACAGCAAAAGAAGTGCTAAGAGGGAAGTTGGTGCCTACATCAAGAAATTGGAAAGGTATCAAATAAATGACCTATCAATGCATCTCCAGGACATAGAAAAACAACAAATCAAACTGCAAATTAGTAGGAGGACTAAAATAATTAAAATTAGAGAAGAAATAAAAAAAACTTGAAGCAAATTTTTAAAAATCAGTGAAATGAAGAGCTGGTATTTTTTAAAAAAATTAAACAAAATTAATACACTATTAGCCCAACTAACAAAAAATAGAAGAAAATGCAAATTAATAAAAATCAGAGACAAAAAAAAGATGTAACAATGGATATCACAGAAATATTTTTAAAAATCATTAGGAACAACTACAAACAGCTAAGTGCCAACAAATTGGAAAATCTAGAAGAAATGGATAGATTCCTGGGCACATACAATCTACCACAATTGAGTCATGAAGATATAAAATAACCTAATGACTAATAATCAAGATGGAAATTGAATCAGTAATAAAGATCCTCCCAACAACTAAAACCCCAGGAGCAGATGGCTTCACTGCTGAATTCTACCAGATTTTAAAGAATTCTTCTCAAGCTATTCAAAACCATTGAAAGGGAGGCAATCCTCCCAAATTCCTTCTATGAGGCCAGCACACCTGAATTCCAAAACCAAAAGAAAGATACAACAAAGAATAGATCAAAATTACCAATAACATATATGTGAAATTCCTCAACAAAATATGTTAATCAAATACAATAACACATGAGAAATATCATTCACCTGGACCAAATGGGATTTATCCCTGGTACATAGGGATAATTCAACATTTGCAATTCAATTAATGTGATACATCACATTAACAATTTAAATAAAAAGCATATGATTGTCTCAATTAATGCAGAGAAAGCATTTGATAAAAATACAACACCCTAACACCCTTTCATGATATAAACTTTAAGCAAATTGGATGTAGAAGGAAAATTTCTCAACACAATCAAGGCAACTTATAACACACTTGTGGCCAGCATCCTTCTGAGTGGGAAAAATTGGAAGTATTTCATTCTAAGATCCACACCAGACAAGAATGCCCACTTTTACTATTGCTATTCAATATAGTACTGGAAGTTTTAGCCACAGCCATTGGGTAAGAAAAAGAAATCAAAGGCATACAAATTGGAAAGGAGGAAGTCAAATTATCCCTGTTTTCAGATGACATGATTCTACGTATAAAAGAACAAAAAGACTTTACTAGGAGAGTGTTGGAACTCATAAGAGAGTTTAGTAAAACAGCAGGATATAAAACACAAAAAAATCAATAGCTTCGTGTACACAAACAATTCCATGGCTTAGAAATAACTGTAATATCAGTTTCATTCACAGTAGCTACAAAAAATGTAAATAACTTGAAATAAATTTAATCAGGGAGGTGTATGATCTCTACAATGAAAATTATAAAACATTAAAAAAATAAATAGAAGAAACCACAAAAAATGGAAAAAATAGTTCATGCTCATGGATTGAAAGAATTAATATCAGCAAAATGTCCATACTACTGAAAGCAATTTACAGATTCAGTGTTATCCCAACCGAAATACCAACATCATTTTTTTCAGGTCTAGGAGAAATTATGCTAAAACCAATATGGAAACATAATAGACCCTGAATAGCTAAAGCAATATTAAATAACAAAAACAACCCAGAGGTTCAGAATATACTACCAGATTTCAGAACATGCTACAGGGCAGTTATTAACAAAATATCTGGTACTGTCACAAAAATAGACATGTAGGTCAGTGGAACAGAATAGAAACTGCACAAATCAATCCACACAACTAAACCAACTGTCTTTGACAAAGGAGCTAAAATCAATCCCTGGAGAAAATACAGTCTTTTCAACAAATGGTGCAGAGAAAATTGGATCTCTGATCACAGAAGTATGAAAAAGACCCCCTACTTAACAACTTATATAAAAATCCTCTGAAAATGGATCAAGGGCCTGTATCTACAACCTGATACTATCAAATTACTGAAGAAGAACTTTGGGGAAAATCTGGAAGACATTGGCATAGGCAAAGATTTCTTGAAAAACACCCCAGAAGCACAGACAGTCAAAGCAAAAATAGACAAATATGATTATATCAAGCTAAGAAGCTTATGTTCTGCAAAGGAAACACCTGATAAAGTGAAGAGGCACTCAATAGAATGGGAGAAAATATGTGCAAACTATGCAACTGATAAAGGACTAATATCCAGGTCCTATAAAGAGCTCAATGAACTCAACAACAATGAAACAATCGACTTAAGAAAAGGGTGAATTGGGGCTGGTGCTTTGGCTTAATGCGTAAAGCCACCACCTACAGTGCTGGCATCCCATATGAGCACTAATTCAAGTCCCAGCTACCCTACTTCTGATCCAGCTCTCTGCTAATGTGCTTGCAAAAGCAATAGAAGATGGCTCAAGTGCTTGAGCACCTGCACCCACATGGGAAACCTAGAAGAAGCTGCTGGCTCCTGGCTTCAGATCCATACAGCTGCGGCCATTGCAGCCAATTGGGGAGTAAACCAGCAAACAGAAGACTTCTCTCTCTCTCTCTCTCTCTCTCTCTCTCTCTCTGTGTGTGTGTGTGTAACTCTGACTTTCAAAAATCTTTAAAAAATAAATAAAAATAAAAAAATAAGAAATGGGCAAATAACTTGAACAGGTATTTTTCAAATGATGAAATTCAAATGACTGACACATGGAAAAATGCTCAGGATCATTAATCATTAAGGGAAATGCAAATCAAAATCACAGTGAATTTTCACCTCATCCGTTAGAATGGCTGTCATACAGAAATCAACTAACAATAAATGTTAGCAAGAATTTGGGGAAAAATGCACCCTAATTCTCTGTTGGTGGGAATGGAAACTAGTACAGCCATTGTGAAAGACTTTATAGAGATTCCTTAGAAATCTGAAAATAGATCTACCAAATAACCCAGCAATCCCATTCCTGGGAATTTACCCAAGTGAAATGAAATCAGTATATGAAAGAGTCATCTGTACCCCCATGTTTTCCGTAGCTCAATTCACAACAGCTATGATATGGAATCAACCCAGATGTCCATCAACTACTGACTAAAGAAAATGGGTGTATATACACTATGGAATACTACTCAGCCATAAAAAAGAATGAAATTCTGTCTTTTGCAACAAAATGGATGTAACTGGAAACTGTCATACTTAGTGAAATAAGCCAGTCCCAAGAAGACAAATACCATATATTTTCACTGATCTGTGGAAACCAGTAGAATACAAAATATGTGATGTATAGGAGTGAAATTGACATTTGGAAAATTGATTATTTTTTACAGCCCTTATCTCTACTGTTGAGGAACAGTGTTTTTTTTTTTTTCCTTCTTACTATTTGTCAAATTCTTTATTTAGTATAGGGTTAATCTTATGAGTATAAAATAGACTGAGAGTAGATCATTATAAAAAGTAAAGGAAGAAATGAGAAAGAAAGGAGGAAGGAGAATAGTTGCATTGGTGGGAGGGAGGGTAGGGTCGAAAGTCTTACTATGCTCCTAAATCCACATATATGAATATATGAAATTTGTTCACCTTTACAAAATTTAAAAATAAATTAAAAGGCAAAAAATAATAGGTACAAAACTAGCCTGATCAAGGAATTTCCTTACATCTTAAGCTATGCGGCAAGAGTTATAAAGAATGAGGCTGGTGCCGTGACATAGCAGGTAAAGCCACTGCGTGCAGTGCCAGCATCACATATGGGCACTGGTTTGAGTCCCAGCTGCCCCACTTCTGATACAGATCTCTGCTATGGCCCGGGAAAGCAATGGAAGATGGCCTGAAACCTTGGGCCCCTGCACCTGCATAGGAGACCAGGAAGAAACTCCTGGGTCCTGTCTTTGGATTGGCTCAGGTCTGGCCATTGCAGTCATCTGAGGAGTGAACCAGCAGATAGAAGACTCTATCTCTCTCTCACTTCCTTTCTCTCTCTCTCTCTCTCTCTCTCTCTCTCTCTCTGCCTCTGCCTCTCTGTAACTCTGCCTTTCAAATAGCTAAATCTTTAAAATAAAAAGTTATAAAAAATGTCTTTCTTCTTGAGAATGAGATAACTGGAAAGAAATGAATGAAACCAGAGAAGACAGATTACTCTGTGAAACAGCAAGGAAGGGACTGAATAATTCAGTGAACAGTAATGGACTTTTCAGAACATGTCAGCAATCTGTTTCCATCCCATACCAAATGGCCACTGAGCCAGGAGTCCTTCGTCTGGTCCATTTGGGCAGCCTGGGTACTAATGAAGGTTATTCATAGAAGGTGGAGTCCCCTCTAACAAATAGTTTGCCTTCTTAGAAACTCAGTGCAAATACTGGGAGAAGAGTTGCATGGATGTTGGTAAGAATAAAGGAGTTATCAAGAAATTTGAAAACTTCTCTCCTTTTAGATCCTTTATTATATTCCAGAGCAGCAGAGATATATTAGAGATTCTTAACTTTTCTACAGCTATCTCACATCATGATTTTGTCATGTCAAGTTATGTTTCGGATGTCAACATCTTCCTTTTAAAAGAAGAGGGCTAGATTTCTGGTGATGAACTCCATTTGAATTCCTGAATTTCAAGGTCATTGATCAAAGTACACAGCTCTTGTCAGAATTCTTTTGCATTAGACAATCTAGTTGTATGACCCATTTTGGGCATATTAACTTAACTGAAACTCAGTCTCTTAATCTGTTAAATGAGCATAAAAAGTTGACCTTTAATCTCACGGGCTGTAGAAATGATAAAAGCAGCTCTTTCACGTAAAATTCTTTATTGTGGGTGGGACTTAGCAGACAGTCCCAAATTTTAACTGCTATTGCTATCTTTATTGATGTGTCTTTATTCTGGGTTTTGTTCCTTTTCTGCCAACGCATGAGTTTGTGAATCCAAAGTAAAATGCAATATAAAATAGCATACTTATGGACTTCTTGGGCTTCCAAGAAAAAAGAATTCTTCATATCCTGAGTGCCACCAATTAACATTTTATATGGAATTATGGAAATCATTTCCCGAAAGAAAGAGAAGTATTTATTTTCAAGCATAATAAAAGACAAGGAAACAATGATTAGTCATAGCCCTAAAATGCTCAAACGCCATCAGTGTTACTATCTCAGCAGCCAGGTATCCAGTGCTTCTACAGTTATTTAGCGTAATGGATAGCTGCTGACAAGCTGCTCAGTAGAGCTCTCACTTGCAGGTGTATAACCACAGTATTAGATGGGACTTTATTTGAAAAACATGATCTCCTCATAGCTAAGTTGAAGGACTTTTACTTTCAGGGTGCAATAGCTGCTTAATATAGAAAAGTTGATTTTTAACTGCTTTTACGTCTCTGCTAATATTTTATCCACAAGGGTTCAGTTTTGCCACAAACAAAACATGGGTGTACAATAGTCTATCAACAACTCTGGAACAGAGCCAAGTTCACTTTCGTTTAGTCTTTTCTCTCATTTTGCCTCATTTTTGCACCAATCTCAGTTTCTCCCTTGTCATATGTCCTTCTTTCAGAGGTGGAAATAGTGAACTGAGACTGTGTCTCTCCTTTATTCATTCAATTACAGACTTAAACATATGTGCAGCTCTTCAGGAAATTCAGGCAGTCGTAAAAAAGTATGTTCACAAAAATGTGGAACCTTTAGTCAACAGTATACTCAGTGCAGTACAAGTTCATATCCTGAAGTTCATGACTATTAAGGGTGTGATGTGTACTCTTCCTTATTTTGTCTATCAATTTATCATTATAATTAAATGGTGTTGCAGACTGAATGGGACTTGGCTTCACAAACACATGCAGATGTTTAAACTCTGAAGCTTTATTCTAGGGGTTGATGGATTAAGGGTGGAGAGGTGGGAGGTATTTAGGTCATTGGAGACTTGTCCACAGAAGGTAGATCTCATGTTAGGGTCAGATATTTAATCCGAATTGGGCCTCACTTCCCCTTTTGCCTCCTGGCTCACCATGGGATCATCCCTCCACATCGACTCCAGTATCGCCAACCTCAACCAGATGCAAGACTAATGAGACATCTGATTTTGAACTGTGACCCTCAAACTGTGAGTTGCAATAAACCTTTTCTTTCCCAAGAAGCTCCTCTTGGGTATTTTAGTTAAAGTGATGAAAAGCTGACTGATCACAAATGTAAAAGAAGTGTGTGTTTATTTATTTATTGTATCCAGGATATTTTTGAGGATATGCATCAAAATGAGTTACCAAGTAAGATATGGGGACTCTAGTTTACCTAGACAAGTTTTAAGGTTACAAAAGCAAGAGTAAATTGTGAGTCTGGAGGGGGCAGAGGGGAGAAGAGAGAGCTGGAGGAATGGGAAAGAAGTAACATTGAAGCCACCAGGACAGTGGAAGGCCATGTTGTTTCAGTGCCACCCCAATAGGCTCAATAATAACAAATTTGCAGCAATTGCCACAAAAATGAGGTAAGGGTTGAGTGTTCCTTTACTCTCAGAGACACCGATAAAGGATTGAGTTATATTTCCCAAATTCACAGAGTGGAATGGAAGCAACGTGAGTATATGCAGAAATTTGGACACAAGAAAAATGTGAAAGGAAAAGTATTCAGAGCTTGCAAGCACCATGAGAAGACTTTAAATATTAGGCCCTGGAACTTGGCCATGGTTAACTGTGCTTCAAGTGTCAGGGTTCACAAGTTTTATGTATTACATATATGTATATGTATATATATAAATATATATGTGTGTGTTGTATATACGTATGTATATGCACATATAATGTATATACATATAAAATACATATGCTTGTGTTTTGCAACATGCCTTGTTCACTTAGCAATATATCATTATATTGATTCATACTATTTTAAAAATATTTAGTTGTTGTCTAATATGAGCCAAGCACTTGGATACCGCCCTGAAGATTCTTTTCCTGTCAACACTATCAGATCTATATCGTTCTTTTTAATGACCACATTGAATTCCACCATGGAAAATTTTGTTTTGTTCTGTTTTGTTTTGGTGAAAATCCCCTAGCGATAGACATTTACTTTGCTATTAATCTTTTGATATTACACACAATGTTCTGGTGCACTTGCGTATTCGTGCATATGTGCAAATATTTTCTAACTTAGCTTCCTTAGAGCAGATTGGAGGAGTCAGAACATGTGCATTTTTTTAATATTGCACTGATTCTGCCAAATTCACCTTCTGAATACCAATGTCCTGAAAATGTTATTCTATGAAGTCTCAAATTACTTTAAAAATTTTTGTAGAATCAGAAGCCTTACCAGATTTTATCTTCAATATCAATGATTGGTGATGATGATGATAATGGTGATGAGAATTATGAGGATAATAAATGATTGTTTTGGTTAACATTTATTACATTCTCATTATGCACCATGTATTATGTTCCATACCTTTCAGACACGTGGGTATTTAAAGAAAGTGAGGTGACTTACCCAAAAATGGATGGCTTTCAAATGTAGGGCCAGGATATGGGCTCTCTTCCTTTTGACTCTAAAATCTATTTTCCCACTTCAACACCACTCAAGAATTTGCCCTATATTTGAGTTATAAGATGTTCCACTAGGAAAACTGCATGGTAAATAAAAGAGTTCTATGACCAAACATATTTGGGAAACTTTTTACATAGCCTGTAGAATTTTGGAGATTCACAGTACTCATTTACTAAATACATGTTCTAAGAAGGTAAAAAACAAGCAAGAATTTCTCAAATTTATTTTATTGTGACACTCTTGCAGTAAAATGTACATATGACAGGAAACAGACTTAGAAAAGCTGTTCTGATTGAATAAAATCTCTATGATGCAGCCACAGAATTAAGATCGTCACCTACACTAAAATATTGACATGGATAGCTCCTTCTCTTCAGGCTTTGTTGAAAGACTACCTTATGAATCAGGAAATTCTGTCTTAGAATTCCTCTGCTGTTACAAAATTGTTTCATAGAGGCAACCCTATACACATGTGATATTTAATCATTGGCTTTAATACTATCCATTGTAGTACACAGAAAACATTGAATCCCACTTTTCTTTTTTTTTAATAACGCTTTTATTTAAAGAATATAAATTTCCAAAATACAGCTTATAGATTACAATGGCTTCCCTCCCCCATAACTTCCCTCCCACCCGCAACCCTCCCCTTTCCCACTCCCTCTCCCCTTGCATTCACATCAAGTGAATCCCACTTTTCATAATTCTGAAGGCAATGATCAAATTTTAGTACATTCTTCATCATCTAATCCTCATATTTCATGGTCCATTTTTTAAGATTTACTTATTTATTTGAAAGTCAGAGTTACAGAAAGAGAGAGAGACATATATATATATATATATATACACATATATATGTGTGTGTGTGTATATATATATATATATATATATATATATATATATATAAAGAGAGAGAGCGTGAAAGAGAGAGATCTTTCTGCTAGTTCACTCCCCAGATGGCTGCAACAGCCAGGGCTGGGCCAGGCTGAAGCCAGGAACCAAGAACCGAGAGCTTCTTCAGGGTCTCTCACATGAGTGGCAGGGACCCAAGCACTTGGGCTATCTTCTACTGCTTTCCCAGGTACATTAGCAGGGAGCTAGATCAGCAGTGGCATAGCCAGGACAACCAGCATCCATATGGGATGCCAGCATCTCAGGCAGCCCCTTAGCTCAATATGCCACAATGGCAGCCCCTCATGACCCAATTTTTTTACCTGTTCTTACTTGCTTTATTTTTTTTTCATCATCTCACTGTCAAAATGACACTCTAAGATGCTGTCATTTTTCTGTATTGCTGGAGAAGTGTGAGGCCGAGAACTAGACACCATTCTGGCTGTGGATTCACTAGTACATATCAAGACAAAACTAGATTCCTCCCTTCTTTAAGAATTCCATTTCTGTTAATATATCCTAGTTAAGAACAAGTTAGTTTTATAGCTCCAGCACACAGGAAATGACCATTGACCTTAATAGCAATTCAGTGCCTGAATAGTTGTCACTTTGAAAATGTTGATTGTGGCAACTTATGAAGAAAGTAAGGTCAGCGCTCTAGCAGAGTGATAAAGCCACCGCCTGTGGTACCAGCATCCCATGTGGGCACCAGTTCGAGTCCCAGCTGCCCCACTTCCAACCCAGCTCTCTGCTATGGCTGGGAAATCCGTAGAAGATGGCCCAAGTGCTTGGACCCCTTCACCCACATGGGAGATCCAGAAGAAATTCTTGGCTTCTAGCTTCAGATGGACTCAGCTCCTGCCCTCGTGGCCATTTGGGGAGTGAATCAGCAAATGGAAGAAATCTCTTTCTCTCTCTCTCTCTCTCTCTCTCTCTCTCTCTCTAACCTTGCCTTTCAAATAAATATGTAAATCTTTTAAAACAGAAAAAGAAGAAGAAAGCAGATAATAAGTTATAATGAAACTTTTTCAGTATAGCTCTGAACTCAAAGACATAGTCATATTTAACTTTGTGATATCCTGCCTAAAAGTTTCCTCTAGGGACTGGTATTGTGGTGCAGAGGGCTAAACTGTCACTTAAAACAGCAGCAGCCCATATCCCAGCTCTTGTTAGAGCCATGGCTGCTCCACTTCTGAGCCAACTATTTGCTGATGTGCCTGGGGAATCCGTGGAGGATGGCTCAAGTACTTGAGTCCCAATTACCCAAGTGGGAGACCCAGATGTAGTTCTGGGCTCCTGACTGCAGCCTGAACTAGATCCAGCCACTGCAGCAATTGGTGTAGTGAACCAGCAAACAGAAGATCTCTCTCTCTATTTGTCTCCCCTCCTTCTGTTTCTCCCATTCTGCCTTTCAAATAATTAAATAAATCTTTTTATTAAAAAAGGGGGGATACTCTATATTCAGTGAGGTTGATAATTTAAATTGGGAGAGGAGGGAGGGAAAAGCAGAGAATAAATTATCACAATTAGTTTCACAAACTTTACAAGGAAGATCAAATCTTGAAACTAAGTTCTTCAAGAAAATATAAACAGAACTACCATATGATCCAGCAATCCCACTACTGAGTATTTGTCCAAAGCAAACGAAATTCATATATCAACATCTGCTTTCCCATGTTTATTGAAGATAAAAGCCAAGATATAAAACCAACCAATGTACCCATAGACAGATGAATGGATTTGAAAATGTAGTATACACACACAATGGAATACTGTTCAGCCACATAAAAAGATCCTCATTTATGTGGTAACATGAAGAGAAATGTAGGTCATAATGCTGAATAAAATAACACTGATACAGAAATAATGTCCTATATAACTTCATTTATATATGGAGTATAAAATGCTACGCTTGGGGCCAGGGCTGTGGCATAGTGAGTAAAGCTGCCACCTGCAGTGCTGGCATCCCATACGGATACCGGTTCAAGACTGAACTGCTCCACCTCTGATCCAGCTCTCTGCCTTTGTGCCTGGAAAATCAGTGGAAGATGACCCAAGTCCTTGGGCCCCTGCAGCTACATGGGAGACCCGGAAGAAGCTCCAGGCTCCTGGTTTTGGATCAGTCCAGCTCTCGCCATTGCAACCATTTGGGGAATAAAACAATGGATGGAAGACCTGCCTCATTCTCTGCCTCTGCCTCCCTGTAGCTCTGCTTTTCAAATAAATAAATAAATCTTTTTAAAAAATGCTGAGCTCACAGAACTAGTGAGCAAAATAGTAACTGCCGGGAGCCAAGGACAGGAGAGGAAGAAGGATTAGGAGGGATTGGTTCATGGGTACAAGGATACAGTGAGGTATGAGGTGTTTTATTACATAGAAGGTAATTATAGTTTACAATTTTGTATAATATAATCAAAATAACTGGAAGACAGAATTCTGAATGTTCTCATCTCAAAGAAATGATAAATGTTTGAGATGATAGAGAACCTAAGTAACTTGACTAAGTTTTGGAACTCTATATTTCCAAGCCCTTTCCCTTAAAATCACTCTATGGATCCTGATCATGCTGAGGTAGAGCAGAAAAGCCCATTGAAGTCTGCTCCTGAGATGTGCAAAGAAGAAAGCTGTAAAAGAAGCAACTTCCAGAGAATACAGTAATCATGGGTAATCGCAAATTAAATCAGCCTCTTCTAGGCCTATCAAATAGGAGCTCTCAAATTAATTCTGGAAACCTGAAGCCTTAGAGACCACATGCTGGAGGCCTCCTGTTAGCATGCCTTGAACTTCAGTGGTTTGGTCTAGAATCTAGTCTCTCATTCTCCTGTGTGTAGGATTTGCCAAGTTATTTATCTATGAATTTGACATTATCAACAGTATTAGTAGGTAGCATTATTGTACAATTATGATCTGTTAAATGTTTAGTATACAATATGTTTTCAGTTATCAAATCATCCCTTGAAGTATTACTAAGCTCATTTTATTGACAGCGAAACTACAAAGTCAACGTGTCAAGATGCCACCATGAATAAGGATTGACAACAAAATTTGAATCTAAGTGTTTCATACCAGAAGCTTCCCAGATATCAGATGCGTTGTTACTGCCTAGTTCCTAAACACACACACACACACACACACAGCCCAGATTCCGACTTAATGGATATGTGTCCACCAATCTACATCTTGAATCTACATTTTGGCAAGCACCACAAATAATTCTAAGTATAATATATTGCAAAGAAAACTTTATTAGGCTATTTTTCCTTTTAATGGATCGTCTCCTTTCTCCAAAGTGTGAATCTATTAGTGCTTTTAATCAGAAACTTCAAAACTGAAAAACTAAATGAATGCATCCATGTCTGGAAAGAAGAAAAGCGAATAAGGCTGAGACAATGAAAGTCGATAAAATAATCAACCTTGAAATCATAACACTCAGTGCTTTCTGAGTATTTAGCTTGCTTAGTGGGTTCTAGTCCCACTGACTTCCTGTGTTTAATCCCACAGGAGTGCTGAAATGCTGATTGTAACTCTCCTTTGACCAGAAACAACAAAGCACCCAAAGATAGGAAAGCAATGATGGGCCAAGGGCTTGGTTTCCAAGTCCATTGCCTCTCCCCTTCCCAGGTCCCTGAACCCCAGGGGCGTACACAAAACCATGAATGAAAATGGCCAAAGGAGGAGCAGTTTCCTGTGGGATATGAAATCTATATCTTATGCATTGACTGGAAATGCCATAAGAAATTAATATTTGTTACAAAAACAGTGAGGTTGCATTAATATTTTAATGATGAATAAACATGTAATCCAAAACTCTGGTGGAAAGTGACAATACCAGAATGGCAAGCACAGTTACATCACCCAGTTGGAGATGATAATGATTCATTGGTTTTGTTGGTAGTAATCATGCCACACAATGTAGCCATTTTATGTGCTCCTTTGAAATATTGGTAAGTCACTCCTCAAAATCAAAATCAGGACAAGTCTGCTATCCAAGAGGAACCAAGAAGCATTGCCTGGATCAATCGTTGAAATAAGAAAGGCCTGGGGCCAGTGCTGTGGTATAGTAGGCTAAGCTTCTGCCAGCGGCGCCAGCATGCCACATGGGCATCAGTTTGTATACCAGCTGCTCCTCGTCTGATCCAGCTCTCTGCTATGGCCTGAGAATGCAGTGGAAGATGGCCCAAGTCCTTAGGCCCCTGCACATGTGTGGAAGACTTGGAAGAACCTTCTGGTCCCTGGTTTTGGATCAGCTTAGCTCTGGCCGTTGTGGCCATTTGGGGAGTGAATCAGCAGATGGCCAGAGGAGCAGTTTCCTGTGGGATATGAAATCTATATCTTATGCATTGACTGGAAATGCCATAAGAAATTAATATTTGTTACAAAAACAGAGGTTTCATTAATATTTTAATGATGAATAAATATGTAATCCAAAACTCTGTCTCTCCCTCTAACTGTCTATTGCTCTACCTCTCAAGTAAATACAATCTTTAAAAAAGAAAAGAGAAAGGCATTGGGTCGCAGGTAGGTAGTTTACTGGCTGTGTAACCGTAAATAAGTCCAATCACCTCTTTGAGCCTGATCTTCAAGATTAGATAAGCCTCTTCTTTTCAGACTTTTTGGTGGCATACATTGTTAACTCAATGCTTCCTTTTGGTTTCTCAGTATTTTTCGCAAAATGATAAAGCAAAATGAAAATTAAAGGTGGCTAAAATATCAATTTTTTAAAAAAAATCATGTAGGATCTCTATCCTTAATGTGCTGTACATTGTGAATTAATACTATAACTAGTACTCCACCAGTATTTTCATTTTGTGTCTCTATGTGAGGGCAAACTGTTGAAATCTTTACGTAATATGTACTAAACTGATCTTCTGTGTATAAAGAGAATTGAAAATGAATCTCGATGTGAATGCAAGGGGAGAGGGAGTGGGAAAGGGGAGGGCAGCAGGTGGGAAGGAAGTTATGGGGGGGGGGAAGCCATTGTAGTCCACAAGCTGTACTTTGGAAATTTATATTCTTTAAATAAAAGTTTTATTTAAAAAAAGAGACAAAAAAATAAACAAAACTGTCTCTTAATTTTTTCCAAGCCTACTTCCCAGAGACAGACAGTGAAATTTTCATTTGTCTATTCCCTCAGGGTATTTGTATGTGTCTATCATTATTCCTCTTCAGTAGAATCTCAGTACAGTTTGGGGAAAACTATATTGTTAATTAAAAATCAAATTCTATGAGTCCTAAAATTAAATTAACAGTTATTTATATAAATGCATCAAGTTGTCTCTGTATGTTTCCACTATTAATAATGATGTTTGCAATAAATTGGTGTGCTATTACCAGAAGAAATTCTCTTTCCTCCAAGGTTAGAATATGGATTTGTAATACCTAGCCCCTCTCATCTCTCCTTTATGGTCCTGATATACTTTATTAGTTTCTTTATTCTGTCCCTTGGGAATTTCTCTAGCTTAATAGTTAAATGAATCAGCTTTACAGCACAGCAGTCCTTAGATACAAGTCTCCACTTGATCTCTCATTAGCAGGATGGTCTTGGGCATGACGCACTCACAAGCCAAGTGGTCATCAGTTGTCAAATTGGGACAATGACTCTTACCTCTTTGCATGACGAATATCTGTAAAACACATGCATGAAATAAAATATTTTAAATCATTTCTGTTTTCCAGATGAGGAAACTGAGATTCAGAGATCAAGTACCTTCCTCAAGGATACTTAGGAGGCCGCCGCTGTGGCAGAGCGGGTAAAGCTGCTGCCTACAGTGCTGGCATCCCATATGTGTGCCAGTTCTAGTCCCGGCTGCTCCTCTTCCAATCCAGCTCTCTGCTATGGCCTGGGAAAGCAGTTGATGATGACCCAAGTCCTTGGGCCTCTGCACCCATAGGGAAGACCCAGAGGAAGCTTTTGGCCCCTAGCTTTGGATGGATGCAGCTCCGCCCCTTGCAGACAATTGGGGAGTGAACCAGCAGATGGAAGACCACTCTCTCTCTTTGCTTCTCCTTAGCTCTCTGTGTAACTCTGACTTTCAACTAAATAAACAAATCTTTAAGAAATAAAAAAGTTTACTTAGAAAAGACTAAAACCAAGTATTTTCCTACACCATGTGTGCTAACTTTCTATAATATATTAAGAAGATACGTATTTTTGAAGATTTATTTTATTTATTTATAAGTCAGAATTACAGAGAGAAAGAAAGAGTGAGTAAGAGAGAGATGTTCTGTCCTCTAGTTCACTCCCTCACATGGTTGAAATGGCCAGGATTGGGCCAGACCAAAACCAGAAACCAGGAGCCAGGAGCTTCTTTCCAGGTTTCCCACGGCACTTGAGCCATCCTCCACTGCTTCCTCAAGCATATTAGCAGGGGGCTGCATCAGAAGTGGAGCACTCAAGACTCAAGGCAGTACCCATTTGGGTTGTCAGCACTGCAGTTGATGGCTTAACCCACTACACCATATTGCCCACTCTAAGAAGATATATTTTATTTTGACAGGTAGAGTGGACAGTGAGAGAGAGAGACAGAAAGGTCTTCCTTTTGCCGTTGGTTCACTCTCCAATGGCCAGCGCGGCCAGCGTGCTGAGGCCGGCGCAATGCGCCTGATCCAATGGCAGGAGCCAGGTGCTTCTCCTGGTCTCCCATGGGGTGCAGGGCCCAAGCACTTGGGCCATCCTCCACTGCACTCCAGGGCCACAGCAGAGAGCTGGCCTGGAAGAGGGGCAACCGGGACAGAATCCGGCGCCCCGACTGGGACTAGAACCCGGTGTGCCAGCGCTGCTAGGCAGAGGATTAGCCTATTGAGCCACGGCGCCTCCAAGAAGATATATTTTTAAGTGTAACATTGCAGGCAAGCACTAGTAAGAACACTGTTATATGAGGTACTTTGAAAGCTTCAGTTTGTGATGCTGAGTGCAGTGTGGTAGCTGCTCACCTCTAACGGTCCAATCTGGAAGAAAATCACTGAGTAGAAATAATTTGGAAAAAGAGTAATAATGCTGGAGAGATTACACCACTTGATTTTAATTTTTTAAAAATATATTTCTTGGCATTAACAAGAGCTAGAAGGACTCATTTTTACAGGGTGTATTCATTTCTTTGTTTAATAATCCAGGTATTACTGAGTTTATTAGTCCTTTATCTCATACTAAGTCTGAGTAAAATGTATTTTACTAGTTAGATGTTTCTCCAAATTCTAGATAGCTTTCTATCTAGAAATGCATAATGATGACACCAGGTGCAGTTTAATCCTTACTTTCTTGAGAAATGCATTGACAGAAGGTATTAAAAACAAAATTATTGACAGTAAAAACTCCTAGAGCTATTAAGAGAGTTTAGCAAAGTTACAGAATACAGTGTCAAAGGAAAAATCAATAATATTTCTATATTTAACAATGAACAATTTGAAGACCAAGCTAAAAAAAATGATTACTTATAATAGGTCAAAAAGAAGATGAAGTTTTAGTTACAAGTCTTAACTAAAATCCAATAAAATATGTGAAGGCTGTTTAATAGTTCCTGAAAACTGTAAAGCACTTATGAAATATAATAAAAATATACTTCAGTGGAAAGCTACCATATTCATGGATTGGAAAACTCAACAAAATAAAAATGTCAATTCTCCCAAAATTGATCTGTAGCGCTAATTCTTAATTTAATCAAATTGATTTTTTTTTTTACCCCAGCAGAAATCTTTATAGGTATGTGCAATCTGATTCTAAAACTATATAGAAGGTTAAAGAATTAGAATAGCCAAAATAATTTGGAAAAAGAGTAATAATGCTGGAGAGATTACACCACTTGATTTTAATGTTTTAAAAATATATTTCTTGGGTGGTGCCATGGCTCACTTGGCTAGTCCTCCTCCTGCAGTGTACCCCAGGTTCTAGTCCTGGTTGGGGCGCCAGATTCTGTCCCAGTTGCTCCTCTTCCAGTCCAGCTTTCTGCTGTGGCCCGGGAAGGCAGTGGAGGATGGCCCAAGTGCCTGGGCCCTGCATCTGCATGGGAGACCAAGAGGAAGCACTTGGCTCCTGGCTTCGGATCGGTGCAGTGTGCCAGCCGCAGTACACTAGCAGTGGCGGCCATTTTGGGGGGTGAACCAACAGAAAGGAAGACCTTTCTCTCCGTCTCTATCTCTCTCTCACACTCTAACTCTGCCTGTCAAAAAAAAAAAAAAGATATATTTCTTTATTTGAAAGGCAGAATTACAGAAAGAAAGAAGTAAAGAGAGATTTTCCACCCATTGGTTCATTCTCCAAATAGCTGCAATGACTGGGTCCAGAGCCAGGAGCCCAAAACTTTATCTGTGTGTCTGATGCAGGTGGCAGGCCCCCACTTGGGTCATCTGCTGCTACTTTTCTAAGCACATTAAGAGGGAGCTAAGTCAGAAGGTGAGCTGCTAGGACTTGAATTGTTGTTCAGATGAGATGTTGGCATCACAGGTGGCTCAATCCATTATGCCATAGCACCAGTTCCACACCACATGATTTTCAGACTTACTATGTAGTTGCATACTGGATACAGTGTAGCATGAGTGGACATAAAGCTACAGAGGTCAATGGAACAGAACCCAGAACCCTGAAATGGACCAACACAAATATGCTCAATTTATTTGGGACAAAATGTAGAGCAATGTAAAACAGAAAAGCTATCCTTTCAAACAATTTTGAAGTAATTGAACATCAATAGGCCTGGAAAAAAATTACCTTGAACTAAGTGACAGCTTGCACAAAAGTTAATTCAAAGTGGATCATATATATCTAAATATAAAACTTTTAACCATAAAACTTTTAAAAGAGCACACAGGATAAAATCTTTGTAATCTAAGGTTAAATGGAGAATTCTTATGAGTAAGACCAAAAGCATGATCCATTAAAAAAATTAACTTTTACATCACAACATTTTAAAATATTTGTTCTGTTAAAGGCATTGTTAAGACAACAAAAATATAAGCTGTAGAGTATGAGAAAATTTTTGGAAATCACTTAATCTGACAAAAGATTTTTATCTAGAAAATATCTATAAGAAAATAATCAGTGCCATTAGCAAAAAAAAAAAAATGTGCACAGAATATATACAGAGAAGGCAAATAATACATTAAAAGATGTTCAACATCATTTTCCAGGGGCTAGTGCTGTGGTGTTACAGGTAAAGCCACCACCTGAAGCTCTGGCATCCTCTATGGGCACCAGGTCAAATCCCTACTGCTCAGCTTCTGGTCCAAATCCCTGGTAATATGCCTGGGAAGGCAGCAGAGGATGGTCCAAGTGCTTGGGCCCCTGCACTCATGTGGGAACCCCAAAGGAGGTTCCTGAGGTTCCTGGCTCCTGGCTTCAGATCAGCCTAGCTCCATACCTTACAGCCATTTTGGGAGTGAAGCAACAAATGGAGGATCTCTCTTTCTCTCTCTCTCTCTCTCTCTCTCTCTCTCTCTCTCTCTCTCTTTCTTTCTCTCTCTCTCTCTCCAACTCTGCATTTTAAATAAATAAATGTTTTTCAAAAATAATTTTCCATTAGGGAAATACAAATTAAAGTCACAGTAAGAAGCCAGCACACAATTAACAAAATGCCTAAAACAAAGATTTTTGCATTACCGAGTGCTGATGGATATCTCATCCATTGCTGGAGGGAATGTAATATGTTACAGACACATTGAAAAACAGCTTAGCAGTTTATTACAAAGTTAAACATATACTTATCATGTGACCAAACAATGGCACTTTAAGGTATTTGCCCTAGAGAAATGTTACAAGAGCCTATCAGTGAAGGTTTGTATGACCATTTTATCAAATGGATGTTTATGTTCCTCCATAAATACATATGTTAAAACACTAACCACCAGTGTAATGGCATTAAAGGTGAGGACTTTGGGAGTTAATTAAGTCATGAGACTGGAACCTTGAGAAACAGAGCTAATGTTGTCATAAGGGATTACGAGACCAGAGTTCTCTCTTTCCTCCATGAGTGAGTATGGGGAGGAATCAGAAGTCTGCAACCTGAAAGACAGCCCTCACAAAAACTTGATGATGTTGGCACACTGATCTTGAACACACCCTTCAAAATGGTGAGACATATACACTTTTGTTTTTCAAGCTCAGTCCACTATATCCTGTTATAGTGGCCTGAACTAAAACATATCTGTACTTGCAATTTCAACAAATTGAAAAAAAACTTACATATTCTGCAACAAAACAGATAAACAAGCTGTAGTACATCTATACAATGGAATACTACTGATCAAATATTTAAAAAAAAAAAAAACAGATCAAGCTATTGAAACAAACCACAACTTGGGTCAATCTACAGACATTAAGTTGATTTTAATATTAAAATGTTACGGGGCCGGCACTGTGGTGTAGTGGGTAAAGCTGTCGCTTGTAGTGCTGGCATCCCATTTGAGCGCCGGTTCAAGACCCGGCTGCTCCACTTCTGATCCAGTTCTCTGCTATGGCCTGGGAAAGCAGTAGAGGATAGCCCTAGTCCTTGGGCCCCTGCACCCACGTGGGAGACCCGGAAGAAGCTCCTGGCTCCTAGCTTCAGATAAGCACAGCTCTGGCTGTTGCAGCCATCTGGGGAGTGAACCAGCATTGGAAGATCTCTCTCTCTCTCTCTCTCTCTCTCTCTCTCTCTCTTCCTCTCCTTCTCTCTGTGTGTAACTATGACTTTCAAGTAAAATAAATAAATCTTTGAAAAAAAAGAAAACTTTAAAAAACATAAAACATTAAAATATTACATTAATATGTAACTATATTTATATAACAACCTTGAAATGACAAAATTATAGTGATAGAAAACAGGTGCGTGGTTATCAAGGGCAGGGGGTGTGACTACTAAGGGGTAGCAAGAGAAAGTTTTTTGGAGGTAGACACAGTTCTGTATCCTGACTATGGTAGAGCTTAAAGTAATCTATACAAATGTTAAAATTTAATACCAAAATAGGTGTATAAAAACTGGTGAAATATGAGTAAGGTCAGTATTTTAGGAAAGCTGCACTGTCAGTTTCCCAGTTTTTATTTGTTCTGTGTTTATTACTAAGGAGACTAGGTGAATGGTGCATTGGAACTCTCTGTACTATTATCACAACTCCTAAAATAAAAGAACAAAAGAAATGTGAACATCCTACTCATTGCCATTTAATTGATGTTTTTGATATTTCCTTATTGATTTTTTTCTTATTTCTCTGCACCTGAGACAATAAACTGCTGCATACTGATGATCTCAGCAGTGCCCAACTCTATTTGCTGAAATAGAGACATTTTTAACAATAACAAAAAAAATGCTACTTTGAGTTAAAATTTGGTATTAGCTAAGCTAAAGGTCAGAACATTGCCTCCTACTAGTAGTAGATGGCTTCCTTTGATAAATGTTCATTGGATATCTATTATGTACAAAATGTTACAGTATAGGTAAAACTGAGATTGGAGGCAGAGAGGGAGTATGCAGTTGGAGAACCAAGGAAATGGGATAAGAGCACAAATTATTGTAATCCAAAAAGCAGAAATCATTTTTGGCAAAGGATAAGAATACATTGCAAGTCAGAGACAAAGTAATGACATAATTTTTAATTCATCTAGAGTTTCACTAAGATAAAAGTGTCAACTAATAATAGAACAATAAAAGGGTCAAAATTCACTGTGATAAATGATGTCAATGAACTACAGCCAAATTTTGAACATCCATAGCTCTTCTTCTTCTGGATAGAATTAATTTACAAGCAAATGTCTATGAATGCTCACCCTTTTGTCTTTTCTAGAAAACTGAATGAAGTATACATGAGGGACAAGGCATGAAGGATGAATGCAAGAAGGAGAAAAGCCAATAATCTCAATTCAGAAATAAGAGATGGCAATCCAACTTTTAAAATTCTGTTTTGTTAAGGAGAGTAAGGAAACACACATATGATTACCTGCCAGATGCTGTACAAGATGCCCTACATATCTAATTTCATTTAATCCCCAAAAGAACCTGAAGAACTGAGATTGTGTCAACAACAAGACAATTCACCTTTGCCTGCCTTCAGCAACAGACTGATGCTGTGAGACAGACAGATTTGTTTGTAGGCCCCCACCATCGGGATGAAAATATCTGGATACCTCTAGCAAATGAGAATCCCTACTTCCTCATCTCTTCATATCTGAACAATTCACTCAACCTGCAAAGTCGAAGGTAGGATCACCCATTCAGGTCCATCCAACTTAATGCCTTTCAGACAAGGACACAACTTAGGATGCATATTCCCACATTAGCTTCCCTGCTTCCTTCTAAGACTCATAATGATGAAGTCCTCCAAATTGGGAGTAATACCAAAATGGTAGTTATCTATGATAGGTATTATCATCCAAATTTTGTAGATGTAGGTTTGATGGCTCAGAGAAATACAAATATTGTCCAAAGACTACATGGCCAATTTTAAGGATTCTAGACAAGAAACTGTGTCTGACCACAAAATGCAGTCTTCCAACCATGATTTCCACATCAAAGATGTTATTTATATCTATTATGGTGCTTCTTAAATTTCCCTCCTTTGCACAATGTAGAAGATGACAATATCTTATTGTCTCACATTTATCCTTCTGCTTTTACTTTTTTCCATGGACGGTGACCTAATTTTTCAACTTTCATCACTGCTAGCCTCCCAATATATGCATAGGGGTTTTCTCTGGCTGCCAGAATCCACCTGCAGACCAGAAGTACAGTAAGAGAAATTAACCTTTTGAGAGTTTTCTTAAGCCAGCGACTGAAACTTTGGTATATAAATAAGGTAACTTTCACATTCCTCTCATAGGTTAATTTTTTGACTAAGGAAAATATACATGATATACAATTTAGTCCCTTAACCATCTTAAGGTTTCAATTCAATAGTATATTTAACACATTCATTGATGTCCAGTGTCTGGAATTTTTCATCTTACAAAATTGAAACTGTACCCATGGGACTCTAACTGTCCCAGCATCCCTTCCTCCACCCCTGACAAGTACCATTCTAGTTTCTGACTCTGGGAATTTGATCACTCTAGGCCCTTCATTTAAGTGGAATTATACACTGTTTGTCCTTTTGTGACTGGCTTCTTTTGCATAGCATAACATCTTCAAGCTCCACTCATGGTGTTATAGTCAGAACTTCCTTTCTTTTTACACTAAACAACATTCCATTGCATTTATATACCACACTCTGTTTATCAAATCACTGACACTTGGTTACTTCCTTTTTTGGTTGTTGTGGATGATACCACTATGAACATAATTGCACAATAATCTGAGTGTCTCCCTTTAGGGTACAGAACTAGAATTGGAAATGTTCACTGTTTGAGGAATTGTCATACTGCTTTTTAGAGTGACTGTATCATTTTTACAAAACCACTAAGAGTGCACCAGAGTTCTAATTTCCTTACATCCTTGCCAATAATTGTTCTCTGCTTTTTGTTTATACTTTTAGACTTTCCATTTTAATAGATGTGCATCCTAATAGATGTGCATGTGTATGTGTTGGGAGGTTCCCCAAAAGATAATTCTAAATGCATACTCAACACTGGTTTCCATAGTTCCCCGACAGGATAAGAGTTCGAGTTGATGTCCTTCCTTCTTGTCATATGTTCCTACTTCCTTATACTATCTCCTAAATAAACTATGACATTGGAACTTTTACCTCAAGGTCTGTTTCTGGGGATCTTGGTCCAAGATACATATTTGAGATTATTCTTTACCTCTTATGGTAATTGTTGAGAGCACCTACCTTGATTTGTTATGTTAGAATAAGTTACTTTCTGGCCTCACTTTACAAAAAGTTCTGTTCTCAAAGCAGCAAAGAGTCAGTGATTTGCTAATTATCTTCATGAGCATAATCCACACTGCTAAAGACATAGAGGATTCCTTTAACCCATCCCATATATAATAAATCTTTCAATCTTTACAAACTATACAATGTGAATGGTAGATGGAAGCCCATGTATCTACAGAGCAGTTGTTTCAAAACTATTTTCTATGAACTCTGAATTTTTCAGAGGCTCTGCACATGTTTAATAGATGCCAGGGAGAATTGGTTGTACACCAAATATGAAGACATTTCAAGTGGGAATACTGGGATTGTCCCATTCATTACTTTTGATACAGAACTCTCATCACAATTTTTCTGATTATCTCTATTCATTCAAAAGTGTCCAAAGTCTGCAAGGGAAGTAATTTTTTTCATGTTGTCATACACAGTTACATCTATGTCAATCGGGATTTTACCAATACTGTCCCATTATATCATGACCCAAATTTTCTTACTTTTATACTAATAAAGAAAATGAAAATATGAACTCATTTCTCCCCAAATTTATTTTTCTAAATATTCATTTTGCTTTGTTGAATGTGGTATTTATTTTTAAAGATTTATTTATTTTATTTGAAAGACTGAGTTACAGAGAGGCAGAGGTAGAGGCAGAGAGAGACAGAGATCTTCCATCTGCTTGTTTACACTCCAGATGGCCTCAATGGTCAGAGCTGTGCCAATCCAAAGTCAGGAACCAGGAGCTTCTTCCAGGTCTCCTGCTTGGGTATAAGGGCCTAAGGACTTAGGCCATCTTCTGCTGCTTTCCCAGGCCGTAGCAGAGAGCTAGATCAGAAGAAGAGCAGCCAGGACTTGAACAAGTGCCCATATGGGACGCTGGTACTGCAGACGATGGTTCTACCTGCTAAGCCACAGTGCCAGCCCTCCAAACTTATTACTCCTTTCATTCTTTTATACACTCTGGGGCTTCTAGTTAAGTTTTATTAAATATAAACAGGGGCTGTGTTATGACACAGTGGGTTAAGCCATTGTTTACCATGCTGGCAACCCATATTGGTATGCCAGAATCCCAACTACCATGCTACCAATCCTGCTGATGTGCCTGGGAAGGGAGGGAAAGATAGCCCAAAGACTTGGGCCCCCACTACTCATGTGAGAGATGAAGATGGAGTTCTTGGATCCTGGTTTTGGCCTGGCCCAAACCTGGCTGTTCAGGACATTTGGGAAGTGAATCAGCAGTTGGAGGATGTTTCTCTTTGTCAATCCCTCTCTCTGTATCTCTCTGCCTTGCAAATGAATATTTTGTAAAATATATAAACAAACAAATTCTCCAGTGCCATAAAAGTTTGTGCAACCTTAGATTTAGGTCAGTCTTTTAGCTAAATTATAATGTTCCTTCACAGAATCTTGACCTCTGTACTTAAACATTCCCAGTGAAAGAAAGATCCACCTTCTGGAGAGGACTAGATTATTTCAGGATGTTTCTAATTTATATGAATATTTCTGCTTTTCCCTTCTATTGTGCTGAAATTTGCCTTCTCGCAACTTCCACTCTTCAATTCAGGAGATATTTTGTCCCCTAAATCCATCAAGGCAGCCTCCAGATCCTGTTGTGGTTTCCCAGTGTGATTTAGACAATTAAGCAAGAACCATCACAATCATTTGAACTGTGCCTTTTGGTGCCTAATAAGGACAAGGTTTCCTTTCCATTGGTCAGCAGGAAGATGTTCGCCCAGCCCATCTGTAACACATAGAAAGTGATGGCAAAGGTACAGATTTCATCAAACTGAATCATATCCCTAAGTGAATCAACTGGGATAGGGCTAGGAGGGCAGTTAAGGGTGTAGGAAAGCATTGGGCAATTTTCCAGTCCTAGAACATATGGCAGTAGTTTGACTAAACATTCAAGAAGGTATTTATTTCATGCAGTGGCATTACCCCAGAAGCACACAGGCCAAATTGCTAATATATGAACCCTAAATCTAATTTTTCAGAACTCTTTGTCTTCCTTGGATTTTCCTTCCCAAACCCCAACCTCCTGAAGGCTAGTTCCTCTTCCTTATTTGAAAAAAAAAAAAAAAAGAATCTCTTATTCTCCTTGAAAACTGGGGCAGTATGACTGGAATGTTTTGATTTCCTAAAGACCCTTGAATCAATTAATTTCTGCACATTCTGACATCTGAGGGGTTGGGAGCAAAGGCTGAGAGAGAGCAATGGTTGGGTAGTGAGAGGTTAGTGTATAGCAGGGGGTGAGGAGCGTAGGATATCAGAGCTCCCTAGAGGGGTGTAGCCAGGGGAAGATAAATTACCCCAGTGCTTGGTGTTGAGAGAAAACAACTGGGAGAGAGTGTATCTGAGATGAGCATGCATGAGCACTGGGGGAGGGGAAACCGGCTGTCAATCAGAGGGCGAAAAATACAAAAAGAAAAAACAACTTCACCCTGAAAATATAATGGAATGAAGAATGAGCAAGGGTCACCTCCCTGCCTGCTTCCCCCCTGTCCTGAGTTACCTGAAGCCGTAATTACATATTGTTGCTTGCCCATTCACTCCTGCAGGTGCATCTCCGTACACGGTGGGAAATGGTGTTTCTCTGGAGCAAATACTCAACAATTATGGAAAACACTGAAAAAGGAGCCTTTGTTTCCCTCCTTCCTTCCCTCTCTTCCTACCATCTTCCTTCCTTCCTTCCTTGCTTCCTTCTTTCCTTCCTTCTTTCTTTTCTTCCCTCCTTCCTTCTTCTTTCCTCCCTTTCCGCCTGCCTTCCTCCTTTTCTCTGTTTTACGTTCTTTCTCTTGATCATCCAGCCATGAATTCTTTCTAAATGAAACAAACAGTAAATCCATATGAGATTCTAGGTTAATTGTGAAATGAAATGCAAGACTTCTAAGATATGACACAATTTGATTTATTTTTAGAAAGCTTTTATTTAATAAATTTCATAGGTACAATTTTTGAATACGGCAGTTATTCCTCCAATACCCACCCTCCCACCCCCAAACCATCCCACCTCCTACTCCTTCTCCCATCCCATTCTTCATTAAGATACATTTTTAGTCATCTTTATATACAGAAAATCAACTCTATACTAAGTAAAGATTTCAACAGATTGCACCCCCACAGACACACAAAGTATAAAGTACTTTTTGAAGACAAGTTTTACCATTAATTCTTATGGTACAACTCATTAAAAACAGAGGTCCTACATGTGGAGCAAGTGTTCAGTGACTCCCATTGCTGATTTAACAATTGACACTCTTATTTATGACGTCAGGGATCACCCGAGGCTCTTGTCATAAACTTCCAAGGCTATGGAAGACTTTTGAGTCCACAAACTCCATCACTATTTAGACAGGGCCATAAGCAAAGTGGAAGTTCTCTCCTCCCTTCAGAGAAAAGTACATCCTTCTTTGATGGCTCCTTCTTTCCTCTGGAATCTCATTCACAGAGATCCATCATATAGGTAATTTTTTGCCATAGTGTCTTGGCTTTCCATGCCTGAAAGACACAATTTAATTTAAAAAGCACTCATTAGAGCAGACATTCATCCTGCTGTTTAAAAAGCCCACTTCTCAGCGGCTGACGCAGTGGCACACTAGGTTAATCCTCCACCTGCAGTGTGGGCATCCCATATGGGTGCCAGGTTCTAGTCCCGGTTGCTCCTCTTCCAGTCCAGCTCTCTGCTGTGGCCCGGGAGGGCAGTGGAAGATGGCCCAAGTGCTTGGGTGCCTGCACCCTCGTGGGAGACCAGGAGGAAGCTCCTGGCTCCTGGCTTGGGATCGGTGTAGCTCCAGCCGTGGCGGCCATTAGGGAGTGAACCAACGGAAGGAAAACCTTTTTCTCTTCTCTCTCTCTCTCTCACTGTCTATAACTCTACCTGTCAAATAAATAAATAAAAATCTTAAAAAAAAAAAAAAAGCCCACTTCTCACAACACAATATCTGGATTTTCCAGCTCTGCCTCCTGAATCTGGCCAGACCTTGGTGTTCAGCAGTGAAGTCTCAAGACACTGGATTTCAATCACACTGGTAGGAAACCTGGACTTTGTTCCCAGCTCCTGTATCAGACCCCAATCCTGCTCAAACTATTGCAGACAATTGGGGACTGACCCAGTAGATAAGAGCTCTCTCGCTCACTCTCTCTCATCTCTGACATACATACTTAAATGAATATCTTTAAAAGCATTGACTTATCAAGTACTTTGCTAGACATTACAGATGCTGAATCAAAAATGATGAACACAGCACTGTGACCTCAAAAAAACCTATTGTTATGTAGAGAGACACCGATATATCACTATTCCTTTGTTTACAAGGTGAAATGCTAGAACAATTGACTATTTTCTTAATCTGTAACATGTAGGACCGTGCCTGGCCTCTAGCTGACATGCAATAAATATTGAACAATAAAAACAAGTACATGTATTAGAACACCTGTGATGTGTCAGGTATTACACGTGTTTTATTGTTAATCCTTTCCCCAGTTTTGTAACAATAATACATCTAATCCCACTTTTCGGATGAGGAAAAGAGACACAAAGAGGTTAGGCCTCTTGCCAATGTTAAACACCACTAAAATGTAAAATGAAAATGCTGATTCAAGTGGGCTTGATGCCAGTGCTGATTATTTTCCTACTCCTCCATGCTGTTTTTTAACAAAAATATGTGAATAGAAACCACTAGATGTTGTTCAGCCAAAATTTATAAACCAAGCCTTTCTAATTTAAGAAATAACCAATTGTTCTAACTGGTAGTAAGTCTAAAGTATAGCACACGTTGCAACACATGAATCTTTACAAATAAATATACAAGCGTGAGTACAGCTGGCAATTCACTATTATATTCCAGCTTGAGTTCTACATAGCATGAATACTTAAAAATATTCCTATTCCGGAGGTCCCCATGTGCAAGATTATACAACCTTATAATCCTTCAGCTAAAATTATTTTCATTTTTTTTGTATCAACATATACTAAGTGAACTGTTGTTCTTCCATCTTGATCCTGTTATTGGTGCTGCCTGTAAAAAGTCACTTGGAGAAATTGTCATCCTCAAACTGGTACTCAGGACACTGGAATAGAATGCTGTGCTCCCTCCTGCAGAGAGTGATTCCACAGTCATCCAAAATACACTTCCAAAGGTTTATTTGTCACTCCTAGTAAACAGCTAAGGCTGGAGTCGGTACTGTGGTGTAGTAGGTTAAGCCTCCAGCAACAGGGCTGGCAGCTCCAATAGGTCCCTGCCTGCTGATATCCCGACTGCTCCTCTTCCAATCCAGCTCTCTGTTGTGGCCTGGGAAAGTGGTGGAGGATGGCCCAAGTGCTTGAGCCCTGCACCCATGTGGTAGACCGGGAAGAAGCTCCTGGCTCCTGCCTTTGTATTGGAGCTCAGCTCTTGCCTTTACGGCCATTTCAGGAGCAAACCAGAGGATGGAAGGCCTCTCTGTCTCTCTCTCTGTGTAACTCTACCTCTCAAATAAATAAATAAAATATTTAAACAAAATCCAAGATGGATGAATAAGGCTCTGATCATGACGTAACTTGCTCACCACAAGCTCTCACCACCACAACAGTGAGAACTCATTGAACGCCCAAACCCTGTTGCTTTTGTGCAGTACACATTGCATCAGGAGCAAGCTTTATTAGAGGCAGAAATGGGAAGACTAATCCACTCCTCAATTCTTCATGATTTTTTATAACCCAGGTCTAAAGAACATGTGCTTATGAGGCTGGTGCTGTGGCGCAGCAGGTTAAAGCCCCAGCCTGCAGCACCAGCATCCTATGTGGGTGCTGGTTTGAGTTCTGGCCACTCCACTTCCAATTCAGCTCACTGCTAATGTGCTTTGGGCCCCTGAACCCACATGGGAGACCCAGAAAAAGCTCCTGGCTTCTGGTTTCAGATCAGTTCATCTCCTGTCATTTCGGCCATTTGGGGAGTGAACCAGCAGATGGAAGACCTCTCCCCATGTCTCTATCTATCTCTCTCTCTCTCTCTAACTATGTCTTCCAAATAAAGAAAATAAATATTTTTAAAAAGAGAAAACATGTTCAAAGAAAAGAAAGAAACTGTGCTTATATGATATAGATTGTATCATTGGTTAGATAGTTTGCCCCCATAAAATCTCACATTGCAATTTGGTTGTCAGTGTAGCCATGTTGGAGGTTTAGCGCCTCCAGCCATGTTCTTGAACCTCCAGAACTAAAAGCCAAAACAAATCTGTTCCCTTTATCAAATACCCATGCCAAGGTATACTTCCATAGCAACAGAAAATAGACTAAGACAGATTGGTTGTCTAAGGTTTGTGACAAATATACTAATATAAGATGTTATCACTTCTCTGCCTTTTGGCTAAGATCAAGTGTCTAATATAAGATGTTAATAATAGGGGAAGATGGGTATGGGAATCTGTGGAGTCTTTGTACAACTCTGCAATTTTTGTTTTATAAATTAAAAATTATTCTGAAATTAAATAATTTTTAAAAGATTTTCACTCCTCCTTGAATTCATATTCCATTGATAAGAAACCGATTGATATAGTTTAGGCCATATGGCTGGCTTTGTCCAATGGGATAATAGCAAATCTGGTGTAAGCAAAGACTTGAAAGATTATTTGCAATAAAATGCCTGGACCAGACTGCTAGAGAGTGAAACATGTGAGGCAGAAGTAGCTGTCTCTACCAAGGCAATTTTAGATTCACCAACACTCAGCTGATCATGTGAGTCCCAGGAAGACCAAACTGTCCAACAAAAACCAGACTGATTCAGCACAATCTCCCATTCAAGTTGCAGAGTTGTGAAAAATATCATGTGGTTGTTTTAAACTACTAGGTTATTGGGAACAGTTTGTATACAATTTTAGCTAACTGATACATTGTAACTTATCTCACAAATTATCCCATAAGAACAGATTGTTTAGCTCTTATAGCTAACATTTCTTTCCAAAGGGTCAGAATGCACCTGAGAAAGAAACATCACCCTCCCCTTTTCCTTCTGTATTTTCCCTTTCCTCTCCACCGGCTCCCCCAAGAATCTCTTTACAAAACTAATCTATGATGCTTTCAAAAAGCAGATAACCAAGAACTGTTGTTTGTTCTGTGCTTTTATACTTTATTCCCTTCCTTTCTTCCCACACAAGTTCTCTTCTCCTTTAAATAATGAGAAAAAAAACACAAGGCTCTCATGTAAAATAATGCATTTGGATAAAAGCCTATATTCTACCAAATCTATCATTTTATTAGACATACACAGCCAATGCTAAATTCCTTTTAAACTAAACAAGGAGTTCACTCAAAAATAAAAACAGTATGTGTAAATGTAATTGATAAACACTAGTGTATTATACACACACTCACACAAACACTTGAGTGTGACTTATAGCAAACACAGAAACAATAAAATTAAATCAATGTGGATAAATAAAAGGTTATGAAAGATGTCCACAGAGGCACCAAGATGGCAGAATAGGGAGGGAGCTTACTAATCTAGTCTAACGGGAAATAGTTTAAAAAAAATAAAAGTAGAGGACCAGTGCCGTGGCTCACTAGGCTAATCCTCCACCTGCAGTGCTGGCACACCGGGTTCTAGTCCCAGTCAGGGCACCGGATTCTCTCCCAGTTGCTCTTCTTCCAGTCCAGCTCTCTGCTATGGCCCGGGAAGGCAGTGGAGGATGGCCCAAGTGCTTGGACCCTGCACCCCATGGGAGACCAGGAGAAGCACCTGGCTCCTGGCTTTGGATCAGTGCAGTGTGCCGGCCGCAGCTGCCATTGTGGGGTGAACCAACAGAAAAGGAAGACCTTTCTCTCTGTCTCTCTCTCGCTCACTGTCCACTCTGCCTGTCAAAAAAAAAAAAAAAAACATAGAGAGAGTACAATCTCAAGAAAGATTTAGGGATAAAATGGCAAAGGAAAGTCCACACAAATTAGAGATACTGTTGATCTACATGGAGTGTCGGCACCATTTTGGACATTTTGGACAACTCATGTCCAAGCATCCAGCAACTAGCCAGGATGATATGCCAAAGTCTGGCTTGGAGAATTGACAGGGGGCTGAGTGCTTTTGACTGTGGGAGCCTTGGAGCCTTGTGTTCTGGAACTGTGAAAACACTGTGGCTGCAAGTGAGGGTGCAGGGTGTGGCTGAGTCTTTGGGCAGACTACACTTGCTTAGGCTCCCTGATTCCCTGGTGAGAGCCATTGCTGCAGGGTTTCTGCTCACAGCAAGGCCTGCATGGATCCTTTGTGTGATTCTTGTGGCAGTTGATGAATATTATACCCCCTGGGGCTAGCGCCCAGGCATTGGTCTCCTTTGAGAAGAGGAAATTCAGCCAACAGAGCTGAACAAACCACCCCTCAGATTAAAACAACAGCAATAAAAAGATGAGATTTGCCACGCACAATTTGGTTGTCACCCTGGACAGTCTCCTCACCCTGGCCACACCCAGCACATACCTGAGAGTATTCACTGAAAGAACAGATACTCCACTAATCCACAAAGGCATAGTCCAAAGATAAAAGCCATCACAGGGAAAAAATAATAAACCAATAAGTCTCTCCACAAATGCCTAAAAATAAATGCAGCAATTCAAGAAACAAGAATAAGGAAGACAATATGACATCCTAAAGGAACAGAATATACTTCAATACTAGAATGTGAAAATGAAGAGATTGAAGAAATGTCAGAAACAGAATTCAAAATATTGGTCATAGGATTACTTAGAAGTAATCTGAAGCAAATACACTAACTAAAAAAATCCATAAATGACATGAAATAAAATTTTTCTCCTGAAATTGAGATTTAAAAAAATAAAAATAAAATATTGGAAATGAAGAATTCAATAGAAAAATAAAAATGCCCTAGAAAACTTTAAACAACAGAATTGGTGAGACAGAAGGAAGAATATCCAGGTTAGAAGACAAATTTCTGGAAATTTTATAATCAGACCAAAAAGAAGAAATTAGAAAACCAAAAAACAGCGATAATATCAAATGACCCAGCATATGGGTCTTAAGAGTTCCTGAAGGCCTAAAAAGAGAGAATTTATTAGTAGGCCTTTTTTAGTGAAATAACAGAAAATTTCCCTAATTTGGAGAAAGAAAATTATGTCCAAGTACAGGAAGCACATAGAACTCCTAATAGATATGACCAGAAAAGATCTTCACCGTGACATTGGAGTTAAATTCTTCACAGTAAAACATAAAGAAAAGATTCTAAAATGTGCACAAGAGAAATGCCAGATTACTTTCAGAGGATCTCCAATTAGACTCGCAGCTGACCTCTCATCAAAAACCCTACAGGCTAGGAGAGAATAGCGAGATACATTCCAAGTCTTAATAGAAAAAAAAAAAAAACTGTCAACCCAGAATACAGTACCCTGCAAAGCTCTCATTTATAAATGAAGGTGAAATTAAGATCTTCCATAGCAAGCAAAAATTCAAAGAATTTGTCACCATTCATCCAGCCTTGCAAAAGATGCTTAAGGATGTGCTACCCACAGAAACATGGCCATCACTATGAAAAAAAGGTAAAGGCAGAAAATCTTGCAGTAAAAGTACAGAGGGGCTGGAGCTGGGACTCACTAGGATAATCCTCCGCCTTGCGGCGCCAGCACACCGGGTTCTAGTCCCTGTCAGAGCACCGGATTCTGTCCCGGTTGCCCCTCTTCCAGGCCAGCTTTCTGAGGCCAGGGAAGGCAGCGGAGGATGGCCCAGGTCCTTGGGCCCTGCACCCCATGGGAGACCAGGAGAAGCACCTGGCTCCTGCCATTGGATCAGCGCATTGCGCCGGCCGCAGCACGCTGGCCGCGCCGGCCATTGGAGAGTGAACCAACGGCAAAAGGAAGACCTTTCTGTCTCTCTCTCTCACTGTCCACTCTGCCTGTCAAAAAAAAAAAAAAAGTACAAAGGAAATTCAAAGTTAAAAATAGGAATATTTATGGAGAAATGGCAGGGGCCAACTCATTACTTATCAATAGTCACCTTGAATGTAAATGGCTTCAACTCTCCAGTTAAAAAATACATACTGGCTGAATGGTAAAAACAAACTAACAAATAAAACAAAACCCATCTATTTGCTGACTGCAAGAAACATATCTCACCAACAAAGATACACGCACAATGAAAGTGAAGGAATGGAAAAAAAATATATTCCATGCTAACAGAAACCAAAAAATAGTTGGTGTAGGTATCCTAAGATCAGAGAAAATAGAGACCCAACATATGGATCTTTAACACAAAAACTGTTAAAAGAGACAAAGGAGAGCACTATGCAATGTTTAAAGGATCAATTCAATGGGAAGATGTGACTATAATAAATGTATACACATCTAATTACAGGGCACCTGGCTATTTAAAAGAAATGTTAATGGATCTAAAGGAAGACACAGACTCCCATACACTAGTAATGGGGTTCTTCAATACCCCACCTTCAGCAATGGACAGATCAACCAGATGGAAAATCAGCAAGGAAACAACAGTTAATTGACACTACAGACCAAATGGACCTACTGGATATCTATAGAACTTTTCATCCTACAGTTGCAGAGTACACATTCTTCTCACCCCTGCATGGAACTTTCTCTAGGATAGATAGACCACAGGCCAGGCCAATAAAGCAAGTCTCAGCAAATTCAAAAAAATCAAAAGCATACCATGCATTTTCTCTGACCACAATGGAATAAAGCTAGAAAACAACAATTCAAAAATCTCTAGAACATATGCAAACACATGGAGACACATGCTTCCTGAATGCACAGTGAGTCAAGAAGAAATCAAAAGGGAAATCAAAAAACTGTTGAGGGACAGCTTTTTTTTTTCATACTATTTGTTTTTGCTCCTTACTTAGTATAGAGTTAATCTTCTATGTATAAAGTTAATTGGAAATAGATCATAGTAAAAAATAAGAATGGGAATAGGAGAGGGAGAAGGAAGAAGGGTAGGTTTAGGGGTGGAAGGGTGGGTACAGTGCGAAGAATCTCTATCACTATGTTCCTAAAGTTGTATTTATAAAATTAATGAAGTCTGTATACTTTAAATAAAAGATTTCTGGGGGAAAACTTTTAAAACATAAATGATTATGAAGAATTAAGTCAGAGAGGATTGCATTATGTAACAATACATTGTTACAACTGAGAGCAGATGATATTTAGTTTGGTCTCTATCATATATTAATAGAAAATATAGACTTTCTCACTTACAGAAGATTTTAAATTTGAAGAACATGAATTGACAACATATTTGAGGTTTTGCCAAGGGTGTTTTAGACTCTGACCTTCCAGAAACCTACCCTTTTACATGTAAGAAACTAGCCTCAGCCTTGCCAGGCTAACCTAATGGCATCAGAGCAAATCAGTTCTGCTCTCGATGGTAGGATTCTAATTTCTTTCATTTTAGTCCCATCTTCCAGACACTCACATATAAGTCTTCTTTTTCCTTTGACTCATGTTCTTATTTTACCTATTATGATCCTCCATATCAAGAAAAATATATCTTCCTTCTTCTGTTAGCAAAAATGAGTGAATAAAATCCTGCATTTTGTGAGCAAAACTTTTTTGTGAAATACTTGGCAAAGACCAATTCTCAGCATGTGAGTGCAGTACAAGGAACACTGGATCAGGTGTCAAAAGGCACAGATTCTAATCACAACTCTGTCTTCAACTTACTTTGTAAACTTGGACAAGTTACATCAGTTTAGGTTTTTGTTTTAGTGCCTTTGAAATGCAGAGCTGTATTCAATGTTCTTTAGGACTACATCTAGCTTCAAATACTACATGAGTCAATCCCAAAATTCTCAAACACTACCACAAAGCTTGTAACTGTACTGCTTGAAGGTTTAGATCTTAGACTTTACTACTACAATCCTTGTCAGGACACTATGATTTTTGCATGGATCACTGCAATCAATTCCTATTTTGTTTTCCAGTTTCCACTCTTCACTACTACAATTAATTCCCCACATAGGTTCCAGAACAATGTTTCTAAACACAAATTAGCTCATGTTCCTTCCTTCATAAGCACTCCAATCATGTTTCATTCACATGACAATAGAATGCAAACACCTACCAGGCTCAAACTGGCCCTTACCTACATCACCAGTCTCATCTCTCATCACACTCCCAGGCTGATATCCAACAGGAAAATAGGGCTTTAGTCTTAAAATCACAGGGCACTGAATGTTCCCAGCAAGCAGAATAAGCCTGGAAGTGAATTATCACCCAAGAGACTAGGTAAAAGAATACTGTCACTGATGACATCTGGATTTTGACAGTGTGAGAACATAAGTAGAGTCTGCTGGACTTCTTGTGCAACCCTGCCAAGCCAAACTGAACTTAAGCTCTACGAGATTACAAGATTGTGTGTGTGTGTGTGTGTGTGTGTGTGTGTTTAAAGCTACTAATGTAATAGCGACTTTTTTCTTCACAACAACAACAGAAAACTAATACAGCGAGTGATAGAGCACATGTGAGAAGACTCTGAAGAAATTCCCATTCTCCTTCCACCTCTCACAACTCCTTCCCTTCTCTTAGAACGTTTCATCCTTCTGTTAAGTAACACAAATCATAGGATTCAAATTACTCTCAGCTCTTGTGACCGCTGACCTGCCATAAGGCTCAAAAGCCAGTCTAGCTCTGATTGTAGCACATTGGTTGCCCTGAAGTCCTGGGATCCACTCCTTGCCCCACATTGAAAGATGGTAAAGACAGAATGGGAAGTATCCAACTTTGAAAAGAGTCTGGAAATTATGAAACAAGGGAAGTTGGGAGCCATTTTTCCTAGAGAAAAAACATGTCAGGAAAGACATGTCTACTAGGTTCTCAGAGTGTTGAAGAAACAGATTGCCTTTAACTACAGCTGACTGCCAAGGGAAACGTGTTAGCCATAAAAGGTTTTCAGGACTGCCTTTGGAAGTGCTTAAGTTTAGAATGTTGTGTATTTGAAAAGCCTGGCCAAATTGACAGCAATTACACCTCCCCCCCCCCCAGATTCTTCATCACGTCTTTTAAAGCTCTATCACCATGAAATTACGTTTAAATTATTTTTATTTTACAAATTCTGCATGATCATCTCATTAAATACATTTGGCAAAATTCAACATCTTTTCACAACAATAAAAAAACTTTCTCAACAAATCGATACAGAAGGGATGTATATCAATACATAAGGGCTATATATAACAAACTCTAACATGATACTCAGTAGGGAAATTTGAAAACACTTCCTACAAGATCTGGTATAAAACAAGGATTTCCATCCTTGCCACTCCTGTTCAACATGAAGTACTATCCAGAGTAATTAGAACAAGAGAAGGGGAAGGGGGAAGCATTCAAATTGGAAAGGAAAAAGACAAATTTTTCTTGTTGGTCTGTATCCTAAAAACTATAAAATATTGATAAAATAAATTGAAAAAAACCATATGGAAAGGTATCCCATGTCCAAGGATTGGAAGATTAATCTTAAATATCCACAATACCAAATTATCTACAGATTCAATATAACCCTTATTAAAATACCAAGTAAAATTTTTCACATAGAAAAGAATCCTAAAATGCATCTTGACCAGGCCAGAACTGTGGCACAACAAGTTAAGCTGCCATCTGCTGTGCCAGCATCCCATATGGGTGCCGGCTCAAGTCCCAGTTACTCCACCTTTGATGCAGTTCCCTGCTAATGATGACCTAAGCAGAAGATGACCTAAGTCCTTAAGCTGCTGCATATACGTGGAAGTGCTGGAGCTTCAGGCCAGGGCGTTAACTCACTACGCCACAGCACCAGCCCCTAAAATTATCTTTTATTTTTTAAACTTTTATTTAACAAATATAAATTTCCAAAGTACAACTTTTGGATTATAGCAGCTTTTCCCCCCATCATCACCCTCCCACCCGCAATCATCCCATCTCCATTCCTGGGTTCATCCCATTCTTCATCAAGATTCATTTTCAATTATCTTGATATACAGAAGATCAATTTAGTATATACTAAGTAAATATTTCAACACTTTGCACTCACACAGAAACACAAAGTATAAAGTACTGTTTGAGTACTAGTCAGACTGTTAATTCACATAGTACAACACATTAAAGACAGAGATCCTACGTGGGGAGTAAGTGTACAGTGACTTCTGTTGTTGATTTAACAATTGACACTCTTATTTATGATGTCAGTAATCACCCGAGGCTCTTGTCATGAGCTGCCAAGGCTCTTGAGTTCTCCAACTCTGATCTTTAGCCAAGACCATAGTCAAAGTGGAAGTTCTCTCCTCCCTTCAGAGAAAAGTACCTCCTTTGATGGCCTGTTCTTTCCACTGGGATCTCACTCACAAAGATATTTCATTTAGGTCTTTTTTTTTTGCCACAGTTTCTTGGCTTTCCATGCCTAAAATATTCTCATGGGCTCTTGAGCCAGATCTGAATGCCTTAAGGGCTGATTCTGAGGCCAGAGTGCTATTTAGGACATCTGCCCTTCTATGAACCTGCTGTATATCCCGCTTCCCATGTTGGATCATTCTCTCCTTTTTAATTCTATCAGTTAGTATTAGCAGACACTAGTCTTGTTTATTTGATCCCTTTGACACTTAATCCTATCATTATGATCAATTATGAACTGAAACTGATCACTTTGACTAGTGAGATGGCATTGGTACATGCCACCTTAATGGGATTGAATTGGAATCCCCTGACATGTTTCTAACTCTACCATTAGGGGTAAGTTCGATTGAGCATGTACATCTCCTCCCTCTCTTATTCCCACTCTTATATTTAACAGGGATCACTTCTCAGTTACATTTAAACACCTAAGAATAATTGTGTGTTGTTTAAAGAGTTCAACCAATGGTATTAAGTAGAACAACAAAAAAATACTAAAAGGAATAAAGTAGTAAGTTGTTCCTAGACAGTCAGTACAAGGACTGATCAAGTCATTGTTTCTCATAGTGTCCCTTTCACAACAACAGGTTTCCTTTTAGGTGCACAGTTAGTTGTCACCGATCAGGGAGAACATATGATATTTGTCCTTTGGGACTAGTTTATTTCACTCAGCATGATGTTTTCCAGATTCCTCCATTTTGTTGAAAATAACTGGATTTCATTTTTTTTTTTTTACTGCTGTGTAGTATTCTATAGAGTACATATCCCATAATTTCTTTATCCAGTCTTCTGTTGATGGGCATTTAGGTTGATTCCAGGTCTTAGCTATTATGAATTGAGCTGCTATAAACATTGAGGTGCAGATAGCTCTTTTATTTGCCAATTTAATTTCCTTTGGGTAAATTCCAAGGAGTGGGATGGCTGGGTTGTGTGGTAGGGTTATATTCAGGTTTCTGAGGAATCTCCAAACTGACTTCCATAGTGGCTTTACCAGTTTGCATTTCCATCAACAGTGGTTTAGTGTCCCTTTTTCCCCACATCCTCACCAGCATCTGTTGTCCGTAGATTTTTATATGTACGCCGTTTTAACCGAGGTGAGGTGAAACTTCATTTTGGTTTTGATTTGCATTTCTCTGATTGCTAGTGATTAAACTTATCTTTTAATTCCATTTTTTCTATGAACTTTTTCAAAAGATTTATTTATTTATTTATTTATTTATTTATTTATTTATTTGAAAGGCAATACGACAAAGAGAGAGGGAGAGACAAAGAGGGATCTTTTGTCTGCTAGTTTACGCCCCAAATGTCCACAACAGTCAAATCTAGTCCTAGATGAACAAGTAGCCAAAAACTCTCTCACAAAGATGTCAGGGGCCCAGGTACTTGGCCATCTTCCACTGCCTTTCCAGGTGCATTAGCAGGGAAGATGGTTTAGAAGCAGAGCACCTGAGACTCAAACCAGCACCCAGAAATGGGATCTTGGTGCTACAGGCAGTGGCTTAACTTGTTGCACCACAATACCTGTTTCTTTCTATGAACTTTTAAATAGCCTTTTATGGACCAGCACTGTGGCATAGAGGGTTAAGCCACTGTCTTCAGTACTGATATCACATATGGGCATCAGTTTAAGTCCTACCTATTCAACTTCAAATCCACCTCACTGAAAGTTCCAACATGGGAAGCAGTCCACACAGCAGACTCATAAAATGACAAACACCCTAAAGAGACTCTGACCTCCGAATCAGCCCCTAAGGCCTATGCTCTCACTATGAGAGCATAGCAGGCATTGAAAGCTAAGATATAGTGCCAAAAACAGTTCTGCATGAAGGATCTCTGTGAGTGAGACCCCAGTGGAAAGAAGGGACCATCAAAGAAGGATGTACTTTTCTCTGAAGGGAGGAGAGAACCTTTACATATGGCCCTGTCTAAAAACTGATAGAGTTTGTGAACTCAAAAGGCTTCCAGAGCCTTAGCAGCTCATGTCAAACACCTCTGGTAATCACTGACATTATAAATAAGAGTGTCAGTTGTTAAATCAACAACAGAAGTCACTGCGCGCTTGCTCCCCATGTTGGACCTCTGTCCTTAATGAGTTGTACTATGAGAATTAACAGTAAAATAATCTTCAAACTGTACTTCATACTTTGTGTGTCTGTGTGGGTGCAAATAGTTGAAATCTCTACTTAGTATAGAGTTGGTCTTCTGTATATAAAGTCAATTAAAAACGAACCTTAATGGAAAACGGAGGGGGAGTGGAAAGTGGAATGGGAGTGGGGGTGAGAGGGCAGGAATGGGATGAAGAAACACTACCCTAAAAGCTGTACATATGAAAATTTGTATTCATTAAATAAAAACCTTCAAAAAATCTACCTCTCTGCTAATGCACCTGGGAAAGCAGAGGACGATGGCCCAAGTCCTTGGGTCCCTGCCACTCATGTGGGAGACCCATGTCACCATCAGTGAATGAATGCATAAACTAAGTTCTATCCATACCATGAATATTATTCTATTTTTAGAAGGAAGGAAATTATGACACCTGTTATGAAGTGGTTAGATCTTTAAGCAAAATACACCAGTTGCAAAAAGCAAATAGCACAATTTCAACTATTTAAGATACCTAGATCCGTCAAATTCATGGGGATAAAGTAGGAAAGTGTTTGCCAAGGATCTAGGAAAAGGGAGAAATGGGAAATTAGTGTTTAATGGGCACCAAGTTTCAACTGGGGGAAGACAAAAAGGCTCTGGAGATGGATGAGGGAGATGGTTGCACAACAATGAGAATGTACTTAATGCTGCAAAACTATACTCTTAAAAATGGTTAACAAGGTAAATTCTAGGTTGTCTATACATAAATATACATGACAAATAATACATGTAAATAAATACAACAAATCATATGTACATATATATGTTTGTGTATGTGTAAAAAGAGGCAGAATTCAAATGCAGTTCTGTTAGAATCCTGGGGTGGTAACCCATAACCTACAGCTGGTTGATGCTTGTGTGGTCACTATCTTATCACATTTTCCTCTGGATTCCTTCCAAGCTATACTTTTCTCCTTGAAATGTGATGTTTGCCTTCTTCTGGCCCATAAAAAACAGAGCAGTTCCACTGCTCATCAAAGTCAAAATGACCAGGAAGCTTGTGAAATCATTTCAGACACCTCACATTTCTGGTTTGTACCAAGAGATACACCTTGTCCAGCTCTTATCCAATATGTTCTACTGATTTACGGGAGTTTCATCTTTCTAATGGCATGTGGCCACACAGAAAAGGCTTCGAGTAGGGGAACAATCTGCCAGAAGACTGTCTGTCTCTTATGTTCTTCCTATTTGGCTTCAGACCAAGGCTCTAGACATTTCCAAGGACAAGGAGAGGGAACACCTGCAAACTGATGCATCCCAGTGGCCTGAGTTAACCGCTTTCAGTTAGAAACTGGAGAAGCCTACTGTACAGTAAGAGCTCAGGAACCTGATTCTGCTGAGATGGCACTAAAAGATGGACCATCTGAAAAATGGGAGGCATCATCAGAAACCAATGTAATGGATTGTAAAACATGTAGGGCATACAAATGCTACAGAAAGGACACTTAGTTGGAGTTTCTCTTGGATTTGAGGAATTTCTCTTCATGTCTCTGAGTTGCAAGAAGAAAATTTGTAAGAACACATTACCCCACCAAGTTATGATGCATTGTCAATGGAATGACAAAATATTAAGTGTACAATTTGCTATAGATGCCTACAAATGTTAGCTCCCTGATTCCAGCATTACATCAAGAATTCAGTTCTACAAGTGTATGCTGGTCTCTTCCCCAACAAACATCCATGATTCTTGCCTGTGAAAGATTGCAGCACTCATTTTCCCCCAAGTATGTCACCATGTTATGAAATGCTTACTCTGTGCTGGAGATCATGCTGATCTTGTACTTTTTAGCTCTAATACCAGTTTTTACTTCTGATGCATGAATGTTTTTGAGATTTCCCCATGACTTTTTTCCACTCTAACTTACCTGGTGAATTTTAAACCACACCTGGGGCAGGATGGCTGTTGGAGGTCTAACTAGGACTAGGTGACACTGAATGATGCTTCAGGTCTCCTAGAGCTCGTTCTTTCTTTACTTATACCTGGTATCCTTACAGGATAGTTTTTAAATGTTCATTTTAGAATTGTTTATTATACTGGAGAAAAGTACCCGTCCATGATATTTGGTCCTCATTCCATCATATAACCAAGGACTGGCCTCCAAGTGTTTTAAATGTGGAAAAGACCTTTGAATTTACATGTTCACCAAGGCCATCAAGGAAAAGCAAAAGAATGCTACCAGTCAGGAGAGCAAACTGGAGAGACCAGGCTTCATCTAAAGGCACAGCTGCTACGAGGTCCCAAGGTTGATATCCTATGTGCTTACAGAAGTGCTCTAATACATCCAGAGTTTGATATGTTTGAAATTAATACTTTTAAAAATATTAATGTTGGCACTAAATGCAAGTGTACTAAACATATTACATAGACCAAACATAAAATTTATACATAGTTCAGGAGCTATCATTTTGCAATTTGTGACTGTCTAAACTGCTCACTTGACCGAGACCTAGGAAGTAGAAATTAATTTTCCAAAGTCACATTGAATAGCCTTGGCAGAACTGAAATGAAAACTCAGTTCTGAGCCTGATTTAGAGTCCTCCCCTCCAACTATTTGGTCTTAATTAATTACTCCATTTGGAAAGAAAGGGAAAGAGAGACGATGAAATGCTCATAGAACAGGAAAGCAAAAACAAAGGGAGTGCCTGTGATAGAAAACGGGATACCCTTTTTAAAACTCATCAGTTCAATGCAATTTTGAACAAATGCAATCTGCTGACACTACACTACCCACTGAGGACAGCATGGCAAACAAGACAGAAAAGATTCTTGCCCATGTGGACATCTCTCCCTAAAGGGAAAGAATTTCAATTGTTTAAGCAGTTGTGAAACCATGTCGTGAGAGCCAGGATTAAAGAGTGAGAGCATTTGTGAAAAGCACATGGATGGGGATCCCAATCCAGTCTTACGGTCACAAAGTCTCCCACGCCTGAGGAAGGGAATTACTAAGAATAATGGATTTATGAATGACAAAGAGCACAATATTCCCTGGAGTGTGTAACTTACACAATCAGTCCCAGGAGGAAAAGAAAGGCTAGCTTCCATCAATCCCAATAAAGTCATATTAAGTTTTGTTATACAGTTTCAAAAAACAGTCACACATAGTACACTAGAACCTTTTTAAAATGCAGTGGATCTGATTTTGTTATTTTAGACACAGGCGAATTTAGATTTATAGTGATCCCCTGACTGAGGCACAATTTTCCCTGGAACTTGTGCTTTTGGGGTCACAGTAACATGTTGTGAATGACAGTTGTATTTCTTAAAAAGAGACTTTGCTCCATGGCTTATTATTTCCAATCTTAATAAACTTAAATACATTGAAGAAATGAAAAGATCCTTTGTTGAAATTTTTTTTTTATTTTGTTTCATTTAAGAGACAGAGACAGAGAGAGCTCCCATCCACTAATTCACTGCTATTAAGCCAAAAATGGAGAATTCAATCCAGGTCTCTCATGTGAATGGCAGAAACCCAATTACTTGAGTCATCATCATCACCTTTCTAGGACGGCTGAAGTCAGAAGCCAGAGCCAGAAATCGAACTCAGGAACTCTGATAGGAGAACCAAGTGTCTTACCCTCTAATTACAAATTGAATTCAAATTGTTGTCATGGGGCCGGCACTGTGGCGCAGTAGGTTAATTCTCTGCCTGCAACTCCCACATCCCATATGGGCGTTGCTTCTAGTCCCCGCTGCTCCTCTTCCAATCCAGCTTTCAGATATGGCCTGGGAAGTCAGTGGAAGAAAGCCCAAGTGCTTGGACCCCTGCACCCATGTGGGAGACCTGGAAGAAGCTCCTGTCTCCTGGCTTTGGATCACTGTACCTCTGGCCATTGCGGCCATTTGGGGAGTGAACCAGCAGACGGAAGACATTTCTCCCTGTCTCCCCCTCTCACTGTCTGTAACTCTACCTCTCAAATAAATAAATAAAATATTTTTTTTCTTTCTTCTACATTTTATTTTTTTTATATATATAAAGCTTTTATTTAAAGAATATAAATTTCCAAAGTACAGCTTATGGATTACAATGGCTCCCCCCTCCCACAACTTCTCTCCCTCCCCCTACCCTCCTCTTTCCCGCTCCCTCTCCCCTTCTGTTCACATCAAGATTCATTTTCAATTCTCTTTATACACAGAAGATCAATTTAGTACATATTACGTAAAGATTTCAACGGTTTGCCCTCACATAGAGACACAAAATGATAATACTGTTGGAGTACTAGTTATAGTATTAATTCACAATGTACAGCACATTAAGGACAGAGATCCTACATGATTTTTTTTTTAAGTTGATTAATTGTCTATGCAATTTCCAGTTTAACACCAAGATTTTTTTAATCATTTGCAATTATCTTTACATAGTATATATTAAATAAAATATTTTTTAAAAATTGCTGTCATGGTTGACAATGTTAAACTCTGGAGAGGAACTCTCAGTATATGGTTCCTATTTGAGTAAGTTGATTACTTTGTGCTTTTAACTTTTTCCTTCTGGAATAAAAATCATAATAGTATCTGATGGTATCTGATAACACTGTTGCTGTGAAGATTAAACTATAGAATCACAAAATCAGTTGGAACAGGGCCTGGCACCTGGTTTCTAATATTCTCACCTTTGTAATCATTACAGAGAGTGGTTCAGTGATCTTTAAAGTCTCTTTCAATGCTGGATTTATGTGGCTCCACAGGAGATCTTTAAAGAGGTGAAGAGGTCTGATTGTGATGATTGTACATATATTTACAGCAAGAATGGGTGGATGGGAGAATGAAATTAAAAGTCAAAAGCAAGTGAGCAAGCAGTCCTTGGGAGACTTCCATTCCTGCTTTCAATGCACCTCCAGTCCTTTAGAGAAGTTAAGTGTTATTTGTATGAAAAATTGGAAAAATAGAACGGGGAAAACAGGTGAAAATTTCCAATTTGAAAAACCAGAATTAGTTAGTTCATCTGGTTTTTCAACCATTTCCTGAGCACGTCTGATATGTCTGGAGTTGTCCTAGGTGCTGGGATACATGAAGGATTTAGTGGAAGGAAAAATGCTAACACAAAAGGAAATTGGGAGAGACTAACGTGGCATTGAGAAAGGTCGATTATTTCCACCTGAGATGTGTCCCAGCACCTGTCATCTGTCACTTCAATTCCCAAAACAGACTTTGTTGATCTCCCTCTCTTTCTTCATGTCCCTCCCAACCCATTCTCCTCATTGCCCAGCAGAAACCTTTAGAAAAAGAAAGTTAGACAACACTCCACTGCTGACTTAGTGTGAACACAGTTTACAGGTTTTCCAGTGTTTTCAACTCTTTCTTTATGAGCCAGACTCACTTGTGGTCACCACAGCTCTGCCTATTGACTCACTGTTCACCATTTCCCCCAAAACTGAGCTTCCTTTTGTTTCTTGGAACTCTCGTTATCTCAACTCCAGACTTTCACAATACCTTTCCCTCTATGGGAACAGTCTTCTCATGACACAACTTGGACAAATCTTACTCATTCTTCAAGCCTCGGATTACATTTCACTTCTTCCAGGAAGCCTTCTAGGATGCCACCCACCCTCACCCTACCACCCCAACACACACACATACAAGCACAAGGACAAGCACTCACAGGTCTGGATAAGATGACTCTCCAATGAGATATTTGAAAGCTTTCATGGCAAAAAAAATAGAACTAAAAGATTATTTTGGTACAAAGAAAATCATCAAATGAATTATTTTTATTCTTTAAAAAGCTCATAGAAATATATACTATGAAAAAGCTATGCATGTATTTCAAACTTTTTGGTACCAAAATAAACCTATCTTTTAATTCCATTTCCCACAAACATTTCAAACTATCCTCATTGTTCCCTTGAATCACATCAGGCACATGCTAGCATGTCACATAATCTATAGCATAGGGTTAGTACTCAGTTAAAGTTTGATGAAGTACTCTTGATAGGAATGGAAACCAAAGGCTACATGAAATCCTTAGTACCAAAATCCCTGATAAATCCTCCACCCCCAGTCCCCTATGAGCCTCTCAATTTCCCTCTACGCGGGCCCCCCCTTTTGTACCCAAATTTTCCTCCCTCTCTCTTATTTCTCCTTCCACAACTGTGAGTTGGTTCTGGGAATCTGTCTTATTTTATTAGGCCTATTTTCACTTTGAAGCCACAGCTACACATGGCCGCACAAACCCTGGCATGTCGCCCTCCCAACGCCAAGATCCTTGGTGACCTGACAACCAAACATCTGGGCAACTGACTCATCTTGGTTTTCTTTTCATCTACATGACTTGGCTCTACTTAGGCAATGCCAGAAGGTCGGGCACCACATCCCTGATGCCGTGACAATTTCCCTCTGGTCTCTTGAAATCATCAAGGGCTTGTATACATGGGTAAGACTTTTTTAATCAGGGAACAGCTGGTTGTGGTAGGAGATTTATTTGTTGCACCCAATATTAATTAGTAACATTTTAGAAAGCAGAGCAAGAAGAGGAAAGTTTGTGACTGGAAAGGAAAATTGGAAGCCATATGTAAAAGCTATGGGTAATGAATATTTTATTAACATGCCATGACTGACAGATTTTCAGGTGAAAGAGGAAGATTTATTTCCTATGACTCGAAAGGGTGAAGCAAGATTAAAAATTTCAGGAAAGAAAATTCTAGGCTTCGCCCCTTTAACAAAAAGGGTCAGATCAGAAGATAGCTTTTTCTGTTGTTGTTTTCCCAATATCTATACACCAGTCCATATGTACTGTGAACCATTCCATGAATGAGAGATAGGATGTCCAGTTATCAAACAGAATTCTTTTCTCCAGGAAGACCACCTTCAAAAGGATGAAATTGACACATAATCAGAAAATTATGACCATGCAATATTTAATACAATGAGAGATGAACACTGTGGGAACAGTGCTTAAAACTATTCCAAGGTTTCAAATCTGCTATTACTGACCACTTACCAGTCAGATGACATTGAGCAAATCTTTTAACTTAGCTGGATGGTAGTGAACTTAAAAGGATTTAATATAGGCAAAAACATTTTGTAAAATAAAAGTTGATTAATGTATTTTCAAGTCCACCATTAAACTTACCCAAATTCACATAGAATTATCTCCTAAGTCAATGAATTTCTAGTCTTTGGAAGTATTTAAAGAGGTCAAGTTGCTTCCCGGATAAGGGATGTTTGAAGGCAAATTCCTTCAGTCAGGAAAAGTTTGTAAATACTGGGAACTCTTTGTGATTTATGATACCTTTTTTTCTTTTCTATTCCATTATTTTTTTTACTTTTATTTAGTAAATATGAATTTCCAAAGTACAGTTTATGGATTACAATGGCTTTTCCCTCCCATAACTTCCTTCCTACCCGCACCCCTCCCATCTCCCACTCCCTCTCCCATTCCATTAACATCAAGATTCATTTTCAATTATCTTTATATACAGAAGATCGATTTAGTATATATTAAGTACAGATTTTGTCAGTTTGCACCAACACAGAACATAAAGTGTAAAATACTGTTTCAGTATTAGTTATAGCATTAATTCACATTGGACAACACATTAAGGACGGAGATCCTACATGAGGAGTAAGTACATAGTGACTCCTGTTATTGACTTAACAATTTGACACTCTTGTTTATGGTGTCAGTAATCTCCCTAGGCTCTAGTCTGAGTTGCCAAGGCTATGGAAGCCTTTTGAGTTCGCCCACTTCCATCTTATTTAGACAAGGTCATAGTCAAAGTTATTCCATTATTTTTTTAAGAATAGAAAGAGAGAGAAGGACAGATATCTCCCATCCACTGGTTCCGTTTCCAAATGCCCAAAACAACTGAGGTTGGGCCAGTGCAAAGCCAGAAGCTGGAACTCAATATGGGTATCCATTATGGGTGGCAGGGACTCAACCATTTTAACCATCACTTTCTGCCTCCCATGGTGTGAGTTAGCCAGAAGCTGGAATCAGAAATGGAACCTGGACTCAAACCCAAACATTCCGATATGGGATACAGGCATCCTAAGCCATGTCTTAACAACAGTACCAAATTCCTAACTCTGTACCTTGTTTTAATTAAGACAAATGAATTTGATTCTTGTTCTGGTACATACAGAGCGTAGGAATCTAGCAGCAATTGACACTTGAAACTGCCTGTGTCACTCCTGCCTATGTCCTGGTCTTGTTTCCTGACTGAGATGTTTCAACCTATATCATGTGCAAGTATGAGAAGTCAGTCAGCCCTTCATTCTTCGATGATCCTGGAATTTTGCTCCAGAATGTCTTTGTCCAATATTTTGCAGCCCTGCCTTCTGCCTCATCCCTTTGCCAAGTCCCATTTATTCTACTACCTTAACATATTTTAGTTCATCCTTGGGCATTCATTCTGTTTAGACTTTGTCATTTCTCCTTGGTTTCTAGTCCCTTTTGCTCGGCTGCAACATCCAGCCTTCACCCTTCTTCAAGAGCAGTCCTTCAAAAAGGAAAATCGCCTGTCAGTCCTTTATATAAAATATGTGCTACCTCCCACTGGCTTCCAGATCAAGTCTACATCCTTTTTTATGAATGTGCACATTGTGATCTGGTCAGCCAAGTAAGTTGTACTTCTCAAAATTGTCTCTCTGGTTCCTTCCTTAGGACCAACATCATTACACATGATGGCCCCTGTGCCTGAAAAAGTTATCCTCTTCCTGTTTGACCGAATTCTGCCTTCAGAACTCTCATTAACTTGTGCACTCTATACCTCTTACTTAAACTAGAATTAACACTTTATCCTTTTCAGACCCCCGAGACTACGCATACACCTCTCCTAGAACAATGTTATAAGTAATGCTTTATTGGAAGCATTGCTTTACATATAGATTGTGAAGTCTTTGAGAGCAAAGGCTGCAACCCATTGCTGGACATGGAATATTTCTTAATTTAAGAAATTGAATTTGATGTTTAAAATAATCACCAAATTTATACATTAATTTTAATCTCTTTCATACTACAAGAAACTCCAAACACTATGCATTGACCCAAAGATAAAAATCAAGTAAATTTCAAAATTTGTCACCATTCTTCAGGTAGCTTACAACCTCCAGATAGGAACCTGCTAATTAGACTATTTAATTAGTGCTATCGTGAAGATCTGAAGAATAATCAAGTGAGGTGAGATTTTTCATTTCCCTGTGCCATCTGGGGACATAGAAAGCATCACTATCAGATACCACATCATGAACAAAACGTTTATTCCAGCAAGACACAGCCCTGTTTATGTTTCTATGGGACAAAGGCCGAGGGCTGCCAATCCTTAACAAAATCTCAAATCTCTCCATCAAGCCTCAAGTTGCACACACAAGGCACTCCCCAGCATATCCTCTCTCCCCTGTGGAAGCTGCTAGCCAGTAGCTCTGTCTCATCAGGGACCTTATCATCACGAAGGAAGAGGACTCAAGGACCATATTCAGCCTTTGATGGGTCACCATCTGGACCTGTCATACTTCTTTCCCTCAGGCAGAGAAGGTGTTGTTTGGTGTTTATTAATCCAGAAAAACAACAACAACAAATACATAAAATTACCTCAAGAATTTACCTAGGTGTAGTGGGAGTTGCAGTATGTGTACATCATTTTCCTGAGAATATGAGCATCCATTCAGGAATTTTGAAGGGTACAGTAGTCACTCCTTAAGGACGAGGAATATCCACAGCAATGAGTACTTTAAAACCAGTGCATTTGTTTTTGTGCCAACCTCTTTTCTTCATTGTCCAGATGTACACTCCTTAGATTGGAACCACTTATGGCAGAAGGATATTATTCCTAACAGTCACGTTAATCCTTGATTGTGGCAATATGTTAGTCACAGAAAATTATGCTTCTTCAATGTCTTAATGAAATTTCTAGATCCTGAAAGTGCTTCATTAACATGTCAATCCAAAACGATTTAGCTGGACTAGTGGTATCCACAGGAATTCTGATAGAGTAAGCTGAGCACTTGTATAGGACTTGAAAGACCTAGGATTTTGTCTCAGCAAAGCCCAGAATTAGTTTACATTCTCTGTTCCTTTATTTTCCTAACTCTAAAATAGATTGGTAGCTATTGGACAAAATAAACTTCTTTCTAGTTTTGCATTTCTTGGTGTGCATATTTCCACAGATTTAATTAGCTCTACTACCCCTTTCTCAGTAATGGAACTTTAATAGAAAATACTAAGGAAAACACCAGAAAATTTTTGTTAGAACATCAAGATTTCCAAAGTAGTGGCACATAGTCCTGAATTATGGATCACTAACAAGAAGGCCTTATAATCAATTCTTAGTGAGGCTTGATGTCCATTCAAGTACTGATAACATTCCTAAAAATGATGGCAGATAGCCACATCACACCAGCTGATGAAAATATTCATTTCACAAGTACTATGAAAATAACATTACACCAAGTACACTAATTGTACTTAAGTAGGCCAGTTGCCATCATGTTCTATGTCAGTACTTAGTACTGGAAATAATAATTGTTACTATTATTGCTAACTGGCTTTACAATACGTTCAAAATTTTTTTGAAAAGATTTGTTAATTTATTGACTGGTTATTGATTTATTAATTTGAAAGATAGAGTTACAGGGAGAGACATGAGAGACACAGAGAGAAAGAGAACTTTCATAGGCTGGTTCACTCCCCGAGTACCTGCAATAGTCAGATCTGGGCCAAACTGAAGGCAGGAGTCTGGAACTTCATCCAGGTTTCCCTTATGTGAGATCCAGATATCATATAGTAAACTTGAACACTGTTATCCAACTAGTATTTGTCAGATCATACTCAACACTGAGTAGCTTGTTTCCTAAATGCTACTCTGAGAGGCCGGCGTTGAGTCATAGCCGGTAAAACTGCTGCCTGCAACGTTGACAACCCATGTGGGCACCAGTTTGTGTTCTGGCTGCCCCTCCTCCAATCCAGATCTCTGCTATGGCTCTGGAAAGCAGTAAAAGATGGCCCAAGTGCTTGGGCCCCTGCATCCACATGGGAAACCAGGAAGAAGCACCTGGATCCTGGCTTCGGATTTGCTCCTGCCACTGTGACTATCTGGGGAGTGAACCAACAGAAGGAAGAGCTTTCTCGCTGTTTCTCTCTCTCACTGTCTGTAACTCTACCTCTCAAATAAATAAATAATATCGAAGAAGAAGAAGAAGAAGAAGAAGAAGAAGAAGAAGAAGCAGCAGCAGCAGCAGCAGCAGCAGCAGTTCCTGGCTCCTGTCTTCAGTCTTGTTCAGCCCTGGCCATTTCAGCCATCTGGGGAATGAATCAACTGATGGAAGATCTCTCTGTCTCTGTCTCTGTCTCTGTCTCTGTCTCTTCCTCTCTCTCGGAACTCTGACTTCCAAATAAATAAAAGTCTAGAAAGAAGTAAAGAAAGAAAGAAAGAAAAGGAAGGAAGGGAGGGAGGGAGGGAGGAAGGAAGGAAGGAAGGAAGGAAGGAGCCATGGCTTTGGGTTCCAGCTTTGCCAGAGCTGTGGTGTAGTGGGATGAGCCTCTATCTGTTGAGGCTGCATCCCATGTGGGCACCAGTACATGTCCTGGCTGCTGCTCTTCCAGTCCTGCTCTCTGCTATAGCCTGGGAAAGCAGTAGAAGAGGGCCCCTGCATCCACACAGGAGACCCAAAGGAAGCTCCTGGTTCATGTCTTTGGATCAGCCCAGCTCCGGCTGTTGTGTTGTGGCCATTTAGGGAGTAAACCAGCAGATGAACGATCTCTCTCTCTCTCTCTCTCTCTCTCTCTCTCTCTCTCTCTCCCCACCCCCCCCGTCTCTGTCTTAGCTCTATCTCTCAAATAAATAAAATAAGTAAATAAAATATTCTTTTAAAAAAAGCACTAATCCTCAACTGTAGAGACAAAGGCTGTAAATAATCATTGAATAAAAAAATGTAAAAATAAATAAATAAACAAACCAACAAGCGGTACTCCAAAATGGGATGTGGTGGGCATTGCAAGTAATGGCTTAACCTACTGCATCACAACTCCCACTTTAGAAAACTTGTAAATCCATACATGTTGTCACTCAGTGGGTACGGGGAACAGGGTTGAGTACAGTCTGACAAATAAGAGTTGGATGACTTCATAATGATTGTTGAGTCTGCAGCATGGTATATGGCACAAGGTGAGTACTTGGTCAATATGGGATTAATTGTGACTATTTGCCTGAGACCTGTGAGGTATGCAGGAGGAGGAATCGTTGGATACATGTCACAAGTGGCCTATTCACCAGGTCTGCTTCAGAACCTAGTTCTCTTTATTCCTAGATTTTATTTCTGTATTTTTATATTATTTGAAAAGGAAGGAAGGAAGGAGAGAACGAAGGAAGGAAGGAAATGGAGGGAGGAGAAATGGAAGAAGGGAGGAGAGAAAACAAAGAGAATCTTTGAGTCTAGTAACTCTCCCTTGCTGTTCACCTTGTTATGGTCACAAGTAAGCACCAATTCATTCTTCTTGTCTGAATATCAGCACCAATTGCAAAGATTCTATTGCCATTATCAAACTAATACTTAACCTCCTAAGTAACTTTTAAAAAAAGAACACCAGACCTGTATTTATGTGGTAGTATGATGCCAGGCCCTGCATCAAGGCGTGGGCAGGGCATTTGTGAGTGACTTCAATAGACAAGTCAAGTACATACACTGAGCACCATTGCTAGGTGGCTACTCAGTCTTATTTCTGCTTGCCTGGCATGGCAGATACACACAATATGACACTGAGAAAATGACAGCTAGAGATCCATCAATGACATATGTATTCATTTATTACCTACTTTAGGTAATCTTCCTTAGTTTTTAAGTACTCTCAAACTAAGTTTAAGGAGAGAGAGAGAGAGAGAGAGAGAGAGAGAGAAGAAGAAGAAGAAGAAGAAGAAGAAGAAGAAGAAGAAGAAGAAGAAGAAGAGGAGGAGGAGGAGGAGGAGGAGGAGGAGGAGGAGGAAGAAGAAGAAAAGGAGGGGGAGGGGGAGGAGGAGGAGAAGAGGGGAGAGGAGGGGAGGGGAGGGCGATGGGGAAGGGCAGGGGGGAGAAGTAAAGCAAAAAAAGAGAGGAAGGGTGGGGAGAATGAAGTGAAGAAAGGAAGGATTCAATGAAAATAAAGAATGTCACTTTTCGGCCAGTACCGTGGTTCATTTGGTTAATCTGCCACCTGTGGCACTGGCATCCCATATGGGTACCGGGTTCTAGTCCCGGTTGCTCCTCTTCCAGTCCAGCGCTCTGCTCTGGCCTGGGAGGGCAGTGGAGGATGGCCCAAGTGCTTGGGGCCCTGCACCAGCATGGGAGACCAGGAAGAAGCACCTGGCTTCTGGCTTTGGGTCAGCGCAGCATCAGCTGTAGCTGCCATTTGGGGAGTAAACCAACAGAAGGAAGATCTTTCTCTCTGTCTCTCTCTCTCTCTCTCTCTCTCACTGTCTTAAAACTCTACCTGGCAAAAAAATTTTAAAAAAATAATAAAAAAAGAATGCCACTTTTCATCATGAAATACGGACTGAGGATAAGTGAGTCCTTTTGAGTAGAATGGAATCCCTTGGAACAGATATCTGTGGTTGGACTTGCTCCTGTAAAAGTTGTGTAACTGTCTGTCTGTCATTCAGTGGGTTTTGAATATTGGCAATGGACTGGGTGTGGCAGGAGATACAGACACCTTATGCAGACAGCTACATCTCTGAGCACGTACCCAGTGCCAGGCATTGTGCCAGGGGCTTTACTGCAGTACCTCATTCATGCCTCACAATAGCACTGCAAAGTAGGTACGTTTAAGCCTATTTACAGATGAGGAAGACCAAGAGAGCTGAGGTCATGTGCCCAGGGGCGTGCCATCTTGTAAGTGACAGAGCCAGAATTTAATCCTACATTGTGCTCTCAATCCTGTTTCTAAGACACAAAACATCCCCAGATCCTCACATCCGATTTGGCTAGAAAGGATGTTTATGTAAAGAGCTCCTTCACGGGGAGACTCCTTTGGGCAGGCACCTTGAGTGTTTATTGGATGACATCATCCTATGGCCATGCCTGTGAAGTGAGTGAAGTGTTGTTATTTCCATTTCTCTGATGGCAAACTGAGGTGCAGCTGGAAAGAGTGTTTGGCAGGAGGGTAATGGCAGAAAAGCTGCTTGTGTGTTCAAAGAAGTTTTCCTCAGGTCTTGGCTTTGAGAATGAGGTAGTGTGGGTCTGTTTTCTCCTTTCTGGTGACTGACAGAGACAGGCGTTAGTGGAGAGGAGTTAAAACAGAATCTCTGCAGTCAAACGACTTTAGTTGCAACCCTCATCTCCCTCAGTGAGTCAGTCAGCCTCTGTTGGTGAGCCTCGAAATCCCCACCAGAAAGTGTGGCCAAGTATCCAGCTTTTGCAAATGACTTCTGAAGAAATTTGATGTTTTAAAGCTTAGTGGACTCCATTGTTTCAATAACTACCATAAAATTTGGTTATTCCATCATCATGGTCATTCCCGTCACCGTTGTCACTGCGCTGTGCTTTTTGCCATCTAGCAGTGATGAGGACCTGCAGTAGCCAGCCAAGACGATTTGGACTCATGAGTCGAGGTGCACAGGAGAAAAACTCAGGCTCACCATCGCTTATCTGCTTTACCCTAAGTCAGTCACTGGACTGTACCCTGAATCTCCCTGTCCCCAAGAAGATTCAAAACACTCTTTCCTAAAGTAGAGGTACTAAAGACTCCTGCTGTTTTCATACTCTTGCGAAGGAATCCTGATTTTCAAGTAAGATAATGGAAGAGAAAGCCTTTTTGCATACTCTAAAGGGGATTGAGTGTGTAGAGTGGTGTTGTTAATTCACCTTTAGTATTTGCCTCTTTTTTTAGTAACTAAAGTTATTGCATAAATATACAATCATTGTAAAGCAAAAGACAAAACAAAATAAACAAAGGAAAACTTTCAGATTTGGAAATTGATTTCCACAGTTAAGACCCTACCTGGGCTGCCCACATTCCATAACAGAGTGTATGGGTGAAAGTTCTGACTCCACTCACGATTCCAACTTCTGTTATTGCCCATCATGTGAGGCAGCAGGTGATGGCTTAAGCACTTGGGTCCCTGTCATGAACTTGGGAGTCCCAAACCAAGTTGCTGGTTCCTGAGTTGAGCCTGATTCAGCCCTGCTGGCTGCTTTAGGCATTTTGAGAATGAACCAGTAGATGGAAGCTCTCTCTCAGTCTCATTCCCTCCCTCTCTTCTCTTTCCCCTCTCGTGTGTGTGTGTGTGTGTGTGTGTGTGTGTGTGTGTGTTTGCTTTTCAAATAAACAAATTAATTAATTGATTAATTAATCTTTTTAAAAATGTTGCTTGATTCATTCCTGTTTGTTTGCCCTGGGCTCTCTCAATCTCTTCCCCCAGAGGTCACTTAGTGTGCACAACTCCCAACCCCCATTTTTATTATCCTTGGTTTGTTGTTGCTAATGCTTTGCTTTTCCAGTGAAATATATGGCAGAGTGGTTAAGGGTTGGGTTCAGGACCCAAACAACTTGAGTTTGAATTATTGCTTTATCATATTTTAACAATGTGAATAAATTGTTTATCCTCTTTAGGTTAATTTCCTTCTCTGTAATATGGGGGCACTAATTCAGGATTTTGTTTGATGAAATAGGCTAACACAGTACCCAACACTTAATGTTCATCCATGCATGTTCATGAGTATTATTAGACAAGCGAGCTTGTGATGGTGTGTGTGATACTTGAAACCTAGGCACCAAGGTTGATGGATAAATATTTCTTAAATTAGTAAGAGAATGCTACATTCATTTTTACCCAATGATATCTCTAAGGGATGGGGAAAATTCAGTAGAAAGAATATTGAAATACTAATAGCTCACACTACTTGAACACACACATAATGCATATTCTTTTAATCCTCACAGAAACTGTAAACAATAGATCTTGTCATTATTGCCCTCATTTTACCAGTGAATTAACTGGAACAAGGGCAAGTTAAGTGTCCTGTACAGAATCATACAACAGGGATTCCAACCCAGCCAGAGTGGGCCATGGAAACTGGGGAGGGGCACATTTCCTTCCTGTCCAACCCCTTGCTTCTTTAGCTACAAAAGTTTGTTACCTGGGTTCCCAAGAAGGTTCTGAGTAATTTGGGACAGTGACATCACTCCATTGTTTCCACATTTATCTTTCTGGGCAGTCAGTGTTTGCTATCTCCCCTCTGAATCATGAATATCATGGTGGGGGACATGAAAATAAGCTGTTATAGATGGTCTTAGACATACACTCTGATAAAAACTTTCTAAGTTGAATATTCTATAAGACAATGCACTTAATCCACCTAAACTACTGAACCTCAAAGCTTAGTGTAGCCTGCCTTAAGTGTTTACCAAGCACAGTTGGGCAAAATCATGTAATGGAAGATGGAAAAGCCCAGTTTTATAATAAAGTATCAAATGTCTCTTGAAATGTATTGAATACTATACTGAAAGAGAAAAATACTGCTTGCACAGGTATCATCATAAAGTTAAAAAATAGTAAGTCAAACCATTGTAAAATGCTTCTGAGAACATATGTGTAGGAGTGGTCCAGACTGTGTCAAAAATGCCTTGATATCATTTGGTGATTGAAGCCTGTCTGGATGAGTGAAGCTGCTGTCCTAATAATCAGTTCCAATCTCATGGATCACTTGAGTTGAAGACTTAGCTCATCATTCTGAACTGCGCTAAACAGGAATATGTAATGACTCTAGAGTGATATTGATAAACAGGGAAGAATTGAATGGAAGGGCTCTTACATCTGGGGTCTTTGTGGGCTGCTCATAGAATCAAGATAGTGATTATCAATTCTATGATTTTAAATGTGAAATCATATATAAACCTGGGATAATATTCAGAATCACTTAACAACTGGCTGATTGAAGGAGGTCCCCAACCAGAAAGGACATTGGTGCTGCAGAACAGAAAGAACAATGGTCCTAGAGAACAGCTGTACCAAAATTTACCTATTGGATACCAGACCATGGACTGAAGAGTTTTCAGCCTCCATCATTTTGGTGGAGTCTCAAAGGTGAAGGGGAATAGGGAAGAACTTGCCTAAGGCAAAGCAGAAATTAAGTGGCAGAAATGAGAACAAGCCAAGAGCAACTCAGTCGGTCTAGTTTACCCTATGGTCCTTACTGCACACTACAAGAGCAGATCTAAATGTGAGCTGGTTATTTCTGAATAGAAATAGGACACTGCATGGTAAGTTTAAATATCTCTTTGTTCTGAGGAGGGCCAAGACATCCAGCATGCTAGGGTCATTGTCTAAGGTTATTGTTATTATTTATTAATTGTTTAATGCTTTTCTATGTGATCTAAATCAGTCCAGTGTCTGTATTCTCCCAGGATTAAATGTTGCCCATTAAGTGTTGCCCATTGACCTCTGTGTACAGGGCTGGTCTTTTCTGGTTCTTCATAGCAATGAATTGAAGGACTGGTTGGGAACACTGCACAGTAAATCTCCAGTTATCTTGAAGGAACTTACACATTTCTCATTGCTTTAGTTTATCCTAAAGGTTAAGATCACAGACATTGCAGCCAGTCACATCTAGTTTTTGGTTGTTACAAATCAATACATTGTCTTAAAGTTTTCTTTCTCCTGTATAAAATAATATAGTCATATTACCTTAAGTGTTACTATAACGATTCAATAATATAATACATAAACACTACATAAAATCAAATTATAAATGTTAATTATTAATAACAATAATCACAATTGAACAATAAAAATCATGCAAGACAGCAGACAGACATAGCACAATATCAGGCACAAAATTGATTTTAAAAATGTCAAATGTATACATAAATTATCATCACCTGCAGTAAGAGAAGCAGCATTTTGCTAGAAAGCATATTGGTTTGTGATCCAGAAAACTGCAGAATTCGCATTTTGGGGATGTTTGGATGTGTCACTTTAGGCCTATAATTTCCTTTTTGTGGGTCTTAATTTATAAAGAGAAAAGTGCAAGACTTAATGGTTTGCAAAGTGTTTCATGTTAAAAAAAAAAAAAATAGGCTGATGTGGAGCACACTAACATCGCTGCCCCAGCCCCCGTGTCCCCTAGCTTGGGTTATGACCACATGACAAGATAAGTGGAAATATAAGGCTGTGCTTGATAGCACTGGCTGGGCATCTGGGGGTCTAAGCCTGAGAGAGTTTCAGAGAAGGGGGGGATTGATTCCAACTGCTGGAGGGCATGAGGGGGCTCTCTGAAAAATCTAAGCCTTTCTCCAAATATTTTTTTATTTTGCATTTTGTTCCTTTTTTTCTTTTTTTAAAATTTTATTTAAGTTACACAAATTTCATGTATCTCATATATACAGAATTAGGAACATAGTGACACCTTCCCCCCCACCCTCCCTCCCACCCACACTTCAACCCATCCTCCTCCTCCCTCTCACATTCCCACACTTCATTTTTACAAAGATCTATTTTCAGTTTACTTAATTATTATAGAGTTGACCCTATACTAAGTAAATGATTTCAACAAACAGTATGAAGAAAAAAGAATAAAATCAAGACACTGTTCCTCAACAAAAGAGGCGAGGGCTGTAAACAATCATCGAATCTCAAAATGTCTGTTTCACTCTACTACACTACATTTCAGGTACTCTATCAGTTACCTTGGATCAGGGAAATCATGAGTTTTAAGATTCAAAGGACACAGATCAGGTGAGATGGGAGTCACACATAACAGCGGTTATGGAAGGCCTGTGGAGTTCACCAAATGCTCCCTGAGCTCCTATTTTCCAGAAAACACAGAAGGTGACCTCCACAGAGGAACACAGAAGGTTAACAACTCAGGTCTCATCTTCAAGAAGCTTAAAGTCTAGCATAGAAAGGAAGACAGAGACAAATCCAACACTACAGGAGAAAGAAAGAAAAAAAAAAAAGCTACATATTCCTCTAGGGATGATTTATTTTAATGTTTAATCAAGAGCAATGTTACGGAGATGGCACTACATTGGCATAAAAACATATGTTATTGTTCTAGTTCAGACATATATTGTTAGGTGATATAGGTAAATTGCTACTGTTTTCTGAACTTAAGTTCATCATGTTTTCAAACAGAGCAAAATCAACCTAATCGAGATGTTGTGAGACTATAGGTTAGGTCCATGCAGGGCATATATAAGATCCTCTAAAATCATATTATTCTCCACTGATACAGGCTGAATTCATCAGAAAGCATTGCTAGATTAGTTTCTTACGGAACAGTCCTTCTCTGGAGAACAGTTAATTGCACATTTTCGATCTCAGTTGATAAAAAGGGGGGGGCAATTGAAAAGTGATTCTGTAATTTCTGGAAAAAATAGAGTAGAAAGCATTGTCCATTATGTGACTCAAGGCCTCTTCTCAAATAAGCCACAAGATACAATTGTCCTGGAATTAAGCGGAAGGGGTTATCAAACGTTTTGTTTTCCACTTGACAAAACCAGCCGATACATACTGAACCAAGAAAACGCCCACCATTGCCTCTTCTGATTGCTCACAAAGCCTCCTCTTCCACAAGATTATTGAGATATTTTCCGGTTTCCAATGTAAAACAATAGAAAGATTAAAGGTGATTAAAGGCAGCCCAGCCAAATAGTTAAGAATCTGAACTTTGGAGTGAGATAGACTTGAGTTCAAATGTGTCATAGAATCCAACCAACTTTTTTTTTTTTTACCTCATTATTTTAAGCCTCTATTTGCCTTTAAATCTGCAAAGTGGTAATAATAATAAAAAGCTGTAATTATAGTTCTGATGATTTAATTAAATAATGTATATAACTATTCAAGATAATGTCTGTCATAATAAATTCTACCTAATTATCATTCTTAAAGAAAATTCAAAAATCATAAAAATCACCGTGATATTCATTTTTAAGAATCACTGAAAAACAAAAATAAGCTGCAGTGTTAATTGGTGGTCTTCACCTTCAAGTAAAATTCTAAGCTTAAGAAATGCTTTGGGACTACTGAGATGACCAAAATGGGGCTTTTATGTATGAGTCAAAGGACGATGGTTAGAATCTAGAAGTTTCTGTTTCAGATTTCCAGTCATACAGCTGCAGGAAGAGTGTGACAGGACCTCAGTTGATTTTAGAGCCAGTCATTACTGGACACAAAAGACTCAAAATATACAGGAAACTTAAGAGTTCACAGAAAATGGAATTACAAGATAAGCTTATTTGGGGGCAGTACACGTTTTCCACAAACTTTTTGAAGAATGACTACATTTATTGGGTGAATTTTTTGTACTGAATAAAATTTGTTTTTTACTTCTATTTTGCCACGAACTTCAAGATTCAAACTCTCTCGTACTGAGGAAAATACGAGCCTGCCAGCTTCAGTCAGCAATCCCAAATCCCCATCTCCACCTCAGGTCAAAGATATGATCACTGGCTCCCTTTCTTTGTGGCTCTGGACTCAGAGCAGCCATTATTCAATCCCAGATTATTTTTGGAAGGATCTTGGAAATGCTAAGAACTACTCTGGGCTGGGAATAAATATATTTTTAATATGACTTAAGAAGATAAAAGTATGGACTTTAGAGAAAAAAGAAAAACTATTGAACAATTCATATGCACTGAATTCAAACCTACGTCCTAGTCTTGTGATGAGAAAAGTTTAAGGCCTGGTATGGTATTGAGCACATAGTATGTGTTCAACATGGGGGAGTTATCACTACTGGCATTATTATTAGAATTGTCACTCTACTTAATGCGTTACATTAATATAACCCAACTACTAGGAAAGTGATGATGCCCATTCAGTGAAAGCAGCAGAGGTTAGGCAGCAAGCTGGGTGCTTGAAGTCACAGAGGAAGGATGAGTTTTGGCACCAATTCTCACTGCCCACCTCAATCCTATCCTGAATTTAGACAGAGGAAGGAGGTAGAGCAAAGAAGCTAATGTTTATCCAACACACACTGACATATGTACTCCTCACTGTGCAACATGATGTTCATCATCTTATTTAATCTCCTAGATAGCCCTATGAAATCTATAAAACTCAAAACAAGGCTCAAATGGCTAAGTAATTTTCCTAGCCCCTGGAGCTAGTACACATACTATATCTAGATTGGCTGGCTTCTCAAAAATTTATTTAGTCTCTTTGATTCTGTTTTGTTTTTTTTTTTCCTCTACTAAAATGGGCTGATTATTAGACCTCCTCTGTAGGCTTGTTATAAATGTTGGATGGGATTTTTCCAATAGGACAGACTTAAATATTACTTAGAAAACAGTGTGTATTCAACAAATATAAACTGTTACTATAACTGTTATTTAGCAAAGATAGGATTTGAACTCAGTGTATTCCATTCTGAAGTCCACAACCCTTCTAGGAACTTCTGTGTGAGTAGCCAGTGAATTGCACTAGGTCTGTCAGGATGTCCACAGATCCATCATCTGAGAGAGCCAAGGCTAAGGAAACTAAGAAATTAAACAGTATTTATTAAGAACCTAAAACAGGTGCTGGCATTGTGGAGTAACATGTTAAGCCAATTCAACAGTTCAAGTTCAGGCTGCTCCATTTCTGACCCAGCTCCCTGCTAATGTGCCTGAAAAAGCAGCAGAAGATGGCCAAATACTCAGGCAGCTGCGCTCCAGTGGGAGACCTGGATGAATCTCCTGGCTCCTGACTTCACCCTGGCCCAGCCCCAGCCATTGTGGCCATTTGGGGAGTGAACCAGCAGATGGACGATACCTCTCTCTGTCTCTGTACTTGCTTCTTCTTTCTCTGTAACTGTGCCTTTCAGATAAATAAATAAAAATTATAAAAAACCAAATCAAAACAAAAAAAAACCTAAAACGTCCATAGCATTGTGATTGGCACGGCAGGAGAAACTGTATAAACTGAAGAAGTGTAATGCAGACAAAACTGCATATTTGATTGCAACAGTGGTCATGGACCAGAAGCTATATGCACAGTGCTGAGCTAGGCACATGGGGAAACACAAATGTGAATGTAACAGAGCCTCCATTCCAGTGGAAATGGGATTTGGGCAGATATGTAATCGATTGTTTACTTTGGGGATGTGGTGATGGAACTTCAGAGGAAGTTCTATGAGAGCCCAGTGGAGGGAGCCCTTCAGGCTACTGGAGGAGGATTACAGTTAGTGGGAGGTTCTCTGAACAAATGGCCTTGAAGACCCTGTGAAGGTTCTAATCTGGGAGGAAAGATGTAAACAGGACACCAAGAACAATACAAGATCCTATCTCACACAGTACCAGATTCTGCCAGACAGACAATGAGTGCCCTGGAATGCTAAGATGGGAATGATCTGTGCGACTCCAAGTAACAGTAGTTTGGATTCTGGCTCCAGAGGAAAATTGACAAAAAAGCCCAGAGGACCACAAAATTTAAATCTGTGGAAAAAAAAGGAGGCGCATTTATTGAGCACCTACTAAGTCACGTAGCACACTAATTTAAACCTTATGAAAACTCAATGGTAAGGTCACTGAGACTCAGAATAATTAAGCAAGTTGCCGAAGGTCACAAGAACCCAGGTCATGATGACTTGGAAATGTGTACTTCGAACTGTTTTCTCCCATTCAATTCTTTAGGGCTTTACTTTGATGTTACTCTACTACATTCCTGTAGACCTTATACACTGGCAAAACACTTAGCTTTTAGTTATTACCAAAATAAATGAATGTTGAAATAGTATATTCCAGGGGCGGCGCTGTAGCTCAGCAGGTTAACACCCTAGCCTGAAGCGCCAGCATCCCATATGGGCGCCGGTTCGAGACCCAGCTGCTCCACTTCTGATCCAGCTCTCTGCTATGGCCTGGGAAAGCAGTGGAGCACAGCCCAAATCTTTGGGCCCCTGCACCAGTGTGGGAGACCTGGAGGAACCTCCTGGCTCCTGGCTTCGGATCAGCGCAGCTCCAGCCGTTGTGGCCAATTGGAGAGTGAATCATTGGATGGAAGACCTCTCTCTCTCTGCCTCTCCTCTCTCTGTGTAACTCTGACTTTCAAATAATAAATAAATCGTGGGAAAAAAAAAGAAATAGTATATCCCAGAGAGAGGAGAGAGAGTAAAAGTAGTTTTGGGGATGACAATATTCAGAAACTTAAGAGGAGTGGGAGTGGGTAGGATGGAACCAGTCAAACACAGGGTGATCATATAGAAGACGTAGTCATACTTTGATAATTGGGGCTCCATTCAATTTCAGATTTGGAAGTTCTTAGGTTTCTTGGACTTGTGTCCTTTCATTTTACATAAGCCAAGTGAGATTCAAAGATCCCACACAGCTCAGAATTAAACCTCCAGTCAACTGACTCTCAGCTGATTGCTCCTCTACTACAGATGATGAAAAGAAAGGGAGGGGCACACATTTAACCTTACAGTTCAGAACTCATTGTGATACCTATATCCCACATCAGAGTTCTTGGGTTTGATGCCTAGCTCCATTTGAGGCAGTCCCAGCCCTGCTGCTATGGACGTTTGGAGGATGAACCAGCGGCATCTCTCTCTCTCTCTCTCTCTCTCTCTCTCTCTCTCTCTCTCTCATAAACAAATAAATAAGACTTTAAAACTAAAAGATAAACAATTCATGAAAGATTACATGATAGAGTACAAAGAGCAGCATATGCTGTATCACTATGTTATATATAAATAAGATCAAGCATGAATGACTAGGATGGGTGAGCCAATGGTTACAATTCATTTAATCTTACATGCAATTAAACACAAGAAAACACACACATACATCCACAAGGAATTTGTTCTTCTAAGACATAGGGGACAGAGTAGTAAATGTATGATCAATGAACAGGTGAGAAAAAGGTGTTGCCAAATGCCTCCAATGCATTGAAGAACGGAAGTCAAGGTGCTCAAGGATCCTTTGGCTTTTCCTCTCCCTGCCTGACACAGGAAAGAAAGAACTCTGCCTCCTCAATTTTCTTTTTCTGTAACAAACCTAAGGAGCATTTTGTTCTTGACAGCAACAGTAGAATAAATGGTATTTATATGGCGTTATTTACAAAGTAGGATGCCCCAGAGCATATTTTATCCTGAAAATAAATTTGTGAAATAGATAATCCCATTTTAAGAGGAAGGATGTGGAAGGGAGAGTAGTGAAGTGACTCACTCATGGTCAAAGTTCTGGTATGTGTTGGAGGGGTGACTAGAACTAAAAGTCTCCTGTTTCGATTCCCGGTAGTGGAGCTGATAAAATCCCAAACATCTAGAAACATTGAAAACTATCATAGAGGTGGCCATTTGGTGTAGAAGACAAGACACTGATTGGGAGTCCATATTGGAGTGCCTGGGTTCGAGTCCCAACTCTGCTCCTGATTCCAGCCTCCTGCTAATGTGTGCCCTGGGAAGCAGCAGGTGACAGCTTACGTAGTTAGTTCACTTCCATCCATGTGGGAAACCCAGACTGAGATCCCTGCTCCTGGGTTAAGACTCAGCTGTTTTGAACATTTAGGAAGTAAATCAGAAGATGGGATATCCTGGTCTCTCTCTCTCTCCCCCTCTCTCTTTCTCACTCTCTCCTTTCCAAATAAAGTATTTAAAAACTATTTCATGCAAACACTTAAAAGTTCCCCCAAAAGACAGACAATTTCCAAGTGCCTATTCATCACAATTGAAGTGAATCAGTAGTCATGTACCAAGTTTCATTGAGGGAAAGGAGGGGAGAATCTTGAATGATATCATTTAAATGGTTCAGCATAGCTCTCTCTTTATTGAATGGAAACCTGCAGACTTTTATAGGCAACTTGGATTTGCAGACAGTGAAAGATTTCCTGAGGCAAATTCCTCATCCGTGGCATTGTGCATCCAAGATCCTCCTCTTTCCAGTCAGTCTCTGAAAACAGATTTAAGATACAGTGAAATTTTCATTTTATAACAGGACAAACTGAGTTCAAATATTCTTGGCCAGAGACCATATAGAAAGTCCTTCCCAGACCAGGAAGATCTGAATCTGGGATCTCCCATTTCCAGTAGGACTCTACAATCTGGACGAACCATTGTCAGACTTTTATAGATTTGCTCATCCTACAGATCTTCACATGCACTTTCACTGGCCCACATTCTCCACTGAAAAACTCCCTCTCCCTGAAGCATGTAGCAATGACCCCAGCTCTCAAGAAGGATCTGGAGCAGCCTTGAGGACAGCAGCACATGGGAAAGAAAGTTGCAAATGAAGGAAGGCAGTTTCAGCTCAGACATCCAGCTCATTAGCCACATGTAAACCTCACACAGTACATTTTTATCACTACACTATTTGAACTAATAATTTGTAATCCACTGCTGCTAATGCATTTTGACTTATTAAATACTTGGGAGGGGAAAAAGAAGAAGAACTGTTTTGCCATAAGGGGGGAGCCTTTGAGTTCTATAAAGAGGGGGAAAAAGGGAGAAAAAAAATATATACATACATGTCCCTGTTCAAAACAAATCTACAAAGCAGCAGTGGTCAGATCCTTACCTGTGAGTTGAGCAACGTCAGAGGACCTCAATTTCTTAGACTGAAAAAAGTAGGAGGCTTAAGCTTTTCCTCTCATGATTTATTAAAATAATTTCTTGCACCCCATAGAACATTTTGAAGCACATTCGGGGAAATCCAGAGACCCAGTTTTGCTAGGTCTACAGCCCTGAAAGACACATGCCTTGGAAAATGCCCTTTCTCTGTTTCCTTCTGCTGATTCCATGACGGCTTTGCAAACAGCATTTGGGTTAGCTGAAGCCGGGAGCACGGGGGCTCAGGGAAGAGGAGCCCACATCATGGCACAACTTTAAGGGAATTCTAAGCAGGAGAAAGGGAGAAGGGACAGAGAAGCCAAAGGAGAAGAGAAAGGAGGAGGGGAAGAAGAAGAAAGAGGGAGAGAGAGGGAGAAGGAGGAAGAGGAGAGAGTGAGGAGAAAGAAAGGAGGGAGGGAGGGAAGGAGAGAAAGAGGGGGAGAGAGAGAGAGAGGGAGAGAAACATTTTTAAAATCTGAGAATCAAGTTTCAGGACTTTATGTGCTACAGGAGAGGATGAGACTTACCATCAACGTTCAAAGGGGACACTGAGAGAAGAGAGATTTTTCTCCCGTCAGGAGGAAAAAAATATATATATAAGGAGGTGTGTGTGCGTGAGGTGAAGTAGGGGAGAAAAAAAAGAGAGCAAAACAAAACAAAAAAACAGGAATGTGTGTTTTGAGCAGAAATGAGGAAAGCTGGGAGGACCGTAAGGGGGTGTGTACAGAATTTCATTAAATTGTTACTTTAAGATTGTCTTCTTAAAAAAAAAAAAAAAAGGAGGGGGTGGAGAGGCGGGAGCGCGGGCAAGGAGGCAAGCGGCAAAGTGGAGGAAGGCTGGGCAGCTCGGCCTCTCCAAACTGATTGATTAGTCATGATCCGCGCAGTTTTAACAGGGACTCATTCAATTGGGAAGGTGGAGCGCTCGGGAGCAGATTAGCATACGCTTGTTTACTCATCTTCTGAGGGATTTTTCCCCCCTCTTTCCTTTCATTTTGTGAAGAAGGAGGGAGGGGAGGGGGACTAGGGGGGGAGAAGGGGGCTGTGGCTTGTGTTATAAAGGACGCAAAAAATAAATAAATTAGAGCATCTTTTTGGGGGGCGGGAATTCAGCGGATCAGTGTCTTAGAGGAGCTTTTTTTTTAAGAGCGAGAAATCATATAAAATAAAATGAAATAAAACAAGGAGGAAGGCAACCAGCTGTTGGAAGGGGGAAACTAGGCAGATAAAGGAGCGGGGAGGGAAATTAATCGCCAACCAGGAGGAGTTGGACTGTATTTTCCAAAGGTGGGGGCAGTGAGGCAAACACCTTGAGGAGGAAAGCGAGAAAGAACAGAAAAAAGCAAGTGGAAGGGGGGGCTCGCCCAAGAAGGGTGAAGAAGCGAAGAAAGTCGAGGCGCCGAGGCTCCCAAAGCTGGCAGCTCCGGGCGGCGGTGCAGGGGCGAAGGGGGGGCGGGGGGGATGCACCGTGAAGCCCGTAGTGAAACCGGACACTGCGCGAGGTTGCGAGCCTTAGAAACGCACCCCCACCCTTGCCCCTCCAGCCCCCAAACGCGGCTGTGGAAATGCCTTTGACAAACTTGGGGGCGGAGGGGGCGGCGCTGGCCGGGAGCAGGAAAGTTTTCCTCTGCTGTCTGGGAGATTCCCTCCCTGCACAAACAGCCTTGCCATGCTCTGGTCCGTCTTAAAGTGAGAGTAGGGGTTCCCCCTTGGCTGCAGTCAGGAAACGTGCGAGGCGTTTTGCGATCCCACCCCCTTACACACACGTTCTTCGAAGGGAAAGCTCGCCGCTCTTCAGGCGGTGCCGTTTCGCGCTCTCTCCCTCTCTCCCTCTCTCCCTCTCTCCCTCTCTCCCTCTCTCCCTCTCTCCCTCTCTCCCCTTTTCCCTCTCTCCCCTTCTCTCTCTCTCTCTCTCTCTCTCTCTCTCTCTCTCTCTCTCTCTCTCTCTCTCTCTCTCTCTCTCTCTCTCTCTCTCTCTCTCTCCTTGCCTGGGACTTTATAAACGTCGCGCTGCTTGCCCTGTTTACCTGACAGTCACCTTTTGGGATCCAAACTCGCTGCTATACCAATAATATGCCTGCCAAAGCCCCACTTTCCGGCTACCCCAGGAAAGCAGTAGAACGACTCCCCCCTCCCCAAACACACACACACACACACTCACTCACACGCACACACAGCTGACGTCATTGTGTGCTATTTTTCCTTTTTCCTCGGGAAGGAGGGGGCGATGGAGCTCATTCACTTTTAGCTCCCAAACCCTACTCACACGGAGGAGGCTATAATATGGAGCAGAGGAGACGGTATTCGGAATAGTAATGATGGTGGTGATAATTCAGGGCTCTGGTATGTTTACTTCTCTTTCCAAACATGTGAAAAGCACAGTCTGTTGTTTGGAGATGATACGGGAGGAAAAATGAGTAGGTCTGGGCTTTCCTAATGTGTACCTGTCGAGCTGGTGATGTAGAGGGTTTCCCCTCCACAGAGGACAGCCCATGGCTGTACAGGTATCATTAATGGAAGAGGTATCGAATGCATCTTTAAAAATATATCTGTGCAACTCTGGGATTCCACGGGAGACTGCTTCCCAAGTGTCTATAATTCAGACGAGAAGCCTCTTCACATGCGTTTGGCTGAGCACTCACTCTCTCGCACAAAGATTGTTGCCGTAAAATACTGTAATTGGATGGGGGACGTTAGGTTATTATTGCTTGTATAAAATGCCTGGTCCATTTTATGTGTGGAAATAGCATTCCTCTCAAAAACGAGAAAGAAAAGAAAAAGAAAAGGCATTGCTGTCCTGTAGCACCAGAAAACCAGGAGCTTTTCTCTGGAGGGTTCGGGTGGATTTTTTTCTCTCCCCTAGTTGAGTCGGAGCCAGATTTGGCGGTGTGTAAACACCTGGCCCTGAGCCAAAAAAGACTCATTCCGCAGTATCCTCCACACGGTACAGAGTGTTGGACTAAAAAGAACCTGCTTCTCCTTGAATTAAAAAGCAAACAAACAGAGGTCCTTTGCAGAAGTACTTTTTCAGCTCCCTCCTTCATGTAAGTTCGGGCTGGGAGAGGCAGACCCAGAGGGCCATCATCGAGGATCTGGTGCCCAGGCTCACCGTGTCGCTGCGACCTCAGGTGCCCAGTTTGCTGCCTGACCTCTGCTGGCTTTCCCTGGCTTTCCTCTGGCTGGGCGTCGCCACTTTCGGAGGAATCCCTGGTCACCTATCTTGAGAGCAGTCATCGCTCAGCGGGGACTGCACTGCTATTTCAGGCAGAGGGCTGCTGCCTTGCTGTCAGGCCAGGCTGCCTTACATCATTCTTTGCTGCAGGATTCAATTGGGTTTCGTAAAGGTCTAATTTTACGGTGCTGTTAACCGGGTCTGTCGTCTGGCAGAGGCAGGCTTTGCCGCTCCTGGTAGGCGGGCTGTGCTCCCAGATCCGCCCGGAATGCTATTTCTGCCCGGTTCAAACTTCACTGACACCAGTTCAGACAGGCGCTTGGAGAGGCAGGGGGAAGGACCGAAGAAGCCGTTCGCTTCTGAAGCTCAGAAAACATGCCTTGTATTTTTTTGAAAGGCAAGGAGAAAAAATACATTGATAAATATAAAAAAATAAATAAATAAAGGAAAGGCTTACGCAGGCAAAAACAAAGCCAGAGTTAGAAAGTGCCTGAGTGCAGGATTCTCGGGAGGGCCCACCAATGCTGGATGCTCTGTAGGCTGGAGGGGCTGCTTTGAGAAGGGAGTTACCCCAGCCATTCTCCCCTTGGCCAAATGGGAAGGTAGAGACTCAGAGAGGGCAGGGGTGTGCGCTGGCTGACACAGGACCTAAGCGGCAGGCAGGAACTGGGATGTAATTCCTGGCATCCCGCCTTCCAGGCCTTGCCCCTGCACCATGGAGAGAGCTTGTCTCATAAACACCATCACCCCTCACCCCACGCACACCCACCACCCAGGCACAGCCTTCAGCCTTCCAGCTCCGCACAGTGGGCTCCCTTTCAAGTCTGTGGAATGGATGGTGGGGGTTCTGACACATCCCTGTGCCTTTGTGGCACACCAGGCAGGATCTAGACCCCTGCTCCTCATCTCCAACCTCCTCCCCCACCAGTGCAGTTTGAAAGAAAGAAAAAGAAAACAATAGACTCAATTTGCTCCATTGAGCAGAGGCCCTGAGCAGCAGTTAATCTTGTTAAAGTTTCTCCTGACCTGTTAGATAAGTGAAATGTGGACCCCACAAGTGCTGCCCTCCTCCCACCCCACTCCCCTTCCCTTAGTGATTCCTAGACTGTTCAGAAGGGAAAAGGGATTTACCTGAATCCTGCCCAGCTCCTCCCCTTGCCAGCCTTTTTTTTTTTTCTTTGTTGTAATTGTGGGGCTGGATTGAGTTTGCTGGTTGCTCCCAGGAGTCCTTTTCTCCCTTCTGCAGTCTCTGCTTTCTACCACCCACTCAACCCCCTACAAAGATTGCCACCTTTTCCCCACTTCAGAGAGGCTGCAACAAGGATGGCTGGGATGTAAGGAGTCCTTATATGAACAAGGTGCTTGCTAATGTTCACAGTCTCACCTGGGATCTAGAACACTGCTACACAGAACCCAGCTGTAATAGCCCATATCACCTGAGTGTCAGTCTACCTCCTCTGGGCTTCAGCCTCCTCATCTACAAAGTGATGATGGCACAAGTACCTGTCCTGTAGAGTACCATGGACATCAAGTAAATGCTTGGAACTGGGACTTGGTGTAGGGCAAGTGCTCAACAAACTTCACCCCATTATGAGACATGATTTTCCAAAGATCACCTTCTTGACCTTCTATTCTGAGTAAACAAAGTGGAATAGAAGCCCGTTCCCTGGGTGCCTCCAAGAGGTCCAGGATGGTGCCAGGTATTTGCCTCTGTGTGCATTTTGCCTTCAGAACAATTCTGGAAGGTGGGCCTCCTCATGCATACTTGATAAAATAAGAAATGGAGTCTTCTATGGGGTTTAATGACCTGACCCAAATTCCCACAGGTCCTCAAGTGGACAGAGCCCAGATGTGAACTCAAGTCCCAAGTGCCTGTTTCCTCTGTCTGCAGCCTTTTTGGAGAGAGAGGCAATGACTCACTTTCCCCTCCTCAATCTTGTGGCAGGATATGCCTGTTCCCTTGTGTCTCTGTATGCTGACTGTACACTCCCAGATTAAAGAGGGTAAAAAATGGGTGCAAATCACAGCTGAAGCCTGGAGTTCACCTACCCTATCTGGTTTTCTTTTCACATCAAATTAGCAACCAGACCAAGGTTGTAATTTCTCTCGCCAGTTCTTGCTGCATGCTTTCTAGTCAAGTCACTCACTGCATCCCTTGGTGTTCTTCTTGTAAAATGGGTATGATGATATCAGGAAATTTCAATAAAATAGATATGAAGATAGTACCTACTACAGCGCCAGCTCATATGAGGGACTCCAGTCAAGGGTAGCTGTACTTAGCAAGTAATCATATCTCCTTCTTCCAGTTTGGTAGTGTGGCCTTCTGAAAGTGAGGCCTGTTGTACTTTTAGGGCTTTGTTTCTCCAGTTGTTGGGTCATCTCTCTGGATGAGACAGTGTATCTTAGATGCCTTCAGTTCCTTCCTTTCATTTTGGTATCCTCTTTTTTGACCTGCTGGGATAGTTTCTTGGTGGCAAGAGCCAAAAGAAGTCCAGAGCCAGTGGACTTTTCTTTTTCTTTTTTAAATTTATTTGACAGAGTTATAGACAGTGTGAGAGAGAGAGAGAGAGAGAGAGAGAGAGAGAGAGAGAGAGAGAGAAAGAGAGAGAGAGAAAGGTCTTCCTTCCCTTGGTTCACTCCCCAAGTGGCTGCTATGGCCGGCGTTGTGCCGATCCGAAGCCAGGAGCTAGGTGCTGCTTCCTGGTCTCCCATGGGGGTTCAGGCACCCAAGTACTTGGGCCATCCTTCACTGTCCTCCCAGGCCAGAGCAAAGAGCTGGACTGGAAGAGGAGCAACTGGGACTAGAACCTGGCACCCATATGAGATGCTGGAGCCGCAGGCAGAGAATTAACCAAGTGAGCCACAGTGATGGCCCCGCCAGTGGACTTTTCTTTAAGTAGGAAAAACAGTTTGCATCGACGGGACATGTGCACTCCTGGGAATGGAGGCCAAATGGCAGTCCCAGATCTGCTGCAACATGTCTCTTGCTCATTCCTCAGCTGCCCTCCCTGGTCTCCATTTCCCCTGAATTACTATGCAGGGACAGATAAGAGGGGACGAGGCTGTGGGACCTGTAGGAACACTTCTCATCTTTGCACAGGGAAGGCAAACCTGAGGCCAGCAGATGTGGAGCTCAGGAGTGTGGTTGGTACATGACAGCCTGAACATGGACTTGGTGGTCATCTGAATCAAGAAGCTCACTGTGCAGTAGGGAAATTGAGGACCAGGGTCATACAGAATTAAACTTTGCTCATAGACTGCCCTCTCTCAAAGGAGCCTAGGAGATCATTTGGTCCAGTGGTTCCCATTCCTGGCTGCACATTGAATCGCCAGCTTTTCAAACACCCTGCCCCCTGGGATACACCCCAGGGAGTTTGATGTCATAAGTCTGAGGTTAGCCCGGTCAAGGTGTTTTTCTAAAGCTTTTCAGGTAGTGTTGGAGGGCCACCCAGGGGGACAATCACTGACTCAGTCTGACTCCCCTTGTTCTGCAGGTGGGGAAAATGAGACCCAAAGGTCTGACATTTCCAGCTGGGCCTTTACAGAAATTCAGCTGTCCCAACTCTGAGCCCCCAGACACCAGAAGAGACCCCTTTTCCATCCTCCACTGCTCAGTTTTATACTGGGTGCCAAGAGTCCTAACATTCCTAGTTTTCAGAATCATTCCTGTGCAGGAAGCTATATCCTCTCCTTCTGATGGCTCTTTTAAAGTGTGGACACTCCAGTAAGGAGGTCATGCATTCAATTCTGTGCACCTGATTTCAAATGAATCATTCAGAGCATTGGGAAAGGAGCTTCTCTCAGCAGGAATAAGGGGTGCAAGAAATCAGATCTGAGTCTCACTGCTTCTCCCTGGACTATTCCTGTAGGCAGATCAGTGTCCCTATTATTTCAAAACCCATATCTTGAGATTCTTCTGAAACCAGCACTGTCTGCGGGTGTCTCTGATGAGGAACACAGATGGCCCCAGATGCTGCAGGAGGGAGGGTCTCCTCAGTGGGCAGATTGTACATGGTCTACCTAGAGTCAAGGGCTTGGGAATCCAACAGGCGCCCAGTTACCTATTCACACCTTCCCCTTCTCTAATTTATAGTTTCCTTTCCCTCAGTGTCCCCTCATCTCCCTTCTTGCCATGCAGAGATCCCTGTGGCATGACATGAAGCACTTACTGGGAATTCTCACCTGTGATTCTGGCACCTGCAGCTGGAAACTCACTGGCAAGATTCAGCTCCCTGATTCGCTTAAAGACATGGTGCCAGCAAGCATGAGATCAGAGTTCAGATCCTGTTTTTGCTTCCTCTGACTGAGCTGTGTTGCTTGACACCTGAGGAACAGGATTTCAGGTGTGATTACAGTCCTGTCTCATGGGTTGTCCTAGGGACCAGGTGAGACAAGGGCAGAGGAAACATTTGGATGAGATCAGAACCCAGAATACATGTCAGCATGGCTTGGAGGAGCCAGAAGGTGAGAGATGTGAGGGACTTGGCAATCAAGGTCATTCCTGGAAAGGTGCCTTTATTATCATCGTTCACACTGGGGGTGATAAATAGTGATGGAGTTAGCAAACCTTTTCATGCCTGTGACCTCACTGGAGTCCTTTGATGTGGGGACTTCACAAGTCTACCAAACACTGCCACTTACTGCTATATGACCTTGACAGCTTACTTTGCTCCTCTCAGAGCCCCAGGGTTCTCATGATGCAAAGGGAGGTACAGGGGTAGAATGGGGAGTTCCAGACTGTACCCCCCTAACCTTAGGAAGCCTCTGGGGAAAGGCAGCAGGCCAGAACTCTGCCTGCCCCCATTTTCCCTTTACCTTATTCTGCTTTAAAAAAGTAACCTCAAATGTGATTCTATAGAATTTGAGTGGGTTTCTCCCTTGTAGAGAGCTTTAATGTACATGATGTTACATTAAGGGGTTATTGTTAATTTTGTGAGGTATGATAATGGTATTATTCGGTTTAATTCTTAAAGTCCCTAACCTATTAGAAATCTATTCTAAAGTATTCATGGGCAAAATCATATTATGCCATTTGTTTGTTTGGTTCGTTATTTTTTAGAAATGTCCAGGAAAAAAGTTGAGGAAGGGAGTTAAAAAAAGATTGGTAAACTGATAATTGTTGAGATCAGATTATGGAAGCATGGGGCTTCAATACATTTTTGTAAGTTCTTTTGTGTGTGATTGAAGATTTCCGTAATAAAAAGTTTGAAAAAAAATTAAAAGGGCTTGAGAGCCACAGGAGGAGGTGACGTCTCAAATCCCTGTGTGTTCTGTAAACTGACAGGATTGCAAATGGAGACGCTGTAGCTTGAAGGTGGTCAGGGACTCTCCCAAGGACACTCGGAGATTTACTGAAAGTCGTGATGCCCCCAGGCTGCAGGCATCAGGAGCCACCTCTCCCTGCCAGTCTGTACACTGGCAAACTCAGGTTAAAATGACCATGCAGGGAGAGCTTGAGAGGAAGGAAAATAAAGAAGGAAGACTTTGGAAGGATATGTAAAAGGGGTAAGTGGAAACTTGCAAAAGAAGTTTATGATTGAAAAAAAAACTTTGCTATGGGTATGCCCCACACATTGTGAAATGTTTAGAATCCTTGGCCCTGTGTATAAGAGTCCCACAGGATCTGCTGATCATTGTGACAATACAAAACATATTGTGACAACATACACACGCGTGTGCACACTTACATGTACCGCTAGTTCTTATTTCTCTGGATCATCATTCCCCTCCGTTTACAATTGCCCAGGACACCTTCTAGAACATTTTAGGGCTCAAGAGGAATGACCTGCAGAAGTGTGTGTTTTCTGAGCTCATTGACAGTTGTTGATCATAACACTCAGGAACTCAATTGATTGGGTTTGTTTTCCTGAGTGTCATACTTGCTAATTCCATGACCTTGGACAAATTATTTAATGTCTTCCAGATTCACTTTACCATCTGTAAAGTGTAGATAATATTAGCTTTTACTTCCCAGGATTGTTTTTGAAGATTAATTGGGCCTTCGTGTATAAAATGCTATGGAATCAAGATCATGGGTAGATGGCCGGTGCCATGGCTCAATAGGCGAATCCTCTGCCTAGCGGGGCCGGCACACCGGGTTCTAGTCCTGGTTGGGGCACCGGATTCTGTCCCGGTTGCCCCTCTTCCAGGCTGGCTCTCTGCTCTGGCCAGGGAGTGCAGTGGTGGATGGCCCAGGTGCTTGGCCCCTGCACCTCATGGGAGACCAGGATAAGCACCTGGCTCTTGCCTTCGGATCAGTGCGGTGTGCCGGCCACAGCGTGCCGGCCGCGGCGGCCATTGGAGGGTGAACCAACAGTAAATGGAAGACCTTTCTCTCTGTCTCTCTCTCTCTCACAGTCCATTCTGCCTGTCAAAAAATAAAAATAAAAAATAAAAATAAGATCATGGGTAGCCCAACAAAAGTAAACTCACAGTGGTGATTTGTGTGTCCAGCCCTTGCTACATGAAATTTCTGATTCTCTTGACAACTAGAAGTTGGACTTGCTTACCTCCTTTGGCAAAGCAAGGAACTGCCTTTTCCTCCCTGACCACTCAGGAAAGATTTATTGCCATAATTTTAACCCAAAAAAAAATATAAACTCAAACGAAAGGGAAACAAAATGAACAGGTTGTTATCCTTTCCTTGTACAGAAGCAATGTGTGCTCATTGGATGAATTATAAGGAATACAGATAAAAATAAGTGACAAAGCAAAATTTGTCCTTCCCAAGCATTTGACAAGGTTGTTTGTTTGTTTGTTTGTTTTTGTTCTTTCCATGTGCCAGGTATAGTTCTGAACCTTGAAAACAGAGCAGAGAATAGAGAGAAAAAACACTCCTGCCCTCAGGAATTTATATTCTGGACAGGGGCTTAGATAGGGGGTGAGGACAGACTACTCACAAATGAGCACATATGTCATACACAGGTTCAGGTAACTATTTATGAGAAAAAATTAAGTCAGAACAGAGTTGAGGAGCACTGTGTGGAAGGCAAACTTGCAGGATGAGTAAGGATTGAATAGGGTGGTTGACGGGAGAGGTGTCATAAGGAAAGAGAGAGGCTCAAGAGCACACCTGAGGCTGTCTTGAGAAAGCCATGGCATATCAGAGGACAAACACTTCACTCTGAGCTTGCAGGTGTCTGTTCAGGCCAGTGTAGTCATTAGCTTGCTGGGTAAGTTACTTTATCTCTCTGAAAAATGGAGTTTATCTATCTTGGCCTTACTAACAACAGTTCCTAGGATTCTGTTATCCTAATCAGGACTATCCTAAAACAAAACTCTGAAATTGGCAATAGTTCCAGTTTTCTTCCCTTTTCGGTTCATTTTTCTCCACTAGGTGGTGCTTGTGCCTGTCACCCTCAGGGGCCAAGTGCCTACCCACTTTCTGCTTTTCCCCACCCCTTGCAACACACTTCTTGGGAAAAGGACATGACTTGCCTTCTTGCTAAGGTCGGATTGACTGATAATGCCTTAGAAAATGACTCTTCCATTGACATATACACTTTACGATTACTCAAGTCACAAAGTAAAACAACAGGGGAAGCTGTTGTGGTATAACAGTTGTTATTTGGGATGCCTCTATCCCATATTGGAGTTCTTGGTTCAAATCCTGAATCCTCTGCTTCCAATCCATCTTCCTGCTAATGTACACCTTGGGAGAGAGCAAGTGATGGCTCAAGTGCTTGGGTCCCTGCTACTCATGTGGGAAACATGGATGGAATTTGAGGTTCCTGCCCTGGGCTTGGCCCAGCCCCAGTTGTTGCAGTCATTTAGGGAAGGAACCAGTTAATGGAAGACCTGTGTGTGTATGTTGGGGAGGAAGGGGAGGAACCATTTCTACTGTTAGCATAAATAAGTCAAAAGCAAAATAACAGCAGCAGAATTTCAAAGACTGACTGAAACATTATTTAAGAAATATTGAGACATCCTAAAGGCTAGAAGTCATCTAATTAGTAATATAGCCAAGTATAACTTCCATCAGATTCAAAACCTCATTAAATTACAGTCCAAATGATTCTTACCATGCTAGCAGTTACAATTCTCAAATTTCATAATTTCTTACTTAACAAATTCCACTTCAGATAAATTTGTGTATGTCACAATAGGTCATTGCGCTTTTAATCTTATCATTTGAATCATATCATTTCATGAATAAAAATGCTTAAACTCTTGAGTCTATAGCCTATTTTCCTTCCTGGAACTTTTCAGTTCTGTAATCTCTGAAGCTCATCTTGCGCCCTCTTATTCCCATCCCACCCCTCTCGCTTCCTACTCCACATGCTCACCACATTTATTTTGGCCAGTTAGATTTTTCTTCAAAGAAGAAAAAGAAAATGTGTTTAGTTTCCAACATTGTTTGTTACAAATCCAGGGTCTGTAGACTCTAGAGGAGTAGAAGTTGCCCTTTTTCAATTGTAGAGAACCTGGTAAGCCTATGTGGAGAAAACAGTCAGAAAATACAAGAGGTCACAGCTTGGGACATCTGAGCATGTGAGTAGATGCAGCTTGTGACTAAATCCAGAAAGCTGGTCCAGCCTTTTGCCTTTGGAGAGTGGTGGTCTAACCTGTACCTGTCACCATTGTAACAAGAAGTTATTCCTCTGTCCCACATTTGTCTTTCCTTAATTCCTGTTGCCTCATGAAGGGTGGCTGGGAAGAATGTGACCAAATGTGTTTGTATAGAGGGGATTATTTTTTCTAATGACATTGTAGTTTATTCAGCAACAGTGGCTAATGAGAGAAAAGCAAAGGGTGTGCTAGCAGGCACAAAATAGCCTTGCTCTAACAGGTGCGAACCACATAGCCAGAAAATGTAAAAAAAAAAAAAAAAAAAAAAAAAAGAATACATGCTGCACTCAGTTTTATGAAGTAAAATCCATGTTAAGGACAAAGAACCAAGGTGTGTGAAGGTTAGAAGGACTCAGCTGAGCTGTTCATTCCATAGAAGAGGAACTAAGGATGGATGAAGGAAGTGGCTTGCCCAAGTCAGTGACCATGCCAGGTGAACTAGGGCCACTTGTGCACTGACCTTATAGCCTCTCCAAAAGATTAATTACCACCTGTCTTCTGGTGATAGTCATTTATCTCTAGGCTCATAGATACATCATGTACAACTAACTCAACACATACAAAACAAAACCATCTTTTCCCCAAAATTTTTGGATCCTCTTGAAGGACTCCAGATATATCATTCACCATATTCAGTTTGTCATCGATTCCTGCCTGTCTTGCTTCCTTAGCATTTTTGTAGCTAACCTGTCGTCTTCTTTTTTTTTTTTTAAAGATTTATTCATTTATTTGAAAGTCAGAGTTACACACAGAGAGAAGGAGAGGCAGAGAGAGAGAGAAAGAGAGAGAAGGGGAGAGAAATGTCTTCCATCTGCTGATTCACTCCCCAATTAGCTGCAACGGCTGGAGCTGTGCCAAACTGAAGCCAGGAACTGGAAGCTTCTTTTGGGTTTCCCATGTGAGTGCAGGAGCCCAAGGACTTGGGCCACCTTCTATTGCTTTCCCAGGCCATAGTAGAGAGCCAGATTGGAAGTGGAGCAGCCAGGACTCGAACTGGTGCCCATATGGGATGCTGGCACTGCAGGCGGCAGCTTTGCCTGCTATGCCACAGCACCAGACCCACTTATTGTCTTCTTAACGTAAGCCCTCTTCATTCATTGTTATATTTCCCTGTTATAGTATTGGCCACTTCTCTCAGTCTCAACACTTGCATCCCTTTGACTGATCCTCCAACGCCACACAGTCAGATCTTCCTAAAGTGCAAATTTGATTCTATCATCCCTAGCTAGAGATTCTTCATTAACAACTGAATTATTTTAAGTTCCTCACAATATATCTCTTTAGACATCACTTTTCAGAGTGGAAGACTCTTTTTTTTTTAAAGATTTTATTTATTTACTTGAGAGGTAGAGTTACAGACAGAGGAAGAGACAGAAAGAAAGGTCTTCCTTACATTGGTTCACTCCCCAAATGGCCTCAATGGCCAGAGCTGTGCCAATCCGAAGCCAGGAGCCTGGTGTTTCTTCCCGGTCTCCCACATGGGTGCAGGGGCCCAAGCACTTGGGCCATCTTCTACTGCTTTCCCAGGCCGCAGCAGAGAGCTGGATTGGAAAAGGGGCAGCCAGAACACAAACTGGGGCCCACATGAGATGCCAGTGCTGTAGGCGGAGGATTAACCTACTGTGCCACGGTGCCGGCCCCTAGAGTGAAAGACTTAAAATATCACTTCTTTTACTTGGCATGTCTCTTGCATTTCTGTGTTCAACATTGCATAATGTTTATGCTTCTATAGGGTTTATTTATTTATTTGAAATAAATAAACAGACAGAGTTACAGATAGAGAGAGGGAGAGATAGAGAGACAGAGAGACAGAGAGAAATATTGTCCATTCACTGGTTCACTCCCCTAACGGCTGCAACGGCCAAAGCTGGGCTGCTCTGAAACCAGGAGGAGCCTCTTGCAGGTCTCCCATGAGGGTGCAGGGGCCCAAGCACTTGGACTATCTTCCGCTGCTTTTCCAGGCCATTAACAGAGAGCTGGATTTGAAGAACAGCAGCCAGGATATGATCTGGCACCTGTATGGGATGCTGGCACTGCAGGCAGTGGTTTTATTCACTATGCCACAGCACCAGCCTCCCACTTCTACAGGGTTTTTCTCAAGGTCCCCCTCCTATGTGAAGCCCTCCCTACCTTCCCAAGTGTAACTTGCTCTCCATCTCCATTATCCACCTGTCTCCACTATATCTTCTGCATGCTTATTTCAAAACCCTTGGAATTCTTCATCATGTTTCACTGTGTGTTATTTAGGGTTATGCCATCTTAACGTCTCCATTGCTCAGCAGAGTGCCCTGCATATAAAGGAGCTATCTGTGTGTTTAGTGAACGGATGACTAAATAAAAGAACCAGCTGAATTTCTAATGATTCTGGGAGAAAGAGCTCACGAACCTCAGGCATGTCCCATTACGTAACCAGAGCACATGACCTGGCATGTGCGTCACAGTCAGCAACATTACACAGTGGTTAATTCCATTTCCCAGTGAGCAAAGAAGTTAGAAGGGAAAAGAAATCTGGCTTTCCAAAGCAAAGGGGGGTGGGGTGGGGAGCAGTGTTTCGAAGGGCCTCTTGAACTCATAGTGAAGCCTTTCTAATCCAAGCCACATTCTGGCCCTGGTCTTCCCCTCTGGGCCCTTTGCCTGTTTGCAAAGTGTTTCTTTTGTGTGTACACTACAGCTGTCTCCTAGATCCTCCTGCTCTGCCCCTTTTCAGTATCTTAGTGGCCCCAAGTCCCGGCAATCATTTCTGTTGCTTGGGTTCTCATCCTTTTCCCTCCTCTGATAGGGGACCTTTGCATGGACCTCCCTTGATCTTGTGAGACCTTTTGGTGACCTCAGGATCTGGAATTCTCTGTCTGCTGTTTATATACCCTTGGGAGAGAATACACATTCTCTGCAGTAATGACAGTAATAAAAGTGGCTAGCTTATAATGAGCACTTACTATGTGCTGGAACTGTGCTGATTGCTACACTTGGAACTCCTGAAATTGGGTTAGAAAGTTACATGATTCACTGAAAGGCCCACAGCTAATGAGTGGTGGGTGGGACTGGAATCCAAACCCAGGCCCATTTAATTTTATCTGTATTCCTTTGAAAGGCCTGCCACATTGCTTGGCATACCCTAGTTATCCATCAAATTTTTATGTGAGGGTGAATATACGAATGAATGAATGAGTGAATGAATGAATGTGCCCCCAGTGGTTAATACAAGCATTTAAAGACTGCAGGGTGAAAAATGGAAATAAGGAAAAGAGGATAAGTTAGAGCAAGGGAAGGAGAAACGGGAGCAACATCTCAATGATTATTATAAGATTTCAAAGAGGGGCTGGGAATGTGGTGTGGCAGGCAAAGCTGCCACCTGTGCCACTGGCATCTCATGTGAACACCAGTTCATGTGTGTTGATCTGTTTGGAATCCAATTCTCTGCTAATAGCCTGGGAAAAACAATGGAAGATGGGCTAAGTGTTTGGGCCCCTGCCGCCATTGTAAGAGACCATGATAAAGCCCCTGGCTCCTGGCTTCAGCCTGGCCCAGCTCCAGCTGTTGTAACCATCTGGGAAGTGAACCAGTGGATGGAAGATATCTCTCTCTCTTTCTCCCCCTCTCCTCCCCCACCCTCATCTCCCTCTCCCTCTCCCTTTTTCTCTGTGTGTGTGTGTCCCTCTTTGTAACTCTAACTTTTAAATAAATAAATCTTTAAAAAAAAGATTTCAAACAGATTGACTAATACATATCTTTGATATGCAAAGTATATTTTATTTGAACAGAAAGATCACTTAACATCCACCAGAGCATTTCTCACGTTTAAGTAAGTGATCGTCTGGGGCATATATTCTTAATTAAAACTTGCTGTCTTTGTCAAAGTGTTTTTAGACTCCTCTTTTGGGAATCAGAGCCTGGGATATGTTCCCCCACTTATGCTCAATGCAGACACATTATCACCTTGTGACGAGGGCTGTGGTGCATTCTAAATCAAACTACAGGTGGATAGATAATACTGAGTAAACAAAGCAGTTCTAGAAGACCAAGACCGACTGTAGAACAACAAGGCTACTTGTGTTGTGGGTATCATTGGAATTCACTAAGCCTTGATAGAGACCCTAGGAAGCACACAGAGTGATCCCTTTACATAGCCCAGTAGGCTGATTAGACCCAATCTCCTAAAAACCCATGCATTTCTTTCCCAAATTCCGAAGGTGGAATGATGTTAGGATGTACTTTATCAAATCTTCTCGGTATACAGATGAAGAAACTTCAGTCCAAGCAAATTAATTTGTTGGTAAGCTAAGTCGAATAAGGTTAAGCAGCAAATTGGCAGTAAAATTGAAATTAGAGTTCAGGTCTCTTGACTTCCAGATCAGTGCCCTTGCCACTGGGTCTCTTTGTTTTCCTTTACAGTGTGGAATAATAGTTATAATTGTGGGTTCACACTGGTGAGCTTGTTAGAAAACACTGTGCAGCTGTTCAATAACTCTTCATAAGCATTTATGTGGCAAACCTTCATCTGAGGCATTATGTGAAGATAAATAGGAAGTGAAAGTTTATTATGAGAGGTAAACCTTCCTTCCTTCCTTAAATCTCTCTATTCATCTATTCAAGTATTTAATAGGTAGATATTGAGCAATTTTTATGTATAATACATTTAGCTAGGAGTTGGTGATTAAAGAACAAGGCACACACAGTTCCATTCCCCCAAGGAGCTCCCAGTCCTAGTGGTGGAAGTATACTGGTAAACATATTTGACATCATGGTAACTATTATAACCAAGCAATTAATAGTCTTTGGGAACACAGAGGCAGAAACACTGCACTCATGTTTATCATCAGACTAGAAAGTGCCCTGAGATGATTTCAAGGGCATAAGAGAGTCCTTTCCACCTGGAAGGATTGTGGCATTTGTTTGTGAAGTAGATGGCATGTATATGTATGTGGTGTGCATGCTCTGCTTACCTTGTGTGTTTAGTCACACATGTCATTTGAACCATATAGTCATCAGTCAAAGGAGATTAGTCCACACTTCTAGATTCATGCCTCAGCTGTGGATGCTGAATGTAAGTAGCTTTTAGGAGTATGATGCTAGGAAATGAATGGATAATTCATTCCATTACTATCTGAATCAAGTCCAGATATTTTCTTGTGTTCACCCTCATAAAATGTATTACGTGCTGCTGATTGTCTTCATACCTATTTTGGGTTCTCCTCACTTGTCTGAGCCCTTCAGGATCAGGGGCCATTTCAGTCTTTACTTCTGCATTATTCCTACCATTTAGCACAGTACTAGTGTAAGTTTTGTTAAGTGAAAGAATGGATTTGAGATAGCTCTAAATACGAGTGAAGACAGGGTGATTAAAAATGATTGCAGTGGGGGCCAGCACTGTGGCACAGTGGGTCAAAGCCCCAGTCTGAAATGCTGATATCCTATATGGGCACTAGTTCGAGTACTGGCTGCTCTACTTCCAATCCAGTTCCCTGCTAATGTGCTGGGAAAGCAGCAGAGGATGGCCCATCTTGGGTCCCTGCACCCACATGGGAAACCCAGAAGAACCTTCTGGCTCTTGGCTTCAAATCTGCCCAGCTCCAGCTATTATGACCATTTAGGAAGTGAACCAGTAGATGGAAGACCTCTCTTTCTGTCTCTCTCTCTGTAACTCTGTCTTTCAAATAAATAAAATAAATATTTAAAAATTGATTGCAATGAATAAAAAGTGCTTTGAGGGTTCACAACATGGGTCTTAAGAAAGACCAAACAGTGAAAGCAAACACATTATGAATGATATTGACTATTAGATATGAATCTGTTTTGCCTGAGCTGATCAATAGTGTGTTGAAACATATATTAGGGGCCAGTGCTGTGGCGCAGCAGGTTAAAGCCCTGGCTTGAAGCGCCGGCATCCCATATGAGTGCCGGTTCTAGTCCCGACTGCTCCTCTTCCAATCCAGCTCTCTGCTATGGCCTGGGAAAGCAGTAAAAGATGGCCCAAGTGCTTGGGCCCCTGCACTCATGTGGGAGACCCGGAAGAAGCTCCTGGCTCCTGGCTTCGGATCGGCACAGCTCTCACCATTGCAGCCATCCGGGGAGTGAACCAGTAGATGGAAGACCTCCCTCTGTCTCTAATCTCTCTGTAACTCTGTCTTTCAAGTAAATAATTTAAAAAAAAAAAAAGAAAACATATATTATTGCTAACTTTTCCCCTCACTATGCCTCCTTTTCTTCTGGTTAGCCAATCTACTATCCCTGTTAACCCTAAATCTTTTCCCCATGGTCTTTCCTCAGTCTTCCAATCCCACCACTGAAAAGAGCTGCTAAGGAACTTGGTGTGATTGTGTGGGACATATCTATGCTCCTCCTGCAACCTTCATCTGTGGTTCATTTTTTATGCACTCCAAAGTTTTTATCAGTTACTTAAAGGGATCAGTGGTCCCTACATGCTGGCAGAAGGCATATCAGTTTAGTTCCTGAACCTGTTTAAATTTCCAATATCTTAATGCTGTAGAAGTCTATGGAAGTGAGAATGTTGATACTGAGTTGCCTTGGGGAGTCTATGAAAGTGAGTGCTGATGTTGAGTTGCCACAAGGGGTCTGTAGAAGTGAGAACGTTGCTGTTGAGTTGTCATAGGGGTCAGTGGCAATGATAGTGTTGATGTTCAGTTGCCCCTGGGTGTCTGTGGAAGTAAGAGTGTTGGTACTAAGTTGTCACAGGGAGTCTGTGGAAGTGAGGGTGCGGATGCTGAGTTGTCCCAGAGAGCCTATGGAAGTGAGGGTGTGGATGCTGAGTTGTCACAGGGAGTCTATGGAAGTGAGACTGTTGATGTTGAATTGTCAAATCACACTAAGGGCACCCTTTCTTTCATCTCTATCCTTGCTGGAGTCAATAGAATCAGAAATTTTTCCCTTCTAGGAGGGACAATTTTGTTCCCTAGATATATAGTCTATAAGGTTATTTATTCAAATCTGGTCTCTGAATTATTCTGAATTTTTATAAAGGCAAGTTTATCTCAAATATAGACAGGCATGGACCTGTCCATAGTTATTCACCCACAAATCCATGAACCCAACTATCCAACCACCCTTCCATATCCATCTCTCCATTCATCTAACCATATTCCCCTCCCCCTCCATCCCTTCCACCCTTCATTGCATACTTTCATACATGTTCCCTTCCATTAATCCACCTCTTTATCCATCCATCCATCCAGCTAACAACCCTTACTTTTTTCCATCTTATTTTCCTTCTATCCTTTCTTTCACCCATCTTCCATTCATTTAATCTTCCATTGAGCAAGTTATATGCTAGGGTCAGAGTAAGATTTAGTAGACTCAGATTCTTAATTTTATGCCACTGTGAGTCTCTGTAAAAATCTCCTGAAACATCCCACCAAACCCTGAACTTTCAAAGAGTACAGTTTGAAAACACTCACTTGAGAAGCTGAAAACTATTTTGAAAAAAATACTCTGCCTGCCTTGTTATATAATTATAAGTATTCCCAGTAGTTCTCCAAATCTGGATCTAGACTGCCAGTGGTTCCTTTATCAACAGTAATATTTTAGATCAATAACATTTTTTACCCTTAAATCAGCAGGTGGTGGAAAACCAATAGAAAATGTGAAACAGAGCCCTGCTCGTAGGAAAAGGGCAAGCTTCATAGGTGGGAACAGAGAAGAGAACTGCCAGTCACTCAACTCCAGGGACTCTCTTTGTCCACAGCCTCCCAAAGTCCTTGTTTAGTGATGCTGAGCTTTCACAATCCATGTGTGCCTCTAGATGTATGATGTAGCAGGAAGTCCTCGTGGCATGGGGTTGTTTCAGTTTCTGAAGCATTTTCAACATGTACCTATCATATTCCCACTCGCCTTGTAAAACAAGCATTTTCATTTAATACAGTGAGGTCTTTGTATTCTCAACAACAAACACATGGTCTAAGGCTCTCGGACACAACCTGCATTTTTCTCCAACCCTCATCCCCAGCCCCCACTCTGTCCACTCTTACAAAGCCCAGTGTCATTAGAAATATCTATTTACAAACAAGAGCTCCAAAAGAACGGTATCAGTAGTTCAAACAAGCCTCTAAAATATGCCCCCAATTTTGTCCTTGGAATCCCTATGAACAGTGTGTATCATTGGCAGCAGCTTTTGCGGAAGGTTTCCATTTTTCCATCTGTGCACATGTCTGGCTTTCTCTGTTTCCTTCCACTTATTCATTAAAACCATGAGGATCCTAGACAGGAGAAGCAGTCTGATGTTGGCCTGGGATTCATGGATATCTAGGAGACAAAGCTCATATAGTTGCTTGCAAACAAAACAAACCAAAACACATTCAGTCTGCAGTGTCAAGGCAGAAGCTGATTGAAGGGCTATTAACTGTGTAGATGTAATAGCCACACCATGATCATGAGCTCTAAGTCATTTTCCTAGAATTGTCAGCAACCAAGAGGACACTTTTGCTCCCTATGACTTACCCATAGTTGTAATAATGCCTCGTGTATTTAACATGTAATGTGTGCCAGGCATTGTTCTAAGTCTTTTGCATGCATTAATTCTTTAATCCTGATAACAATCCTCTGTAGTCACTAGTAGTGTCTCTGTTTTCCTGATGAGAAATTGTGAGTTTTCCAAGGTCAACAGCATACAAGTTGTTGAATCAGTCCCTAGGGTGGATATACTAGCCACTCCAACACAAACTTCTCTAGATAAGTCTAAATTTCTTAGTCTTATGTTCAACTTGCTCCTCAAACAGCATTTCCTACCATAATACTCATTGCAGTGTTGACACGCTGAAATGTATAATACCTTGTCATGGACATTTTCTTTTGTGCTGTAGGATCTTTACCAGCATCACTGGCCTCTACACATTAGTTTGCAGTCCTCACCTTCTCCCCTATTGTTATGATCACAAGTGTATGCAAACATTGACAAATGTCCCACAGAGGGCAAAAGCCTGAGTGATTGAGAACCATTGGCTTAAATAAATTTCTCTGACTAAAGTAGCTGATATTCCCAGAACACGTATTCCTTTCTCCTAGCTCTTTCATGTTTAATTTCCCCCTTGGTCTCTCCTTCCTCCTTGTTCTGCTCCCCATCAGTCTCCTCTATTCCATAGTCTTTTTTTTTTTTTTCTGACGGGCAGAGTGGACAGTGAGAGAGAGAGACAGAGAGAAAGGTCTTCCTTTTTGTGGTAGGTTCATCCTCCGTGGCCGGCGGACTACGCTGATCTGATGGCAGGAGCCAGGTGCTTCTCCTGGTCTCCCATGGGGTGCAGGGCCCAAGCACTTGGGCCATCCTCCACTGCACTCCCTGGCCAGAGCAGAGAGCTGGCCTTGAAGAGGGACAACTGGGACAGAATCCAGTGCCCCAACCAGGACTAAAACCTGGTGTGCCAGCGCCGTAAGGTGGAGGATTAGCCTAGTGAGCTGCGGCGCCGGCCTCCATAGTCTTTAATTACTCATCGTCTTTGAGATAATTATTTATTTGTTTATTTTATTCAGAGAGAGAGAGAGAGAGAGAGAGAGAGAGAGAGAGACAGAGAATCTTCTAGCCACAGGTTCATTTCCCAATTGGTGACAACAACCAGGGACCTCAAACTCAATCTGGGTCTCCCATGTGTTTGGCAGGGATCTAACTACTTCGGTCATAATCCACCACCTCCAAGGATGCAAACTGAAATCTGGAATTAGAAGCAGAGCTGGGATTAAACCCAGGGATTCTGATATGAGATAAGGGCATCCCAAGGGATGCCTAGCCACTCTGCCAGATACCCTGCTCCCTCCTGAACATCTTTTACAGCCAAAAATTCAGTATTAGTTTGTCTGGATTAGTGAAGTGTTTTTGTTTCCTGTTTAACAAGTGGTCATCACTTGCAAATTTTCCATTTAAAATACTCTGAAGATCCCATAAGAGTCTTTAGTTAAAAACTCAATCCATTCTATGCATTCAACACTTTTTATTGAGTCTAGCATGTATCAAGTTCCAAGCTAAACACTAAGTGTAAAATCAAAAGGTATATATTTTCTTCCCTTCAAGGAGTTTATATGATAGACAGCCAAAGTTGGAAAGGGACTTTAAGATCAACTCTCCATCTTCTCCCAGTTGAATAAATGGATTAATCAAGAGACTGAGGGCAGATCACGTTTGATCAAGGTCAACTAGAAATCAGGATCAAAGCTAAACTTATCATCCTTTACCTAGAAGAATAAAATTTATCTTATGAAGTTCTAATGAGCATATAAATTCATCTAGAGCCATGTCATCACAAGCTAATAATCCCCACTCCCCATCGAATCCCGTTTTCAAGAAATACCAAAGATTCCCTATCATTGTGGAATAAATTTCAGATCTCTTGGTTTGTCGTTTGTGGCCCTTCATGCTCTAGCCTCAGATGACCATCGTTACTTCATTCCCTCTAATCTTTGGTGTAGCCTCAATTCCAACAAAAGAATATATCTTCTTCATCTCTGAATTTATATTTAGGTGACTTCACAGCACTCGCCTTTGCTCATGATTCCATTCTCCTACATAGATGTAGTCTTTGCTCAGCTTTTCCCCACCCAAATTCTGCACCTCATCAAGGCTCAACCCTTTGAGACTCATCCAGGAAAACTCCACTGAGGTCTGTTGCCTTGTACCTGTAATATAGAACTTGCTTTATTGCATTTTAAAAATGTATCATTAAGAACAGTCCCCTTAACCTCATGTATTAGTTCTTCCCTGGTTGGACAGCATATTCAGAAGTTAAGAACATGAACCCTGGAGTCCTATTGCCTGAGATTGGTCCGAAAATCTGTCACTTGCCAACAGACTACTCAAGCGTAGGCAAGTGTTTCAAGCTCTGAGTCTCAGTTTCTTCATCTTAAAAATGGAAAGAATAATAATGTCTTCCTGATTGGATTAGTGCAAGGGCTGCCTGAGTTGGTCTATGCAAAGTGTTCAGCACAATGCCTAGCACCCAGTAAACACTTGGTAAATGTCAGCTATCCTTGCTCTCTCTTCCTAGGAGAGTAATGCTGGATGGCACCAACCCTACAAAGTAGCGATCTGCTTGTCTGGCCTTGTCCTTCTATATCTCTCTTTGCCATCTCTCTCCCTGAAAGGCTCACCCCTGGCTGTGTGGGCCAAGATGAGGTGATGAGGCTCATCCAAGAGAAGAGCTTTTGTCTCCAGAGCTCAGCCCACACTGTCTGGTGTGCATTTTTATATAGCTTGCTGTGGGTCTGCATCAAGTATGAAATTTACATCACTTGGCTTACCCATGTGGGAACCATCCTCTTTCCTCTTGTCTCCCTAGTTTGGCTGCAGGTGCTCATGGCCTCTCCTGATATTCTTTGGCAGATGAGAAACAGAGGTCCAGAGATGGAAGCAACTTGGCTCATCCATTAGGAACTGTGGGCACAGTGTGTGAGGTCTCCATTTCTTTTAGGGGCCCTTAAAATTGTTAAGTATCTTTTCAAATAAGAAGAAAAAAATAATATAATAATACTATACATTAACATGATTCTAGCCACATAATTCCATTTGCTTTTATACCAATGCAATCATGATTGATGTTAGGAAGGAAGGAAGGAAGGAAGGAAGGAAGGAAGGAAGGCAGGCAGGCAAAAGAGCATATTGCCCACAAAAGTCATAATCCAAACATAGATGAAAAGGAATATTTTGCCAAAGATCAATTCTATATGTCTTTTTTTTATTTTTATTTTTTGACAGGCAGAGTGGACTGTGAGAGAGACAGAGAAAGGTCTTCCTTTTGCTGTTGGTTCACCTCCAATGGCTGCGGCTGGCGCACCACGCTGATCTGATGGCAGGAGCCAGGTGCTTATCCTGGTCTCCCATGCAGGTGCAGGGCCCAAGGACTTGGGCCATCCTCCACTGCACTCCCGGACCACAGCAGAGAGCTGGCCTGGAAGAGGGGCAACCGGGACAGAATCCAGTGCCCCGACCGGGACTAGAACCAGGTGTGCCGGCGCCACAAGGCGGAGGATTAGCCTATTGAGCCTCGGCACCGGCCAATTCTATATGTCTTATTACCTCCAACTTAGAAATGTTTTCCTTCATTGTCAAGAAAATTTCTAGAAGTTACTTCATCATAGTATTCTCCTTTCAAGGATGAGAAAAAGGACAGTGGAGAAGGAATATGGATTGCCTAAGATCATACAACTCCATCAAACCAATGCACAACCCAGTTGTGTTTTTCTGACTTCCTGTTGTTAGTTTAACTATACTACATAACCAACCACAAATAACATTCAATGCCAACCTCCCTTGGTATAGATAAAAAAAAAAAAAAATTGAGAGCCAGAATACAAAGAGCTTACCCAGTGTTAAACGGACATCCAGTTATTCATCCAAGTACTGATTCAGAACATCAAGGATTATTTGAAACTCCCCAAATTCTCTCAAACCAAGTTTCTACACAAACCTTAGGCCCATATTTTTTTTTCATTCATCCACTCAACAAATGTTTATTGAGTATTTATGTCCTAGGCACCATATGGTAGGACCACTATACAGAGTGGCATCAGGCAGGCTCTTTGACTTCATGAAACTTTCAGAAGAGTAAGGGAGATAGTTTGGGGGTGACTTAGAAGTGAATCATACTGTCAACAGTGATATTCTCCATGAAGGATAAAGCAGACCAGCAACCAAATAATCCAAAACAATACCAGGACCTGAAAAAATACTCATGAGAATGAAGGCCCTTCCCTCAAAACTATCTGTGTAGACTATTAAGAAACAATCCAAGTTTCCTTTGCTGATGCTGTGGCCAAGGACCACATCTGTTTTAGAGGATGACAGATGGCAGATGTCCATCAAAGATTATGAACAAGAATACTGAAGTTCTATCAGAAGAAATAATATTCATATTGGTCTAAAAAGCCAGAAAAGAGGAAAGACAGCCACAAAAGGAAGGCATTTCCACCAGCCAGAAACAGTGTGAGCCGAAGTGAGAGCCTGTGCAAAGAAGGATAGGTTGAAACCAATGTCTGAGATACAAAGTCGGGGTTGGCCTTGACCCTTAGGACATCAGAGAAAAGTTTGTCTATTTGGGAAAATACAGGGAAGCAACATTTTAGGAAGATGAAGTTAGTTATACTCTAGAGTCTGTATCAAGGAGATGATAGTATGGGAACATGAGTTAGTTAGGAGAGTGTTCCAAGCAATGGCATGCTTTCACTTTATGGTGAGTTAACGGTATGATCATTTTACAAAGTAAGAAAATAAAATATCAGACATGTATGGTGACTTGCCCCAGTTTCACGTTACATGGGAGCAGAGCTGAGATTTAAAATCACAACTTGCCTGCACATCTTGGAAAAATAAATGCCCCTCTCCTTGTGCACTTCTGGATCAAATACTATAATGTCCACATAACTACAAAAAGATCATTCATTCACTAAAAGTTTGTTGAGTATACCCCTTACATGCTGCCATTATGTTAAGCGATATAGAAGATATTCTTTGAAACTCTAAGCATGTATGCACACACACATAAACTCACACGTAGGCACACAGATACACAGTTACTCACAAGGATAAAATTAAAGTTGTCAAGAGGAGCCAAGATCTGATTATAACAAAACTGAGGGGGAAACTCTCAGTTCAAGGAACTTCTTTTCCTTCTCCAGCAGTGCAAAGAACCATCACTATCTCCTCTCTGGAGTACTGAGAATACCAATATTATTGTTAGTGCCTCAAACTGACATACTCTGTGAATCTGAAGGAACATGTAAAAATATACTTCTGAGTTTATTAGCTCATTTCTTTTTCTTCTTCTCTTCCAATTCTGTCTCTTTTTTGTGGCACTTCTCATGTGCATTTAGTATTTCCTGCTGTCACATACATACATAACGATGTACATTTCTTGGGTGCTTATTTACACCAGACACTTTGCTAAATAGTCCCTGAGTGGGACTATTTACACCTGAGTGGTGTAATAAGACAAACCTTCTAGCCAGAGCTGTGTTGAGGTTATTTTGGAGCCAAGACTTACAACAGCTGTGTTTGTTCCCAAATCGTGGTCTAAGTACCAGAGTCTTCATTGCGCTTTAAATCATGCAAATACCCTCACAAGCACTCATTTATTTCCTCTTTCATACTTATGTGTATATAAGTATTTCATCAACATTCATCAGTGCTTTTTACTTACCAGTTATTGTGCTAACCCCAGAGATACCAAAAATGTTCCTTACCCTCTGGGTCCTTCCGATCCTATGATAATGGCTTTTACAAAACAATGATCTTACTTAGACCAGTGTAGGAGCATCAGGAATGGAAGCTCCCCTTTCTTTCTTCTTACCTTTATCTCTTGAAATTGGCCAAGTCAATGTCCATTGTTAAGCCCCCTTTGTGTGAACAAAATCATCATCTCTCTTTTTCCTCATTTAAAGATTGTTGGGAGAAGCAAATGAAACAATTAAGATGGTTTGTACACTTTAAAATTTCAGGGAAAGTTAAGACGCTTCTATGTTGTTGTAAGCAAGAGCATACAATCAGTATTGGAGAAATTTTATGATGAACTATTTGAAGAAATAGTCAACTAACTTAAAAAGAACCCTGGCTTATATTTCCTGGGGAAAATGTATGGCATTGGTGAAATCTTCACTTTAGTTTCAGAGTCAGGTCTAATCCCGCTTGTATTATTACAAATCTGCTGATCTTTGCCAAGTCACTGCAACTCTCTTTTAATTTCCTCACCTGTAAAATGGGATCAGGATAGCTTATTTCATGGAGTAATTGTAATAATTTAGTGAGATAACACATATGAAGTTCTTGGCCTTGTACTTGACACATCATAAATGGTGGCTATGTTTTTTTCTCAATAGGTTCATGTGGCTATGAGTGCCATTAGAACAAATCAAAGTAGAAATTCTGGGGACTGTGTGAGGAGGAGGACATGGTGATAATAGATCTTCCTAATTGTATGTTATCAACTCCTATCGTTCTATATTGCATGAGCAGGACGACTGGTACTAGCATGATGGAATAAAGGTACAACCTATGTTTGGTCATGGTCAATCCCTGGATGTCTATCCAGAACCTGATAGAATAGATGCTCCATAAGTATTTGATCAATCAGTGGATGGATAGATGCATGAGTCAGGCAGGAATTAAGGACAATAATGTGGGGCATGTAAGAGATCAAGGAGGACACATCAAAAGCCTCAGACTTCTCGAGGGCTGTCTTGGGTAACGGGGCACAGCATCTATCTAAGGATTCCAGAAATCAGCTCCTGGGTCACTGGGTAGAAAGGAAAGAAAAATTATTTAGGATCTATTTAAGAGAGCACTGAGAAATGCTCAAAGCATCTTCTCGCAGGGAGGGATTCTCTGATTCTGCAGGTGTAATCAGTCACTGGTTGAGATGTTGTGATGATTCAAACATGAAGTTAGGTGTTAAAGGGACAACTAAATGAGCATTAAGGGAACTTCCACGCCTGACTCCATGAAGGTGAAGGGGAATGGCTTGGGGGCTATTTGAAGGCTGTGGAGACTACAGAATGTTGGAATCTTTGACAATTTCCTGGGAAGTAGTCTTTGACTCTGAGATTTGTTCAGTGGCTGAAAAGAGAAGCTCATAGGTCCCTAAGTCATCAAAATGACCAAAGGTAGGGCTTCTCCTTCAGGATAGATACAATATCAGCACCCCTTGGTTCGCTGGGATCCAATTTGTGCTATAAAAACAGTTCTCTTTATCAGCTTTCTCTTCTGTGCAACAATTTCATTGACAGTGTATGGACAAGAACAATGAAAGTAGATCTCCAGAAAGAACAGAGTTTAACAGCACATAAGAAGGGAAAAAACACATCATCCCAATTCTGAGGAAAGGGATAGTTTTTTAATGAAAGCAATAAAAATTGTAATTATACAAATGAGTATCTGTATTCTCTCACTAGATCATCAAAAAGGCAGTATGTGCTAAGTACTTGTTATCATCAGCTTACATGTAAGGAAAGTGTCAAAGAAGTTGAAGAGAATTTGCCCAAGGCAAAGCAGCAACCATGTAGCAAAGCAGGGTTCAAAAAACAGACCTGTCTGAACAGTCAGTGCCTTTTAACACTTGTTAGGTTGCTAGTGAACACTTGCCAAGTCCTGGGACTTCATTATCTCACGAGTCTCACTACAACTGTTGGAGGCAGATGCATCATCCCCACTTTACAGATGAGAAGAGCAGTACTAGGAGAGAGGCCCTTGCTTTCCTAACTCACATAGCTAGGAAATGATGGAGCTAGCATCTGTGTTCATATTAGTGGACCTGCAACACCCTGACCTTTCCATGTCCACACAGGCTCCTTATATATGAGGAAAGGACATAGGATGGAAAGTCAAGAGCCAGAGGAGAACACAGGTGCCCCTCCATCTTTCAAGAGCATCCAAAGGGACGACATAAGTCTGTGTGTTAATAAAAGTTTTGGATTGTAGGAACCCTTATGCATAATCCTTTCAAATTTGCTTCCCATCTAGATAGCCTCCAGTAGTTTACAAGAAAATATGCACATATTTATCTCCTTTCTCCCTCAAAAGAGCTCTATGTCATATACAAGATAAGGTTTTTTCATCCCTAGAGTACACGTGGAGAAAAATGAGGTTCAGAGAGGTGAGTTAAATTGCCAGAGGCCACACAGCTAGTAAAGTAAAATAAGAGTGTGAGACTATTGGAGTCAGGGGGCTTTCAGATAAGAGTTCTTGGCAAGGAAAAAGAAGAGCAGACACAGTTGCCAGTTTGGATGCCCATTCTACTGCTCCATACAGCCTTACAAAGGGAAATCTGGTCTTGCCTCTACACCTGTATGCCTAACATATATGAAACACTTAAGCTCACCTTGACCCTGTGAAGTGCCCAACGTGGTTACCTCTGATGCCCTTTCCTCTCTTGTAGGAGACAAGGCTCTCTGGAATTCAGTACAGCTTGGATTGACCCTCCAGTCACTGTGATTGACTTTTAGCCTTCAGCTCCCACTGAGCCTGAGGGGATCCTTTGAGCCAGGGTGGGCCTACAAGGATGAAGATGCTGAGGGACCTTCCCTTAGGTGCCCTCCTCAGTGACATCCCAGCCTTCCTCTGAATGCCGGGTGCTGTGGAGTCCTCCAGGTCATTTTGGTGGGTCTCCCCCCGACTGCACCAAGTGCAGGGACCACGGGTGTACTTAACCCAAATCTGTCTGTTTTAATCACTCTCCTCTGGACAGATAAAAGCTTTCCATAGGATTGCTCTCTCAAGCATTCCTCTGTGGCTTTGATACCAGCGATTAAATCATGGAAGAGAAAACAAAACAAAACAGAAAAGGGACTAGCTTCAACCTTTAGCTTTTAATTCTTTTAGCCTTCCTAAAGAAACTAGATTGTTGACCTAAATTCGCCCCTTTCATCCCCGTATCCTCTCACCTCTACTTCTACTTTGCTGGCTGATGCCCCACAGCTAGTAGGCATTCTTCAGTTAGAAGACCTGAAATTGCCTTCCTCCATGCACCGCCATCCCCCTCCCATTCATGACCTTATGTGTCCTGCAGTGGGAACCAAGGCTGGGATATGCAATAAGCCACAATCCTAGAGTCACAGAGTTTGACATGGAAGGGGTTTCTTTTACTGCCTGATAGGATTCCCCCATTTTACAGGGAGGGGGAGTGAGGAAGAACAGAGAGGGAAGCTATTTATCCAGTGGCCCATGGCACAGCAGCAGCAGAGCTGGACATAAGCAACTTGACTATGGCTTGATGGCTTCTCCAATTGAAAGAAAGCATCCTGGGGTTGAGCTCTGCCTCTGAGGTCAAACAGATGAAACTTGGTATTGTGGTTTCCTCAGGTTTTCAAAATCTTTTTATTGTTATCATTATTTAAATTTTTAAAAGACAGAAATATCTGGGTACAGCTTCCTCCTATATCTACTCTCCCAATGAGAGAAATCAAACACTAATAGAAAAATAGATATCAATTGTCACCCATTGCTAACCCTCCTCCTTAGTCAGGGATGCTTTCAGAGCTAATTTTGTATTGAGTTAAAACCATCCTAAGACAACATCCTAGGAAAAAAGTCTACAGGATGGAGACATGGTTGGGGCTTCTGTCAGCCGTGGAGGAATTGAATCTAAAAACAGAAGACTTGAATTCCAGTTCTTTCTAATAGTTAGTGTTGTATGACCTTGGAAAAAGGACCTTGCTTTTCTGCATTCCGAGTGTTCTCAGCTGTAGTTGTGCCTGGTTGCTGTGAGGATTACATGAGACACTTTGCATGGAAGCCTTAGTGCTTGATGTCAATAAGTGCTTCATAAAGGTGCATTCACATGGAAACATGGAAGTACCCCTGCCCGGTAGGGAATGTTTCCTGTATGTGGTGACCATGACACCAGATTTCATATCCTCCTAGTTAATATACCTTGCTATGCTCATAATAAGAATTGAGTCAGTGGAAGCACTGTATCATTTCAAGTGAATGATTCTAACTGGGGAACAAGGCAGTGGAAGATGGGATAGATTTTAGAGAATTTCAGTTAGGAAGCTTCAAAAATGTGTTGAATTTGTTTTTGTAATAGTTGTCAGGGTTGCCATAAGAAAGGACCTCAGTCTGGGTGATATTAATGGCAGAAATTTATTTATTTACTTAATTTTTACTATTTTGGCAACCAGAAGTCCATGGTCAAAGTGTCCAAAGAGTTGGTTTATTCTGAGAGCTGTCTCTCTCCTTGGGTTATAGATGAAATTTTCTGAGTCTCCACGTGGTTCTCCTGCTGTACATTATCTGTGTCCTAATTTTCTCTTCTAGTAATGACAGCCATATTGGATTTGGACCCACCTAATGACTTGACTTTAGTTTAATCACTACTTTAAATGTCCTATTTCCAAATATAGTCATGTGCTGAGGTACAGGGGTTACAACTTCAACCTAGAAATTTTGGAAAGACACAATTCAGAACACAACAGATGGAAAGGGAGGGAGGAATGACAGTAATCTTGGAGGCAGAGGCAGGGGAGTCAGTGCAAACACTGAAAGTTGGAACAAACTGGGATCAGAAACCAACAGGCACAGAAGCTAGGGTTGGGAGTGTAGGTGCTGAAAAGAGAGCTTGGGAAGCCATTCTAAATTCTAGATAGACAGTGAGGCACAAGACAACCTGAGGTTCTTGTGGACTACAGTGTGCCTGTTAAAACAGGTTAGGCAATTTATTTATTTGAGAGGCAGAGTTACAGAGAGACGGGGGGGGGGGGGGGGAGCGAGGGAGGGAGGGAAGGAGAGAGAGAGAGAATATTCCATCCACTGGTTCACTCCCAAATGGCCACAATAGCTGGAGCTGGGCCTATCCAAAAGCCAGGAGTCAGGAGATTCTTCCAGATCTCTCACATGGGTGCAGGGTCCAAGGATTTGGACCATGTTCTGCTGGTTTCCCAGGCCATAAACAGGGAGCTGGATCAGCATTGCAACACCAGTGCCCATATGAATGCCAATGACAGTTTTCAGGTGGAAATCCACTATATCCACTATACCACAGCCTGTTTTTCAATTTTTAAGTCCTAGGCAGAAGAATAGCATGGGAAGCTGCCTCCTAGACTATAATTTAATTCAGATTGCTTGTATTGGTGCTGTAAGATTTACAGAAATATTTCTGGAGAGTGTCATAACTTTAAACAGCCTACAATAAAATGTTTGGTACTTGGCACCTTAAGAAATGACAAAACTAAGGACATGAGCATAAATCCTACAGCTCTGAGTTCTTTTTTTTATTAATGTAAAGAGAAAATATTTCATTTATTTCATAGGTACAGTTCTAAGAAGATAACTATTCTTCCCTCTCTCTCCAAAATCCCTTCTTCCCTTCCTGCTTTTCTTTTCATTAATTTTTGCAAAGACATAATTTTAATCCATTCTGTAATCATAGGTTTAGTTCACCACTAACTGTAATATTCACCAAGTAAAAAGTAGGAAGACCGCAGGTCTAAAGGAGTATAAACAAGAGCTAAAATGACAATGATATCACAAGATGTTTGTTTCATTCCCATACATTTCTTGTATTCTATATTAACTTCTACATTTCAGAGAAAATGATATTTGTCTTTTTGAGAATGGCTTATTTAGCCACTGCTCCTTCCTGAACCTCAGTTTACTCTGACAAATAGATAATGCTGATAGCTCCCTTGTGAAGACTGAGAGAACTACCGTATTGAGAATACCATGCATGGGATTCAGTAAGTACTAAATAAAGGATAGCATGCTCTGACAGAGACAGCAAAGATTGGGAAGTGTCCCCCATCCTTTTCTTCCTTTATTTTTCTTTTTCAATGACAAACTCTGTGGAACACCTGCAATATAGCAGACACCATGCTGGATATTGAGCATTTATAAATTAACAAAATAGACACAGATGAAGGAAACACAGACATTGAATGAGTAATTATTTGAGTGAAGAGTGTTTGGACAGAGACAAGTATGATGAGTACTATAAGAGGAAGATTTGTCATGCCTGGTTGCCATGCCTTCTGGGGCTAGTGCCTTTTTCTATTTTAAAATATTTATTTTTACTTGTTTGCTAGGCAACGTGATAGAGAGGGAGAGACAGAAAGACAAAGAAATGTATCTACTGGTTCACTCCCCAAATGGTCACAGCAGCCAGGGTGGACCAGGCTGAAGCCAGGAGCCTAAAACTCCATCCTGGTCTCTCACATGGGTGGCAGGGGCTCAAGCGCTAGGGCCATCTTCCATTGCCTTCCCAGGGGAACAGCTAGAACTCAAACTTGCATTCTGATATAGTATGCTAATGTAGCAGGTGGTGGCATAACTCACTGTACCACAATAATGGCCCAAGGTTGGCACATTGAAAGTAATCCCCCAAACCCAGAGTTTTCTCCTTCCACAGCTCTGGCCAGGATTTTCAGAGCATCCCTACCTGCCTTCTGCCTTTGTTCTTTTCTCTCTCAAGGCTGTTCTTCCTCCCTCATGGTTGTTCTTCCTCTTTGTGGTGTGAGTGAATGGGTAGATGAGATGAGACAATGAGTGTAAATAATTATGAAGCCTCTGGGGGCCTCTGAAACCCTTTTTACATCAGACCTTTGCTGCAGGAAGACACCCTCAACCACTCTCCCTGAGCAGTGCTGCACACCTCAGTGGCCAACCATAGGGCTCTTGCACCTTCATTGTCTAACTCTATACTTTATAGCATTGAGACAGATATATGTATTTATATGTAGATTGTGTGCAGAATTGCTTGTGGCCTTCCCTCCTGCCCTAGGGGGAGGTGTCCCTTGGATCATCCTCTAGTTCCACGCAGATGGTGCAGACTTCAGACTAACTTGTACTGTTTTCTTTTCCTGTGTCTGTTGTGCTGAGCAACTGTGAGGAAGGGTAGTGTGGAGGTGTGAGGGTACTCTTGTGTCCTCTAGAGAATACTGTTCTGTGTCCTGTGTGGCAAGAACCAGAGCAGAAAGAACCTAAGCATGCAGAAATTGTGAATGACATAAGGCATCCGGTTCAAATCAACACATGTTTTTTTGGGAGCCTTCTATTTACAAGGAACCATTCTAACAGTGAACAAAAGAGCTTTTAAATTCTATCAGGGGATCATTTTATCCAGACCTTTCCTTTTACAGAGAAGGGAAATGAGACTCAGTAACATGAAGGGGGGTGGTGTGACTTGTCCCTGGCAAAGTTGCCTGGCAAGCCATGCTGAGATCTCTGGTGCCAAATCCCCAGTTCTGGGATGGTGGCACAGGGGTGCTTACCCTCCAAGCCCCTGGAGTGTGATTACTGTTAAGTTATTTTCAGACAGAAATAAACCCCATCACGAAGCACTCTGCTCCCCCATTCCTACTGAAGCTCAGCAATTCCCTTTTGCCATTTACTCTCCAGGTAAATATTTCCCTCTGAACTTCTAAAGCCACTGCTTCAAGGTTCTCATTTCCCTTCATGTGTTTCCTCTTGGTTCCACTGAAAACCTTCTCTTTGCCCTTCCCTTCTGCCTCCTGTGGCTAAGCCACCCCTTATTCCTTAGCAGTATGTTGCAGGGTCTAGGGCTTTCTCATTCCTTCCCCCTTCTCTCTCAACTGCAAACAGAGGTGGCCTGAACCAGGGTCCCAAGCCCCGGGAAAGTTCAGATCTGAGAGCATCCTGCAGTTGTGTAAACATCTTACCTTGCTAACCAAGGCCAGCTGCCTTCCAAAGGCAACAGGAAAACCAAAGACTGGGAGCCCCTGGCAAAATAAAACCTGCAGGTCTGGAGAGAGAAAAAGTGAGAGGTAAAAGGATCTTGTTTCAGATGTTAATTTTCTCATTAGAAGACCCATCATTTTCTTTTTTATGGGTGAAAGAACTAGATGGAGGGGGGGAGAGAAGAAGAGCTAAGAAGAGATGGGGCAAGCAGGGATATGGTGGTTCCAGGAGCTTTCACTCTTGTAATTCTTATAATAGGCACTGAAAGATATGTAATAAAGAAAATCAGACTTGGACTGAATTTATCATGGGCAATGTCATCCAGCTCCCTGCTTCACCAGTCTCTGGCAACTCATGAAATCTGGAGTCAGATATTTGGCTTTGGAAGGACCCAATGGGGTAGCAGCTTTTAATCTGTCCTCTCTTAATATCTAAGCTGACAAGGAGTTATGATTTTTGAGCAGCATTTGCAAGCGGGTTCGAGGATGGTTTGTGCTTTTTTTGAGCCTTCATCCTACTAACTCTTGATACATTAGGCAGGATGCCTTCAGGGTACCTTCTCTCTTTGGCTTTTCTGTATGTCGTTTTCAGTCATTTCCTACTTTTCATCCTTGACATGACTCCTGGGCCCTCTGGCATTGTACAAATGAACTCCTATTTGGATAGCCATTGTACATCGAGGATGCTATATCCACTAGATCTTTTAAGTATGACAACATATTTAAAGAGAGACAGAGAGCAGGGAATTCAGGTTCCCTGAGGTGAAGTGATTCACCCCAAACATACTGCTAGTAATTGCTGTCAAAGCAGACTACTCCAAGTTCAAAGATCCTGCTGTTCCTACCCTACCAAGAATACATTCTATTCTCTAAATCTCTCTTTTAGTCACAGACATAAATTAAAAGCTTTAATTCTGTTTATCCTCAAAGTCTCTACCTTTTCTCTCCCTCTGCTCTATTTATCATCATTCCTATGCACATTCATGAGACACTAAGTGTGAGCTGTAGTAAGGTGCTGGTTCAGTTACAGAGATGTCCAGGATGCAGGTTGTGGCTCGTAGTTGAAAGGAGATAAAGACAAGGACACAAGCAACTACAAAACCAGAGAGTCAATGCCAAGTCTCCTAAAAGTAAAACAATGTCATACAAGAGAATGATCACTACTCACAGAGCTATCAAGGAGAGCTTCTTGGAAAAGATACCTGTGTGTGTGTCATTGGGAACCTGTAATAAAGAAAATCAGACTTGGACTGAATTTATCATGGGCAATGTCATCCAGTTCCCTGCTTCACCAGATTGAGAACCAAGACCCAAAGGAGTAGTTGATGTTTTGCTAAGGTCACCTAGACTCTAAGAGTAGGATAGGATGGCATTGTAAGGAGATTCTGGTAATTACCTGAAAAACTGTTTGGCACAGAGTAGGAAGAGAGGTGTTGGTAAGCTTCAGATGTTTGGCCAATACTGCTGGCCACATCAGCTGTGAACAGAGATATTTACATAAATTTTCAGGTCCTAGTGCCCACAAATAAGTAAAGACTGTGTGAAGCTCTTCTATTGATTTGCTGGAAGCTCTCCATGCTCATTTAATGAGCACTAATGATAGATGCATACTCAGAGTTACGGTGACCGCAGTGATTCTCCAGCTCAGAGTAGGGACTGTCCTTCTAAATTATCATCTTTTATTCATTCTTGTCTCTCCCACTTTCTCCTCCCACCTAGCCTCATACATCATTAACTCTTAAAATATACTTTTAATTAGAAAGTCTTTTTCCCCACCCAAGAATTTATTCTATGCCAAGGACACTGGATATATTTCAGAAAGGCTAGAGAATATGAATTGATGAGTAGGAAGATAATGAGATCCAGAGAGGATCCACTAAGCTACTTTCTGAAGTTCTCAGAGTAAATCTAGAGATACCTGGCTTGGAATTGAACTAAAACTTGTGACACCATGCCTCCCCACCTCCTGCGTCCCAGGTAGATGGTGTGCTCTAGATCTAGATCTTGGTTAGAGACAGGAAAATGCTGTAAATTAGTGTACAGGACAGTGATCCTCAGGGGATGGTTGATCTAGGATCCACTGTCCAACCAGTTGACCTTGAACTTGTCTTTTCAATTCCTTTAATTTCCATATCTTCCTCAATTAAATAAGAAATTTAATGCAAAGGTACTTGAAAAAGTTCATGGAAAAATGGAATTGAAAGATTAAGTTTAAGGTTGGCATTGTAGTGCAGCAGGTTAAGACACTGCTTGCAATAACAGCAATATCATATCAGAGTGCTGGTTCAAGTCCCAGCTACTCTGCTTCTGATCTAGCTTCCTGCTAATGCACCTGAAAAGGTAACCTATGTTGGGTCCCTATAAGCCACTTAGGAGACCAGGATGGAGCTCCTGGCTCCTGGCTTCAGATAAGGTTGTTGCAGACAACAACCTGGTCCAGATAAGGTTGTTGCAGCAATTTGTGGAGTGAACCAGTGAATGGAAGATCTCAGTCTCTGTCTCTATTTCTCTCTGTCACTGCCTTTTAAATAAATAAATAAATATTTAAAAGGATATATTTATTTTGATAACATAAAATGAAATATAAATATAGATATTTCATAATACACATTTTTATGAACTTTCTGAAGACCCCTTGTATCAGCATCATGGAGTGCAATGTGGATTAAATGAGTTAATCCAGGTGCAGACTATAGCATATTTCGTGGTCTGACATGGAAGTTTCGTAGATTTTGTTTGTTATTATTAACAATTATGCAGGAATCCCTAACATTTTTATATTAAGAAAGCACATGTTTTATAAATATGCATAATGCATACTATGTAAATACATATTATGAAAAAATGTATGGGTTTCAAAATTTTTGTGCCAACATAAACTTATCTCTTAATTTGATTTTTCATGAACTTTTGAAGTCTCCTTGTTAGACATTTCATGTTAGAGCAGACAAAATGAATTGGCTCCTTGTATATTTACCAGTAGCTGTGTAACATGACAAATGCCTTCAATTCTCTGAGACTCACCTGCTAAGTGAAGGAAATGGACATAATGACCTTTGAAAACTTTTCCAGCATGGCAATGAAGCATATCTGCCATTCCATATCCAGGCCAGCCAAGGTTCCTGTAAGAGACAGTAGGACTAACTTTTCATTCCTTGACTCTCATTTTTCTAGGTCAGTTTTTCTAGGCAATTCAACACCACAGACCACTTAATAACTGTTCATGACAGATAGACACTCAGTAATATGTTAGCTATAATAGGGAATTGCCCTTTACGTGAACATCTTCCATTTGTTGTTGTTCTCTCCTACTGTTTCTCCTTTCAGCTCCCAGATAAACCTACACTTCAAATACACTCTTTTGTTAAAAAAAATTTTATTTAATAAATATAAATTTCAAAATCACAACTTTTAGATTATAGCAGCTTTTCCCCATATAACCTCCCTCCCACCCACAACCATCCCATCTCCCACTCCCTCTCCCATCCCACTCTTCATCAAGATTCATTTTAAATTATCTTTATATACAGAAGATCAACTTAGTGTATACTAAGTAAAGATTTCAACAGCTTGCATCCACACAGATACACAAAGTATAAAGTACTCTTTTGAGTATAAGCCCCACCGTTTATTCACATAGTACAACACATTAAGGACAGAGGTCCTACATGGGGAGCAAGTGTACAGTGACTCCCATTATTGATTTAACAATTGACACTCTTATTTATGATGTCAGTAATCACCCAAGGCTCTTCTCATAAGCTGCCAAGACTATGGAAGCCTCTTGAGTTCACAGACTCTGACCTTATTTAGACAAGGCCATAATCAAAATGGAAGTTCTCTCCTCCCTTCAGAGAAAGGTACCTCCTTCTTCGATGGCCTGTTCTTTCTGCTGGGATCTCGCTCACAGAGATCTTTCAGTTAGGTCATTTTTTTTTTTGCCACAGTGTCTTGGCTTTCCACGCCTGAGAAACTCTCATGGGCTTTTTAGCAGGATCCGAATAACTTAAGGGCTGATTCTGAGGCCAGAGTACTGTTTAGGGCATCTGCCATTCTCTTAGTCTGCTGTGTATCCCGCTTCCCATGTTGGATTGTTCTCTTCTCTTTTTTCTTTTCTTTTCTTTTTTTTTTTTACAGAGAGGAGAAGCAGAGAGAGAGAGAGGTCTTCCATCCATTGATTCACTCCCCAATTGGCCTCAATGGCCGGAGCTGTGCAGATCTGAAGCCAGGGGCCAAGAGCTTTTTCCTGGTCTCCCACATGGGTGCAGGGGTCCAAGGACTTGGGCCATCTTCTACTGCTTTCCCAGGCCATAGCAGAGAGCTGGATTGGAAGAGGAGCAGCTGGGACTAGAACCAGTGCCCATATGAGATGTCGGCACTTCAGGCCAGGGCCTTAACCTGCTGCACCACAGCACTGGCCCCATTCTCTCCTTTTTAATTTTTTTTTTATTTGACAGGTAGGGTTATAGACAGTGAGAGAGACAGACAGAGAGAAAAGTCTTGCTCCCATTGGTTCATTCCCCAAATGGCGGCTACGGCCGGTGCTACACCAATCCAAAGCCAGGAGCCATGTTCTTCTCCTTGGTCTCCCATGCAAGTGCAGGGGCCCAAGCACCAGGGCCATCCTCCACTGCCCTCCCAGGCCACAGCAGAGAGCTGGACTGTAAGAGGAGCAACTGGGACTAGAACTTGGTGCCCACATGGGATGCCGGCGCCACAGGCAGAGGATTAACCAAGTGAGCCGTGGCACCGGCCCTTCCTTCTTAATTCTATCAGTTATTATTAGCAGACACTATTCTTGTTTATGTGATCCCTTTGACACTTAATCCTATCTTTATGACCAATTATGAACTGAAACTGATCACTTTGACTAATAAGATGGCATTGGTACATGCCACCTTGATGGGATTGATTTGGAATCCCCTGGCATGTTTCTAGTTCTATCATTAGGGGTAAGTCCAAGTGAACATGTGCCAAACTGTACATCTCCTCCCTCTCTTATTCCCACTCTTACATTTAACAGGGATCACTTTTCAGTTAAGTTTAAACACCTAAGAATAATTGTGTGTCAAAGAGTTCAACCAATGGCAAATACACTCTTTTTAAAAGAAAAAGATTTATTTATTTGAAAGGCAGAATTACAGAGGCCGAGGCAGAGAAAGAGGTCTTCCATCTGCTGGTTCACTTCCCAAATGGTTGCAATGGCTGAAGCTAGGCCGATCTGAAGCCAGGAGTCTGGAGCACAGCTCCAGGGGTGCACATTGCCGGGGCCTAAGGACTTGAGCTGTCTTTTACTGGTATTCCAGGCCACAGCAGGCAGCTGGACTGGTAGTAGAGCAGCTGGGACTCGAACCGGTGTGCATATGGGATGCCAGCACTGCAGGCGGCGGCTTTACCCACTATGCCACAGCACCAGACCCTCAAATACGCTCTTAGTTAGAAAGCCTTCTTCCTCATCCACTAGTTTTCATGTCTTTATTATTCCTGCTGTTCCTATTACATTTTCTTTAGGAGAGGTGCTATTCCAGAGAATCTCTTTTGTGTGCTCCATATTCCAAATCAATAAAGGTCAAAGTACTTGGATTAAAGTGGTGATGAGAATGTTACAATCCCTACCAACTGGTCCTGCCAACTCCTCTAGCCTTTGCCTTACCCTTGGGGTGGTCCCAGAGGCACCATTGGTAATTGTTGGGATTCCACAGAGCAGTTTGAAAACCACTAGCCTAGAACATCCTGATACAAATTTTATCAGAGTAAAATTACTTAACTCCATCTTCTTCCATCCTTTATTCATTCATTTTTCTCTTTTGGGGTCACATAGGGCTGTATGACAAATGTTCTTATACCTCGCGTGACCGAGGATGGGTCATGGGTATTCACACCGTCAGTGACCAAGGCAACAGAGACCCACGCTACTTTTTCTCCTTGAAGACAGACCGGGCTCGGCAAGTGACCACCATCAGTGCCCATCGCAGCTATGTGCCAGGACAGTGGGCATTCCTAGCTGCTACCTATGATGGGCGGCTGATGAAGCTCTATGTGAATGGTGCCCAGGTGGCAACCTCGGGGGAGCAGGTGGGTGGCATCTTCAGCCCCCTGACCCAGAAGTGCAAAGTGCTCATGTTGGGGGGCAGTGCTCTAAGTCACAACTACCGGGGCTACATCGAGCACTTCAGTCTATGGAAGGTGGCCAGAACGCAGAGGGAGATATTGTCAGACATGGAATCCCATGGCTTCCACACTCCTCCACCTGAGCTCCTCCTCCAGGAGAACTGGGACAATGTGAAACGCACCTGGTCCCCCATGAAGGATGGCAACAGCCCCCATGTGGAAATCAGCAATGCCCATGGTGTCCTGCTGGACACAAATTTGGAGCCCCCTCTGTGTGGACAGACCCTATGTGACAAAGCAGAGGTCATTGCAAACTATAACCAGCTCCCAAATTTCCGCCGGCCCAAGGTGGTACGCTACCGCGTGGTCAACCTCTATGATGATAACCATGAGAACCCAACAGTGAGCCGCCAGCAGGTGGACTTCCAGCACCAGCAGCTGGCTGAGGCCTTCAAGCACTACAACATTTCCTGGGAGCTGGAGGTGCTGGAGGTGAGAAACTCCTCCCTGCGCCACCGCCTCATCCTGGCCAACTGTGACATCAGCAAGATTGGGGATGAGAACTGTGACCCTGAGTGCAACCATACACTGACGGGTTATGATGGCGGGGACTGCCGCCACCTGCACCACCCCAGCTTCATGAAGAATCAACAGAATGGTGTGTGCGACATGGACTGCAATTATGAATGGTTCAGCTTTGATGGTGGAGAGTGCTGCGACCCAGAAATCACTGATGTCACTAAGACTTGCTTTGATCCTGACTCTCCACACAGGTAAGCCCATCTTCATCAAAATATTCCCACTGAAATGTAAAGTCGATGTCCTTCATTTTTAATGTTTTTATTTAACATAAACAAATTTCATGTAATTCATATATGCAGATTTAGGAACATAGTGATATTTCTCACCCTTACCTTCCCTCCCACCCACACTCCCACCCTTCCTCCTCCTTCCTCTCTTATTCCCTCTCTTAATTTTTACAATGATCTACTTGTAATTTATACTCACAAGATTAACCCTACTCTAAGTGAAGAGTTCAACAAACAGTAAGAAGTAAAAAACACTGTTCTTCAACAGTAGAGAAAAGGACTTTAAACAATCATTGAATCTCAAAATGTCAGTTTCACTCCTATACATTATGTTTTTACTACATATCAAGGAAAACATATGGTGTTTGTCTTTTTGGGACTGGCTTATTTCACTAAGTATGATGATTTCTACTTGCATGCAATTTGCCACAAAAGACAGGGTTTCATTCTTTTTTATGGCTGAATAGTACTCTTTGTCCAGTCATCAGTTAATGAACATCTGGGTTGATTCCATATCTTAGCTATTGTGAACTGAGCTGCAGTAAACATGGGTTCTGATTTTCATATACTTTCATGTACTGATTTCATTTCCTTTGAATGTCTCTCATTTTATAGCTAAGGCAGTAGAAGTCCATAGGGATTCTGGGATTTTTACAGTTCATACAGTGACTTTAGGACCGAGGCAAGTCTTTCACTCAAGTAATCAAGGGTAACACTTATAAGAACTATTCATTTTAAAAATATTTAATGAGTACCTACTATGGGCTGTGAAGGAAGACTCAGAACCCTGTATTAAAGGGCTCAGAGCTTACAGTGTGTACATGAGCAGAGCCTGATGTATTGGTGTCTTGTATATAGTCAGGCCGGCTAGGGCAGCATTGTCCAACACAATAGACCCTGGCTACATGTGATTATTTCCATTTAAATCTGTTAAAATTAAATAAAATTTAAACTCCAATTCCTAAATTGTGATAACTGTTTTCAAGTACCTAGCCACGTGGGGCTAATGGCTATCCTACTGGACACAGCAATATGAAAAACTTCATTGCAGAAAGTTCAGTTGGGCACTGCTGGCAAAACTGGGGTCAGCTGGAATCGGATAGCCTGAGTCCAGACCTCATGTCTACTACCTCCTCACTCTGTGGACTCTTAAAAGCTATTTCTTCATCTGTAACGTGGGAATAATGAGAGTACCTGCTTTGTCGAGTTGTTCTGGAGATTGAGAAAGTACACTTTCTCTTACTATGGTGCGAATAAGCATGTAATTAACTCTCAGTAAGTACATTTATTGTTCCTTGAGTAACAAAGATACTGTGTGGTGTTTAGGGAGTGCCATAAGAGATAGGAGAGAAGAAGTTGACTTTTAGTTTAAATATATCAGAAAGCTATCTTTGAGATAGGTGGCGTTTGAGCAAGGTCTTCAAGGATAGGTGTAACTTGAGGTATAACTTGGAGTGTGATAGAACAAGTCTAGGAATCTAATGTGCATGAGAGCTACAGATAATACCATTATATTTTATTTGAGATTTATGCTAAATGAGAGAGCTTTAGTTGCTGTTGTTATGAAAACTAACAAAAAGGGGTAATTATGCGTGATGATGGATATGTTAATTTGTTTCACAGTAGTAACCTTTTTACTATATGTCTACCATAACATCAGGTTGTATAGCTTAAATATACACAATAAAATTTATTTTTAAGAAGGGATAGGTAAAATGTGGACATCCAAGATTGATTTGGGGAGAAGCGGAGACCCTCAAGGTAGAGGGTCTAATGCCTCACTTAGCCTCTGCTGTGGCTGTCAGCTAGAACCAGTAATCCCAAAGTGTAACCCGAAGGTGAACTCAGGAATGAACTACATTAGATGTGGGACCTGGGGGAACCAGAGAGACAGTCAACATCCATTTTCCTGTTTTTCCCAGATTCACATTGAACTTTTCCATTCTGTCCACCACACAGGACCCTGAACTTGCTGATGGCTCGAGCACATTTGCCAACCTCTGCAGGTTTTCTGCTGACTGTCCTCTTTATGTCTCTCCCAAAAGAGCAAGGGGCTCTCGTGCACAGACAAAATACCTATGTGTAAGGGAATGACGATGCTGGCAGGAGATTGTCATGCTTGGCAGCAAGTCAGAAAGCACGTCAGCTCAGCCTCCTCGCTCTAGGAGAGGCCGTGGACTCTCACCTTGGCTCAGAGACATGAGCAGGCCATGCGAGAAAGGTCACAGTGCATTATTAGCTCTTTCCTTTGGGTTTTGCCAGAGTTTGGCAAAGAGACAAGATAGGGGCGAAAAAGCCTAGGGAGTGAAGTGACTTAGCCAAGTTCACAGGTCAGGAATGCCATGAGGCTAAATCACAAATGCAACAAATCTATTATCAGTGTAGTGTGTGGTGTACTGAGCTAGCCCCTTAGAAGATACCTGTGAGCCTAGGCAGAGTAGGCATGGAGAAAGAGGGGCATAGCTGGGAGTCAGTCATCCATTTGCAGATCCATTCATTTGCTCATTCACTCATTCATGCAACAAATGTTTATACAACACCTGTCAAATGCCCTCAACCCTATTTTTGCTGAGGAAAATGCAGCATTCAGATAGGTAAAGGGATTTGTCCAAGGTCATCCTGCTAGTAAGCAGATAGCTTGGATTTAAACCCAGCCTTACTGACTCCAAAACTCCCACTGATGTTTTTAAACTTGAAAACAGTAAAAGGCAGAGTTAAATGATAGGGCTGACAGGGTAGTTTTACTAGAGGTTAGGGAGAAGAGAGATGAGTTTGATTGGATCAGAACCAAGGGTAGCTGGGTTTGTGGAGCTGTGTGCTGGTGTGGAGAGGCTGTGGGGCCCCAGGTTCCAGACACTTCTCAATCAGCAGACAATGCTGGCAGGCTCTAAAGCCCTCCTCTTTTCTAAGTCACGAGACTGCATGCCCAGAATGTCTGTGAGCGGCCTTGTGCCAGCACTGTGACCACTCATGCCAGGGCCTGTTTATTTGCTGGCTGGGAAAGCTGTGTGCCCTGAATGAGCCCCATCAGTCCATGCTGTCTCCTGATGAGGCTAGGGGTTACTGGGTTCTGGCAGAATCAGCACTCCTATATGCAAAGAGAAACCTGTGGAAGGTTGCAGAGAAATGCTTTGTGACTTTAAACAAAAAAGAGGAGGGAGGAAGCAAGGAGGAAAGGAAGAAGGAAGGAAGGAAGGAAGGAAGGAAGGAAGGAAGGAAGGAAGGAAGGAAGGAAGGAAGGAAAGGAGGGAGGAAGGAATAAAGGTTTACATGATATAGATTGTTTTTAATAAAGAGCTAAGGTTCTTCTGTCACTCTATTGTCTATCATCTATGTGTATCTTTCTTTTTTAAAAATATTTATTTATTTATTTAAAAGTCAGAGTTACACAGAGAGAGGAGAGGCAGAGAAAGAGAAGTCTTCCATCCAATAATGGCAGGAGCTGCGCCGATCCGAAGCCAGGAGCCAGGAGCTTCTTCCAGGTCTCCCACATGGGTGCAGGGGCCCAAGGACTTGGACCATTCTCTACTGCTTTCCCAGGCCATAGCAGAGAGCTGGATTGGAAGAGGAGCAGCCGGGACTAGAACCAGTGCCCATATGGAATGCCGGTGCTTCAGACCAGGGCGTTAACCTACTGTGCCACAGCACCGGCCCCTACGTATATCTTTCTTAAGCAAAAAGACAGTATTTAAATCACTACTTCTCAGTCTGTAGCAAAGGGCCACTTTAGTTTTGTTTTTTCCTATTCCTTGAAAACCTGTATCAGCAACAAAAATAAATTGATGTAAACACGAAATGGCTCAGGAATGGTGCAGCACAGAATTTTCTAAAAGGTTCCACAAGCTGACTCTCCATTTCCACACTTACTCTGCCATGGACAAGTAAGAAACAGTTGTGGAGTGCCCACCTTGAGTAGCACTGGCTAAAATTCATTATTCTGGGCCGGCACCGTGGCTCAATAGGCTAATCCTCTGCCTGTGGCGCCGGCACATCGGGTTTTAGTCCCAGTTGGGGCGCCGGATTCTGTCTCAGGTGCTCCTCTTCCAGGCCAGCTCTCTGCTGTGGCCAGGGAGTGCAGTGGAGGATGGCCCAAGTGCTTGGGCCCTGCACCCCATGGGAGACCAGGAGAAGCACCTAGCTCCTGCCTTTGGATCAGCGCGGTGCGCGGGCCACAGCGCACCCGCTGCAGCAGCCATTGGAGGGTGAACCAACGGCAAAGGAAGACCTTTCTCTCTCTCCCTCTCTCTCTCTCTCTCTCTCACTGTCCACTCAGCCTGTCAAAAAAAAATTCATTATTCTGACCACTTCTGTAGCTATTCCTTTGAGTATAGTAAGATGCACAGGTAGTGCAACTTGGCAAATTGGCAGACTCTCTCCAAGAAGTACCATTTCTTTTGAACCTCTTATTTTGTACCTACTGGTCTTTGGGCCTGCTGGCTCATGCTTTCAGGAATGCATGTGTTGTACGAAAGTACTCAGTCCTAGCAGGGACATTGCAGAAGACATCAAAATGTGTCAACTGGCAGATATGGAAACATCTGCAGAGATTGTGGAGTACAACCTACTTATCTCTTCTAGAGGGAAACTGAGGCCAAAATTCACACAGCCTATTAGTGGTAGAGGCTCCAGATTTCTGACCCCCCAGTTATCCTGCTATGACTCAGTTCCCCAGCACCTCCATGACATTTTGTCAGCGACAAACTCTGGCTTCCTCACATTCTGTCCTTGCTGTCTCATTCCCAGCAAGTGGGGGAGTTTGTGAAGTGCTGAGTGGGGGAGTTTGGAAGAGAATTGGATAATGGCCTTGGGTTTCCATGAGCCACTTCAGAACTATCAGAGCTACACTGGCAGTGGGTGTCTTTTTTGAGAGGCATTAGTCAGGTCAGCCAATGGAGGTTGTTGAAGGAGGCTATGCCAGTGAGGGTCTGAGAGCTGTGTCATGTAACCATTCAAATATGCTTAGCCTGGGAGAGAAGATTCTCACAGGACCAAGACCACAGGATCATGATGCATGCACTTCACATCTTTGAAGACCTATTTTGTGGAACAAAGAGCTGAGTGATTCTATATACTTTCCAAGCTTTGGCTGGAATCAGACTGTTGCAATTACAGGAGGTAGCTTTGAACTGAGTAACGGAAGATTACATTTCCAGTAAGTAGAGTCCTTCTGGAGAGTGCTTCTCTGTGGGTGAGTGAGCTCACCATTACCAAAGCTATGCAATCAATGCTGATGACTATGCACAGTGAAGCTATAGCTGGGGTTATAACACTGATGGAGTTGTTCAGATTGAGCACTGCATAACCCAACTTTTCACAGATCTCTTTCCATGTCCTTTTAGGAAGCTACATAGTGACTGTTTCTCTTCTCTCTAATAGGCATTTATTGGGCATGTCTACATCCACCAGTCCCTCTTCTGTTCACTGGGGGTGTTGTAATGATTTGGTCATGTTCTGCACCATTGATGGCCTTCCCCCTTACTGGGAAAGTCATACACAAACAGAAGAAACCCTAAACTGAGGGTCTAGAAACACAAAGTGAGGCAAGAGACCCAAAAAGCAGGATTTATTCTGACAGAGGAAAGCAAGGCAAACCAGCTGGAGGAGGCGGAAAATGAGTGGGCATCCAGGAATAGGTAGCCTATTGTGAGGTAGAGATGCAGACTGCATCAGTCAAGGTCCTGGCAGGAAGCAGATGGCTCGTTCCAACAGAATGAGAGGAGAGTTGAAGGGGGTGCTGTTTTGAAGGAGAGGCTATTTGCATTGATTTAGACAGCATTGTTTAGTACAACCAAGAGCTACCCCTATACTCTAGTGCAGGCAACTATGGGAGCCATTTCCACACATGGCCTTTAGAGGCAAGAAGAGGGAGTGGTTAGAAACCCAAAGACAGTGGCTGTATAGGGATGGTTTCCTGGCAGCCACTGTGGCCCCTCAGCAGATGGAAACAGCCAACCTACAGCCTCCTGACCAGAAGAGGACCAGGAGACTAAATTCTGTATTGTCACTCCCTTCTGCCTTCCAGTCTCTTATCAGTGCTTCCCTTTAGGTGTACCAAACTGTAAGTCACAAGTCAAAGAATCTCATGGATGCCATTCATAGAGGCGAGCCTTCTTAGGGCAGAATGCAGGGTGGAGTGCAAGTGGATGAGTAAACAGAGGGTGTCCAGAGCACAGAGAAAGCCAGGACATGCAAATGGAAGGGCTAAGCAAGTCACTAGGAAAGGTAAGGACTAGGGTACGGAAGGACATGGAGAACGAGGAGTCAAGCAGTGTGGCTGGAATCAAAACCATGAGCTGGGAGACCCTCAGTGTATCTCACAGGAAACTTTAATAGCAGATTTAATCCTCCCCCTCTCCTTCCTTCCCTCATCTCATCCCAGATTCCCCTCTGTTTATAATTTCCTATGTCTTTGTCTTAATAAATATTTTTTAAAAATGTGTTTGTTTATTTAGAAGGCAGAGCTACAGAGAGGCAGAGAGAGAGAGAGAGAAAGAGAGGGAGAGAGAGAGAAAGAGAGAGAGAGAAAGAGAGAGAGAGAGGTCTTCCATCCACTGATTCACTCCCCAAATGGCCACAACAGCCAAAGCTGGGCCAATCCAAAGCCAGGAGCCAGGAGCTTCTTCCAGGTCTCCCACTTGGGTGTAAGGTCCCAAGGACTTGGGCCATCCTTTACTGCTTTCCCAGGCCGTAGCAGAGAGCTGGATTGGAAGAGTTACAGGCAGGACTCAAACCGGTGCCCATACGGGATGCTGGCACTACAAGCTGCAGCTTTACCCACTACACCACAGCGCTGGCCCAAATTGGTAAACATTTGTTGAATACTCATTCTGTATCAGCCCAATCACTGCCAGTTTGAAGCTCACCTTCTAGCAGGTGAGACAGACAAGTTAAACATCCATTGCAAACACTGATGTGAAGGAAGTGTCCACAATACCTGCCAGGACGAGTAGTCTGTGTGAGCAGTAAAAGCCTTTCTATGCAAGTGGCCATTTAGAAAAAGTTTTCCAGATGAGTCTTGGTGATTCTCTACAGTGGTGGAGATGAGTCAGGTAGGCAGAACTTCATCTGCAGCCATCAGAGATGGCTACACACAAGTAGAATGCACTTCACATGCCCTTTCATAATAGAAATGAAAACCTAGATATTAATAGAAAGTCCTAGTGTCAGGAAATCCAGGGATAGCTGACACTCTGGGATGTAACTACTTTACTGTAAGAGGATATTGTAGCAAACCCACTGAGTTCCTGTTTGGACCCCTCCAAACTGCAAGCCTGGGCACTATCAGTTGAACTTCACCTTTGTCCATAGAGAACTATTCATTTGGAATAGAAAGGCTGGGAAAATGAGAAACTTCCCCTACCCTTGTTGTCTCATTGTCTCCTAAGGAGACATTTTCTTCGTCTTTATTATTATTATTATTACCATCACTACTACTATTATTATTCAAAATGTAAAAAGGGCATTTCCTGAAGTTAGCTTTTGGGTTTTGCTATGTTTGTTATTGTTGTTTTGGACCACTATGTTAACATCGCTAGATATCTCCAAAAGGGGAAGTAATAAGTCTCTTTTTTTAAAGACTTATTCATTTTGAAAGTCAGAACTACAGAGAGAGAGAGGGAGAAGCAGAGAGAGAGAGAGAGAGTTGGCAGCTACAACTCTCCTCAGTATCTTCCTCTGCTGCTCTACAGAGTCCATTAAGCGAGGTGTCCTACTTCTTTCATCGGATCATCTCATAGAATATATACTTCATACTCCCCAGATGATTTTATATATATATATATATATATATATATATATATATATATATATCTGAAAAAGTTGCATGGAATCAGAGATTTCAAAGTTGAAAGGAGCAGGATGGATCTGCCTTCCTCCTGCTGTGAAGGAGAGACCAAGCTGTCAAGCAGAGGTTAGCATTGATGTTGGCCACACAGGAAGACAGAGGCCAAGCTGAGAACAAGGCTCACCTCCTGCTTCCGTTACTCCTGTTCCATGTCAATCCCATATCCATTGCCTAAAAATCTTAGAAGCTGGCATTTTGGAACCTGGCAAAGTAACATTTAGTATAGTCATATTCTTAGTCATCATCTATACTTTGTTAAGACACTTAGTATCCAGAGCACTGTGGTAAATGCTATAGGGACCCAGGATTCCAGAACTTTTGTTTCGGAGAGTTTGCATGTTGTGGTTTAATGGCATTTTGTCATAGCCATTCAAGAAATGGCAAGAAGGGAGATGACTAATTTCCAAGTAAACCACACAAACTGTAAGGCTCATATGCATTATGAGAAAAGGCAAGCTCACTGTGGTTTAGAAAAATTAGGAAAGGTATAGTGGTAGAGGAGGGGTGCAAACAGGCTTCTACCATGGGCATGCTTTATATTGAAAGTGAAAAGTTACCTCTGCAGGTCAGACAGGTAATGCCATGGGACTTGAGGTGGGAAAGTGTTGAGGGTGTGTGTGTGTAACAAAAGATAAGTCTGGTTTGGACTCCATGCAGATCAGTGTCATGAATTGTTCTTCAGGTTATAGACTTCAAAGACTCAGACTGATTTAGAGTGGAGGAGTTGAGGGGAAATAGAGCCTAGCTTTGACTCGGCTGTTTCTTAGCTATACAATCTTGAGTAAGTCTTTTAATCTGACTGAGCCTTCATTTCCACATCTATCAAAAGGGAATGATAATAATATCTGACTGTCTGGAACACATATTGTTTTATGTGGCCATGAGGGTCACATAAAATAATATCCCAGGGAAGGGTTCTGGGAAGAGTTAACCAGCACGCAGATGAAAGGGACATTGTTTTTTCAGTAACTTTCTTCATTCTTTTCCAGTAATCATGTAAGAGAAACTGCTTGGAATTTTATAATCAGAATATCAGGGTTTATTTAACGTGACTAATATTCATTAAAGCAATAACAGGAGTCAGGCCTGGTGTAGTGGAAAAATTATGCATGCTGGAGACTGACCAGGGTTTGAATTTTGGCTCCACTAATCACTAGCTGTCTGACCTTGGCATGTTGTTCAATAAGAGTTGTCGGTTTCTCATCTGTAAAAATTGGGTGATAACAGCTATCCTGTGGCACGTCATGAAATTTTAACCAGAGTCATCTGTGTGAAACACCTGGTCTCTGGTGTCTGGCACATAGTAGGTGCTGGAGCAAAGTGCCCTCCCTTCTCACATGCACACGTGGATACCATCACCTCCCTGTCAGCCTTGTTTTATGAAACTGTCTTTCTCCAGCCTCTTAAAAAAGGCCTGGATGAAACTGCAATATACAAATTGAGAGCTTTACCCAGATTATACTCATTCTTAAAATACTAGCTCTTTTTGTTCCCCCTTAGAACTGGTCACGGAATTGGTATTTTTAAATAAAGACCACATAGAATGTCAACTCATTGAGTTTGCTCACTAGTTTATTTTTAAAATGACCCAAATGTCTAATTGTGTTAGAGGACATGTTTCCTCATGGAACCATCCCAGGCAGTGTTGGGATTGATCACATGGAGGAGGGGCCAGTTTGGTTGAAGCCGCTGGAGTTTTTGACCCTGTTCAGCCCTCATGTCTGCTTCAGTGTTGATACACAAAGAGACATATCCAGGCATGCTTGTGCATGTGGTCCTGTTTTCTCCTATCGAGCCTGGTTTTCCTTTACACTTTTTTCTTCTGAACAAAGTGCACTTTGACTCACATGTTCTAGCCAGGAACCTTGTGCCCATGCCACCTTGATCTTTAAGAGTAGAATTTAGGGATGACTGGAATCAAGTGAAGAATTGTTCATGACCCCTAAAGATGAGGCTAATAAGGTGTTCACAGCAGAGGCCTATAAGGAGTGGTGGAGGATCAGTGCAGTCAAGCAAATAAATAAGAATAAAAGTTTTGGAGACAGGATGTATTTCAGTAGAACTTGTGACCTTGCACAAGTCTCAGCCTTTGGCAAAGACTCATTTGCCTGCTCTGTAAGGTCAAGAATGAAAGTAACAGTCTACTGCACTGAGTGTTTTAGAGGATTTGACAAAATAATACATAGTCAACCTTTTAGAACAATACTTGGTACATAGAAAGCACTGAAAAATAGCAGTTGTTATCAACGTTGTTGTTTGGGGATTTTCCTTCTCTCTGAAGTCTTCTGACCTCTTATATCCCATGTCTCTGAATTCCTAGCCACTTCTCAAACCTGAGCCCACTCACTAAATCTCTGGGCTGGAGTAAGAGTCAAAGATGACCTAATCAATCACTCTATTATCAAGAGTCCATTTATTTTCATTCTCACACATTCCATCTTTACTTTTTAAAAAATTAGATTTCAAAAGCCATATAGAGTTGAAATGCTAATGTATTCATTTTCCCAAGGGATGAACAGCATGCCACACTAGGTTTGTGCTTTTTCAGCAAGAAGCACAGGCATGTCTGAAAGGTGAGCTAATAGGAAAAGAACCAGAAGATGAAGAGGTGTCCATGAGGTGCTTAGGAACACGCTGAGCAAGTTCTCTCCTGGCCTGGAACATCCCATATCCTCAAAATTGGCAAGCAAATGTTAGGGCACTTTGGAAGAAATGCTGGGGAGCATGCCCTCATCATGTTCCCTCTGTCCTCTTTTCCTTGATGTGCATTCCGAGTACCTGTTCCCTGGATGGATGGGCAAGAGCACTGGGTATCCTTTGGACGGTCTTAGCAAGAAGCAGCTGCGTTTTTCCACCCTACATTTGATATATTCAGCACCCTTGTTCTCCCTTTCCAACTGCCAGTGACCCAGACCACTCAAGACAGCCTCAGCACTTGGTTAAATTCCCTTCCAGGTTAGGAAACAAAGCCAGTGCAGGTGTGTGTGAAGGTTGAACTGACAGACAACAGTATATTTTGTTTTAGTGAAATACATTTCTCTAAATCAATTACAACTCAGCTTGTTCCTTCAAACTCACAACTGGGCAGTTTTCCATCTCCTGAGACGGAACCTCCACACCTCTGCTCTCACTTTCTGGAAACACAAAAACTGGCGTGTGAACAGCAATGTGTTTTGTTCACATTTTGTTTGTATAAGTAGACCAGGTTCATGTTTTCCTGGGATTCTTTTGGGGGTTGGGAGTGTGTTTTCTATCTTTCTCTTTACCCTTTTGCTTCTCTGCTGTGTGGTCTTGGTTGCTTTAACAATCTGCTGGTGATGGGTTGAACATGGGGGGAAGCACTGTCTCCATTTCAAGCTACTGATGTTTGTGATTTCAGACTTTTGTGAGTTCAGGTGGCCAACCACAGCTCTTAGCCTTGAGTTTGACTTTTGACTACTGAACTATTTTTAAGACCACAGAGGGCAATGGTGACTGTAACTCCACAGAAGCACAAAGTATCTCAGAATCTTGTAGAGGGAAGAAGAGACACAAGGAGATCCCTTTCCCATGAGGATCCATGGTAGAAAAACATAATTTGCTTGTGGTTTGACCAAGCATAAGGAAGTCACTGAATTATTCCAGTCACTTAATGGTCAGCATGGAATAAGCCACTTCCCTTCTCTTACTTCAAATTCTTTTTTTGTAAAATGGGAAAAATATGAACTGTTTCCTATTCATATATTCTCAAAACAGACAATGGTAATCCTGGCTCCAAGCTTGAGGGGACTAGAGCTAGAGTACCAATGGAGAACTTGATATAATTAAAAGGAACAAATAAAGCCTTGCATTAGCTCTGGAGATAGCCAGAAAAATAAGACAGAATCTCTGTCTCCAAAGGATATACCAGTCTGTACATCTAACTGGGTACAGTGTGTTCAGTGTAGCAATGAAGGAGAAAGCCGTACTCACATTACTCAGATCTGAGTGGCCTAGTGATGGTATGCTATACTTGAGGAGTCTGCCTGTGTGCTATTTTCATTCCCTGGAGCTTTGAACGTGCCATTCTGTCACAAAAATCAATCTGAATTTAATTCTACTTTCCATAGCCTGACATAACAGTGTCATACTTTCCAGCATCATGTCGGCACACTTGAATTCATTGATTGTCACATAACTCTCTAAGAGCTATGTCCATTTTAACCCATGAAAGTCAAAAGTTTGGAAAAGTTGTTAGACTTGTGTTAGGTCATCTACAGAAATCTACACCTACTGTGGTGATTCTATTGTTCTAACTTCAAGCAAACGTGATATTTGCCTTAAGTTAGGTGATTTTTATGGAGCTGTGATCCAGGCTAAAATCCAGGTGTTGCCATGTTGATACATTTGATGATGATATACTTCTTGATCAATCTTTCTCAAGCTTAGTGTTGTTTAGTATTCACATGCATTATATGACCTACATGTCTAAAACTAAGACCAAACTACAGGCTTCCATGACTGTTACTACTTATCGAATAGATGTGACTTGTCTTTGTTTAATTGTGTTTTATGCATAAAATAAGCCACAGGACTGTTGGTGAGATGTTTGTATTGTACTCAATGTGGTCAGTTGTATTATTTATTGATTGTGATTTTGATGTTCCATAGAAGTGAGATGGTGGGAAGAGAATATTGTGGACCCTTGAACACCATGATTCTGTTTTGAAAGCAATGGTTTGCCACGAGATTGTCACATTAGGACTTCTGACCACAATATCACATTTCAATTACTTTACTTTATTATTCAACAAGAGGTTCCTCATGCCTTAATGATTGCTCTGAAAATAAATGAACTCCGTGTCCCTGAGGCTGTCAAAACAGAGATTGTAGAACTCCAAGTAAAGAGATTAGAGAAGTGACTGTTCATTCAAAAGTTTGTGATGGTGTGTTTGAGTATGCATATGTATGTGTCTATCAACTATATGCCAGGCATAGTACAAGGTGCTGGAGTACAACACTGAACATTCAACAGGGCACATGTGATTCTGCCTTTCAGCATTTCCTGCACAAAGATAAGTAACTAGTTGGATAAGTGTTGCCAAGGAAAAATGCAAGGTGTTGAGGCGCCTCAGGGGATGGCTAAGTAGCTCAGACGTAAGGGGTCAGAATCACCTTCAACTTGAGTCCTGAAGGATAAGTCATCTTGTGCAAGTGGTGTAGCTGAGCATGCCAGGAACCAGATGTTCTAATACTTTCCTTCTGCCCCGGCACTGTCTAAAATCCATTTTCGGAACTGCAAATGAGAAAAATAGCAGCAACATATTTCCTATCAAATTGTAGTCATTTTAACATAGAGTCCTGTATTCTGAGATTATTTTATTTTTTCCTTTTGAATACTACTCAAGTGCTTTTTATGATATGAGGGGTATAATACATGGTAGGTCTCTTCCCCTTTTGAATGTTTTTTCCATCACTTCCATCTCAGTTTTTATAATGACCCAAAGGCCTAAGGCATCTCTACTGGCATCCCTTGCTTTTGGAATCTCTCCTTCTTCTGCTCTAATCCAAATCCTCAGGATCTTCTGTCCCAAACATCACCTGCTCTCCATCTGCAGAGAGCTGCAGAACCATGACTTTCCTAAAAATTGGTCCTCTAAGTAACTCAGCATGAGGCACGACCTTGGGAGACACATCTCTTTCTGGGTTTATAACAGCATTAAGGAGGCTTTATTGTGAGCATCTGAAGTGGATAAGGGGTGTTTACTACAGTACACCAAATTGGAAACCATTTCAGCCTCTCTCACTCTCATCCCCACTAGCCTCAAATTGTTCCCCATGAATGAATACCATTACCTCTTGGATATTCTTAAATCCACCTCCTTTTTATGTATGACAGTGTCAATGCCTCCTTCCCAACTTTCCTACCTCCTATAGTCCATCTCCCAAATTCCTCCAGAAACTCCTCTGGAAGAAATATACCATATCACTTTATTTTTTTCCCACATAACCTACCAGGGTCTGCTCTTTGTTTTCTCCATAAGCTGATGTGAAGGACCCTTCCTGGGGGCACCCTTGCAGACCCATCTAGATCATCTTCTGAAGCTCCTCACATATTTCCAACTTTGCAACATTTCAGGTGGGAACTTGCATTTTCTCGTATTTCTCATTCTTTTCGAGGCCTCTGGACTTCCTGGAACTTCTGATACTTTCTCGCTTTTCTGATGGAACCACAGTCCATTCTTTATGTGAAGGCCTCAGTGGTATATTACCCATCTTCAGCTGAAAAGTGTCATTGCTCTACACTCCCCCACAATTAGCACCCCCTTTATAATATACATATTGTTAGATAATACAAGAGACTAAGAGTTAAGGATGTGGTCTGCAGCATCCAACAGACCAGGGATCATATTCAATGATATGTCTGACCTCTGATGCCTAAGAATTAAAAATCTTGGAAAACCGTGTCACCTCACTTAAACCAGCTTCTTCTCTTATAAATTAGAAATGCTCATACATAACCCTGAGGGAGTTTGTTGAGCTTCAAAGAGACAATAAAAGTATTAAAAAAAAGTACCTTAGCAGTACTAGTATCTAATAAAGTCCTCTAAATGCAGATGTTATTAGTGTTATCACATTGTGTTGTGATTTGTTATTATTTGTGATTTGTCATTATTTACTTATTTCACCACCTTCATAAAATTTATAATTCTTTTGTAATGAAAAGTATTTCTCTTAATATTTGTATGGCCAGTTCTACGTGGTAGAATCTCAATAAATGTTGGTGAATGAAAACAGAAAAGAACCAATGAATGAATGCTATGTGGGAAAGAAGAAGTTAGGAAGGAAGGAAAGGGTGAAGGCAGGCAGGAGGGAGTGAAGGAGTGAGGGAGGGAGGAAAGATGGGAGATAATATAAAAATGACTTATTCAATAAATGAAAGAAAGACCAATTTTTCAGTTGATCTTTCCCATGTGTGAAACTTCCATACACAAACTCTATTTCAGAAACTAAACATTCAGTATTCTAAGAATTAACCATCCAAGCAATTTTTCTGTGTCTCTTTTTACAGAGAATAGAGGCAGATTTAAGCATGTCAGATAATGAAACTAAGCAAGAGAACAAAGTCCAGATCTTTAGGGCCCTTGGGATAAAGTACAAAATTCAGGTTTTAGTACTGGTCACAGCTTGGAGGAAGCTCGTTATTTGGAACAAGGATATGTATGCAATAAACATTCTGAGGTTTATCTTGCTTTAATGATTTGCCTTGAGTGACTTTGATCTTTATATTTGATAATCATTTTCAAATGGTCTAGTGTGTTCTGAACATGGAGTCGTGGTTCATGGACTTGAGAGCCTCCTTGGGAATGACAAGCTGCAATCAGAATTTGGAAATGGGTAATGTTAGAGGACTTGTTCCATGAGCTGTAGAAACAGGGAAAATTTCCCCCCACCCTATGAGTAGAGGATAAACACATTGGCCAGGCAAGGGGAAGGATTCAGTGAGGACTAGAGAATCCAAAAGGAGGAGGATCTCAGGTCAGTTTCTTCTAGCTTCATGAACAAACTTAAAAGATTGATGCATCTTGGACTTTTTCATGAGTTAGATACTCTTCTCATACATTGCTTCTTGGAATTTTTATATCCTCCTTTCTAGGTTGAATTTTATAACCCCCATTTTACAGATGAGCTCAGGAGAGACTGAGGGCTGACATTGTGGCATAGTAGGTTAATCTGCTGCCTGCAATGCTGGCATCCCATATGGGTGCCAGTTCTAGTCCCGGCTGCCCCATTTCCTATCCAGCTCCCTGCTAATGCAACTGGGAAAGCAGCAGAACATAGCCCAAGTCCTTGGGCCCCTGCCAAGGACATGGGAGACCCGATTGAAGCTCCTGGTTCCTGGCTTTGGCCTGGCCCAGCCCTGGCTGTTGCAGCCATTTGGGAAGTGAACCCAACTCTGCCTTTCAAACAAATAAAAATAAATTTTTAAAGAGAGACAAAGACAGAGACTGAGTCATTTGGCCAAAGTTACAGAGCCACTTGGTGAAAGAGAGAGGATTTGAACCTCAGATTTGAGTCTCTTAAACAGCACTGTGCTGGCTTTTCCTTTAACCTAACAGAATTGGCCCAGCTTGTAGCCTAGAAGTGGCTCACTCTTGGTCAGTGTTTTGCTCAGACAAACCTTTCTGAAGTTGAAGGCCTGCACACATAGCCAGCAGCACACCTGTAACCAGCCTTCACTCATCAAGAGCCTAGGGAGTTTGGCACAAAATTCTCACTTTCTGCATCAAGGAAATAGCTGAATGGAGACCTGCTTTGGCTGAGAATAGAGACTCATCAACCTTTGAACTGGACTCACTGCAAGTCCTACCTCTGACCAGACTTCTTTAAGATGGGAGAAACAGTGCACTCTGCTTCTAAGAATCGGGAAAACTCATATCTTCCCACCCTTTCCACATGATTTCATTTAAGGGTTTTGTTGTTGTTGTTTTGAATTTTGAATGTGGTTCCCTTTTGCTTCTCTTTCAATAAAACAGGCCCTGACAGCCCTCTCATTCAGATTATTACAGAGTTGTACCATCTCAGGCCAATGCATTTAGGAAATATGTTGTTGGCACTCACCAGTGAGTGAGATGCATAAAGAAAATATTCTAATGACAGTTGAGTTGAGAGAGCTTTGATCTCCCTCCAGAACTGCACTCATGGCTTTGAAATGCAGTTCTGGCAAAGGGGTAAAGTCTGGGAGCCTTGGCAATAGGGCTGGGCCCCCTGAAATAGACATTCCAGGGGACCCACAACCTCCAAAGTAGAATCCAGGTGCATGGATTGCACAGGAAGAAAAGAGAGACTGAGACACCAGTCTTGAGAGGCAGACCTGAGAAGAGGATCTAAATTAGGAGGAACATTCCAATCCAGCTTGACATTTCTCAAACTGTGTGCTTTCATTAGGTTTTTGAAAGATCGAGGTGGGGAGAGGATTGGGAATTATGGTCAAATATGTTTGGGATCATTTATTGTACTATCTGTTTTATTCCCATTTTGCATATTTCTTGCAATTAAGAAATATATTTAAGTTTGTTTAGTAGCACATGTAATAAACCCATGTTCCTTGGAAACTTTTTTCATTTAAATATTCATCTGCTTCTTAGCCTTTTGTAGACTAAGAATGGAAAACACTGGGCTAGTTAACAAGCTCAGTGAACAAATAGGGATTGTGAGCTGCCACACAGATGAAGGAGTGTAGTGGGTAGATATCCAGGCATCACAGATTCTGTGATGGGGTGCTCAGTGGAGGAAGAGAGTGGAGGCTGCCATCTTCCCCATGGTTAGCTTACTAAGCTCTGCACCCTTGCAGGGACGTGTGTCCACCAGAAGGAAATGGTGACTTTACTAACTGATGCAAAAGTGCTATGATACACAAGTCACATAGCTACAGAGGTTCATCATCATGCCTATTTGTGCCCATTATTCAGTATATGACCTTGAGTTATGTCCTTGAGTCTTGGGATTCTTCCTGTTTTGCAATTATAGCATTTGGCAGAGGCATGCTCAATAGCTGCCAATCAGTGGGAGCTCTCTTCAAGGAAACTTTCAAGGAACAAAGCTAAATCCATAGCCTGATGGAGAAGACATGTGCTTGCAATGTAAATAAAACACAAAGCAAGAGCAAATGTTTAACCCAGCAGTTAAGTTGCCAGTCATACATCAGTCTACCTAGGTTCAATATGCAGCTCCAGGATACTGACTCCAGCTTCCTGTCAGTGCAGCCCTTGGGAGACAGTGATGATAGCTCAAGTAGTTGGGTCCCTGTCACCCATGTGAGAGACCTAGTTTGAGTTCTTGAATGCCAGTTTCAACCCATCCCAACTCTAACTGTTTCGGTTGATAGGGGAGTGAACTACCCAAGGGAAGCTCTCTCAGTCTGTCTGTCTCAGTTTAATTTTCTCTGTCTCTCTGTTCCCCAAATAAGTACATAATTTTAAGAACCCATGAGCGGAGTAATAAGAATTACAATTAAAAATAGGAGGCACAGGGTGGGAAGGCTCATTTTCAGGTTGCTGATACTTATCATTGCCCATGCAGCAATGCAATACAAGTAGCCTACATGAGTGCTTTCTCTGTAACAGCCACCATGCTAGACACAGGTCTGTATTGTCTCTCATCCTTCTAACACCCTCCAAGGAGTGGTCAGTACCATCGCTGTCTCACAGGAGAAATGGTCAGGAGAGGATACACAGAATATATCACATAAAAGCTGGACTTTTCAGGGAGTTTGAAGAGCTTACAATTCAAGAACAGAGATTGTGAGGCAGAGGAAGGAAACTAATGGGCATGGGTAGCTAATGTGTCTAACTGGGGAAATCTGGGTTTCTCAGGAGCAGAAAACCATAAGAACACAAGTGGCTGAAGCTTTAGGAGAAAGAAAATTGGGTGATGGAGAAGAGACATTGAAAGCTGAGACTTGTAGAGCCACATGGAGGCAGACTGTCAGTTCAGATTTGAAAGCTGAGACTTGTAGAGCCACATGGAGGCAGACTGTCAGTTCAGATTTTTTCCCAATAAGAGGAAATCAGAGTCTAGGACACGGAGAGGCACTCACATTTTTCTGGGTGTGTGCAGACACTGCTCAGCTGTCTCCTCTAATCCTCAAAAACAAAAGCAACTTGTCTCTGGATATAAGTCTGTCTGTCCCACTCTTGAGTTGTACTGATATATAAATTAATAAACATATGGTACTTTGGATTTGGATAGATTTTTCTGGGAGTGGGTGGATGACTAATGATTTTCTAAAATAAATTTGACTAATTTACAATTTATATGAGGGTTCTTCAAAAGTTCTTGGACAATGAAATTAAAAGTAAGTTTATTTTGGTGCAAAAAGTTTTTGCAATTCATTCATACAAAGGGTCTTCAAAAAGTTTGGGGAAACTGCACATTATGAAAAAAAACTGTGTGGATTTCACAATTTTTGCATAAAAATAAATTGCCTTTTAATTCCATTTTTCACAAATTTTTTGAAGTCCATGTGTATACAGAGCCAGCCTTCCCACAGTTGTAAAATGAAAGTCAAGTGGCCCTAAGCAAGCCCTTTTCTTTCCTTTATCAATATCCCTAGAATCTCATGTTCTTTCTGGCTTTGATATTTGTGCTTCCTCCTCCATCCATTGACAAGAGAGGAAAAATAAAAACACAACTTTCAAAGGATGGGGGGGAAAGACAAATACCCACATGGACTTCTGCCTCCAAGGTTTCCCCTCTTATACACTTGGGAGACACCCAGCTTGGCTCTGAGTTGGTGGGAAGACCTCAGGCAGCATAAGGGAAACTTTTAGGCTTAGAGCTGTTTTTTCCCTTTGGGTGGATCCCCCCAGAGAGATGGGGAGGAGAGAAGCCAGTGGGGCCAGGGACCTGGCTAGCTGCCGTGAATTCTTCCCCCTTTGGGAAATGGAGGCTTCCCAAAGTATGAAACAAAACCCACATACAAGCCAGAGAGAGGCTCCAACATCCCACATCTCTGCTTTGGGCTAGGATGAATGCCATCCCCTGAAAAGATTGGCTTCTGCAATTAACCCTGAATAAACAAGCAATTAAAACCTCTCCCCTACTCCTGCCCCACCCTGTCTCTTCCTATCATGAAACCTTCTCATCCCAGAGCAATGGGGCAGAGGTGGCTTTCTCTAATAACATTTGTGTTCTTTGCCTGAGAGAACATTTGATGGAAATGGATGAATCAATTAGAAAATAATAAATAATGTGGAAAGGTTTGATCCAAGAAAATCTAGGCTCCTCTGTGTTTTCTTTCTCCTCCCATGAATTGTTTCCTTTTTCACCACAGGCCTGGGTGAGCTTGGAAATTAGGTTGCTGTAAGAGTTGGACACATCAAGATTTGTACTTGGCCTTGTCCTGGTAGTATGATTTCTGAACCGCTGTTCCTTCATCTGTAATATGGGGATAAATGATAGAATAGCTAAGCATGCTCTGAGGGTTTTCTACATATTCTAAACCCTTTACACAGCCATTATTAACGTTCCAATCCTCTGAACAACTCTATGTGGCAGGTACTTTTATAACCCTTGTACCATGTAAACAGCAACTGGGGCACAGGAAGGTAAATGAAATGCTTACTGTGGCCCAAACATCAAGCGGAAGTGCCATATTCAAACCTTAGACTCTAACTTGGGAATGAGCCAGCTTACCCACTTTTCTGCAGTGCTTCAAATGCTGAACAGACACAAGACCACATGGGTACCTAACACAGGGGCTGGCATATAGGAAGTTCCTAATAAATGTTGGATTTCTCTATTCTCTTTCCCCTTCTCTGATTAGGACTCCTCATGAGGCTTCCAGTCTGAGAAGCTGAGTGTGGGTTCTTAAGAGAAAGAAAGGCTCAGTACTGGGCCTCCACATTTGGGATCGAGTTGTGTAGCCATCCCTGGAAGAATCAGCTTAACCTGGACATGTCTGCAATCTCTCCCAACTTTATGTCTCTAATTCAAGTTAATATTTTTGCTAAATGCCATAAAAATTATGTAAACATTTGGTCTCATGGTCTTGGGGCTCTCCATGACATTGGTCTCCAAAAGAACATTCTAGGTATCTGTCCTACCCTATTCATATTGGGGTAGAGATATCAGTGTGCAACCTACATAAATACTCTGTAGTAGTTGTTAACTAATCCAAGTGTATTGATAAGAAAACTGAAGCATCATAATGAGGAATTGTTGAAGCTGAAATTAGGATGTAAATGTCTTGAGTAGACAAGTGCAGAAATGATAAAGGGGTGGGAGTGTGGTGGGAATCAGGGGAGTCTTCCTGGAGTAATGATACCAGAATGGACTCAAATTTGTTTACCAGAGGACAAAGTGCTAAGCAGAGTCTCAGTAGAGGAAAGAGTATGAAAGGATATTGCATCACACTGAATATAGGAAATCCTGCCTATTCCCAGAGGAAAGCCCTAAAGAGGCTGCAAAGAGATGAGATTGAAGAACAGGCACATTCTTGTAGGTCATGTTTGGAGGGAACTTAAGAGTTTACTCTTTTATAAATGGGGAAGCCCTTTTGTTACTACAAGAGGGAAAGTAAAGGGAACCATTGCTAATGGATACTTCTGTATATGTCTCGTAAGGGAGAATTCCTAGGGAGAAAGAGTAGAAAACACTGCTAACTAGCTGTGTGACCTTAGCAAGGTGTGAAGACTCATTAAAACTATTTCTCTTTCCTCCTCCAGAAAGTGTAGATACAAATACTACCTCCCTATTTGTTAATAAAAAATAGACATAATCATGTGAAGTCCAGCCACATAGAAGAACCCAACAAACATGAAATGTCATTATTCATTGACTTTATCTCATCTACTGCCTACAACTTGCTTACTTACGATTTTATTCATTGATTCATGTCTAAACTTACTCAAGAATTATTGCCAGTTTCTCACAAGGACCCATAATATTTTAACAAAACAGCAACAAAATAGGGGCTGAAGTAAGCATGACAGAGGAGCAAGGTGCCTCTCTATTTAGAAAATGAACTGGTGAATAATATGCCCTTGTCTGATCCAAAGCACAGGGCAGTGGCTCACATTTAGTGTTTTTGTTCTGATGAAAGACTCATATTTCTCAAGGCTTTCTCTCTCCCCCCCCCCCACACACACACAGAGAGAGAGAGAGAGAGGTAATTAATTCATTCTGAAGATATGTCAGCCTACAATAGCAGCAACCCCAAATGCAATATCCCTCTCTGGTCTATTTTACAGTTTAAGAAATAGAGTCTTAAAGAAAGCAGAATTATCCATGGGAAACAGCATGATGCCTAAAAGGAAAAAAGGATAGACTTCCAAGTTAGCCAATATTAGCCTTGGATCCCAATTCTGCAATTTTAAGTCACCTACTTAATAACACTGGGGACACCTGTACTCATCTGGACAACAGAGTAAATGCCTCTTGCCTGGTTAATATAGTCAGGAAAAGTAGCGCTTCTACTTCAGCTCTGTATTCTCCAAATAGGTAGCCCAAGGTACCCATAATTAATGAATGAAAGAAGAGCCAAAGGCTATAATACATGATATTTTTCCGTCGTCTGTGTTCTTGATCTTTATTGATGTTTTGTGGCCCTGTCAATATAGAAATATCCTAAGGTATACAAATGTTAACTATGGATAAATTGTTCTTCAAAACTGAAAACCCACTATTTATTTATTTATTTATTTATTTATTTTTTACAGGCAGAGTGGACAGTGAGAGAGAGAGACAGAGAGAAAGGTCTTCCTTTTTTTTGCTGTTGGTTCACCCTCCAATGGCCGCCGCGGTCGGCGCACCGCGCTCGTCCGATGGCAGGAGCCAGGAGCCAGGTGCTTTTCCTGGTCTCCCCATGGGGTGCAGGGCCCAAGCACCTGGGCCATCCTCCACTGCAATCCCGGGCCACAGTAGAGGGCTGGCCTGGAAGAGGGGCAACCGGGACAGAATCCGGTGCCCTGACCGGGACTAGAACCCGGTGTGCCGGCGCCGCAAGGCGGAGGATTAGCCTGTTGAGCCACGGCGCCGGCCAAAACCCACTATTTATAAACTGAGCAATATTGACAAGTCTCTTAAAATCAAAAGGACTTAATTCTCTTGCCTGTAAAATGGGATTATTTTATTTATAACATTATCAGGGGAATACAATAAAGTGCTATTTATAAAGAGGTTTGCAAAATGTCTGTCACATAATGGTAGCTCTTAATTATCTAGGGAATGGCATACCTATTATTTGAACAGTACTTTGGGGGGATGATGATAATAGCAAGGTCTCTTTCTATTTCAGAGCTTATCTGGATGTTAATGAGCTGAAGAACATTCTGAGATTGGATGGATCAACACATCTCAATATTTTCTTTGCAAATTCCTCAGAGGAAGAATTGGCAGGAGTAGCAACTTGGCCATGGGACAAGGAAGCCTTAATGCACTTGGGTAAGTCTTAGGAACTCCTTCAGGAGGAAACTGAAATAGAATAGAAATAAACTTAGTAGTAATGATGATCATCACCATCCTCATAGTGGGGGTGGGGTGAACAGCCCATGTATTCATCACTTTTTAGTGGACAGAACTGTAGCACTCCTTTCTCATTTTGATCACCAGGCTATTTTCTGAAGGAAATAGTGCCATAATATTAACATTTTTTTAACCAATTGGAAAGCTGAGACCCAGAGAAGAACTGAGGCTTATTTAAAATCACACATAAGTCAGTGGAAGAGCTACACTGGAATTCAAATTTTTAAATCTGCTCATTGATTGCTTTCTCCTTATACCCCTTGTCTCCCAGTTCATGCAAATATCATCTCAGCCTGATAACCACATTGTATTGGTGTAACCAGTCATGAGCTGGCTTGAAAGACATCAAAGACACAAGAGAGAGTTTATTTGTAAGAACCCCTTGTTCCTCTAGGTTCCACCCAATGACAACACCAGGAACTCTTCTTACACTCAAATTATGTATATGCATAAACGAGACGTAAGTTTATGCAAATCAGTCACCAAAGGTCAGAAATGACAACCTTTCTGAACTAGAGTCTCCAAACAAACAGTGTAGTTCTTTAATTTTGATTTTTCCATGCTCTCCTCCAGTCCATGTCTATATGTAGACAGGGATGTTTTTACTTGTGCATATTTTAAATCATAACATAGATGTAATTTTGTGTTCTCTTGTCACTTACTATTATGCTATCTCATTTTTCCATGTTGCAGAAGTCTTATAATTACTTCCCATGCAGTTTTTTCCACTTGAAATCACAAGAGAAAACCATCCCTCTGGATTATTTCCTCCTCTCTAAAGAGGAGATTTTTAATAACCACATAATACTCCATTGAACCAGGGCTCCACAATTCACTTAACCATTCTCCTCTTGGTGTAATGTTCTCATTATTCACAACAATGAATACTGATGACTCAGTGAGCATCTTCATCTAGAATGCTAGTGCTCAGCAAAGTGCCAGTGCTGAATGTACTGTCAGGGTCTGCCTGGTCCAGACTTCAGTGTTTGCTCTAAATCTATGGTATCTTGGAGAAAAGAGATTCTGCATTTTCCAGTGATAGAAGTCATGCTGAGTCAAACCAGAGACTTTGTTCCTCCAAACTGCTCTCATTTCTCACTTGTTTTTAGGGAATGAAAACAATTTTTGTATGTGTTTGTGTGCTTTTATAAAGCTAAATACAAAGGTAAACATTCAATTGTTCTCAAGTGAAGGATTCTGTTCTTTAGGAGGCATGTGCCAATGTCTAGAGACTTTTTTTGTTGTTACAGATGGGGGAATGCTACTGGCATCTAGTGGATAGAAGCCAGCGATGCTGCTGAATGTTCTGTAATGGACACAGCAAAGAATTTTGCTGAAGTTGGGAAATGCTAACATAGATGATGGATGAGTAGACAGAGAGACTCAGACAGACAGGCATTGGGCAAAATAGAGTGTGCAACTCAGACAAACTTGAAGATGAGGGCTTGTATCACACGGGAATCACCCCAGACCAAAGCCCACAAACATGGGAGTGCTCAGCTGTGACTTTACCTAGGAGCATGGCTCTAGAAAAGTCTCTTTTTCCACTCAGCTCCCAGCTTCCTCAAAAAAGCAGGTTTGACTAGATGGTCTCCTAGGATCCTTCTCTGTTCTGAAATTCTATCCAATTGGAAAAGCAACCAAAAATACCACGATCAGAGTCTGAGAAGTGTTGAACAGCAGGTTTCTAAAATTAGAAAAAATACTCCTGATAATTCCATGAATTTCACAGACTGGCTGAGGGCCAGGAGTATAGGAGGCTATATAGCATGTTATAGTATTTCAGGATGATGTCAGGCTCAAGCTATTTCATCTTGTAAGTGAAACAGTGAAACAGGACTTGGGTACAGAGTTGCCACTCTGTGGAAAGCAGTGAGATAGGAAGGGATGAGGTAAAACAAACAGGACCAGCCTGCACATTAAGTCTGGAATCTTAACATCATCCCTGAAATGGGGATACAACAGGGTCCTGCCCCCTGTTACTTCAGTGTGGAAGCTTCCTGGAGAGACAGAGAATCACTGACACTATTGTAGCTCCTTATTTTAGAGTATGCCATAGGTGCAAAGTCCATGTTCCAAGATTATAGGACCAATATGAAGCAGAAAGAGAATTGCAACCCATGTCAGGCTTGCTGAAGCTGACCTCCTGGCTGTCTCCTCCCCATCCTGGAAGATGTTGATCATAAGCAATTCTTCTGCAGTAGCCCCAGTCGAACCCAATTTATTAGAACCATATTTTTTACCTTTTTTTCCTATGTTACACCATGATCCCTGGAAAAAGCCTTGGGTGGAAAGGGGATTATGTTTCATATTATGATTGACAGAAAATAATTGAGAAAGATTTCCTGTCTCAACTGTTCTTCCTCCCTCCCTCTGCCTGCCTCTTCTCATACCCACACATTCTCTCTCTCTCTCTCATACATCTTATCTTTGTGTTAGAAGACTCTTAGTAATTCAGAATTAATAGATTTTTTGACCCCCTTGACTGAGCAAGCTCACTACCCTGTCTGTGCAGCGAATGATAAAAGTCCCCCCCCCCCCACAACACCTGTTCTGGGCAAGCCAGTCCAAATCAACAAGGCCCAATATCCTCATGATTCCTTTATAAGCAGCTACTCTGCACTCTAAATCCCTGTTTGCAAGATTCTCACATCTGAGTTGTAAACTTTCCTTAAAAGTTTGTATTTTAAGGGCGCTGGGTTCTAGTCCCAGTTGCTCCTCTTCCAGTCCAGTCTCTGCTGTGGCCTGGGAGGGCAGTGGAGGATGGCCCAAGTGTTTGGGCCCTGCACCCGAATGGAGACCAGGAAGAAGCACCTGGCTCTTGGCTTCAGATCGGCACAGTGCCGGCCGTAGCAGCCATTTGGGAAGTGAACCAACGGAAGGAAGACCTTTCTCTCTATCTCTCTCTCACGCTATCACTCTACCTGTCAAATTTTTAAAAAAGTTTCTATTTTAAAATATAACTGTCTTCTCCTAGTCTGCATGTGTTTAAACGTGGCTATTTTAATCTGAAAAATGAAGGGATTGCACAAAATGACTTTTGAAAATCCTTTCTGCACTGATAATCTTTGATTTTATGTCACAGGTTATAATAGCCTTCAGGGAAGTGAAGTGATAGAGAAGAGATACCTTTTGATTTTTGGGTACCACCCCTTCATCCTTAACTGATTTGGGGATTCTTATACGAGGAACCCGAATGCCCAGCTTACCTAACACTCTGATTTTCCTCTTGCAGGTGGCATTGTCTTGAACCCATCTTTCTATGGCATTCCTGGGCACACCAATACCATGATCCACGAGATCGGGCACAGTTTGGGTCTCTACCACATCTTCCGAGGCATTTCAGAAATTCAGTCCTGCAGTGACCCCTGCATGGAGACAGAGCCCTCTTTCGAGACCGGAGACCTCTGCAATGACACCAACCCAGCTCCCAAACACAAGTTCTGCGGTGACCCTGGGCCAGAGAATGACACCTGTGGCTTTCATAGCTTCTTCAACACTCCTTACAACAACTTCATGAGCTACGCAGGTAGGGCTCTACACTCCATAGAGTGTCTGGCACTGGATGTCTGTTGTGGGCTGCAGTCCTGATTCATAGTAGTCTTGAGTAAGCTGCTTACTTTTTCTAAGACTGGTCCTAAATATTCAGAATATTATTCTTTCCACGGGAACCTGAGGAGTTCAGGGAAGATGTTTTTCTTTCAAAACTCCTCAGAAAAACAAACTTTAAGAAAATGGCTGTGATCCAAATCCAGAAAACCCGGGTAGAAGACCACATTCTGCTACTGGGGCCCCTAATACTTCTGAATCATTCCCTCCCTGAGTCACTTTTCACAAGAAAATCGAATGTGTGGACTTGATCTCCCAGTCTAGGTTCTTTCTAGTTTTATAGCTGTATTTTTCTAAGCTGGTGATTATTGAACCATTTTTAATTTAACTTAGGTTTCCTTTACATAAATTTGAAATTGTCATCCTCTCCTTTGCAGCTTTTTTTTTTCACAAAAAACAAAATGATGATTTGGTATTGCAAATAGAAAATTATTACATAATATTAGATATGTTTTTTCCATAACTGTGTATACCCTATTATAGCCTTTTTATACCATTAGTAACAGTGTGAAGGGCTCTTTCTCTGAGCTCTAGGATTTCCTGCTCTTCTTTAAAACATGATACTCAAGGGCACTTTTTGCCCTGTTAGCACTTTGAAAAACTAAATCAAAACCCTCCTTTCTCAAACGGCTTAAAGACTTCTCCACTGGCCAGTTTAGTCAAGAGTCCTTATGTAAGGTACACAAGAAATAATTGCAGGTGGTGGTCCAGCATCAAATTCTATTTCAATAACTTACTTTTCCCCACTGAGAACTAGCGAACTGCGTGAAAGTAGAGATTGCATCTAATACATTATTACATGCATATTCCCGGAACCTAGCAAAGGGCATGTTTCTCCCTATATGTCTATTCAGAAGGTGAAAGGAAAGAAAGGAGGGGAGAAAGGGAGGGAGAAAAAAAATAAATTCTCATTACAGGAATATACAATTGATTCTCATCAATAACACTTTTTCCGCCACAGAACAATTTATTGACTATAAAGGACTTAAATATGCTACATCTTATTTAATTCTCACTAAATCTATGAGATCTGTGCTATCCCTATTTTATAGGTAAAAACTCTGAGACTACTGACATCATTTGCTACAGTTCAGAAATCTGACTCCTAGAAGTTTCTTTTCTTCTCTTATGCCATTCTTCAGAAGAGAACTAGCTGTTGATTGCATGGGGAAAAGACCAACATGGATGGAGTCTGACTCCGAGAGCCTTCACGGCTGTGAGAGCGGGTTCCAGGCACCCATTCTTGCAGGAACCAGGAAAAGTTCCCTTCCAGCAGTTTTGGCTTTCTGATGGGGTTTTGCCTCCATTGCATTTTGTTACTGAAACTCAAAAGATTTGATGATCCTTGGGGTTCTTGCTTCTTATTTGGGCTGATGACTTCTGGGGCTTCTCCAGGATAGGGTTCACACAGCCCATACTTGACATTTCTTGAAAGGTCATAAACCCAGCTCTGGTACCAGAAAGTCTTTATGTTTGGGTCTCTAAAAAAAGACCAGGGTGCTGGGTATTTCCTCAAATGCAGATTCCCACTGGGCTCCCATTCCCAGCCAGTGCTGACACTCACATCCGGTGCTCCATCCACTCAAACAGCCCTGCTTACGTTCCATTTCTATAGCACCTTTCCTTGGCCAGCTCAACACACATGGAAAATAAACAATAACATGAGTTTGGACGTTTGCCGGCCTCTTAGGGGCCTAGAAGCTGCCACTAGCTACCAGACCCCCATAAACTAAAAGATTTTTTTTTGTTCCTCTTTGTACAGATCTAAGGGGTGATTGATTTACTGTTGTTTTTTTAAAGGAACCCCTCAGCTCAGTGACCCATTAACAGCAGAACTAATTCACTGAGCTACGATAACAAACTTACACCCGCAAAAGCATATTCAAGGCAACCATGAGCTTTGAAATGTTTGTTTTCCTTAGGATCTCTGATAGATGAGGTGACAAAAGCAGCTGGATAAAATCCAAAATGCACAACAGAACTGGGTTCTCAGGACTAGGGAGAGCCATGCGTTGGGGCTCCCTCCATCAGGAAAAAAGGGTGGGGATATTGCTTGGCCAACTTCCTCCTGTTACTTTTCCTTCCTGGATGCTTCTTCTTGAGCCTGTCACTAGTTGCATAAAAGGTCTAGTTAGTGTAGCCCTGTGTAATAGAACTTGCTCAAATATGACCATACTCTGTGTCTGTGTTGTCCAGTAGCATAGCTACTAGCCAAATGTGGCTATTGAGCAACAAGTATGACTGAGACCTTAAATTATTTTAATTTTTAAATTTTAATTTATGTGGCTTTCTCCCTATTGGTTAGTGCTTGCCTACAGTAATTCTTGGATGAATTTTACATGCCTGGCCCTGTGTGAAATTCTTCATCAGCTTCTCTCATTGAATCTTCTAATGCATCTAAGGAGATAAGAGTTATAGATGCAGAATGTATGGTTCAGATAGCTCAAGTAACTTGTCCGAGGATACACATACAAATCAGGACAAAGATGAGACTTAAAACCAAGTTTTTCTTACTGCAGAGTCTGTGTTATTAACCAATGGCTTTCCAGTTCTGGGAAGACTAAGAAAATGTGAGTGTTCAATTTAAGCAGGCATCAGACAAATGATGGGGGCAAGCAGAGGCCAGCAGGCCAGAGAAAGCACCAGAGAGCATGCAGTACTGTGCTATTGGCTATGCCCTTGGCATATAGTCAGGCAGCTAGTCCAACTCCACTTCCTGAAGAGCATAGTCCATAAGGACTCCTCGGGGGGACCCTCCAGTCAGGGCCTCCTAAAGAATGCAGGAAACTGATCATCTTTCTGTGTTCTTGGCATATTCTAGTGTTCTGCAGTGAGTATATATAACTCTCATAATCATTTATCATTACCATTATCAATATTTTAAAAAGCAACAAAAAGAGACTTTTACAAAATGTCACTTAGTTTTCATGGGTTAGAAACTTGAATTAGGTTGGTAGTTGTAGTCATCAGATTTCTAAGGCAAGTAACATCATTATTCCTCATTTACAGTGGGTGAGAATGAGGCTGTTAGAGATCAGCTTGTTGCCCAAGGTCCTATTGCGAATGGAAGCAGTGTTGCATGTCTTAACCTCTGTGCAAGGTGGCTTTCCAGCTACAGGTGGCGACTTGTTCTTGAAAACAAAGTCCAGATAGCAAGTTCAGGGCACTGATCAACAGCATGGGCTCCTCCCCTTGCTCCCAGTGAACTGCACAAAGTCCTTTCCACTTAGGAACAAGATGGGGACAGAGGAATGAGATGAGCTGGCTGATTGTGGAAACAGGATGAAGCAGTCAGATATCAAGAGGAGGCAGTTGTGGCCGGCGTGTCAGCCACTTGGCTAATCCTCTTCCTGCAGCGCTGGCACCCCGGGTTCTAGTCCCGGTTGGGGCGCCGGATTCTGTTCCAGTTGCTCCGCTTCCAGTCCAGCTCTCTGCTGTGGCCTGGGAGTGCAGTGGAGGATGGCCCAAGTGCTTGGGCCCTGCACCTGCATGGAAGACCTGGAGGAAGCACCTGGCTCCTGGCTTTGGATCAATGCATCGCGCTGGCCATGGTGGGCATTTGGGGGGTGAACCAACAGGAAAAAGGAAGACCTTTCTCTCTGTCTCTCTCTCTCTCACTCTCTAACACTGCCTGTCAAAAAAAAAAAAAAAAAGGAGGCAGTTGGAGGCAGGAAGCCAAGTGGGGCTGACTCTAGACATTAGCTAATTGAGACAGAGCATTTGTGATACATGGAAATCATTTGGGATTTCACCTAAGATTCTGATAGCAGCTGAGTCTCTAGGAGATGTACTCTGGAACAGACATTTTCTGACTTTAATCTTTCAAATTCAAATTCATTTATGATCCCCTAATAAATTCTATCACCTGTCAGTTTTCCAATATTTTTAATGACAAACATGGAAATGGTAATTTTTTAGATTATAAAGGAAAATCTTCTCGGGGGAAAAAAGAACAAATATGTCAGAAGTTTAAGAGGAAAAAACCCTTGCTGTTTATAATTTTGTTCATCTTGATAAATGCTTTATGTGACCCAGCTCATTGAATTTCCACAACTCTATTGGTTAGATTTTATATAAATGTCCCCCAATTTATACATGAGGGAGCTAAGTCTTAAAGTTAGGTCATTTCTAAGTAATAACCGATTCTTTTGTATTTACAACCATCCCCTGGTTAATGGATGGCTGTATTATTTCTAACATTTTTACTATGACAAGATTAAAACAAGAAACATCCTTCACATGTATTTTTCCCTGTATTTGTCCATGAGCAGCTATTGAATCCTTGAATGTGGTATTAGTAGACCAAAAAGAATTCGAGAGAGAGAGAGAGAGAGAGGTCTTCCATCCACTGGTTTACTCCCAAAATGGCCATAACAGCTGGAGCTGGGCCGATCTGAAGCCAGGAGCCAGGAGTCAGGAGCTGCTTCCTGTAGGTGCAGGGCCCAAAGCATTTGGGCAATCCTCTACTGCTTTCCCAGGTACATTAGCAGGGAGCCGAATTAGAAATGCAGCAGCCGGGACTCACACCAGCACCCATATGGGATGTCAGCACTGCAGGAGGCAGCTTTACTCACTATGCCACAACATCGGCCCCAGACATTGTTCTTGATATGTGCCTTCATTTCAGCCCCATTCTTAAATAAGCACTCCTGTTATTATCATCATCTCGACTTTACAGATAAAGAAACTGAGGTACTGATGGCATAAAACCACCTCCAGATCGCACGTGCACTAACTTAATCATAGGGCAGTACTTTCTTTCTTAGCCATCATATCCCTCTCCTGCATCTATTCCATGGCTCTTTCAGGCTTTCAGGGGTGAAGTGCAAAGTTCATATCAACAATGAAATATTTACCTGATGATCTGACCAATCTCAGACTGAGGTGTTTGGACTCCAGGCAATGCAGAGCCACAGAATATTTGGTATTCAAGGAGTTACATTGTGCGTCTGGGCTTGAGAGAGATTTACTTGATTAGTCACTCTTATGCAGTGCTTGTTAAAAGGGACATCAGGCTCTTCTGCTTCCTGCAGACATAGTAAAGACTTTCCCCAGGGAGCTGTAATGGAGGCTGTCAAAAATTACTAAGGGGATCTGAGGCAGCTTCTCTGTAGCAATCTCTTGCACCTTAGTCCCTTCCCTAAGCTGGATTCTCAAGGTTGTATCCAACCATCCAGCACCTGCCCAAACTTATTTTCTATTTGATAAAGAGAAGCATATTTGTGCTGCAGGATTCCCAGTAGTGGGTTTATTTTAAGATCTGGCAAGCCCTGAGCTCGTCTGTCTGGAGCCTAGCTGAAGAAACTCTGACCAGGAGGACACCTCCAAGAAGAGGTGTTTTGGGAATCCAAGCCAAAATGTGCCTTCCCCTATCCCTGGGGAAGCTGAATAAAACAATTGGAGGGAGAAATAGGAGGCCAGCTTCTACCCTGGAAGCCAAGTCAAGAGGGGATAGGACTGAAGATCACTGGATCAGAAAACACCTGAGATTGTGTACTGAGCCCCCTCAGATTCAAGTGGAATTCCCATTTTCCAACACCTGTGGGAGCCTTTATCCATCCAAGGTCTCATTTGTGCTCACAGGCAAGTTCTCTTGATTAGAATCACTGTCATGGCGTCATCACAGCCTAGGTTAAAGTCCAGGGCACTGGATCAGTACCCTTAGCTCTGTGATCTTGGCAAAGCCACCCCATCTCCACGAGCTTGTTTACTCCTCTATAAGGTGGGGGAAATAGTAGCATGCGTTCCACAAATAACAGGTGGAGAGAGATTTAAATGTGATCAGGGCATGTTCCAATCTGTCTTGCTTGTACTAAGCACTTGGTGAATGTCTCAATGACAGTGCAGTGTGGGGGATGTTACTTCTCATCCTGCTATCAAGTACCTTGAGGTTGGATTGCTTCGGGGTCTGCCTGAGCCTCTGACTTGAGCGGTCTGTATAGGACATTGTGTCTCTCTGGTTGCAGAGTTCCTTCTCTCCGATCCCACAACTGCCTTTCCCAGTCTTAGCTGTGAAATCTGGTTGACTTCAAGTACTTCCATCTTTGAAAACCTTTTTGGTTCACACTCCTTTCTTCACATACTTTCTCTCTCCATTCATCAGTGTTGGACTTCACAGACTTTAGCAGACTTGGAACAACCTTAATTCAGAATGAGCTGGCCTCGACTTCATAACTTGAAGTAGCTTTTCAAGGATAGGGTATGAACTTGTTAAATTTTGTTCTTCTACATAACTCAGCACATAACAGAGAATATGTAGTAGACATGCAGAAGGTGTTTTTGAAGGGCAGTATTGCCACATTGGTGAAAAGTGGAATTAATGAATGAGAGGGTGAATGAATGTGAAAAAATGAGTTAGGGGATCAGTGAGGCTATAAATGGATAAATGGGCAGGTAAACAATTGAATGAATGAGAGAGAGTTATCAAGTGATTGGTGAAGGAGAGAAGCAGTAAAGGAATTGTTGATTTAGTGAACAATGGATTGGAGCCCATGGAAGGCAGCTGTCTTGGCATTGTCTTTAGCCATGACCTCTGGTCTACCCTCTCCACAGTCTCAGGCATAATTTTCCAGTTCTATGACCCTCCCCTTCCTCCTGTCTCCTCTAACCTGTCTCCACAAGTGATGACTACACTAATTTATTCACAGACCATTAACTCTTGAGCACTGGAACAGGCAGCCTTGGGTTGGCAAGGAAGGGCTGAGGTGCTGGTGCTCAGCTGTTGGAAGACGTCATCATTCTCTCACATGCCCGCCCGAGCACAAGCTCCTTGCTTATCTCTCCCTCTGCCTGCTTGCAGATGACGACTGTACGGACTCCTTCACGCCCAATCAAGTCGCCAGAATGCACTGCTACTTGGACCTGGTGTACCAGGGCTGGCAGCCCTCCAGGAAGCCGGCGCCTGTTGCCCTTGCACCCCAGGTTGTGGGCCACACTACAGACTCTGTGACGCTGGAGTGGTTCCCACCCATTGACGGCCGCTTCTTTGAAAGGTGAGTGTGTCCTATGAAGTGCTGATTCTGTCCCTTTCTCTCCTGCCAACAAGAGGGAAACTTGGACGGGAAGCAACCTTGGAAAGGGTTTATGCAGTGTTTCTTGTTCTTGCTCAGTTCTTGTTCTTATCACTCAGCACAGTAGCTTGTATATATAGGAACCCTGCAAATTTTGATTCGGGGACTAAATGAATGTTTGCCAATTACAAATGAATAATGATCGATACATATTTTTAATGATTGGATGTTTAGATTTGCTTTTTTATTAGAAATTTGGAAACTCTATTACTAGAAATTGCTGAAATGGAGATACTGTTCTCATCTTTAAGAGCTCAGAAGTTGAAGTTGTCTCTGGTTAGTGAGCAGCAACCTTCCTATTTTTTTGTATATAATTCAGATTATTTATGAAAAGGTATACATGTGCATATAGTTCTATACTTGTGGATGCATACACATATCTAAGGATACTTCCAAGGCTTATAGGAAATGCATTTAATAATAAGTTTATTTTAGTGTGCTAAAATTTTGAAATACATGCATATGAGAGTTCTTCAAAAACTTGATGAGAATTGAGTACTATAGAAAAGTATTCATAGCTTTCCAAAAAATTTTTACACCAAAATAAAATTTTTGACTTCCATTTTTTTCATACATGTTTGAAGCATCCTCATATATACAATATATAATCACAGTCATGACTGTGCCTAGTGTTTCTTTGTAGAAATGAAGGTAGAAGACAAGGGAATGATAACTAAAGCACAAGGTACCTCCATTCTGCTCCCCTGCCTGTCACTAATTAGTTATATTACCTTAGGCAGCTTGTTTTCCCTCCCTGTGTCTTATTCTTCTCCCCTGAAAAGTAAATTTAATGATACCACAGTGGCTTAAAGATGGAAACCTGAATTACATGATCTTTTATGGGACCTTTCAGCAAGAAGACTCCTTAGGGAACTCAAACTTTCAGGGGATAATGAAGAAAGAGCAAGGTGTCTACATCTATTGTGGAGCTTTGATACAATTCAGGAAAGACCAGTCTAGCCTTTCATGGGGACATTTCATTCAGTAACAGTGACAGAACATTGATGACGTTGAAAATAAAAACCATGCTAATAACTAATTAGTGGTACTCTCTTGTGGTTGCTGCTGTGGATCAAGTGCTTGCTATGTGGATGAATTCTGTAAATGTGCAGAGCCTTGTTTAATCTTTTCACTAACCCTGTCAAAAAGGGATTGCCTCCCTCATCTTCCAGAAAAGGAGGAAAGTGGAGCTGAAAGTGGTGAAGAGATTTGACCCAAAGCCCAAAGAAAGTGGGAGAGGCTAGGCTCCAACTGATATTCAGGAATGTCTGGTCTCAGAATCTCACATGCTTTCATTAAGCTGTTCCAGAACTAGAGTTACAAGGGAGGTGTTACACCTCCTCCCCAAAGTGCCACAAAAAGATGACAAGGAGCTCTAATTACAAGTGTGTGTGTGTGTGTGTGTGTGTGTGTGTGACTGTATTAGTGTGTGTGTTAAAACATTTAGACAGAGGACGAAAACAGACACTTCTTTTATTTTTAGAAAACTTTTATTTAATAAATATAAATTTTGAAAGTACAACTTTTGGATTATAGCGGTTTTTCCCCCATAACCACCCTCCCACAGGCCAAGCATCCCATATCCTACTCCTTCTCCCATCCCATTGTTCATTAAGGTTCATTTTTAATTATCTTTATATACAGAAGATCAACTTAAGATATATTAAGTAAAGATTTCATTAGATTGCACTCACACAGACACACAAAGTATAAAGTACTGTTTGAATACTAGTTTTACTGTTATTTTGCATAGTACAATGCATTAAAGATAGAGAAAGGCCAACAAGTATAAAAAAAAAGTTCAACATTATTAATTATCATGAAAACGCAAATGAAAACCACAATGAGATGTTACTTCACACCTGCTAGAATGAACATTATCAAAAGGATAAAGATAAGTGTTGGTGAGGATGAGGAGCAAAAGGGAACCATGGTGCACTGTTGGTGGGAATGTAAATTAATAAAGCCAACATGGAAAACAGTATGGAGAGCCCTCAGAAAACTAAAACTAGACTTACTATATGATCCAGAGAGTTCACTTTTATGTATATACCCAAAGGAATTGAAATTGCATGCCAAAGAGACTTCTTCACTCCCGTGTTCACTGTGGAATTGTTCACAGCAGTTAAGATGTAGAAAATACGTAGATCTCTAACCACCAGATGAATGGATGAGGACAGTGTGATATATACACACAATGGAATACTATTTGGCCTTATAAAAAGGGAAAATCCTCTTGTTTGAAACCAATGAGTGAACCCAGAGAACACTACTAAATTAAATCAGCTAGGCACAGAAAGACAAATACTACATGATCTCTTTCATATATGAAGTCCAGAGTAGTTAAATCATTGGAATAGTGGGTAAAATGATAGCTACAAGAGGCTGAGAGAGGTAGATGGCAAAAGGCAAGATGCTAATCTAAGAATAGAAAGTCTCATTTAGACAGGGAGTATAAGCTTTAGTGATCTATTGAATAGAAGGTCACTATAACAAATTATGAGAGACTGGAATGGTGGTGTAGTTGGTAAAGCCACCCCCTGCCATGCCAGTGTCCCATATGGATGCCAGTTCAAGACCTGGCTGCACGCTTGGCAGTCCAGCTCCCTGATAATGTGCCTGGGAAAGCAGCAGAAGATGCTCCAAATGCTTGGGCCCCTGCATTGACATGGGAGACCTGGAAAAGGCTCCAGACTCTGAACTTCAGCCTGGCATAGTTCTGGCTGTTGCAGCCATTTGGAGAGTGAACAAGCACATAGAAGACCAGACTCTCTCTCTCTCTCTCCCCCTGTCCCTCTCTCTTTCTGTAACTCTTTCAAATAAATAAACTTTAAAATAAAAATAATGTATCAAATAGTTTCAAATTGCTAAGAAGTAGATTTTAAATGTTTCATCACAACAAAAATAAGTATGAGAGGTGACAAATTTGTTAATTAGCTGGATTTAATCCTTTCACATTGTAATCATGTATCAAAATGTCACAATGTATCCCATAAATACATAAAAATATTGTATTCCATTAAAATGAAAAATTTAAATTTTCATAAAGCATAGTAGGTCATGGTTTCACCTTCAATCTGGGCTCTAATTTTCCACATTGCCCTCTGTCCTAGAATCTAGAACCTCCATCTGGCATCTGGATCAATCTGATCACTGGAGAGGAAATGCACTCCCGAGTCTCCCCTCCCCTGCCCAAGCCACCCTCACTGTGAGCTCAGAGCTCAGTTTGGGAACCCTCATGTGACACTTCAGAGCAGGCTTTCCAGCAGCCTGTGGGTTTATTTATTTTTTCTGTGGTGATGAGAAGTATCAGACTTTTGGTCAAGCCTTGGCCTCAATTCCACTTAAAAATGGAAGTTTTTTAAATGAAGCTTCCTGTGTATGTATTCAATTTGTATTTCATAAAGCAGTTATTGTCCATTAAATAGATACCATCTGATTGTTGGAAACCTATTGGAGGGTTAATTGTTGTGTAATGAGATATGTCTCTATTACATAGTGCTCTCAGCTTCAATCAATATGTTTTTAATAACTTATAGTCAGTTAGTACTTTCGGCTCATACAATAGCTATTCTGTTCAGTCTAAGATTTCATAATGGAGTTATCATATGTTAAATTAAAACTGACATTTTTGAAACATGTCTAATTAGGGTTAACAGCTATATAGACCATAGTCTATAACTAGAGGAAGCCAGTGCACAAGTTCAATAAACTGTTGTAAAGAAATAGAGCAACATTTTATGTATATCACTCTTCCATGCACATGGATTTTTATATTCCTGCAAACTGGCTTAATATAACGTGTACAAGCTTTGATGTTGGACATCCATTTTCCATTCTCAGTTTTATAACTTGAGTCGATGGGATCTTAGCCCAGCCATCTCACCTTTCTGACCCTCTAAGTCTTCTTTCATGTAAAGGTGTTAATTATGCCCCACTGGGTTTGTGGGGAATTCAACAAAATAACATCTGTAATAAGCCAAGCACACAGGCTATATATTCACAAAATATTCTCTCCCATTTTTGCAATGTTTTCCAGAGCTTTATAGCTACTTGAAAATTCCCTTTCCCTGAAAAACCTCTAGTGTTTTCCACTACATCCATCAATGCCAACGTCTTGCCCCTGGCCACGCTCATGTCCTCCTGCTGTTCTCACATCTGTGGTCTAAGAGAATACAAGGGTTTCCCTTAAAAAAACATATTCAGATCCTCCCACAGCCTGTATCTTCACACATGGGCAACTGAATAAATAATTCAAGGCCACCCCTGGTTTTTCTAACTTCTTTATTTTTATCAGCCTTGCAAACATGTGTTGACTGGATGGTTTCAGTTATCTGAACAAGTAGCTATGGAGTATTGTCAAGAGTACTGGACTGTGAACCAAGACCTGGGTCTGAAATCTTTGTGACCTTATCAATTCCCTCTTTCTCTTGGACCTCAATTTTCCAAAACTTTTTCAACCAAAGTCCCTTTTCCAAATTCCAGAACACTGAAAATGATTTGAGAGATTGTTTTCTCAATTCTCTTAAAGATGGTGCATATACTATCCTATTTGCATAGGACAGAAGGTAATATATGCTGCACAGTGGATGCCTTAGCAGCACTGTCCAATTGGATTTTCTCAACAGTAGAAATATCCTATATCTGTACTGTCTAAGATGGCAGCCACTTGCCAACTGTGGCTGTGGAGCACTTAAAAAGAGACAACGTATGTGATATGTGTTAGGAACCAAATTTTTAAGTTTATTTAATTCTAATTATTTTACATTTAAATAGTTACATATGGATGAAAGCTACCATAATGGACAGTGCAGACTTCAAATTTTAAACTGAGTAAGAAAGATAATCTCTCCTAGCGTTAGAATTCTGTGTGTCTATGATTTCATTGTGTGTGGGTGGGGGGGGGTACATACAAGTGCCCATGAAAATGAAATAAATACCGAAGGTAGGAAACACATATTATACATTCCCAGGATGTATAAAACACAACACAATTGCTGTCAAGTGGATAAAGATTTGTCCGTTCATCAAAGTATTTACTGGGGATTATTTATTTGCTCATTGATGAAGTATTTACTAAGAATGTCAGGAGTTTTGTGAAGCTCAGGTGACTTCATGTCTTGTCACTCAAAACAAAACATTTAAAGGAAGCATAAAGAATTACACTGTGGCTATTAAGGTCAGTGTGGTTCCTAAATCCATCATGACAGTTGTAATCTCATTGTTATTACAAAGCTGGTCATGAGGCTCAGAGCTGCAGTTCAGGGATTGTGTTCTTTGGAAAAGATCTCTTCCCACAACAGCAGTGCTAAGGAAATCTCTTTCTGTCTGGGATGACCTATCTACAAGAATATTTGTGTAATTATTAATAACTTCAGTAGTAACTCATATTTATTTAAAATATGCAGAAAATTCAGAAAACCAGGAAAAGTAATCATAGAGAGTAAAATCAGTTACCATAGGTTCCACCTCTCAGAAATCATTGCCAATAATATTTCATCACTAAAGTTATTTGGTCAACATTGAGATATTGTTATATACTCAGTGTTTAATATTACTTTTTAAACAATGTTATAGCTTACATTTTTTCCATGAAGTTGTATAATGTTTATTATTATTTTTTGTAATAACTGCTTACCACTCCAGGAAGCAGTTTAACCATGAGCTATTTAATTATTCTCATACCATTGAATGTTAGTGTTCTTGCAAATTTTTATAGGTGTATGCTTTCACATTTACAATGATAAGGCTAATCATGAAAAATCTGCAATTAAAAAGTCTGAACTAGGTTAGTCATGGATATTACCAATGTGTCTGAGTGACAGTTATTCATTCATTGTCCACCCACCCAATCGACCATCTATCTATCCATTCATCCAGTGATAGATACTGACCAACACTATGAAACAGAGTATGTGTTGAACCCTAAGAGAAAAGAAAGCATCATAAGACATGGATATTGTCTTTAAAAATCTCACAATCTGTGGACAGAAACTCACCTGTGTAAAAAAAAAAGTCTTTGTAGAGGAAATAATTTCCGAAATGTACCTGGAAGGATGAGAAACATCAAACAGGTGAAAATTGTGAAAGATGAGGTTAACATAGCACACCACAATCACTAGATATTGCCCAGAGTGAAGATAACCAAAATTGGCATGACAAGAAGGATACTTTACAAGTCCTGTGAATGTCCTGTCACAGGACATTAGGGGCTAGAGCCACTACAGCAGGTCAGCAGGGCATGGCCTATTCAGACAGAGGTTTGATCATTTCCTGCAGCTGTGTGGAAGGAGAGTGGGACATATCAGCATATTTTGATAGTAGGCATGCTTATGAGCATACTTATCCTGACCATGTGAGCTCAGAGGCATAAGAAAGCTCCCCTTTAAGGATAGACTCCTGAGATTTGAGATTGGAGTCCTCGGCCTTCAGATAGCCAAAGCATATAGATTCTTCTAGGAATAATTCATAATGTTTCAACAGGGACATTACATTTTGTGAAATCATGGCTTGGGATTTGGACCTTTCTTGACACCTTCTCATGATTCATTTTCCAGTCCTCCTGCAAAGATTGCTCAGATTTGCAGAGTTTGGGGTTCCACATTAGTACAGGAGAAAAGGACTCATCACTCTCCCTTACCCACAACTGCCTCCTAAGCAGATGCCAAATCCAGAGAACAAGTAGGATCCCAGATGCTGTTATGGCCAAGGGGAGATTGAATCCAGATACACAAGACAGAAGGGGAAGCCACCATAATATTCCACTTCTGGGGCTGGCCCCATTGAGGGATTGGCTAACCCCTTGGAAAGCTGCTAAAATGAATTAGATGGCATGGTAAGGAAACTGCTTTTGACTGTTAAAATTAAGGACTGACTCATCAATCCCCAGAATGTCAGGACTGGGCGGTTCCTTAGGCATCATCTAATCCAGCCCACTCATTTTCAGATGAAAGAGATGTGCCTTCTTCATAGTAAATGCCTAAGATACAGAATGGCACCCAGCTCTTAGTATCCATCTGATCAATATTGCTAAAGGAGAAGAAAATGGGGTAAATAGTTTGCTCACAACCACTTAGTGGAATTTTTCATGTGTGGTGAAATTTAAACTATTGCAGGTGGTAAGTCTTTGGCCTGTTGTTCCCATGCTGCTTGAAATCAGAGAAGTGTGTACCATCAGAGCGAAAGATGCTTAGGCATGGGCCATGTCCTTGCTGAGCAATGGGGAAGAATTTCACCTACAGACGTTTTTCAGAAGGCTTGGCATGTGGAGGGAAGAGATGGGCCACTGTAGCAGATGCCAATGCCTACTCCTGTCAATTGCTCATTCAACTGTTCCTAAGTCTGTGCATGTTCCCTCTTTCCTTGGCCTCCTAGAGAATTGGGATCAGCATGTGACCTGTGCCTGGAAGGGAGAATCTTGGTGCAGTATGCTTTCAATGCCTCCTCCCCAATGCCCTGTGGCCCATCGGGACACTGGAGCCCTCGGGAAGCAGAAGGTAAGCTGGTCTTCTGGAAGCACTCTCCCAGGTTGCATGTGTAGAGGAACCACTCTTTCAGTGTCTCTGGAGTTTTATGATTTTTACTTGTCTTTCCCACATACCATCTCCATTGATCTAAAGAGTACTCTGGAAGGACAATGTTCATGCAGTCATTTGAAAGATTTGTTTTCAGCATTTGCACTGTGCTGAGGATGTTATTCCCACACAAACAAAGGCAACTAATATCCATTAAGTACCCAAAGCCTCTCCTGGTAAGGACACAGTGTGTAAGGGTGCATGCAACCTCCAGACCACAGTTAGAGTCCACTTAGGCAACTTGAATCTCCAAACCATCAGTAGTCTTTGATTCTTCTTTAGTTATTCCCAAGCCTATCCACGGCACTCTCATATGTATCACACTATTCCTTTCGTTTGTCCCATGCATGTTCCTTTTTAATATCCATTTACCTGCAAGACACTTGGGGAAAGCACCTCACAGTAGTCATTTTGTGGACTCTATCCAAAATCATATCTTTCTCTGTCTAGAGGATGTCTACCAGCACCCCCAAGAAGCCAACAATCCTGTGCTTCCTGCAGCATTATTGATTTCTGTAGAAATTAAGAGGTCACCTTTGGCTAAATGCTTATTGTTGTACTTTATCAGTTGGTCCTGAAGCCAGATGAACAGGCACCCCAAGCCTTGTCTTTCATCCTCTCTCCACTGGTCCTAGGAGACATACACGTATACCGTGCCCTTGCCCAGTGCTTTTTCTCCTGTGCAGGTCTGCTCATGCCCACAGTTACTGGGTGAGGACACTGTTACACTAGCTCACTGGAGGGAGTGGAATCAGTTCCCTCATTGAGCATCAGAGTGAACTCTGCTATCCTCTATATTTTTAGAAAGAAGGTTAGAGAGAAAAAGGCCAGAGATAGACTAAAGTAAGGAAGAGGGATCAGAGGGGAAAGTGAATTTGAAAAATGATAGTACTGTACTTTATTTTCTAATGTAGCTTAAAATAAAAATGAGAGTCAAACTTGGGAACTCTAAACAAATCCATCTGGAATGTAAAGCGAGAGGGATGTCTGGGAGAAACCCTCAATTCGGCCTCACAGGATCACAGGCTGTCAGACTTGGAAGGAATGCCTAGGGTCAGGCAGCCCCAGGTCACACCCAGGTCAGGAATCCCCTCTATGCACTTCCTCACTGAGGTGTCCTGGCACCCTGTTCCATCGCCATTGTTTAGAAAGTTCTTCCTGAGACTTTCAATTATAATTTTTCCACCCAAACTGGATCTGCTTTCAGTTTTCATAAAAGAAATCTGTCTCTTCCACCTGACAACACCTTGCACGCTTAAATAGAGTAAACTCATCTCATCTGTGACCCCCTGTAGGGACTATGTGCTGGGCACTTTCCTGGAGATGCATGGCCATCTGGTAGGCCATTGTGAATAAATGAACAGTTGTCTTTCAGTATGAGGAGACACAATTGAATAGAAGTATAATGTGTTGGGAATCAGTAGAAAAAAGACCCCTTTCCTAACTGCAGACTCTAGCTTCCCACAAAATGTCTCAACATCAGTGAGCAAGGTGCTTTTCAGAATGTGAGAAGACTTTAATATGTTTACAGCAGTGGTTTTATAATTATGATCCAGAAAATAATGGGGCTTCTTGAGGGTTTTTCAACATATCCTTAATGTCAAAATTATTTTCATAATATTAAGAGGATACTTCAAATGTTAGTGGAAAACAGAATTAAAAAATAAGTTTGGGGACCAGCATTGTGGCACAGCAGGTTAAGCCATTGCCTGCAATTCCAACATGCCATATTGACTACAGCACACCAAGATTTCAAGCCCCAACTCTTCTGCTTCTATCTAGCTCCCTGTGCCTGCGAAGTCAGTGGATGATAGCCCTAGTGTCTGAGCCCTTCCCACCAATGTAGGAGACCAGGATGGAGTTTCTGGTTCCTGGCTTCAGCCTGGATCAGATCCAGTTTTAAATATTGTGGCCATTTGGGGAGTAAACCAGTGGATGGGAATCTCTCTTTCTTCTCTCTCCCTTTCAAATGAATTCTTTTTAAGTGATTAGTTTATGGGGAGGATGTTGTTAAGACACCACTTGGGATGCCCGTATCCTGTACTGGAGTTCCTGGGTTTGGTCCCTGGCTCTGCTACTAACCTTAACTTCCGGCTAATACAAACCCTGGGAGGCAGCAGGTGATGGCCCATGTGGAAGACCTGAATTGAATTTTGAGGTCCCAGCTTCAACCTGGTTCAGCTCTGAATGTTTAAAACATTTGGAGAGTGAACCTGCAGATAAGAGAGACATTCATTCATTTTCTCTCTCTCTCTCTCAAGTAAGTAAATAAAAATTTTAAAAAGCAAAGATGTTTATTTGGGTGCCCCAAATTTTGAAATCTCTGCATAGTATTTTCAGAATACAAATTTTCAACAACCTTTTTGTGTTTTTTCTCCTGTGCAGGTCAAAAGTAATTTCCAAAATTTTTGTACCAGCATAAATGTACCTTTGAATTCAAGTTTTCCATGCACTTTTTGAGGTAGCCTCATAATGTGAGATCACTTGCCCTTTTCACCTTCATTCTCTCCTGAGAGTACAGTGGATTTTTCCATCAGGTGTATGATGTGTGATGTTAATGTTCTGGTAGCTAACAGATCACACTCTTATTTATTCTTGAAGTTTAAAATTTCTTTGTTTTAGTTGTGGTTGCAATTTACATATTTAGTTTACAATTTACATATTAACTACCAATAGATACAGCTTCATTAAGCACAAACTACTCAATAATGCTGTACAAGTTTAAATGGGTTTAGAACATGAAGATGGAAGTGGGAAAGGTTGGACAGGTGAGGTGGATAATGACCAGGTGATTGTGGATTTGAATTTATGCTGAATGTAGTGGGAAGACTTCATGTGCTTGGTGGGGGTATGGTATGTGATAAGATGTGGTTGTTATAGAGACTGCATGAACTTTTCTGTAGAAAAGAGATTGGGCAGGTGGATACTAATGTTAACTGTTGCCATAATCCAGGTGAAGGATGGTGGTGGCCTGGGTGAGTCAGTGTAAGAAGAAGGGAGAGGACTTGGTAGATCTGAGTTATATTTGGAAGGTAGAGTAAGGTAGGACTTCTGCTTGAGAATTCTCTGGCTGAAATCTTCTTGGTTTGTTCTGTCATTTGTTTGAATGACCTAATTTCCAGACATTTCCCAATACCTTCATCTATCCCAATAGTTGGTGAAATCTGCTCCTGATTTGTCCCTGACCCTCTTAAAGTATAATATGCAGTATGGAGTTCAATGAGAGTCACTGAGCCCATTCTCTGGGATGACTCAGGCATGCCAAGGATATCCACCCACCCTGGGTTTCCCTCCTATGTAAACTGAGCACACAGAGGCCAGGAAAAGACACTGTTCTTTTTTTGGAGCATCCTATTACAGACTCTGTGATCCTTTTGGCTCAGACCCTTTTAATATCCTTGAAGAAATAAACTTTTCCATGAACCAAACTCCGAAATTTATTTCTCAACTCATTTTCATCCTATTTATCTTTGTGTGTTTAAGTTGTTGGACTTCCCAAACTAACATAAAACTCCCAACTTCATGAGCGATGCCAGACATGTCTGTGGGATTGGGGAAAGAGCACAGTGTGGGGTGGGGCAGATGAGTACAATTGGACCTCGATCCCAGAACTGCCATCAGTTGACTCTGTGCCCTTGCCCAAGGTGCTCAACCTCTTAAAGATGGCATCTAATCCACAAAATGGACACTAGAACCATTATCCTTCCTAGACTATTCTTCTATGGAGCCATAACTTCTTTTTGCAACTCCATATTTACAAGATAGAATATTCTTCATTTAACACACGTTTATTGGACATCCACTATGTTTCATTAACTTGATTTCAAAAAAGAACTTCTTGCCTTTGCTCACATGAAGTAGTGTGCTCTTATCTATTGAGTAAAAATGAGATTTCAAAGGATTATAACCTGGATTATGCTATATTCATAGATAGATAGCTGAATCTGACCACCTCAAACCCCAGGTTAGCACATGTATGCAAGCATATATTATATTCCAATTGTTGGGTTTTCTGAGAGATTACCACATGACACTAGCTGTTTTCATTTTCTTTTATTTGTATGAGTGTCTTCTCCATTTTCCTGCCCAGAATACTTCAGGTGTGCTGAAACATTTATATGAAAAAAGCTTGGCACAAAATTTCAGAACTATACTCAAGTCAGTAGCTGCAATGTATACACATGTAGATACATGATAGCTGTCCATATAGATCTTCATAAATGTAAATTAGATTAACATAAGTATGTCTTAATCTATTTCTGTGCACTTATAAAACTATCTGCTTGCTGATCATATAAAACTAAATGCTTCATGAGACCTGAGACCATGTCTGGGAACCTGTTTCCTAGGGAATTGGCTCAACTGTGGATACAGATCTGCAGTTCAATAAATAGCCTTTGAATGCACGGATGGATGAATGGATGAATTGGTGGATGGATCAGTGGATAGATGGATAGATAGATGAATAAATAGATTGATGGTATCTGTCTTGGAACAGTGATTTTTCTAAGACAAATCTATGCCACTTATTTGCCAGAAAATCTTTAGTAGCTCTCCAACTATCTCTGTACAAAGTTCAGTTTCCTAGGGACCAGTGCTGTGGCACAGTGAGTTAAAGCCCTGGCCTGAAACACTGGCATCCCATATGGGCACCAGTTCTAGTTCCAGCTGCTCCTCTTCTGATCCAGCTCTCTGCTACGGCCTGGGAAAGCAGTAGAAGATGGCCCAAGTCCTTGGGCCCCTGCACCCAAGTGGGAGACCTGGAAGAAGCTCCTGGCTTCAGATTAGCACAGTTCCAGCCGTTGCGGCCATCTGGGGAGTGAACCAGTGGATGAAAGACATCTCTCTCTCTCTCTCTCACTCTCTCTACCTCTCTCTGTAACTCTGTCTTTCAAATAAATAAAATAAATCTTTAAAAAGGTTCAGTTTCCTTACTTTCATAGAAGATACTTCATAATCTTCCAAGCCCCAGTGTTTGATGGGCTCCCAACACTCTCAAAACCATCTTAACCCACCTTCTCTCTCAACTGTTCTTTTCACTTGAAATGCCTCCTACTAAAATTTTCCTTGTTAATCCTTCTTACTTTTTGAAACAGAGCTAATATATTTGTGAAAATCCATTAGAGATTTCATCTCATTTTCATTTTACAACGACACTATGAGGTAGGTAACATTACAGTAGATGACATAATGAGAAGCTGTATGGCTGACATTTTAACCCAACTTTCATTGCTTCAAAGCCTGGCACACTGCCTGGACTAACAGTATCACATAATATTCTACTCCCCACCAGGGAATTACTTAACCATCTGAGTCTCAGTTTCCTCTTCTGTAAAATGAGTTTCATAAGACCTGCATCATAGACTAACTGCCAGGATAAAAAGAGCTGAGGCATGTAATGTGCTTGGCACACTGCCTGCACATAAAGAGTGGTCAGTTCATGAAGCCTGCTGCTATAAAGGGACTGCTGCTTTGGTGATGGGCTGCACTCAATGACCTCTGGAGGTCTTTCTGTGTCTAAGAGTTATCTCTAATAACCAGATATGTACAGCTTTGCTAAGATTTCTGCTACTGTTTACTGACTTCAGTGTATTGGCCAGACTCACCTTCCTGTCCTCTGGAAAGGATTTGATCTCTCTGTTGATTAACAAGAAACCAGGGAGCAAGGATGAGCCAAACAGATTTGTCATTTTTGCTGTCCTGTAGCTTCTCACTGCTGACAATCGTTTTCTCCAAGGAAGAGAGAAAGATGGGTTTCTTCCTTGCCAACTTAAGGAGAAAGTCCATGAGGGATAGAGTGTTCACCTGGCACAAACCATTAGGTGTCAGGCTCCAATATCCCAGGCTATAACTGCTTTTTCAATTCTGTGATAACAAGATAGAAATTTCTTCATTTAACAAGTAATTATTGGGTTTCTACTATGTGCAATCTTTATAGACTAGGCATTGTATTAGGTGAAGGCCACATAACATATGTATGAAACAGAGTTCTGAATTAGCAACAAAAATGATTAACTGTCTTACAAGATTTTGCTGACAATCAGATGGGTTAACTAATAATTCAAGAATATGCCTCATATACTGTAAAGTGCTGCACTCAGTTGCTGAATAAATATAAGTGATACATGTGTACAGCAACCTACAAAGAGGGTTGGAACTCAGTGGATAGAGAGTAGATGTCTAGGTGAAGACTCTTATTTGTATTGTTTACTTAAAATGAGGATCAGGTTGAGCCAGCAGTTGCTGTGAGTGTTGAATGAAATTACCCAAGAAGGAGTGGAGGAATCTTGTGATTATATCCATCTCTCCTATTCTGACATGTATCTAAAAAGTCTGGGAAATTCCTCCTTACCGCCTCCTTTTTTTTTTTTTTTTCTTTTTCTATTCTCCATCTTCTTTAGGTGGCTTCTCTTTTCCCTTGCTTGGCTGGGCAGAAGTATGGAGCTTAGAGGCATTTACAGTCTTCAGTGGAATGGCTTTTCCTCTCCACATGGCTTTCTAGTGATTGTGTTGTGATAATTCCTATTACCTTGTTAACATTACCATGATGCATTTACAAAGATAGCTTTTTCCTTTACACATGTCCCGCTTGCCCCCTGCCAATCACTGATTATGAACAAGAAAAGCACGAGGCTAATGACACAACTTGAGTTTCTCCAACCTACCCTCATTAGATGAGCTGAGTCTCTCCCTAGACTCCTTTAAACACATTGGAGCCAACTATTACATGGCATCCTGATTACTTTTCTATGTAGTGCAAGAGGGAACTCTTCGAGGGACTAAATGTGATCTCAGCAGAGAAAAATTCAGAAGTCACTTCAGGCTGAGATCAGTAGGGAAGAGGCATCATCTCCCTGGGGAGAGACTAAAAGAATCCCTCCTTCATTCTCCCTGCTCCTTACCCAGCCCTCCCCTTCCTGAATTAGACTAGACAGAGCACGGAGAATCTCGGTGGTATGCAGTGACATCATGTAGGGAAGGGGAGGAGGAGAGAGAGATAAGATGGCTCCAGGGCTGCTCTTCCAGCTCTGCCTCTCACAATTCAGTTTTCCTCCAGATCCTCCCTAAAAGGGCACTGCTAACCATGCTCACCTCCTCTTTGTCAGAGGTTTACTAGTGCTTCTGTCAGTCTAACCAGGTTGCACCAGCAAAAATACCACAAGATTTCTAATTTATGTTTGTGGCTATTGCATCCAGTGGGATTAAGAACAAAAAGTATGGATTTCAGAATCAGAAAAAAGTGGGTTGTAAGGCAACCTTTACACTTCAAAACTGCCTGACTTTGATCAATTCATTCTAAGTTTCTCAGCTTTCATCTTCTCCTCTGTAAAATAAGTTCTTGCAAGAATAAAAAACAAGCTCATGGGATATAGGGAATGCTTAGCAGGTCCAAAGGGCTTCAAAAAGCTTGTGGAAAAGTTGAATTAAAAGATAATGCAAATTTTCCATAAACTTTTTTTATGGTCTATATTGCTTCCTTCTTAACATTTTTCACAACCAAATCTTCAAATGGAAGATGAGTAAGGGATGTATCACCATCAACTCAAAAGCATGACACTTAGTTGAATGTAGTTTTGACAAAATGTCTTGTGATTCATCTGAGGTCTTGGTGCCGTTTATGCAACAAAATATCTAAGACAATGAGAATGTCCCTGCCCTTTTCCCTTCTAAGTTCTCATTAGACCAATCTCTTCTGATGTTTGTAGGAAACTTTGAGAATCAGATGAAGGTGTTTCCTCAAAAACATTTCCATACTCACTCCCTCTCTTTTCCATAGGTCATCCAGATGTTGAACAGCCCTGTAAGTCCAGTGTCCGCACTTGGAGCCCAAATTCAGCTGTCAACCCACACACAGTCCCTCCAGCCTGCCCTGAGCCACAAGGCTGCTACCTCGAGCTGGAATTCCGCTACCCTTTGGTCCCTGAGTCTCTGACCATCTGGGTGACCTTTGTCTCCTCTGACTGGGACTCTAGTGGAGCTGTCAATGATATTAAACTATTGACAGTCAATGGGAAGAACATCTCGTTGGGCCCTCAGAACATATTCTGCGACATCCCACTGACCATCAGACTCCAAGATGTGGGTGAAAAGGTGTATGGCATCCAGATCTACACACTGGATGAGCACCTGGAGATTGATGCAGCTATGTTGACCTCAGTTGCAGACTGTCCACTCTGCCTAGAGTGCAAGCTCCTGCAGTATAAGGTGATCCGAGACCCTCCTCTCCAAGTGGACAAGGCCTCCAACTTCTACTTCAACAGGAGATTTGTGGACACGTAAGTGGACTCTCTGGGTATGGTGATGATGAATTGGGTGACCTCGGGAGGCTGTTGCGGGGGTCAGAAGGGCCTGGACTGGAAAGAGAAGGTTCAACACCCCCCAAATTCACTCCTAGGGATTTTAGCTCAGTTTTGACTGTAGAATTCTCTTCATTTAAGATGGATTTATTTATTTGAAAGGCAGAGTTACAGATAGAGAAAGAGACAGAGGGAGAGAGAGAAAAAGAGGACGGGGGAGAGAGAGAGAGATCTTCCATGTGCTGATTCACTTCCCAGATGGCTGCAAATGGCCAGAGTTAGGCCAGTTGGAATCCTGGAACCAGGAGCTTCTTCCATGTCTCCCACATGGTTTCAGGGTCCCAAGCACTTGGCGCATCTTCCACTGCTTTAGCAAACACATTAGCAGGGAGCTGGATTGGAAGTGAGGCAACCAATACTCAAGCCAGTGCCCATATGGGATGCCAGCATCGCTGGGCAGCTTTATCTGCTGTGCCGCAACACCGGCCCAGAATTTCCTTAATGAAAGCAGAATACATGAATGATAAGATTTCCATTTTGATTCCTGCATGCTGGTTGTGTTTCCAGTGAAGGAAAAGGGGATGAAGTTCAGCAGGTTGGCTGGGAATTATGCATGCTCTTGAGCATTTGCATGAAAAGTTTGCTGGAAGGTGAACATCACCAGCCACAGTCATTGTTTTTTGTCTTCTTTCCTGAGGCAGAGAAGAAGTTAAAACCCTTTTGAACCTTAGTTGCCTTTTTAGCTCTAAGTCTCCCGGAGTCCTTTTGGCTGCATTCTGTGAGGTAGTGACTATCTTTAATATTTAATTTCCAAGTCCCTTCTCTATCCCTTTTCCCCAAAACATTGACAGGATTTGTTTCCCAAAGAAGACTACCTTATAATAATTCATGAGTGTCTTTTCCACGTATAATAAAATGGGCTATCTTTGCATCTTTTACTTGTTCCATCCTCTCCACAACCATAGCACTATTATTATTCTCATTTTACAAAGAAGGAAACTGAGGCTTAGAATGTGAAACCTCTAAGATCATGCAGTCTTGATGAGATGAGATCAGGGTTGGAATTCTGTCCTGAATCCTAAGCCAGAATTCTCAGACAATGTTCAGTTAAAGATGTGATGAAACTTCTGCTTTAATCAAAAAAAAAATGATGGAGCTTTAGCCAAATAATTTGGATACCAGGAATCTATGTAGTCAATCATTGAACATTGTCAATGCCTAATATGTGCAAAGGACATTGGTAGTGATGATCCTTTGTGTCTAGCCCTAACCAATACACTTACTTGCATTAGATAAATCACTCGGTGTCTTTGAGCCTCAATTTTTCCCTCTGCATGGCAAAAATTTTTAAGTCCATGATTTCTGTAAGCCTTTTGTGACTCTTTATTTGGTTCTAAGTTGATATAAGGCACAATCTCTGCTCTGTCGACTTGAAAATATTTACGAAGCCCATCATTAATGGAAACCAAGTTCTGGAGGAAACTTTTAATCTTTTTAAGAGACAGAACCACTTTCAAACACTTTACCAGCACTTCCTTTTACATGCCAGCAATTAATGTGCACATCACAAGCAAACTCTTGCCCATTCATTGAATCAGAGATGAAGAACATCTGTTTAAGAACTCAAAAGGAGCACTTGGTTTGTGTTTGAGAATGTACTTAAAATTTAAAGGATCAGCTTGCCTTGAAAATATTCCATAACCCTGTCTCTTCCATCTCCTCACTTGTCTAAAGTGGTAACATTCTATAAATATGCATCTACTTAAATTTTCTTCATAAAACAATGGAGAGGAGAAATAATAGTTGTTTTAAAACCTCTGTTTAAACACAGCTTTCATTTTGTGAAAGTTGTTGATCTGTGAGAGCTGACATGGGTTGATAAATGTAGAATGATGGAAATTAAGCTGACTTTCAAGCCAATGGGTAACAAATGCCCTGAGCCTTATTCTCAGCTAAGGTAGTCACTTTCTCTGTGATCTTAAGTGACTCACGTACCCTTTCTGGTCTTCAAATGTCTCCACTCTACAAGAATGAAATTACACTAGGGTAGGGGTTCTCATACTCAATTATACACTACAGAAACTTGGAACAGTTTAAAGTGGCCCAAATCTAAAGTTCACCTCCTCTCTATGCTCCATCCTTCTACCCCCAGGTATTGATTTAATTGGTAAGAAGAAGGCCTGATCACCAGGACTTGTACAATCTTACCAAGTGATTATAGTGTACAACCAAAATTCAAGAACTGCTGCCCTAAAACCAGCCTGTTGAATCAGAAACTGTGAGTGCAGGTCCTCTCCTGGTAGTTCTGCCATTGGCTAAGGCTTAGTAGTCACTGCTGTACATGTCTAAAGCACAGGCATCTCCAAGGTCTTTCACTCATCTATCAAGTGACTCAATTTACAAGTATGTCCTGAGAATATTCTATATGTCAGAGTCTGCACTAGGAACTGAGGATTATAAAGATGACCCAGTCAAATCCCTTACCTAAAAGTACTCAACTTTGGCTGAAGACATTACCCACTTGGGAGAAATGCAAAATACTGTGCCAGTTTGCTTACAAAATCATTGCTATTCAGGTCCATACTTGTGTGCACCATTTTTTCTTTAATTTACCCAACAAATATGTGTTTAGTCCCTACAAGTGCTGGACTGGAGCATTAATTTACTTTCTTCTTTGTTTCTTGAATCCCAAGATTATTGGAGACTTGGCCTGAGCTGAGCTGGGCTGGGGTTCCTGCTCTGAATGTCCTCGGAGGCTCTGAAAAAGGGAAAATCATCATTCTAAGTCAACCTACCATTTCAACTTCTTTATCTCCTGGTATTTTGAGTTCTGAACCCCACCACAAGTAGTGCTGTGTGTGTGTGTGTGTGTGTGTGTGTGTGTTTTGCTGCTTTCACATTTTTTCCATATCAAATAAGTTGGCTCCTATACAAGTTCTATATAAAGACTGTTTTGGAGGAAAAGAGGATAGAGGAAAGAATGCTTTCTTTTTCTTGCCTTACTCAACCCATTACATGATTCCCTTTGACCTTTGTCTTCATTTTTTTCTCTCAACAAAAATATTTATTCTTTCTGTTATCTGCACTGGAGATAGTTTCCCAAGGTATGACATTGATGAAGGGAGAGCCTTCTGTGCTTACCCATGGAAGCTTGGAGTAGACTGATTACTTTAGGCCAAGACAAGGAAGAAATGTGGAGTATCTCCATCTCCCTTAAGTGGAAATCCCTCCCACTGAATCAGAACTGACACCTTCAAAAAGAAAGGAGACCAGTTCTCTCATAACTAAAGCAATACATGATGTCAGGACATGTCGCATCCCCTATTTGGGCATTTGTTTATATAATTGTAACATGAAGGGTCAACACATTAAACTCTTCTCTGTTGGTAGACACAGAAGTGTCAGATGACACTTGATTTACTTTTTTTTGTAAAAGAAATTCAATAGGGATTGTCTAATAAAATCAGTTCCCAAGGAACCCTCACTGCCTCTGGATGCCCTCCTGAAACCTGTAGTCCATGGACATTGACGTTAACTCCTGAGGTAGGTGACCATATCTCCAGATTATATATGATGACTTAAAACTCAGAAAAGTGAGGAGAGTAACAGAGTTTACACAAAATCAAGTGGCAAATCTGGGATTTATACCTAGATCCATCACCTCCTAAGTTAGTGTTCTTGTTCATTCATCCTCCAATTAAGCAAGTGTGTTTGTGCTGCCCACCTTATGCATTTCTCTTAGTCATATCTTGCAACACTTTGTGTATCCCAACTTGTTATCCTTTTAGTTTGTCTCTCACTTTCACACCTTGTAGCTACCAACACAATCTCAATCTATTTTACCTTACTTCCTTGGCATCCTCAATAAAATTCTTGGGGGAAGAGGCTGTCATTCCACGGTGGATAAACCTGTTCCTTTGATGCATGCATCCCATGTGTGCACTGGCTCATGTTCTGGCTGCTTCACCTCCCATCCAGCTCCCTGCTAATGGCATGGGAAAAATAGCAAAAGATGGCCCAGTGTTTGGTTTCCTGCCACCCACATGGGAGACTGGGAAGAAGCATCTGGCTCTTGGCTTTGGCCTGACCCAGAGCTGGCCATTGAGGCCATCTGGGCTGTGAACCAGTAGATGGAAGATCGCTCTCTCTCTCTCCCCCTCCCTCCCTCCCTCTTCCTGTGTGTGTGTGTGTGTGTGTGTGTGTGCGAGTGTGTGTGTCTCTCTCTGTGTAACTCTTTCAAAATAACTATTTTAAAAAAGGCTTGGGGAAAACGAAATGTAAGAAAAGGATATATTCATATGCTCTAGATGGACATTCTTGGTATCCAGATCTTTTCCTCTGGACTGCAAACACAAAGGACCTCATTCAATCAAAAGAATCAGCTCATTCATCAGTTCATTTGTTCAGCAGATATTTATTGATTCCAACCATGAACCCAACTACTTTTTAGTAATGAGAATGCAGTAATGAACAGAGCAGGAAAAAGTCCTTGTTTTCACTGCTTTTTACAATGTAGATGGGGGAGACTAAAATGGAATATGTTAATTGGATAATATGCTCTTGGGGTAGGATTGATATCTGATGCCATATTGAGTCTCAGAGGATTTGGAAAGGTTTACCCAAATCAGGGTCAGCTGAAAGCACAGTTGGCTCTTACCTGCTGTTTCTATGGATCTTAAGCTGAGTCACAACTTCATATGTTTTTTCTGAGCCCCATTTCTTTTTTGTGGCTTTTTCGATGCCTCCCCCAGTTACCCAGTCTTTCCTCTTGTATATGTAAATTAGTTCATTCACTCATCAACCAAAAAATGATAATATAATACAAGAATTTTCAGTGATACTTGTTTCTTTTTAACAAGTGTCTGTGCCATGCACTGTGTTGGGACTAGGCATATAGCTCTGATTAATGCAGATGTGATCCCTGGTCTCATAAACACAGTTAAAAGATGGGAAACAGATGAGGAATCAGGTGCTTACACTACAGCATGAGAAGTACCATGGTGTGAGAAACACAAGGGGGCTGTAATAAAGCATAGGGTGGCAGCACTGTGGCATAGTGGGTAAAGCCACCGCCTTCAGTGCTGGCATCCTATATGGGTGCCAGTTCAAGACCCAGCTGCTCCACTTCCAATCCAGCTCTCCATTATGGCCTGGGAAAGCTGCAGAAGATGCCCAAGTGTTTGTTCCCTGCAACTGTGTGGGAGACCTGGAGGAAGCTCCTGGCTCCTGGCTTCGGAGTGGCTCAGCTCCAGCCATTATGGCTATTTGAGGAGTGAACCAGTGGATGAAAGACATTTCTCTCTCTCTCTCTGCCTCTGCCTCCGCCTCTCTGTAGCTCTGCCTTTCAAATAAATAAATAAATCCTAAAAAACAAAAGAGGAAGCATAGGAAGAGTGTGTAACCTCTTTGAGTGGATAAGGAAGGCTTCCAGGAGGAAGTGACCTTCAGAAGAATTGATCACAGAAGAAGCTTTTCACCATGAAGATGGTTGAAATTAAGTGGCTGTTTGTAAACATTGATAAATGGATGAATAGATAATGCATGTGCTGTATTTTATGACAAGAATACATTCTCAGTCCCCAGACCAAATGTAGCACTTGTAGATGAGAAATTTAGTAATTTGGGATATCTACCCACTTTAGTTCTTAAATATATTTGATTTCTTTGAACAACTATACACTATTCCATAGAATGAATTGATACATATTATTTAGTCAGGTCCTCAGTGAAGAGCATATAAGGTAATTTCACATATTTTTCCTATTACAAAAAATATACCAGCAGCAAGCATTTTTGTACAAATCTCCTTTTGGGCACATGTGTGCAAACATTACTCCAAGGTTGATGCTGAGGAATGTAATGGTTGGATCATTAGCTATTAGCTATGGTCTTTTTCTTTTCTTTTTAAAAAAGATTTATTTTTATTTTATTTATTTGAAAGGCCGAGTTACAGGAAGGGAGGGGAGAGAGGGGAAAGAGAGAGAGAGAGAGAGGAGAGAATATCTTCCATTCTTTGATCCACTCCCCAAATAGCTGCAACCTGCCAGGACTGGCCAGAGGGAAGCCAGGAGCCAGAAGATTCATCTAGGTCTCCCACTTGGGTACAGGAACCCAAGCACTTGGGCCATGCTCTATTGCTTCCTATGCACGTTAGCAGGGAGCTATATCAGAAATGGAGCAACCTGGACTAGAACCAGTGCCCACATGGGATGCTAAGGTCACAGGAAGCAGCTTTACCCACTATGCTACAATGCTGGCCCTCAGTGGCCCTTTTCACTGAAGTGGACACAGCATTGACATTCTGAAAGTGTAAATTAGCTTTGACCCCACAAAAAGTCTGTAACAATATTTGCTATTCCACATCACCATTACTTACTATTTCTCACATTAGAAGTGTTTGTCTTAGTCCATTTGATGGGTGAGACATGACTCCACATTGATATTCTTAAGATATGTTCTTGCATAAACATCTTTTCAAATATTCACTGGGTATTTACATCTTCTGTTGTATAGCTTATCTCTTAATATCCTTAAAATAGATCTGGTCTTCAGGCATTCAGGCTTTCTCTTCACACCTCGATTTTCCCCTTTGTGAAAATGAGATTTTAATGTCAGTCCTCCTGCATACTCATCAAAGTTCTTGGAATCCAAGGAAAAACAGAGTCAAGAGGGAACTGGCATTTATGAAGTTATTCTGAGTCATCATTAAAATTGACATATTTATCAAGTGCTAACTCAGTACCCTCCCTGTGCTGGGAACCATGCCACCTCTGAAGATATGATAGGTAACAAAAATAACCTGGTCTGTGCATTCAATAGAACCTAAAGTTAGTTATTGAGATAACTATCCCTATGTGTGTTAATTAATGCTATTTGTATCTACTCATAGTAGTGTTAAAATAAGTACTACTAATAAGTACCATGTAATTGATATCTTATACATGCTTCGTATTTTATAAACCTATAAGTGAGATGTAAATATCAATATGGTTTTCAGATGGGGGAGCTGAGACTCAAAGAGGTAAAAGTCATTCATGTAATGTCTCAGAACTAATTGCTATTAGAGCCAAGCTTTACATATTTTCTTGAGCCCCATAGGTGTGCCTGGTAAGTTATAATCATTGCTATGACCAAAAGGTCAAGGTAGTATCTTGATGGATAGAGAAAATGGGTTTTAAAACATATTTTTCTTGTTTCCAAAAGCAATGAAATAAACATAGAAAAGAGATATCAAGGTTTTTTTTCCTCATTTTTTAATATTTCAGCAGATGAGGAGAGAGAGAGAGATTTAGGAAGAGGTGGACATTGTGAGATCCACATGGTTTCCAGTATCCTGTTGCGGAAATTCATGACACAGGTTGGACCCCTTCCTGGGCAGTCTTCTCCCACGCCTGCCTGGCATGGTTTTGCCTGCATTCTGATGTCCTGCCCATCAGGGAAGATAAGTAGCATCAGTAGAGAGCAATTTCTCGAAGCCCAGTATGGACACTACTGGTTTTAGTTAAGATCAGGAGGGCACATAGTCAGCACAACCTCACTCTATTTCTGGGAGCTGGGCATCATCCACCTATGACCCTCTCGCCAGTCTTAGGCCAAGTACCTCTCAGAATGAAATATGGGTTCTGGGAATATTAGGATAAGCATAAGGCTTGACCATGAATCTCCAGGGTCAGCCACAGCGGCCATTGGAGGGTGAACCAACGGCAAAAAGGAAGACCTTTTTCTCTGTCTCTCTCTCTCACTGTCCACTCTGCCTGTCAAAAAAAAAAAGTTATGTCTCCCAAGAGGTTCAGAATTTTGAAAACATGAAGGGCCTCTGTTGAGCACTCACACCACCAAAATCATTTATCTAAATTTCGGTGGATCAGTCTGATGGACCACTATACTATAACGTGAATAGGTTACTACAGTCTTTCTTTTACAAGTGGGGAAACTGATGCTCACAGAAGTTAAATGACAGGTCTATAGCTCTGTTGATAAATGTATTTATTTGTATATGCATCTACTCACTCATTAATACATCCACTTCATAAGAAATGCCTACTGCATTGTCAATCTCTGCTGGCACAGTAATTATGAATCCTATGTTCTGGTAGGAGAACTGGACTGAATAATAGCACATATAAAAATAGAATTACAAACTAAGAAGTATTATTACGAGAGACTATATTAGAGTCTTTAAAATTAAGGGAGAGTATATGGAAGATGAGACTAGAGATAAGTAGGGGCCATATTTTGCAGGAGTGTGTGGTTTGTGTTAAGAAGTTTAGATGTAATCATTTTGAAATAGAGGAATGGAATCAATCAGATCTATGATTTTTATAATATATCTGTGGGTGCTCTGTGAAAATAATAATTGAGAAAAGGTGAAAGAGTCTAGTTATGGATTATTGCTAAGATCCACATGAGAGATTATAGTTACTTGCTTAAGGAAGTGAATGAATTGGAAATACTTCAAAACCTTCTTGGAAAATGGAATTAAGAGATAAGTATATTTTGAAATTTATGCATAGCAAGGGATCTTCAAGAAGTTCATGGAAATATATATTATTATAAAACTAGCATAGGTTTGAAAAATTTTTGCACCAAAATAAACATCTGTTAAAATTTTTATGTTTTTTTTTATCTATTTGACAAAGATACAGAGACAAAGAAAGGCAGACAAGCAGAGATCTCCCATGGAATGGTTCACTCCACAGATTTCCATAACAACCAGAGCTGGCCAGGCCAAAACCAGGTCTTCCATGTGAGTAGCAGGATCTATCTAGCTAAGCCATCACATGCTGTCTCCCAGAGTACACATTAGCAGGAGGCCGGAGTAGGGAGCCTGGGCTGAACTCAGGCACTCCAATATGAGGCACGAGCATCTCAACTGTTTAGGCCAAATGACTGCCCAAGAGGCAAGATACTTCACTGCAAACATGTGCCTCTCACTGTGTGAACAAATGGGGTGGAAAGAAACTTACCATCAAGCAGGTCCCTTTTTTAGAGTTAAGATAGCCTTCCCAGATGATCTGATCCTAGCCATTCAAATCAAGCTTAAAGTGCAGCATTATAATTTGGAGAGAAAATGTATGTTATTATCTTAGGAAAGGGGATGATGGGCCCAACAGAGCAGCAATGCCATGTTGCTGGAGGAAAAATGTCTACAACTGATAGCAGAAAAAACAAATAAGAGTACTGTTCTGTGTGCACATTTTCTTATAGTATAATAGTTTCATGAAATACCAACAGCAGTTTTAAGGAGGAAAGGCAGGGTCTGTGAGTTTTCATGGAATACTAGTTTAAACACCTTTAAGAGGTATTGTTCTGCAGACCTTAGCAGGACATGCAGCCACTCATTGTGAATCTCCCAAAGGTTTCAGAAAGCTGTATGCAGTTTGTGCTGACATTGTATGATAAAGGAACCCTGTTTCCTTGTCACATATCACAGGACCGGCATTCCTGAGAAGCTGCTTTGAGAAATGATGAGTTCATGAAACAAGGGTGCAATGGATGTCCTGGATGTCCTGGTGTCACCTACTTCTTTGTTATTTTCTGTCACCCTGGGGATAGATAGGATGGATTGGACTTGCTTGTGCTGCTCTAATTCCTGACTTTTTAAGAAAACAAATAAATGAAAAGGGAAGAGAAAGAAAATAACAGTTGTCAGAGCAATTACAGTTGTGAGAAGAATGGAGGAATTTATCTCACACTGGGCATTGGCAGGAAAAGTGGACAAAATCCATTCAGTCTGTGCCTGGAGACACTGAGAATCATGAGGGCAAGCCTTGGTAGGTTTATGTTGTGTCTGTTAAAACAGAAAACCTCAGACATCACTTTAGGGATGCTGAGTTTAGAAACCAGAGATCTGACTCCTGGAACAGTACACAAGTGCCTTGCCAGGCAACCTTGACCAATTTCAGTTGTTTTATTCTAAGCTCCTTCCTCCAGATAGAGTGGGTCACGATTCTTGTCCACACAGCTCCACAAGAGGTGGTGGGGAAAACCAAACGGCAAGAACATGACACAATCTGGAGAGCTATAAAGAATTTAAGTGTTCATGATTCTTTCTGTTGCTTGGTTTCCATTAGGCTTGTTCCTAGCCAACAGCACCCCAGAGAGTGTCTATAAGAGTCAGAAGATGACATGCATATACACACATGAAACATTTCCCCATAAACTCTATACAGGTTTGGATTAGAACATAGAAAAGATAAAGTGCATTGTAGTACTTACAGCAGAGAGACAGAGAAGTGGAGAAACAAGCAAATAAAACTCACTAGGTGCTATCCCTGTATCAAGGTACTTGGATAACTGTAGTGATATCCTGAAATTTCACTGTGCTCCTGGTCAGGTGGTTCTTCCCTTGTGAGCCCAAGTTCCTTGTCCATAAAAATTAATGTATAAGTAAATACCCTTGAAGGTCATTTCTAGGTCTGACATCCTCTTCAAAATGCCCCTGAGCTCCCCCTACTCTGAGTGCATCTAATTCGGTAAGGATAGAGGCCACAGATTGCATGCAATTTTGTCAGTTACTCTATACTGCAAGCTTAGGGAATCAGAAAGTCATGGTAATGCAGGTGATATCTGGTGCATTGGAGATCTGTCTTGTGAATTCTAAAATGGCCTAGTTATCAGAGGATTAAAAGAAAAACTTAGAATCTTGGAGAACAGTAGTCCTGTCTCCTCTTGGGGGTCTCAGTAATCTCTTTAAGGTGAAGGGATTGGACCAGAAGATGTAATCGGTGTTTCATTCATTCAGCAGGTGTTTATTTAGCACAGTACCAGACAGTGGAGATAAACTAGAGAATAAGGCAGAGTACCAGCCTTTGGAGAGCTAAATTAGTTGCTATAAAAAGTGGACAAATTAACAAGTGATAACAAAGTAGTGAAAAAGATGTTTTTGTAAGGGAAGTGCATGTACTAGGAGTTCCCCGCTCAGCTCAAAAGGTCCCTGGGAAACTCTTGGAAGAGGTGGTGTCTAGGAGAAGGACAAAAGGACTTAGTCAAACAAAATGAGACTCCCTGTTTATTTTGACTAAGGGGTAACATTTAAGAAAGAGAGAGGAAACAAACAGAATAGAGAAGGCAGGTCATGATGGTTCCACAGTGGCAACTAAAGTTCAACACCTGAGGGTTACAGAGAGCCATCAAATGTCTTTGAGTATGTGAAGATCTTGAGCATATTTGGTGTTAGGACATCCCAGTCTATCTGTTGATATTGATGTGTCTAAATATAAGGATGGAGGCATAGAGCATAAATGGTCAGGAAGTAAGACAATGTTGCCAAAACTGAAGTAAGAGATGATGACACTGGTTTAGGATCGTCAGGATTGGAATATTAAGCTGTATGGGACTGAGTGATACTAAGGAGACAGAAGTCCTTGATTATCAGTCAGAAAGAGAGGCAGATGAGTTGGTCAAAGAAGATGCCCAAGTTACCAGCATCATTGAAACAGAATAAATGCAGTGACAGAGGCATAGTTCGGGATGAGAGCGGGAGTAGGAGTTCCAGAGTGTCTTCCAGTTGCTGTTTTGAATCACTTGCAGACATACAGCTTCACTTTGAACCAAAACTTTTTTTTTGCTGAATAAAGATATGAGTCAAAAGAATTTGTACTTGTGTGTGTGCATATACATATGTATGCATGCATGAGCATCTGCATGTGCATGTGTGCATACATGTATGCATGCATGGTGGGGGTGGGAAGACAGGACCTCTAAGACCACCTGTTTTTGTCAGTCATTGATTCTCAAAATGTAATCCAGTTTTCTGAAAAGATCCCATGGGGGGCAGTGGGGTTAATCTTCTATGGCACTAATACCTATAACGTTACAAGGCACTGGCTTTGTTTTCTACCCAGGATTAATCATTCACTCATGGACTTTTAATACAAGCCAGACACCACCTCACTGTGCCTCATGCAACCCGGTGCCAGCTCTCTTTCCCTTCTAATGCTGCCTTCACATTCTTGTTGTCATAGAGGGAAGTAAGATTTTTTTTCCCCTCCGGCTTCAATAGCCCATGAACTGCAAAGAGTTTGGAAACTTCAGTCCAAAGATGTTACTCAAAAATGTTGGAAAGCTAGACTCTGCCATTAATTTGCTGTGGCAAATTAACTTGGGGCAATTTATTCCCCTTCTCTGGGCTTTAGTGTTCATCCCACAATGAGAAACTTGGAGTCAATGATATCTGAAGTCATCCAGCTCTGATTTCTACATTTTTGTCTCCTTCCTGAGCTAAGCTCCTTATGTGCAAACTCAGTCTAAAAACTTTGTAAGTGGAGAAAATTCTGAGATGCCTAAAACCTCCCAGTGTTAAATAATTAGATATAAAAGTGCTCAGATCTGGATGGAACATTGAAGATCATTTAGGCGAGCAGTGATATTTTACAAATGAGAGAAATGAGCCCAGAAAGGGGAGGCCACTTCTTTTGAATCACACAGCCATTTGATGACAGAACAAAGAATTCAACATGGTGGTGGTGGGGGGGGGTCTGACTTCTAACCCAGGTGTTCTTTCTTCCACTTAACAGCATGCTAAAGTTTATCAAAACCTTGGTACTCAAGTTTGGGCTCTGCTGTCTCTGATCATGGAGAAGTATCCTTCATTTGCTCAAAGTGAAGTCATAGAGAACTGGTATGGGTGAGGGTGTGTAATAGGAAATGAGAGAATGCATTTGGCCAATCTCAGGATCCATGTGACCCTCCAAAAGCCCTCATTTCAAAACAAACACAACCTTTCAGGTTCAAGTTCTCCATTTCATCAGAAATGTGACTTCCTGCTTCTAAGAAGCAAGACTTACAAAAGGGCTCAGAAGGCTTCGTGAACATCAAATAGCTCTTACAAAATCGTGTTTTGATGAGTTAAGTGTAAATGAATCAGAAACATAAGGATTACATTTTCCCCAAGTGCACATGGGTTTCAAAATTGAGGGGAAACGTAGTTTGCTAACTGCATGCCGGCTTTCACCGAACCCAAAGCATTCATGGGGAGGGTGGGGGCAGAGAAGAAAGAGAAGCCCAGCCCCCAAATGGTTTTAGATGTGGTGCCAAATTCAGAAATGCTGTTGGGCTCACCCTCTGCCAGTAATAAAATTGCTGGCCACCCAGTGAGGCCACAGGGAGGAGAAAGGAGATTGCTTTCCCCACTGGCCCCCGGTCCTCAACAACTGGGTTCAGTTAGTGCCGCTCAATCACCAGCTGTCACTGGGTCCCTCCACTCAACTCATTGGCCCCGACTTGGCCTCGATTTTCACACTGTGCAGCATGCCTTGTTTACCTCCAACTGTATCTGGTGTTTTGGCTCCCAGAGTCCTTGGCGACTGGTCAGCTTGTCACAAGCCCCTGCTCTATAATCAAGTGACCTGTCCATCACCAGTAGAATGTTTGGGGAAGCTGTCACACATCTCCTTTGGTTGCATTAAGGAAAAACAAGAGTCCGTTGTAGATCTTTTCCTCTCCCCTTTCTTTAATGCTATCCAGGTGTGGAGTTTCCTCTGAACTGGTAAATGTCTTTCCTTCAAATCTCAGCCTGACACAGATAGCCAGTTAAATCTCAGGACTGCTGTTACCTTATGCTGGGATTTGAAGTTCTGGACCTTTTACAATTTCCACATTGTCTCTCTGTTCTTTCCCTTGCATTTCTATTCATTGCACCAAGAAAGTAGAAAATCATTTCAATTGGTGGTAAAAGATGATTGAAACAAAATAACAAAGGCCTTGGCTGCAAACTGTTAGTTTTATTAAATTTGCTACTGTGTTGTAAATTGGTACCAGGGCAAATCTTTGCACAATTATATATCAAAGGCTGCTGGAATTAATCAGTTGCATGTATATCGTTGTTCCTTTCTGAGCCTTATACAGAGTGAGGGTGATGTTGTCAATGTGAAAAGATTGAGTTTTGCAGTGTGTGAGAGGGACACGCCCTAATCCTAGTGGAAAGGAATCCAAATGCCCAGTGGATTCTCAGGTCCCTGCCATCTCATTCTGCTATTGTTTAATCTAGGCCTTGTGTTAAGCACACAGTGGACAAGGAAGTAAGTGATGGCTATTGCAAGGTAAATGACAATTTTCCCAGAGATCCTGTCGTGGCAATGGGACCTCAACCTTATCACTTTGCATCTGAAGTTTAAAGACATTGGAAGGAGGGAAGATGGTGTAGGGAGTGCCTGGGCTGAGCAAAGACTAAATGATAATGCAATATCTCAACTGGTTAGCAACATTTAAGTTCTAACTCCACAGCTAGAGGTAGGGAAGAGGCTTGAGAAATGGTTGCATCTGGTCTGTGCTTTTTAAAATGATTCTCTCTCACCTGATGATTCAAGCTCCAACATCTTGCTTCATCTACTTCACACTCTCTATCGGGACCATTTTAGTAAAAATTTACCACATCCTTTGCTTACCCAGATGTTCAGTCTAAATGTCTGTTCTGTATCTAAATATTCACCTATGCTCAGTTTTGTGCTCTTCAGGCTAGAACACCATACTCATATCTGAACTGTTTGACATTTTCCCCATGCCTACTGTCTCAAACTACTCATTCAAGAGATTTTGTTAGGGAGAAGGTGGGACTTGGTACAGCAGTTAAGACACCATTTGGGACACCCATATCACATATTAGAGTCCTTGGCTGAGCCCCTTCCAGTTCCAGTTTCCTGCTACTACACACCATTTGGAGTCAGCAGGTGATGGCTAAAACACCTGGGTCCATACCACCTACATGGGAGAACTGGATTGAGTTCTGGTCTCCTGGCTTCAACCTGGCCCAGCTCCAGCTGTTATAGAAATTTGGAAAGTAAACCACTAAATGGGAGATCTCTCTTTGGGTGTGTTATGTCTGTGAGTGTTTTCCTTTCAAATAAATAAATATTTTTGAAGAGATTTTACTTAAAACCGTGTATGTGTCAGGTGTTGTGCTAGGCACAGAAATAGTAATAAGGGCTAATGTATTCTCTATTCTTGAAGCACTTAGCATATACCAGGGTAGATGGGCATTCAACATCTGATTGCAGAAAGTGTTCTTAGATTTATAATAAAGTAGGAGATGCTAAAGACTCCTGTACAAGGAAATGATCCTAATACAGATACCAAAAACCAAAGTTTCTCTAATCTTTCTCATCCTTCCAACCTATTTTCACCTCCTTTCTGCTATTGCCCTTCAAAATCTACCTTGTAGTCTAGCCATTCTGTACTTGGCTTATCCTTCCTTTTATCTTTAAACTGTTTAAGACCACTTATAAGTTCACCTTTCCCTTTGTCTTAACTCTACACATTTATAAAAGAGTATTGAAGGTGAGTCCAAAGAGGAGAATGACTAATTTGTCTAAAATCACAATGAAAGTTAAAGGAAGCACCAAAGCCTTTTCCCGACATGTGTCGCTATGTTGGCCTGCCTTCTAAGATACTGCTTTTCAAGGATATACAACACTTTTTGTCCCAATCCTGAGCAATCACATCATCATCACCACCACTAATAACAATTAAGCTTAAAACAGAAATAAGGGGTTTCCTTAAGAATTCAGGATAATGGACAAAATTGAATTCAAAGAATCTAAGGTTATTATGTGTATGAAAAAACAGTGTGTGTGACCTTAATGTATGAATAATAAGAAATAAAATATTTCAAGACTAATCACAATTCCAAGTCATTCATTGTGGAAGGATATTTTGTTGTAAGTTTTAGTTATTTAAGAAGAAAATAGAATAGGGAAACATTTAAGATATTGCCAAACCTTGGTAGATACTCTATTTATTCCTGCATTCTGTATCTCACAGAGAATATTCAATCTCTCTGTTGTCAAGGACTGATTTCCCCCTAAAACTAGTTATCTATATTTCTACCAAAATGCTTTCCCATAACCAACATGTGTTATTTGCCTAGAAAGTCAATTCTCTCCTCCTTTTCTTGGCTTCACTTCTCCTTACCTTTCTCCAGTCTGCCCAATGCAACTCCTTTAGGAAATTACAGACTCTCTCCATCAGCCAGGGAAAGGTACCAATCTTTCATGCCTCCATAGCCCAGACATACTTTAGTCTGTGTTGAAGCCATCGTCTTACTGTCTTCTCTTTCCTGTTAACCTGTGACCATACCAAAGGCAGGCCCATATTATCTTCATTTTCACATCCCCAGACACCTAGGAGAAGCTGGAATGACTGAATGCTATCTAGAACAAATGAATGAACCAATGAAATAACACATATATATTTATTCAGAATTTTCAAAAATCAAGAATCATAAATATAATTAGCTAGCATAAACTAACTTGATTTACTTCTCTTGTACTCTTTTACCATGAACACTAAAGATGAGACAGTATTTCAAATTTGCAATCTTAAATTTAACAAAAGCATGTGTGTATGATTATACATAAATATATACATGAAAAGATACTGGTTTGACAGCTATCTCAGAGTGGCAGAATTTTAAGTAAGATGATTTAAGTTTATTTTTGATTATTTTATATAGTTATTGAATTTGTTATAATAAATATGGACGATTTTTGTGATTAGAAAAAAATTTAAGCAGCTGTGATAATTACTATCTTCTCCTAATTAAGAAACAAACTCAGCTTCCTAGAGCAGGCATTTAATCTGGAAGTTATGATGTCCACATCCCACACTGGTACTTGGGTTCAAGACCCAGCTTTGGCTCCTGACTCCAGCTTATTGTTAATGGCCACCCTGGAAAAAAGTGGTAATGATTCACGTAATTGAATCCCTGCCACCCACATGAGAGACCTGAGTTGAGTTCTCAGTTTCTGACTGGCCCAACTCAGACTATTGTAGGCATTTGGGGAATGAATCAGTGGATGGATCTTTCTCATCTGCCTATCTCTCAAAAAAATTTTTTTTCAAGATTTTATTTATTTATTTGAAAGGTGAGTTACAGACAGCAAGAGGTCTTCCATCCAATGGCTCACTTCCAAAATGGCAGTAGTGGCCACAGCTGTCCAGGTCTCCCATGCAGCTGTGGGGGCCCAAGGACTTGGGCCATCTTCCTCTGCTTTCCCAGGCCATCAACAGAGAGCTAGATCAGAAGAGAAGCAGCTGGGACATGAACTAGCACCCATATGGGATGCCTGTGCCACTGATGAAGGCTTAGCCAACTACGTCACAGTGCCAGCTCCTCTCAAATAATTTTTTTTAATTATCTCCCACTGTAAGGACATTAGAGTTGAAACTAGTTATTCTACATTTCCATATAAAAAATAAATATACCTTAGCCTGATTAAAACTCCACAAAAGATTTTAGAATTATGAAGAGGAGTTTGCCTTGTCTTCATGTAGTTTTAGGATTCTGCATTTGATTGGCAGTTAATGCATGGCTCGCTGGTGTGTGCTCATTCAAGCTCATTATCATGGAAAATCAAGGGTTTCAAACAGCACTTATTATTGTCTCCATAATCTCAAGCAGATCACTGGACTACACTGACCCTCCAATGAACAGTGGGAATAAATTCTACCTTTGAGGTTTATGTTAGAAATAATATATGAAAATATATATATGGAAATTTGGTTAACTAACTCTAAAAACATTTCCAATATAGACCTCAGGTCTATTGAGACATTCTAGTTAAAACGTAACAGATATAACTAGCCTTCTTTAAAAAAATATATGAATGAAGTCAGAAAAACAAAAAAAGGACATTGCCAGGGGCAAGACATGCCAGAAATAAAATAGAATAGTGAGCTAAACAGATAAGCCTTGGATCTAATGTTTTGTTGGTGTAGTTTGGGAAAGGGAGAGCCATAGGTTTGACAAACAAGTGGTTTCAGTATTCATGCTTGGTCCAAGGAAGGATATTTGGTCCTGCAACTCAGATCAATGATGAATTGGAACAGGCACTTTCAAAAAATAAGGTTAGGAATCCTGAAAGTCTGTATGCTTAGTCAGAGTTTGCCAGAGAGGAAAGTGTGTACATATGTTTATGCTTAGCTGCTTATCTTTTTAGCATGATAATTAAGACCCACTTTCCTTATCTAGGATTTTAGTGTAGTTTTAAAACCACTGCCTTATACCTCACAAAGGTTTAAGGTTTGTGTTTGTTCTGCTCACCATGAATTGGGAATACCTGAGCTAAGAAATTAAAGGGAACAGGCCGGCGCCATGGCTCAACAGGCTAATCCTCTGCCTTGCAGCGCCGGCACACCAGGTTCTAGTCCCAGTCGGGGTGCCGGATTCTGTCCCAGTTGCCCCTCTTCCACGCCAGCTCTGCTGTGGCCAGGGAGTACAGTGGAGGATGGCCCAGGTCCTTGGGCCCTGCACCCCAGGGGAGACCAGGATAAGCACCTGGCTCCTGCCTTCGGATCAGCACGGTGTGCCGGCCGTAGTGCGCCAGCTGCGGTGGCCATTGGAGGGTGAACCAACGGCAAAGGAAGACCTTTCTCTCTGTCTCTCTCTCTCTCTCTCTCTCTCACTGTCCACTCTGCCTGTCAAAAAAAAAAAAAAAAGAAATTAAGGGGAACAAAATTTGCCCCAGGTTAGAGATGTTTGAAAGCTACCTAGAAAGTTGCATAGAACCACTCAGAGGAGCATGGGCTGGACTGAGGGGACATAGATTGCCACAGAGTAAAGCACACTGAATATAAATTGACATGTCAGAATTTAAAACACTAGAAATGTGAACAAGGCATCATGGGTCAACAAGCAGCATCAGACTTTTGTTTGTTTGTTTTATTTTTGACAGATAGAGTTAGACAGTGAGAGAGAGAGAAATAGAGAAAGGTCTTCCCTCCATTGGGTCACCCCCCAAATGGCTGCTATGACTGGCGCGCCACACTGATCCCAAGCCAGGAGCCAGGTGCCTCCTTCTGGTCTCCCATGCTGGTGCAGGGCCCAAACACTTGGGCCATTCTCCACTAACTTCCCAGGCCACAGCAGAGAGCTGGACTGGAAGAGGAGCAACCAGGACTAGAATATGGCGCCCATGTGGGATGCCAGCACCATAGGCAGAGGATTAATCAAATGAGCCACAGCGCTGGCCCCTGAGAACCTTTCTAAATTATGGAGAGTATGAAGGGATCTCAAAAAATTAAAAATAGAACTACCATATGATCTAGCAGTTTGGCAACTGTGAATGTATCTCCAAAGGTAATTAAAGAATTCTGTGGGCTGGTGCCATGGCTCAATAGGCTAATCCTCCGTCTTGTGGCGCCGGCACATGGGGTTCCAGTGGGTCGGGGCGCTGGATCCTGTCCTGGTTGCCCCTCTTCCAGGCCAGCTCTCTGCTCTGGCCAGGGAGTGCAGTGGAGGATGGTCCAGGTGCTTGGGCCATGCACCCCATGGGAGACCAGGATAAGCACCTGGCTCCTGGCTTCGGATCAGTGCGGTGCACCAGCCGAAGTGCGCCGGCTGCAGTGTGCCAGCCGCGGCGGCCATTGGAGGGTGAACCAATGGCAAAGGAAGACCTTTCTCTCTGTCTCTCTCTCTCTCTCTCTCTCTCTCTCTCTCACTGTCCACTCTGCCTGTCAAAAAAAAAAAAAAAAGAATTCTATCAACAAGACATCTGCCCATGTGTGTTACTGCAGCAGTTTTAACAGTAGCCAAGAAGTGGAAACAACCTAAGCATCATCCATTGGTGAAGGGATAAAAATATGCACAATGGAATACTATTTAGCCACAAGAAAGAATGAAATCTTACTTAGAACACTGCTAAGTGAAATAAGTCAGGTGCAAAAAGACAATTACTGAATGATCTCATCAAATCTAAAAAAGGTAATCTCATGGAAGTTGAGAAGATAATGGTGGTTACCAAAGGCCAGGCAAAGTACAGGAGAGATGGAGTTGGGAAAGATTACTTAGGGGTACTAAATCATAGTGAGACAAGAGTAAGAAGTTCTGGTGTTCTCTTGCACATTAGGGTAAACATAGATAATGCTAATGTACTGTATATTTTTATGGAAAAAAAGGAGAAATAAGTTTGAATGTCTGTCTTCTTCATAAGTAAATGATAAATGAGGAAACAGATAATATTTACCCTGATTGGATATGATACACGTATAAATATCTTGAATTATCACATAATACCCCAAAATATATACAACTTTTATATGCCAATTAAAAACTTTTTCATCTAAAAAAGTATACCAAATAATATGACCTGAAAACATGAAAATCAAATGATAACTCCTACCTTAAAAGAATTGGCAAATTGGCCGGCACCACAGCTCAACAGGCTAATCCTCCACCTGCGGCACTAGCACACCGGGTTCTAGTTCTGATCAGGGTGCGGATTCTGTCCCGGTTGCCCCTCTTCCAGGCTGGCTCTCTGCTAAGGCCCAGGAGTGCAGTGGAGGATGGCCCAAGTGCTTGGGCCCTGCACCCCAGGGGAGACCAGGATAAGCACCTGGCTCCTGCCTTCGGATCAGTGGGATGCGCCGACTGCAGCACGCTGGCCGCGGTGGCCATTGGAGGGTGAACCAACGGCAAAGGAAGATCTTTCTCTCTGTCTCTCTCTCTCTCACTGTCCACTCTGCCTGTCAAAAAAAATAATAACTGGCAAATTGTTTAATTTGTATATCATAAATGTATACCATACATTGGTATTGTAACTCACCTTTCTCAAGTTTCATGGGTCAAACCAAGTAAATATAGTAATGACCTAGAAAATGTTGAACTACACGAAAATATTTGATCTGGTAAAATATAGAGAGAACATGAATTTTTCTAGACAGATATGTAGAATATTTTAAAAGTTTTCTATCATGCCCTAGGACATAAAGCTTATATAAACAAATATCAAAGAATCAACATCACAAAGAACATAAGTTCTGCCCACTCTGTATCGCATCCACAAACAAAATGCATATAAGTACATAAAAATATCACTTTTCAAAAAATCTTACATAAAATATTACTAATAATTCAGTAATGTGTAAAACCCACACACTCACACAAACATAAACATTGAGCCAAACCTAAAATACCTGAGAATAAGTGAATCCCACATGAGATCTATGAATGTAATTCACAGTCTTGGCTTAGTAAATGATTTTTGCACAGAAATTTTTTTACTAGATGCAGAATAGAAAAAAAAAAACTGCATCCAAAGCTAGATTCCCTCATGTGGAAAAAAAGTTGGGGGTGGGTAAAATGCAAAAATATATTCTTTTTAATCCCAGGGTAAAACCAAGAAACCACAGCAATACAACTGTTTCTACCTAGTGTAGCTGGGCAAGAAACAGAGATTTAAAAAGAATTGAAAATTAAAAAGGCAGAAACAAATTATCTTCATTCCTCATTGTAAAATAGAAAAATTAATGTTGGGGCCGGTGCTGTGGCGCAGTAGGTTAAGCTGCCGTCTGTAGCACTGGCATCATACACGGGCACCAGTTATTGTCCTGGCTGCTTCACTTCCAGCTCCTTGCTAACGTACTCGGAAAGCAGCAAAAGATGCCCCTGCACCCACATATGCCCATGCAGGGGTTAGCTCTTGGCTTCAGTGTGGCCCAGCCCTGCCAATGTGGCCATTTGGGGAGTGAAACAGTGGATGGAAGATCTCTCTCTCTCTCTCTCTCTCTCTCTGTTCTTTCCCTCTTTCTTTGTAATACTGACTTTCAAATAAACAATTTTAAAAGTCATTTAAAAAAAGAAAAGTTAGTATCTATAAATTATTATAACTAATTAAGAAGCCTAGGATTTCTAGATATATGTTAATTTTTATCAGCCTCAAACTATTATAGTATAGCTATACATACACATAAATGTGTGTGTCTGTGTGTGTGTGTTTGTAGGGAGACAGTACCATTTACAACAATCACCTGCTACCCCAGGGTGTGCACTATCAGGAAACTTATAAAATGCTTAGAGTTAGAAATATATTCCTAATAAAAATTATCATAATTTTTATGAAGATGGCTTTAAAACTTTACTGAACCATAAAAGAAGACCTACATAAATAGAAAGATAAACTGTATAAATTGATGGAAGTAATACATAAAGATGCCATTTCTCCTCAGATATATCTGTACATTCAATGAAACTGGCATTAAAATCCCAAAAGGCTTTTTTTAAAAAATGAAACTGAAAATTCACGAGGTAGAACAAAGGGTTCTTTTGAAGGAGAAAACCAAAATACAGAATGAACTCATAACATAAACCAGAATTGATATGGACATGGGAATTAAGATAGACTGCTCTTGATGAGATGATAGAAAACAAAATTGACCAACGAAACAAATTAATCCAGGAAAAGAACTCATAGAAACACTAAAATGACAAAGGCAGTATTGTAATTTAGTAGTGAAATGATTAGCTATATTATCTTGCTAAACAAATAGTTCAGTTATGTTTGGGGAAAACAAATCCTTACCTATTTTTTAAACTATACTGCAAGTGATTTAAATAGTACATTTGTTTAAAATCTTAAGTCTTAAATCTTCATATTATAAGGAAATAGAAGAGACTATTTTATGACCTATTTATTTATTCAGCAAGACCTAAAATCCACAAAACATGAAGTAAGCAGTTTTTGTATTTGGGCAGGTATTTGACCAGAAAAATAAAAGTAATCCAATTTAAAATAGGCAAAAGGTTTTGCTGTAAAATAGCATTTTAAATGGTATAGGAGGTATATTGTAAGGAAAGTAGAGCCAACAGGTACTTGTAAATCATGACAGGCAATTCAATAGCTAGACAGCTATGTGGTCAAAAAATGTATGAGAAGACATGCAAGCATGTTACTAGTCAAGGAAATGTAAAATAACACAATATTTAAATATCACTTCATAGCCATCAGATTGGCAAAAATAATTAAATATTCGGCAGAATCAGCTGCCAGCAATGACCTGAAGTAATGGGGAATCTATTGGTAGACTTGTTAATTGGTACAACTATTTTTGGAGTATAATGTGGCAATAGGTAATTACATTGAAAATGCAAATATGCTTCTCCTAACAATACTATTTTATCTATACCTCCTTGAGAAAACTCAGTCTGTGCACAAAGGAACATGAACACAAATATTTAAAACAATATTGTTGGAAATAACAAAAGATGAAATAAAAATAATAGCAATAATAAAGGATTGACCCAAGTGTCTGTCAAAGAAGAATGGCTAATTAAAATGTGATGTATTCATTTGGTAAATTACATATGTAAATGAAAATTAATGAGCTAGGCATATTTGCATCAATATGTATGATCTCAAAACAATCCTGAGGGGAAAAACTCAGCTGCATAATGAGAAGCATACTATCAAAACATAAAATTTAAAATATGCAAGATGACATATATGTATAAAAAAGTGTTAAAATGTGCATTGAAGGGAAATGGTTTCAGGAAGGGTACACAGGTAGATTCACACATTACTAGGATTTTTTTTTCCTCATAACAACAAAATAATATGAATACAATACAGAATAATACTATTATTTGACAAAACTGGGCCGTAGATCTATGACCATTTAGTACGATGCTCTTGTACTTTTCTACATAGTTATAACATTATCTAATTAAACAATAATAATAATAATCTGCATGTGTGTCTAGCACATCACTCAGTCTCAGAAATTGCCTGTTCCCTTTCCTACCAACTACTAACTGGAAGCTGGTATACAGAGTGCCCAGATATAACCCTCTGACTTCTAGGCCAAGGCTGGACTGGAATACTGGGTCTTACTAGGCCGGACTCATCTTACATGGTCTCATCATGGTATCTGCTAGCTCTGACAAACTGGGTGGTAGATCTTGACCTATCCATATTCTCAGTGCAGAGTTCTGCTTCCAGCCTGCAGAAAAAACTCAAAACAGAAAGAAACAACAGTGCATTGCTCACAACTATGAATTGCAGAGATGATCCTCTGATCTTTCCTTTACCTCCATTGCATGGAGGGAGAAATACAAGGACAGAGAGAAGAAATGGCTTAGCCATGCTCACTAATTCAGTGGTAGTATTTAAAAGCGAACTTGTGGTATGGGCATTTGGTACAGTGGTTAGGTTGCTGCTTGGCTTGCCCACATCCCAGCATCCCATTTTGGAGTACCTGGTTTAAGAAAGTGCTGACTGTTTGGCTTCAGATCCAGCTTCCTGCTAATGAACATCCTGGGAGGCAGGAGGTGACAGCTCCAGTACCTGAGTCCCAGCCACTCATGTGGGAGATCCAGCCTTGGCTGTTGCAGACATTTTAGAAGTGAACTAACAGATGGAAGCTCTCTCTGTCTCCCTCTCTTTCAAATAAAATGAAAACAAATAAATAAATAACTTTAAAAATAAATAATGACCGGCACCATGGCTCACTAGGCTAATCCTCCACCTGAGGCGCCAGCACCCCAGGTTTCCCGGTCAGAGCACTGGATTCTGTCCCGGTTGCTCCTCTTCCAGGCCAGCTCTCTGCTGTGGCCCAGGAGTGCAGTGGAGAATGGCCCAAGTGCTTGGGCCCTGCACCTTCATGGGAGATCAGGAGAAGCACCTGGCTCCTGGCTTCAGATCAGCGCGGTGAGCCTGCCACAGCGCGCCAGCCGCAGCACGCCGGCCGCAGTGGCCATTAGGGGGTGAACCAACAGTAAAGGAAGACCTTTCTCTCTGTCTCTCTCTCTCACTGTCCACTCTGCCTGTAAAAAATAAATAAATAAATAAATAAATAAATAAATAAATAATAGAGAACTTGTCGTTCTTATCTTCCAGACCTTTCCAACTAGTTTTTAAAAAAATTTTATTTATTTTCATTTTATGTGAAAGACAGAACCAGACAGAGTGATCTTCCATCCGCTGATTCTCTCCCCAAATCCCTCAACAGCTGGGCTAGACTGAATCCACAATCCTGAAACTCACTGCAGGTCTCCCATTTGGGTGGCAGGGACTCAAGTACCTGAACAATCACCCGCTACCCCAGGGTGTGCACTATCAGGAAGCCAGAATAGGAAATACAGTCAGTACTTAAACTCAGGCACTCAGATATGGTGTGTGAGAAACCTAACTAGCATCTTAACTGCAAATGCCTGCTTCTCTAACTCCTCTCTGTATGTAGACTCTTCTTGGTCCAAAACTAGGTGTTTTGGTTTGTGTTCTGCTGCACTTTCTAGTCATAACAGCTGAGGTTCCCAGCTTTGGAAAGCACTGTCTTGGTATAGAGTTAGAATTAGTTCAAGCCTCTGTCCCATGTTGAAAGCAGTGCAGTTATACGCAGGTAGTTTAGTCTCACTAAGGGTTGGTTTCCTCATGTGTAAAGGAAGATATAAATTATTATTATTCAAAGGAGTGTTGTTCTGATTGATTCTACATGTAAAGTATGAGGCATAGTGCCTAGCATATGATAGATAACAAATTGAAATTATAATTGCTAATGTTGCTTCAGAAGATGGAGTTTTAAAGAAGTATAGCACAGTTCAGTTATAGAGGCTCTTTGGAAAGATAGACCATGATAAATGAAAGCTTTGATAGCGAGACAATAGGAGATCAATAAGGAATAATCGAGAGGCTCAGAGAAGGCTTCCTGGAAGAAGGAAAATGTGTCCATGGTGTAGTGAGGCTTTTCTCTTTCTTTCCTCTAATAGCACTTTGATATTTCTCATTTTTATCTTCACATTGATATGGCACAAAAGTCATATATCCTAATTAAAAGAAAGACAGAAACAAAGAAGTGTAGCAACTTGTTTCAATTAGTTTTAATTGATCTATTGTGACTATCTATAATGCAAGCTCTTTAAAAATACATATTTCAAAATGTATAATTAAGTATTTGAGCAAAAAGTCTTAAGGTACTTGGCTTCCTTATGTAAATATTAATATTTATAAGATAAGGATGTTATAATCCATAACTAAATTTTTGCATAAGATTGTGGTCTGCATTTGATACACATTTACCCTCTCTATGACATTTGTGAGGAAGAATAGTGAAGAAAGCATGTCAACCAGAAAAGCCAGCATTTTTGTCCTGAACTGCCAAAAATACAGACCTACAACAGACATTTCATTTGAGACATCTGAGGAAGAATGATGGCTAAATGATGGAAAGGTTAAAAAGAAAAACATGTAGCAGATAAACAAAACAACCCTTCAAAACTAGCTAAATAATCTGATCACATTTCAATCTATCAACTAGAAACATAAAATTAATCAGAGATGCAGTTTAAAGAATTGATGATTAAATACTAATGAAAGTTACAGTTTGAGAGAAATAAAATGGCATTCAGTATTCTATGTCACAGATTGGATGTGGTCGAATGGTCAAACCTCAGATGGAATGTTAAAGTTCAGTTTCAGAGTGAACAGAAAGTTTCAGCTCAGTAACAAGTTCTTTTTATTTTCACAAATGACTTTTTTTTTTTTTTTAAGATTTATTTATTTACTTGAAAGTCAGAGTTACACAGAGAGAGAAGGAGTGGCAGAAAGAGTGGTCTTCCATCTGCTGGTTCACTCCCTAGATGGCAGCAACAGCCAGAGCTGCGCCAATCTGAAGCCAGGAGCCAGGAGCTTCTTCTGGGTCTCCCGTGTGGGTGCAGGGGTCCAAGGACTTGGGCCATCTTCCACTTCTTTCCCGGGCCATAGCAGAGAGCTGGATTGGAAGTGGAGCAGCCAGTTCTCTAACTGGCACCCATATGGAATGCCAGAGCTTCAGGACAGGGTGTTAACCCACTGTGCCACAGCACTGGCCCCCATTAGCAAATTTTCATAAACGAAGTAACAAGGTATCATCACCGTTTCAGTGAGAAGATTTTGAGCTGAAGAGCAACTCTGGATCTAAGAACATTTTAATGGTGATGGCAAGACTGAGAGTGGGAGAGGCTAGAGTCTGGCTCCATCAGCCCTCAAGGTTGAGATGCAGGCGGCAGCAGAAATGAAGAGATATTGATGAGGTAGCTTTTGGCTGGGGAGAATCGAGAGGTCTTTGGGTCTGTCTTGACATAGGGACAGAGTAACAGTGTAAGGCTTTCTAAGTGGCTTTAGGAGTAGCTAAAAGGAGCAGCCTGACATAAATGTCCTACTTTTAGACCAACCATGAAACCGATTCTAACCTCCAGCAAAACCTTGGGAGGCCATTGGCTGGTTGCACTGAAAGAATTCCGTTCTACTTAGGTTCTTGAGAAAAGCACCCTTATTTAGCATTCATTTCAACTTTAACTTGGAGAAAATGTTTTATCACAAATATGTCAGTGGATAAGGGTCACATTTTAGTAGCGGTTTCACCATTCCCCCTTCCTCGTCTTTTTACTAGCAGAGTGACTTGGGATTCCCTTTTCCTGTCTGAAAACTTGGAATAACAACCCTTTACCCAAAAGCTGCTGTCAGTCTTCTGTAAAATAGTGGGAAATAAGCCTTGTACCCAGAGTTGGAAGAAGGATCATTATGGTGTATCCACCAATCAGAGGCATCCATGTGGTAGGATGGAAGTTACTGGGGGACAGATTTTGCCACAGGGTAAAGCCAGACTTCTGGGATCCAGAATTTTCAGAAGTTGGAATGGGCCGTATAGGGAGAGAACAGTTTTTAGGCACCCTGGGCAAGTAATGTGATACGAAAATTTATCATCAAACCCTGACACACATGGTTGTTTGTGGCCCCATCTTCATGAGTTTACATAACCAAAGTTACATGTAGTTATCCGTCACTCCAGCTTGTCTTAAAGATTGTGGCATCACTCCATTGAATGAGAAGGTTGACAATTCGCCATTACTAGGAATAGGTTAACTACCTATTAACTATTGTTCACAGGCTGAGATATGTTCTCCCTGATCAGTGACAAGTAACTGAGCACCAAAAAGGAAACCTGTTGAAGTGAATTGGATATGTTCTTGCATTCCACTTGTAGGAAAGTGTCTGAGACCAAGTTTACAAGTGATTTGAAATTAGGCTCAGGAAGGTAAAGCACTGGTCCATGACTCTCCAGCTAGTATGTGATGAAGCCAGGACAGAAACGTGTTTGCTCGCCTCTCAGTTAGTGTTTACTGAGGAGGAGGAGATAGAAGAAGAGGGGAGGATGGGGGTCACCGTAGGGTGGAAGGGAGAAAATATTCACAAATATTAGCCAACCACCTTAAATATTATTGGCCACAAATCACTGTGACACACACCACAAATGAAAAACCAAGTGTAGAGAAGTAGTTTTTACACATGCATGATTTTCCACAGAAGTGCCCCATCTACCTACTGACCCTAGGTACCCCAATCCTAGAATGTTACCTCAAGCAAATTTCTTATTTTATTCTATAAGATGACCATAATATTATTGTTGTTAAAGGTTATCTATTTGAAAGGCAGAGCAATGGAGGTAGAAGGAGACAGACAGACACACACACACACACACACACACACACACAGAGAGAGAGAGAGAGAGAGAGAGAGAGAGAGAGAGAGAGAGAGAAGAGAGATTCTTCATCTCCCGGTCTCCTCCTCAAATGGTTGCCATAGCCATGTCTGGGCCAGGCTAATACCAGGAGCCAGGAACTTCATCCTGGTTTCCAACGTGGCTAACAGGGACCCAAGCAATTATGCCATTTTTTTCTGTTTTCTCAGGGGCATTAGCAAAAAGCTGGATTAAAAGCAGCTCAGACAGGACTCAAATTGCACACCAATATGAGATGCCAGAATCACTAGAGGTGACTTAATCTACTGCATCATAATGCTGGACCCAAAACTATTCTTAATATAAAGTAGACCTCCATATTTTAGAGCAAAATGGATGTGTAATAAAATGCATGTAACATTTATCTTGTGCCTTCATGTGTCCCCTGGAAATACTCCTCCCCCATCCTGTGCCAGTTTTGGAAACATCACCAAAGTTTAAACTCATTATTCTAGAAGTAGATAAGATAGCCAATAAGCTTGAAGACATTGTAAAGCCTGTAATTCTTTCAATAAATTAGCATTCTAAGAGTTTACAAGATAACCATTATTCATACATACAATATGTTATTTGTTATGCATTCACTTAATTAGTCTATTGATAAAATACTAGCTGAATATCTATGGATTTCTGGTCTATCTCTGATATTAGTAGTTCCTCCAGAAGTACTAAAACAAACTCAGTTTGGGGGTAATGCATCCAACATTCTCAACAGAGGCCTTCAGCACTCATAAACTGCAACTCATTATCGCATTGCAAATCAGAAGACATTCTCTGTCTATTGCGCCTGCACCTGTTATCTTGGTCTTATCCAAACAGCCCCAGCCCTAACAGCAGCTGTAATAACAGATGGACAGCAGAACATGAGATTTTATTTTACATCATCCTTTTGTTTATGAAATCCTCCCCCCATCTCAACTCTGGGATCTGATTGGAATTCTCTTCATTATCATTGTGTGGGTTTTCCCATAATATTTTATTATTAAAAAATAATTGGTATATAGAGAGATAAATGAAAGAAATGACATCTCGCATTGAAAATGGTCAATGGGGGCTGGTGCCATGGTGCACTAAGTTAATCCTTCACCTGCGGCGCCGGCATCCCATGTGGGCACCGGTTCTAGTCCCAGTTGCTCCTCTTCCAGTCCAGCCCTCTGCTGTGGCCCAAGAGTGCAGTGGAGGATGGCCCAAGTGCTTGGGCCCTGCACCGCATGGGAGACCAGAAGGAACCATCTGGCTCCTGGCTTTGGATTGGTGCAGCGCCGGCCATGGCGGCCATTTGGGGAGTGAACCAACAGAAGGAAGACCTTCCTCTTGTCTCTCTCTCTCACTGTCTATAACTCTACCTGTCAAATAAATATAAAAGAAAATAGTAAAAAATTAAGGGTAGAGATTTGGTCATGTGGAATTGGCATACTTTTTTAAGATTTATTTTATTTATCTGAAAGAGTTATAGAGAGGGCCGGCGCCGTGGCTCAATAGGCTAATCCTCCGCCTGTGGCACCGGCACACTGGGTTCTAGCCCTGGTCGGGGAGCCGGTTCTGTCCCGGTTGCTCCTCTTCCAGTCCAGTTCTCTGCTGTGGCCTGGGTGTGCAGTGGAGGATGGTCCAAGTCCTTGGGCCCTGAACCTACAATGGAAACCAGGAGAACCCCCTGGCTCCTGGCTTCGGATCGGCATGGTGGAGGGTGAACCAACAGTAAAAGAAGACCTTTCTCCCTGTCTCTCTCTCTCATTGTCGACTCTGCCTGTCAAAAAAAAAAAAGTTACAGAGATAAGTAGAGACAGAGAACAAGAGTTCTTCCATCCACATGTTCACTCCCAAATGCCCACAGTGGCCGGAGCTGAGCCATTCTGAAGCCAGGAGCTTCTTCTGAGCCTCCCACATGGGTGCAGGGGCCCAAGGATTTGGGTCACATTCTACTGCTTTCCTAGGCTTATTAGCAGGGAGCTGGATCAGAAATGGAGCCAGGACTCAAACTAGCACCCATATGGGATGACAGTGCTACAGGCCAGGGCTTAAACTCACCGGCTCCAACGCCTACACATATCTTTGCCTTGAAGGGTAACTAGCAGTCACCATATTAATTTTGTGGTTTCAGGAATTCTTCAGGACAGAAAAGATATGCAATCTAGGAAAATTAAAGTCCTGACAGGGACAAACCCCTGGTATTGCAATTCCAGGACAACACCCTGAGACAGGATACAAACAGGATTTGGCTGAGAAATCAAGCTCCTCCATTCCAGACCATATTTCCGTCCCTGACTGGACCTACTGCAACCACAGACCATCCCACTCAACTACCAGCCAATTAGGAGCAAGAAATTCCTAAACGACAAGCCCAAAAGGCCCTCATCAGGGCTGTTAGGGACTTCCCGAACCCAAGGGCATGTCCAGAATAGCCTCATATGACCAATCCATGACCTTCCTGGGGAGACAACGATGAGTGCACTGCTATTTTGAGCATGCCATGTGCAGGAGGAGCAACATCACCTGTGCAGAACATGAACTGAGTGCAAACTGAAGTGCCATGTGGCAAAGGGCTAAGTCAGAGCACAGCAACACCTCCCAATCCAATAAAAACCATGGCTCAGCTTTCTTTGGAGAGCCCGCCAGTGAAACTTCTCTCTGCTGTTCTGTCTCCCCTGTGCTAGAGCATTAAGCCCTCGATAAACATTGTCTGGGTTAAAGTGTGACCACTTGTCAATTTGTATTACTAGTGTATCAGAAAACATCTAGTTGGTAGCAAACTCACAGTACAAGGGATGTGAACACTGTATCAGGACTAAAACAAGGATAAGAGAAACAAGATATAGGATATTGCTCAACAGCATATGACTGTACACAAGTTGCTTAACCTCTCTCAGCTTCAGGCTCAACATATGCAAAATCAACGTGAAAATACTAGTTTCTGCGTAGGATTGTTTTGATTCTCAAATGGCAAAATTCATGCAAAGCGCTTATCCATGCATGTCCAATTTTCAAGTAATGGATGCTGCTGTTATTATTTCAGTCAAGAGTGAGGGACATAGGCAGGACCAGGTGGTGGGGAGGTAGGAATCACACTACAGGTAGTGTAAGGAAAGGGTTTCTGTCTAGGTCCTTAAACAAGGGTACTCAGTCAGATAATCCTAAGAGAATCTGAAGATATAGTTTCCCACCTTTAAACTTTTGCTTTTTCTATTTATTTTTATTATATGGCTTCTCCCAGACACTTTTATTGTGGGTCACATAACATATGATACTTTTCCACCAGGAAAATTTTGTTATAAAAATTAACGATAGGGGCCAATACTGTGGCATAGCTGGTTAACCCACCTGCTGTGCCAGCATCCCATACGACCTCTGGTTCAAGTCCTGTTTGCTCCACTTCTGATCCAGCTCCCTGCTAACGGGCCTGGGAAAGCAGTGGAAGATGACCCAAGTGCTTGGGCCCTGCACTCATGTGAAAGCCCCCAGAAGAAGCTCCTGGTTTCAGATCAGCCCAGCTCCAGCCATTGCAGCCATTTGGGAAGTGAACCAGAGGAAAGATCTCTGTATATGTGTGTGTGTCTGTAACTCTGTCTTTCAAACAAATAAATAAATCTTTTTAAAAATTAAAAGTAAAAATCATACAATGCTGTATGTGGTTACCAGTGCTGCTTTTTATTGCAATACATTCTAGTGCAGTCAATCACGTTTACCAGAGTAACTTAACCACAGTAGATAATAATAATTATTGTAATAAATGTGCTTTAATTTCAAAAATGAGCAAGACTGATAGGATATATCCAAAAGGATCAATTTTTCATGCTCTTCTTGTCTGCCTTGTCAGCATTATATTTGTAGAGCTAACAGTCTTCTTTTTGCTTTCCAGGGATCTAAAACATGGCAGTATGTACCAGTACCAGGTCATCACCATTTCGGGAACTGAAGAGAGTGAGCCATCACCTTCTGTCAAATATATCCACGGAGATGGGTACTGTGGTGATGGCATTATTCAGAAGTAAGTAGATCTAGCTCAGGAAAAAAGGAGGAGAGAGGAAGCTAACTAGGATGGGGATATTCAGTGTGCTTACTGAAGAGAAGAGTTTATGATATACCCTTCAATGTATGAGCTATGAATTGCCAGGGAACCCTAGCAGTTTCTCAACTGGTCTTCCAGCAGTTTCCTGGCTTCAGAAGAAAAATAACTCATTTTTTGACACATACATTTCTCAAGTATATAATACAGTAGGTGAATTAAACAGAGTTATCATAATGTAATTACTACCACTTTGCTACTTACTACCACTTTGCTACTGTTCTTCATTGTTTTTTTTTTTTTTTTTTTTTTTTTTTTTTTTTTTTTTTTTTTTTTTTTTTTTTTTTTTATAAAGCTTTTATTTAAAGAATATAAATTTCCAAAGAACAGTTCATGGACCACAATGGCTCCCCCCACACACAACTTCCCTCCCTCCCCCTACCCTCCCCTTTTCCCGCTCCCTCTCCCCTTCCATTCACATCAAGATTCATTTTCAATTCTTTTTATACACAGGAGATCAATTTAGTACGTATTACGTAAAGATTTCAACGGTTTGCCCTCGCATAGAGACACAAAATGATAATACTGTTGGAGTACTAGTTATAGTATTAATTCACAATGTACAGCACATTAAGGACAGAGATCCTACATGATTTTTTTTTTTTTAAAAAATTGATTAATTGTCTATGCAATTTCCAGTTTAACACCAAGATTTTTTTTTTCATTTGCAATTATCTTTATATAAAGAAGATCGATTCAATATATACTATGTAAGGATTTCATCAGTTTGCACCCACACAGAAACACAAAGTGTAAAAATACTGTTTCAGTACTAGTAATAGCATCACTTCACATTGGATAACACACTAAGGACAGATCCCCCATGAGACGCAAGTACACAGTGACTCCTGATGTTGATTTAACAATTTGACACTCTTGTTTATGGCGTCAGTAATCTCCCTAGGCTCTGGTCATGAGTTGCCGAGGCTATGGAAGCCTTTAGGGTTAGCCGACTTCGATCTTATTCCCACAGGGCCATAGTCAAAGTGGAAGTTCTCTCCTCCCTTCAGAGAAAGGTACCTCCTTCTTTGATGGCCCCATTCTTTCCACTGGGATCTCACTCGCAGAGATCTTTCATTTAGGTCTTCTGTTTTTTCCAGAGTGTCTTAGCTTTCCATGCCTAAAATATTCTCATGGGCTCTTGAGCCAGATCCGAATGCCTTAAGGGCTGATTCTGAGGCCAGAGTGCTATTTAGGACATCTGCCATTCTATGAGTCTGCTGTGTATCCTGCTTCCCATGTTGGATCATTCTCTCCCTTTTTCATTCTATCAGTTAGTATTAGCAGACACTAGTCTTGTTTGTGTGATCCCTTTGGCTCTTAGACCTATCAGTGTGATCAATTGTGAGCTGAAATTGATCACTTGGACTAATGAGATGGCCTTGGTACATGCCACCTTGATGGGGTTGTATTGGAAACCCCTGGCACAATTCTAACTCCATCATTTGGGGCCGTTCCGATTGAGCCTGTCCCAAGTTTTACATCTCCTCCCTCTCTTATTCCCACTCTTATATTTCACAGAGATCACTTTTCAGTTAAAATTTAAACACCTAAGAATAATTCTGTGTTAATTACAGAGTTCAACCTCTAGTACTAGGATAAAGAAAAAAAAAATACTACCATGGATAAAGTATTACATTGTACAACAACAGTCAGCACAAGATCTGATCGAGTCACTGTTTCTCATAGTGTCCATTTCACTTCAACAGGTTTCCCCTTTGGTGCTCAGTTAGTCATCGCCAATCAAGGGAAACAAATGATATTTGTCTCTTTGGGACTGACTTAATTCACTCAGCATGATGTTTTCCAGATTCCTCCATTTTGTTGCAAGTGACCGGATTTCATTGTTTTTGACTGCTGTATAGTATTCTGTAGAGTACATGTCCCATAATTTCCTAATCCAGTCTACTGTTGATGGGCATTTGGGTTGGTTCCAAGTCTTAGCTATTGTGAATTGAGCCGCAATAAACATTGCTGTGCAGACGGCTTTTTTGTTTGCCAATTTAATTTCCTTTGGGTAAATTCCAAGGAGTGGGATGGCTGGGTTGAATGGTAGGGTTATATTCATGTTTCTGAGGAATCTCCAGACTGACTTCCATAGTGGCTTCACCAGTTTGCATTCCCACCAACAGTGGATTAGTGTCCCTTTTTCCCCACATCCTCTCCAGCATCTATTGTTGGTGGATTTCTGAATGTGAGCCATTCTCACCGGGGTGAGGTGAAACCTCATTGTGGTTTTGATTTGCATTTCCCTGATTGCTAGGGATCTTGAACATTTTTTCATGTGTCTGTTGGCCATTTGGATTTCCTCTTTTGAAAAATGTCTATTGAGGTCCTTGGCCCATCTCTTAAGTGGGTTGTTTGTTTTGATGTTGTGGAGTTTCTTAATTTCTGTGTAGATTCTGGTTATCAACCCTTTATCTGTTGCATAGTTTGCAAATATATTTTCCCATTCTGTCGGTTTCCTATTCACTTTCCTGACTGTTTCTTTTGCAGTACAGAAACTTTTCAATTTGATGCAATCCCAGTAGTTAATTTTGGTTTTCAGTGCCTGTGCTTCTGGGGTCTTTTCCAAGAAGTCTTTGCCAGTACCTATGTCTTGCAGGGTTTCTCCTATGCTCTCTAGTAATTTGATGGTGTCGGGTCGTAGGTTTAAATTTTTAATCCATGTTGAATGGATTTTTGTGTAAGGTGAAAGGTAGGGGTCTTGCTTCATGGTTCTGCACGTGGAAATCCAGTTTTCCCAGCACCATTTATTAAACAGACTGACCTTACTCCAGGGACTGGTTTTGGATCGTTGATCAAATATAAGTTGGCTGTAGGTGTTTGGATTGATTTCTGGAGTTTCTATTCTGTTCCATTGGTCTATCCATCTGTTTCTGTACCAGTACCATGCTGTTTTGATAACAACTGCCCTGTAGTATGTCCTGAAATCTGGTATTGTGATGCCTCCGGCTTTGTTTTTGTTGTACAAGATTGCTTTAGCTATTCGAGGTCTCCTGTGTCTCCATATGAATTTCAGCATCATTTTTTCCAGATCTGAGAAGAATGTCCTCGGTATCTTGATTGGTATTGCGTTGAATCTGTAAATTGCTTTTGGGAGAATGGACATTTTGATGATATTGATTCTTCCAATCCATGAGCATGGAAGATTTCTCCATTTTTTGGTATCCTCTTCTATTTCTTTCTTTAAGGTTTTGTAATTTTCATTGTAGAGATCTTTAATGTCCTTAGTTAAATTTATTCCAAGGTATTTGATTGTTTTTGTAGCTATTGTGAATGGGATTGATCTTAGCAGTTCTTCCTCAGCCGTGGCATTGTCTGTGTATACAAAGGCTGTTGATTTTTGTGCATTGATTTTATATCCTGCTACTTTGCCAAACTCTTCTATGAGTTCCAATAATCTCTTAGTAGAGTTCTTTGGGTCCCCTAAATAAAGAATCATGTCGTCTGCAAAGAGGGATAGTTTGAGTTCTTCCTTCCCAACTTGTATCCCTTTAATTTCTTTTTCTTGCCTAATAGCTCTGGCTAAGACTTCCAGCACTATATTGAATAGCAGTGGTGAGAGTGGGCATCCCTGTCTGGTACCAGATCTCAGTGGAAATGCTTCCAACTTTTCCCCATTCAATAGGATATTGGCCGTGGGTTTTTCATAAATTGCTTTGATTGTATTGAGGAATGTGCCTTCTATTCCCAGTTTGCTTAGGGTTTTCATCATGAAAGGGTGTTGAATTTTATCGAATGCTTTCTCTGCGTCTAGTGAGATAATCATATGGTTTTTCTTCTGTAGTCTGTTAATGTGGTGTATCACGTTGATTGTTTTGCGAATATTGAACCATCCCTGCATACCAGGGATGAATCCCACTTGGTCTGGGTGGATGATCTTTCTGATGTGTTGTTGCAGTCTATTGGCCAGAATTTTGTTGAGGATTTTTGCATCTATGTTCATGAGGGATATTGGTCTGTAATTCTCTTTCAATGCTGCATCTTTTTCTGGCTTAGGAATTAAGGTGATGCTGGCTTCATAGAAGGAATTTGGGAGAATTCCCTCTTTTTCGATTGTTCTGAATAGTTTGAGAAGAATTGGGGTTAGTTCTTCTTTAAATGTCTGGTAGAATTCAGCAGTGAATCCATCTGGTCCTGGGCTTTTCTTTGTTGGGAGGGCCTTTATTACTGATTCAATTTCTGACTCACTTATGGGTCTGTTTAGGTTTTCTATGTCTTCCTGGTTCAATTTAGGTAGGTTGCATGTGTCCAGGAATCTATCCATTTCTGATAGGTTTCCCTGTTTGCTGGCATACAAGTCCTTGTAGTAATTTCTGATGATTCTTTTGATTTCTGTGGTGTCTGTTGTTATATTTCCTTTTTCATCTCTGATTTTACTGATTTGGGTCTTTTCTCTTCTTTTTTTAGTTAGTTGGGCCAATGGGGTGTCAATCTTGTTTATTTTTTCAAAAAACCAGCTCCTCGTTTGGCTGATTTTTTGTAATGTTTTTTTGGATTCAATCCTGTTGATTTCTTCTCTGATTTTGATTATTTCTCTTTTTCTACTAGATTTGGGTCTAGTTTGCTGCAAATTTTCTAGATCCTTGAGATGCATTGAAAGCTCATCTATTTGGTGCCTTTCCAGTTTCTTGATGTAGGCACCTATTGATATAAACTTTCCTCTTAACACTGCTTTTGCTGTATCCCATAAGTTTTGGTATGTTGTGCTGTTATCCTCATTTACTTCCAGAAAATTTTTGATTTCTCTTTTGATTTCTTCAGTGACCCATTGTTCATTCAGGAGCATGTTGTTCAATCTCCATGTGTTTGCATATGCTCTAGAGATTCCTGAGTTGCTAATTTCCAACTTCACTCCCTCATGGTCTGAGAAGTTGCATGGTATGATTCTAATTCTTTTGAATTTGCTGAGACTTGCTTTATGGCCTAATATGTGATCAATCCTAGAGTAGGTTCCATGTGCTGCTGAGAAGAATGTGAATGCTTTCTGTGTAGGATGAAAAGTTCTGTAGATATCTGTTAGATCCATTTGGGCTATAGTGTTGTTTAAATCTACTGTCTCCTTGTTGATCTTCTGTCCTGTCGATCTGTCAATATCTGTGAGTGAAGTATTGAAGTCCCCCAGTACTATTGTGTTGGGGTCTAAGTCTCCCTTTAAGTTTCTTAACAAATTTTGTAAATAAACCTGTGGCCTGTAATTAGGTGCATATACATTGAGAATTGTTATATCTTCCTGTAGTATTGATCCCTTAATCATTATATAGTGCCCCTCTTTGTCTCTCTTAACAGTTTTTGTGTTAAAGTTTATGTAGTCCGATATTAAGATGGTTACACCCGCTCTTTTTTCATTTCTGTTGGCGTGGTATATCTTGTTCCATCCTTTTATTTTCAGTCTGTATGGATCTTCGTTGGAAAGATGTGTTTCTTGTAGGCAGCAAATAGATGGTTTTTGTTCCTTAACCCAATCAGCCAATCTCTGTCTTTTAACAGGACAGTTTAGACCTTTAACGTTCAATGTGACTATTGATAAGTGGTAAGTTTGCCCTGCCATTTGCCAGATATTTTCTAATGTATGCTTTGAATTCCCTGTGATCTTTTGCCGTGAGGTTCCCTTCGTTTACCTTCTTTCATGTTGATGGTCGTGTTTCTGTGTTTCTGTGTGTAACACGTCTTTAAGTATCTTTTGCAGGGCTGGACGAGTGGCAACAAATTCTTTCAATTTTTGTTTGTTATGAAAGGTCTTTATTTCACCTTCATTCACAAATGAGAGCTTTGCAGGGTATAATATTCTGGGCTGGCAGTTTTTCTCTCTAAGCACCTGGGCTATGTCTCGCCATTCCCTTCTAGCTTGTAGGGTTTCAGTTGAGAAGTCAGCTGTAAGTCTAATTGGAGATCCTCTGAGAGTAATCTGCCGTTTCTCTCTTGCACATTTTAGGATCTTTTCTTTTTGCTTCACTGTGGTGAGTTTAATTACAATATGTCGTGCAGAGGATCTCTTTTGGTCATGTTTATTAGGGGTTCTATGAGCTTCCTGGATTAGGATTTCTCTGTCTTTCTCCAAGCCTGGAAAGTTTTCTGCTAGTATCTCCCTAAAAAGGCCTTCTAATCCTTTCTCCCTCTCCATACCTTCAGGAACACCTAGAACCCGAATGTTGGGTTTTTTAATAGTATCCTGTAAATTCCCGACGATATCTTTTAGTTTTCTAATTTCCTCTTCTTGTCTTTGGTTTGACTGTTTCCTCTCCTGTTCTCTGTCTTCTAGGTCCGATATTCTCTCTTCTGCTTCACCCATTCTGGTTTTAAGGCCCTCAAGATTGCTTGTCACTTGATCTATTGAATTCTTCAATTCATTAAGATTTTTTGTCACTCTCGTAGCTTCTTGTTCTACTAGTTGTTTCATTTCATTTTGATTTCTGCGTAGTGCTTCATTCTCGCGAGAGAGATTTTCTATCTTATCCATTAAGGATTTCTGTAGTTCAAGAATTTGTTTTTGAGAACTTCTTAATGTTCTTATCAATTCTTTGAGATCTGCTTCTTGCATTTCTTCTATCTCCTTATCTTCATAATCCTGACTTGGGGTGTCTTTTCCGTTTGGGGTCATCATAGCGTCTTCCTTGATCTTGCTCCCTCGGAATCTGTTTTTATTTGGCATTTTTTTTTCCCCCTCACTCTTTCTCTGGGTTGTCAAGGTAACGGAGTTTGTGTGCGCGGTGTGTTCCCAGTTTTTGGATCCCCTTCAGGTTTCTACAGCCTCGGGTTTTTGGTTCCGTCTGCCTCAGTGATTGGCGGGCGGGCGGGCGGGCAGGCGCGCCTTGTCCCACTGCGTTTAATCTAGCTCGAATTAGCAGGGTGGGTGACGAGAGAGGCTAGTGTCCGTGCAGGCTCGCCTCAATTGTGCTGCTTCCCCCGTGGCGTCTGCTTCCCCCCGCCAGTGTCTCGGGATCCCTGTATCGGCCCCCGTTCAAGCGCTCAGTTCCAATGGCGACTGTGTTCCGCCCGGGTTCCGGTTCAGCCGGCGGGCACTCGCCGTCCCACTGTGTTCAGTCTAGCTCGAGTGAGCAGGGTGGGCAACGAAAGAGGCTAGTGTCCGTGTGGGCTCGCCTCAACTGTGCTGTTTCCCCCGTGGCGTCTGCTTCCCCCCGCCAGTGTCTCGGGATCCCTGTATCGGCTCCCGTTTAAGCGCTCGATTCTAATGGCGACTGTGTTCCGTGCGGTTCCCGTCCCTCCCGGCAGCTCCCGTGCCACTAAGGCACGATTTGCCGTTCGCAAACTTACTTTCCCATAGGTCCTCTGCGTCTCATTCACTGGGTCCGGAAGAATTTCCACTGCATTTTTTTCCGTGAGATTTTTCCTGAGGCTACAGTAACTCTGTTTTTATTAAACTATCTTTTTGCGGACTGCTAGTGCGCGTCCTCACTATTCCGCCATCTTGGCTCCCCCCGTTCTTCATTGTTTTATGCATGCCACATGGATTCCACTAGTCTCTTCTGCAATACTCTACGCTCAGTAGTTAGGGAGCAGTCCATCTAGGTTAAACCACTTCAACATTCCATGCCAGTTACTATCTACATTTGTTAAAACTGCATGCTTATTTGCTATTTCTGTGTATTGTGTTATATCACAATGTAAAAAAATGCATCAAAGGCTCACAGAAATAGCAAGGTATTTCACTGTAGTGTTGAAACTATAAATAGTAAACAGTAATTCAGAACGGGTGCTGAATATGAATATGAGTCTGAGGCAAATAAGCCAGTGAGTATAAATATTTCAGTCCAAAAGGAAAATGATGACTAGAAAACAGAAAGGTGCCTGTCTGAAAAAATGGGTTCTATTGGATTATCAGTGCATTCATGCCCTTGTCCTCAGGGCAAGATGTTATGCAACTGCCAGACAGGGACAAGAAGTCATGAAGACTTTTGCATTGTTTAAAAAACATAAATAAGTAACCTTTTGAGTTCTTTTCCTCCAGAATAAGCACAGAATGCTTTCTGGCAAAAAAATTAAGAGATTTGTCCACAGATATGGATATAAGAAAAAGTAGTCATTCAAAATTAAGTTCCTTATTGCTAAAATTATATTCTAGATTGCTAGAGTATTTGTTTGCAAGTCACATTATTGCTAAGAGACTTTAAAGCTATTGACAGATTCCATGATAAACATTATGTGCAGAGATGATAAAACAAGCTATTGGCAAAATTCTTTCATTAAATGCACTGTTGGGTGTCACATAATATCTGTGCTATGTGGAATTGCAATTACTATTTCTGTGTGGGGAGGGGCTGTATAAGGAGAGAATTTGCTTCAAAGTTGGATGAATCCACTGATGTGCAGAATATGAATCAGCTCATTGGTGTAGGCCATATCTGAAAAAGAAGTGATTGGTGACTCTTTTTATTCATCACTAACACTGATGCTTGAGAGGAAGAGCAATTTAATTTGTTACTGATGATTTAGTGTGCATAATGTAAACTGGAACCTGTGTTTCAAGGTGAAGGGACTAAGTAGGAATACAACAAGGGTGATTCAGTTCTGCAAATAAAAAGAGTTTGCACACATGAATATCTGTCCACATAGACATCAGGAATTATCCAGAAATGCGTTTTCTGATCATGACTTAGCATTGAACAAAATAGTAAGTGTTGCAAATATGATCGAATGAGGCCCAATGGGTTACATCTTTTCAAATTACTCTACAAAAAGGTAGTAGTGCATACAAGATTCCATCCCCTTGCCCCACTGAAGTATTCCAGTGAAACTGTACCAATGCAAATGCTTAAAAGAAGGAATGACATTAAAATCATTGGCACTGGGAAGGCCACTAATAATTATCTGCAGCATTTTAAGTGACTTACTGAAGAATTGTATCTCAGGGATATATATTTATGTCTTAAATTTTCTGTACTTATAATTTCACTTCCAAATTGTCAAGATTTTAACATTGAAGAGATAATGCAAAAGGTTTAAGTTTTTAAGTGAGATAAGGTATAAATCAGCTAATTGCCAAAAATTTGACTCCTCAGACCTCGACTATATAGAGCCCCTCATTTGTTCAAGAATGAAATTGATATGTGTTCTTGTGTGTGTCTAAGATCCACACTGAAATGCCACAGCAGAAAATAGAGATATAGCTTCCAGTGCAACAAAATCAGGGGGAAATGAAGCCATTTACTATTCTCTCCCTTGTTTAAACACCAACTTAACACCTTTTGGTGCAACTGTTGTCTGAAGGAACACTAAACAATGCAGCAGAGCTGTCTCTCGGGAGAATGTGCCCTTCATTTGCTAGTCCAAGACTGGGCTGCATATCCAGGGAACATTAGCAGTTATTACTGACCACCCATAATTTTTCAAGTTAGCACAAAGAAAAATAAAAAAGAAAGTCACGAGATTTGAAGCCCAGTATAGGAATCAGTCTATTCATTTTGGAGCCTGACATATAGATGCATTGTTAAAATACTGACAACCATACTATCCTTCTCTCTGATTTAAAATTATTAATACCATTATTATCATCATTAATTTTAAACAGAATTATTAATTTAGTATTTTTAAGTTATTTTTGCTTAGAGTCAATATCCTAAATAGAGTTCATATACCTGATAATTTGCCTGCAGACACCAAGTACTCATTGACATATTCTATGCAAAACTGAATGTAGCTTTTGAATGTTTCCCTAAAGAAAAAAGAGAAAAAAGGGAAACTTTGGGGGAGGAAGGAGAGATAACAGCTACTAGGATTTTTCTTGGGGCGATACTTGCTCATTTGGTATCTATGTAGGAGAATTTGCAAAGAAAAACCAACCCACACTCGATGAGGCCCCTAGTGGAAGAGTGATTCACAGCAGCAGATTCTTCCAATTTCATATGTAGCGTCAATGTGAAAGCACTGGGTGAATATTATCGTAATTACTGTAGGATTATAAGTATTTACCAAGCCTCTGCTATGCATATGACACTGTGCTACATTATCTCCTTGAGTCTTCCTTATAAAGTAGGAGAACTTAAGAAGTATTGTCATACTTTACTGAAAAGACAACTAATGCAAAAGAGATTAAAGAGGTTTCCTCAGGTTTACACACCCCTAAGGAGTAGAACCAATGTGTGAACTGAGGGCCCAGATCTCATCTGAATGCAGCAACCTGACAGCCCTGCAAAACTGACTTGTAAAAGAATAACTGCATGCTGTCTACTGAATCCCAGGCTTATGCCAGGCAGGGGATGCTGGGATGATGAAAATTCTGTCACTTCCTTTGGCATCGAACTGCCTGGTATGGGATATTTTCAAGGAACAATCAAAACCAATCAGTTTGACAAGTGCTGTGATAGATGGAGCTAGGTATCTATGAGCACAAAGAAGAATGGCCACCCACCCCAGTCTGAGGTCAAAGAAGGTTTCTCAGAACCTCACTATCTAATGATAGATCTGTCATGCCTAGAAGATATTTGTGGTGACCCTAATGTTTTGGTTAAACCATTAGAACATACTGTTTGGGTGGTGGTGGAAGGCAGGTTGGAAATATTCTTTGTGGCTTAGGCAATCAGCCCAGGTTTAAGGGGGAAAAAAGTCTCTCCCCAGATAACCCATGAAATAGCTAAGAAGCAGAAGGTCACCAGCAATTTCCAGTCTGTAAGGTTCACTGGCAGAGATTGATGGGACAAACTAAAAATGTGGACTTCTTTGCCATGGGTTTGCAGACAGGAGAGGAACTTGGATGGCTCTTTAGAGATCAATGCAATGTCCTAACCATCTTAAAGATTGATCATGAGACACCCCACTGCTACTCTGACACCTCCTAAAAGCAACAAACATTGCCTAGTGTGAATTGCCTGGGTGAAAGGAAAAGTCTGAGACCTCCTCCATGCTGTGACAGTTCCTAACTGGTCTCTAGGGAGGGAGGGACCACTGCCACACACCCTGGAGAGACCTCCCAGGGCTAAGTAGAAATGGGAACTGTGAGTCCCTGAGCATCTACTATGGGTCACACACTGTGCCAGCCACATTAATTATATTCTTGCACAAAACTCTCAGGAGTAGGCTTAATCACCTCCTGTTTAGGAGGAGGCTGAGGCTCAGCACTGTTCAATGGAATTTTCTGCAATGATGGAAATGTATTCTGTGCTTTCCAATACAGTAGCCACTAGCCACATGTGCGTTTTGCGTATTTGAAATGTGGCCACTGTGACTGGGGAATGGAATTTTAGTCTGTTTCATTTTAATTGATTTAAATTTATATTGTCACGGATAGAAAGATCAGATACAAAGGTCAGATGGCTTACCCATGATCATGCAGCATATTTGGAAGATGGACTCTAATTCCAAGTTTTCTAGTTCTAAAAGGATAGGAATTTTCCAGAAGGCAATGATCCATCCACTCTTACTGTTTTTGCCCCCTCCTTGCTTAAGCCCAACTCAGAGAGCATTGCTCATTCTCTGCTTATCCCAACCCCTGCAAAATCCCCCTTATATAATGCAAATGATTCCAAGAAAAGCAAGATGGAGATATTTTTATTTTTCTTTAAAGATTTATTTACTTATTTGAAACTCAGAGTTACAGAGAGGCAGAACCAGAAGAAGAGAGGAGAGAGAGAGAGAGAGAGAGACACCCTCCATCCATTGGTTCACTCCCCAAATGGCCGCAGCGGAGGGAGCTGAGCCAGATGTGGGCCAGACAGAAGCCAGGAGCCAGAAGCTTCTTCTGGGTCTCCCACATGGGTGCAGGGGCCGAAGCACTTGTGTCATCTTCCGGTGTTTTCCTAGGCCATAGCAGAGAGCTGGATTGGAAGTGGAGCCGCAGGGACTGGAACCGGCGCCCCTATGGGATGATGGCACTGCAGGCAGCGGCTTTTTCCGCTATACCACAGCTCCAGCCCTGACATTTTTATTTCTTAACAGCAGAATCCCACAGACCTTGGAGTTCTTGATGCTATGAGATGACACACCCAATGGAGAAAGCAAAACTTTCCAATGAAAAAGACCACTAAACTGGAACAAGGGAAAAATCCTCGCCACGTAGGGTATCAGTGGAGTAGGGAGGGTGCCAAGTAAAGAATATCAGTGATTTTATAGAACTTCCAAATTTCCCTTCAACTCCACCATCTTAAAATCAAAAACATGAAAGTGACATGAGATTTCTTAAGAGACAGAGGGAACAGGGCCTTTTCATGTATGTGTTCATTCATTCATCCATTTCTCACTTGCACCTGACTTGTTAACTGCGTTGAGATCTCATATACTGCTCTTGAAATAGGAATTCTACTTTGTCATCACCAACACAACATAAGGCAAATGGAATAGTATCTTATAAATGTAAAGCTTTAGGGGTAGGCATCCAGCATATCAATTAAGATATTGGCACCTCACATTAAATCAGGAGCTCTGGCTCCTGATTGTAGTTTCCTGCTAATGCAGACCCTGGGAGGCAGTAGTGATGGCTCATGTTATTAGGCACCTGCCACCTCACGGGATCCCCAGATTGAGTTCTGATTCCCCACTTCAGCCTTGGCCCAGCATTGGCAATTTTAGGCATCTGGAGAGTGAACTGGCAGATTGACTTTCTGTCTATATATCTCGCTATCTGTCTCTTTCTTTGTATGTGTGTGTGTCTGCCTCTAAAATAAATGCATAAATAATTTCTACAAAATCTACACCTCTTCGTAACCTCAGTTTTAAAAATGAAGATACAGACTCAAGCAGGAAAGGGACTTGCCTGAGGTCTCACAGAAAGTTCATGGCCTGGGTTGGAGGACAAGGGAGTTTTCCATGTCCAGCCATGATGCTGAAGCTGATCTGGCAAATTTTTCTTCTACATCTGTTCTGCAGAGACCAAGGTGAGGAATGTGATGATATGAATAAGATCAATGGTGATGGCTGCTCTCTCTTCTGCCAACAAGAAGTCTCCTTCAACTGCATTGGTAAGTCTTTGTCATGTCTTCAGTCATGTGATTGGACAATTAATAACAACAGTTATGACTAGGTGATGATTTACTCCTTGATGTTGCACATGAGCTTAGAATGCCTCCTATGCGCCAAATGCTGTTTTAGACTGCATGAAATGCGGCAATGAAAACAAACAAACAACACCGAAAAGCTAGCAGATATACCTACCACCAAAAGCTTAGGTTCTTATAGATGATGACCATGCCATGAAATTTTTTTTTTAAATTAAGCGTTATCTTACAGGCATCATTATTGCAAGGCTTTTTTCTTTTCTTTTCTTTTCTTTTTTTGCCTGTGTTAAAAGAAAAAGCAAAAGTCAGAGAGGTTATACAACTTCAGAGTTGCACAGGTCAGAAGTGATTGAAGACAGAAGTGGGACTTGAACCTGATTTTATCTGATTCTCAAGCCCATTTTATGGCATAACCTCTAACCAGGATCCAGGAACCTCCAAGGTCACCTCAGCAGGCTCAGAACCTTGGGCAGTCTCTCTGATGTGAAGAAGAAGGAGAAATAGTAGACCGGCCTGTGTTTAGAAAGCAAACGTCCTTTTCCCACCTTTCCCGAGTCAGATGGGAAATGTGTTTTCCTCTGCCTTCTCAGAGTCTGGCTGATCTGGCTGTTTCAGCCCCACTTGGGAGGCCCTGGCCAGCCCGGGGCTGGTAAACAGACAGGGGTTGGGGGGCAGGGATGGAATTTTGAGCTGGCCCAGATGAGATCATACTTCCTTTAAGATGCAAATCGATACCTGAAGATCAAAGGTCCTCCAGCTAATCCCTAGGGCTGGAGGTGAAAACTAATCGCAATTCATTTGCAAGTACAAAAGACAGAGGTGCTCTATCTGAAAAAAGGAAGGGGCACCTACAGAGGGGATGAAAACCCTGGTGGGAAGATTTCTCACTGAAAGGCAATTTTCTAGGAGGACTAAAGGGAAGGAGATGTCATCGCATCCTCGCATCTGCAGCGCATTACAGAGGTGCGGTGTTAGCCCCTCTCTTTTCCCAAAAGATTGTGAGCTCCGAGAAGGTAAAGATCATTAGCCATTTCATTTTCATTCAGTTCCCACTGCACATTTATTGAGAACCTACTATCTCCTTGGCAAGGAGTGAGGACAGAGCAACAGCATAGAGATTCTCTGAAAATGGGGATTGGAAAACGGGAAGAGGCAGACAGAGGAAGGACAGGGGAGTTTCTAGACAAGGCTTGGAAGTTTTAATTAAAGGAGATCACCCCCCCACACACACTTCTATGTTGATTTGAAAAAATCTTGATACTAGTCTAGCATTCTGGTAGAAAGTACCTTGGACTAATATTAACAAAACCAGAGCCAGGTCCCAGCTGTGCTCAGAACTTGCTTAAAGCTGTTCAAGTTGCTTTTCTCACCTGGCCTCCAGTTTACCTTCCGTAGATGAAAATGATGGGGTTAGGTGGTCTCTAGGAACCTGCCTTTCTGTTGTGTGATCTCCAAGGCATGTGACCAAATTTCTTAGTTTTGAGCTCAGTTTGAATCAAATCCCAGCCCTCACCATAATCCTCCTGGCAAATAACATTACTCCCATACCACCATATTAGAAAATGCATGCCTATGTTACTTACGCTAATGTGGCACATAAGCAAGTACTTCAGGGAAGAAGGTAGGATGTGGTGAAGGTAGGATATGATACCCCACAAGAGATGCCTTGGCCCTGTTATCTATGTGCTATGTAGCTTTAGAACTTTACAACAATAAAAGTCTCTTACAGATAGAAGGTCATCATCCATGGAAATCACCTGCAAACAGTAGTGCATGGGGCAGAACCCACCTACTACCTGTATTTGTAAGCAAGGTTTTCTTGGAAAATAGCTCTCTACTCATTCATTGACATTGTCAATTGCTACTTTCTCAGTAAAATGGAGTGCTGGAAACAGGGGCCCTGTGGTCCTAAAAACCTAAAATATTTACTGTCTGTCCCTTTCCCTACAACAGTAGTTAATCCTTGGTCCATGGATGTGGGGTATATTCCTACCCTAGCCTTTTAGAACCTGAAGAAAAGAATAGGTGAAAATCAGGATGTTGTTCACCAAATCTTAGGAAAAGAACTGAATTCTCAGCTTTTAGTCCTGGGGACTGTAGGAAATACCACCAGACTGCAAGTCCAGCCCCAGTTTGCCTTACTTCTTCCTCAGATCTTACTTCTTGTATTGTGTTTTGGCGAAAATGACTGTATTTGACCAAATGAGTGGTTTTTCAAACTGTGTTAACTGGAGTGTTTAGAGGAAAAGAGAAAAGCTGAGGGTGTTAGCAAGAGGATGAGACTCATAGATCCATCTGTAGATAGTCTGTTGCTCTCTACCAGATTTTAAGTGTTCTGATACTGCTATTTACTGAACACCTATAATATACCAAGCATATTTATCAAATCTCATCATCATAATAATTCTTTTGTTGCACTGCTTTGCAAAAGAGGAAGCTGAGGCATGTGGGTGGTAAATTAAGATACTAAATTAAGTAGTAGAGCTTGGACTTAAACCCAAAGAGGCTGACACTAGGGGTGGGTGCTTGGCACAGTGGTTAAGATACTGTTTTGATGCCCTCATCTCATAGTGGAGTGCCTGGGTTCGAGTCCTGCCTCCACTTCTGATCCAGCTTCCTATAAGTACACATTCTGGGAAGCAGCAAGTAAGAGTTTGAGTACGTGGGCCCATGCCATCCACCTGGGAAAACCAGACTGAGTTTTAGGCTTCTGGCTTCAGTCTGGCCCAACCATGACAATTGCAGGCATTTGAGAAGGGAACCAACAGATGGAAGATTGTCTCTCTCCCTCTCTCTCTCCCTCTCCCTCTCTCTCTCTCTCTCTCTTTTCTTCCCTCCCTTCCTCCCCCCCTCATCTCTGTCTTTCAAATAAAATAAAAATAAGTATGTTAAATAAAAACAAGAGATTAACTCCAGAACTCACTAGATAAAATTACCTGGTTTTGTAAGGGTTGGGGGCAGGAGTGGGTAGTGAATGAACAACTTTCATGTAACCAATTAATGAAATAAGATACAAAACTGTTGGTGGTATAGACAGGAGATTCCTCTTTACTCTCCCTGGGTAATAAGTGGTATTTGTATAGGAAGAATGACCTCAACTATGCCATTTGCTGTCCATTCAGAATCCCATTATGTGCATACAGAGAGACATAGGTATTCCAGGAAGAATGGGGTCTGTTCAGAGATTTAAGTTTCCTGGGACCCCGTTCCAAGGACAAACTCAATAGCTGCACTCTACAAAACTCTGTTCCTCTAAGGGGGACAGCTGAAGAATTGACAGTGGGTGTTGGCTCCCAGCAGATCCCACTTTAATGAGTCAGAGAAATGACGACTGAGTGTGGGAGGCTTTGCTGAGGTGAATGTTATTCTTGTTATCACATTTGTTGGGACAGTGGTCAGGAGAATAGACCTGGCTCGTGTGCCAACAATGGCTAAGCCTGAATGTTCTCATATAGAAAATAAAGTCCCAGGAACCAACTGTGGGTGATCTTTACCAATATTTTGGGATGCTTACTAGTCAAATTTCCTTCCTAAATCTAGGGAGCAGTTATCCTAATGAAGCAGAACCCAACCTGACCCCATTACCGCTGTTAAGAATGCAAGCATCTCATTCTCCCAGTCTCCCCTTTTCCTGAGTGGCACCTGGTCTAGACCTTCCCTCTGCCTCCCAATCAAGCATACCAATCCAAGTCTTTGCAGCAGTAGCTAAGGGGGATAAGACATGGAGACCCTGTAGAAACCATTTTTTATGAGGGTGTTGGGTGTGGCTGCAACCCATGTCAACTTTCAGGGGCAAATCTAGCACCATGGGAACAATACCAAGGACAGACCTGGCACTACAGAGACAGTCCCAGGGCCAGACCTAGAATCACAGCTAAGTGTGCAGAGAGCACTCTGGATCTCCTCACAAGATCACTGTGTGGCCTCATTGTGAGCTTGAAATTGGGCTTCAGACCCTGTGAGCCTGGCCTCCCAGGCTTCCCACAGAGTCTCCCATAGGCACCCAATATTCTTTGTACAGATTTTATGTGTTTGGTTTGGGTTGTGTGTCCATGTATATGCATGTGCGTTTGGTGAAGTTTTGTCAAGCTGGTTTATGTTCATTGTCACTTAGAATTCTAGATAAAATTATCATTCTAAGATACTGTCAGGCTAGCCTCATTCCTAAAAAGGTTGAGTGTTCTGGATGCACATTAATTATTGCTTTTCTCAGTGTATGTGTTGAAGGGGTTGAGGGGGAGAGGCAAGGTATGAACAACCTCCACCCTTTGTCAACACCCATAGGTGGTATGCTCTGTGTTATGCACCTTTGTTTAAGGTGAGCTTATGTGAGTTCTCTTATTTCCATTTGTGGGTCTCCTATTTCCTATTTCCACTAGTGTCAGCTCAAAGCAGTGTGATCCATACTGAATAATGGGCCATGGAGGATACCTAGCTTTACTCCCCATTTGAATGTTTTTTCTACTCTATTTCCCCATTAGAATCACTTCCTCCCATCCTCCCTACCCCCTTTTCCACTTCCCTACCCTACCTTCCTCCCTTCTTTTTTTCTTCCTCTTCCCCTCCACCTTTTTTCACCTCCTCATCTTTAGTCTCTCCCCCCCCCCCACTCCTCCCTCATCCTCCCTCTTCTTCTTCATCATCATCTTCTTCTTCTTCTTCATCACTACTGGCCATTGAGAAGGGCTGTTTTCCCCAGGTCAGTAGCAGCAGTCTGAGGAGGGAGGGGCAGGTTTTTGGTGCTGTTCCCAGTCACTTTTCAGAAGCCCACTCATGGGGAAGTATCCCCAAGGTGCCAGTGTGTTATTACACAACACCCTGGGAACTTTACTTTCCCACCTCACCACCCCCAGCCCCCCAGCCCACAGTGTAGAGTAAAAGTTGCTTATTCAAGTAAACACCACCCACAAGGATTCTTAAGTAATGCCAGCTATATCCCCTTGCAATGTGGAAATTATCTTGTCCTTTCCCCCTTTTAAAAATATAACATATACCAGGCCTGAGATTCCAGTTAAAAAACGTGGTATCAGTAAAATGATAATTCCCCCCAACAGGCACTGGCTGGAGGCATTGTTCAGAGTGCTGGGAATTCCGTTGCCAAAGCATTGAGTCATGAACCACAGACAGGCTGCTGATAAAAGCTGAAGGAGGGAAGGTAATGGGCAAATTAGTCAGACAAGATGTGAAGGATCCCCAACAGGGGTTACCCTTGGTAATATATCTCGAGCCAGTACTAGAAGCCTGCTGCTCTCTGAGAGTCCATTTAACCCATTATAGGAGACCCATGCTCCCTTCAAATTTCACCAACTGTGTTTTTCCCTGCAGCTGGGTCCAGGTGCCAATCTAAATGTAGATTCCTCCTGCCTGCTGCTTAGAGTTTTGGAGCCTCAGTTTCTCTTTCTGTGAAATGAGGGTGACTGGGCTTCTATGCCTTCGGACACCGAGGAGTCTCTGATTCGTCAAGCAGCTATGTAGAGGCACTGGGGTTTCAAGTCCTGCTTGATGCTGATATATAGTTGGGAAAACAAAGGAAGAGAGACCCCCATGCCGTGTTTCACAGATGTGCAAGCTTTCCCTGCTTGTCTCTTTCTCTTCCTCCCTCCCTCCCTGCGCTTCTCCACTCCCCCATTTGCTGCCATCAGCATCACTTTGTCTCCGATCCTTGACACAGCATCCCCAGCCCTGTGTTAGAGTCAGGCAGGGCCAGTAACTCAATTAGCACCCCCCTCCAGCCAGCTCCCTCCCTTCTAGTGTGTGAGGCAGATAAGAGGGAGGACCAGGGATCAATCTGCCTCTCCACCAGTTACCGCAAAGGGCAGGGGGTCACCAAGCCTAGTGGCACCTCTGTCAGGCTGCCCTGGCTGCTCTGAGCCAAGGCGAGAAAGGAAAACAAGAAGATGAATCGCCAGACCTTCTTGGTGCATGTTCCAAGGAGACTTTAGAACAACAGTGGCTGAAAAGGAAAACAGCATCTGCTGGTGGGGTGGGGGAGAGGGTAGAGAAGAATGGGCTCTGCTGGGAACTGCATTTATTACTATTTTTCTTTCTAACAATGTGAAATCATAATAGATGATCCACCTCTCACCTTACAAAAAAATTAAAATTTAATAAAAAAATTCGAGCTTCTCCTGGCTGCATACATTCATTCAACCTTCCCTGTGGAAAACATAGTGACTTTCCCCAAAACACTTTCATGAAACAAAGCTTTCTTTGGCTTGAAGATAGACTTTAAAGAAAAAGAGGGAGAGGCACTGGTACTGTGATATGGCGGGTTAGGCTTCCACCTGTGATGCTGGCCTATTGAAGTCCTGGCTGTCTCATTCTGATCCAGCTCCCTGCTATTGCATCGGGGAAGGCTGCAGAAAATCGCTCAAGTACTCGGGCCCCTGTGCTCATGTGGGAGACCCAAATGAAGCTCCTGGCCTCTGGGTTTGCCTAGCCCAGTCCTGGCCATTGTGGCCTTTTGAGGAGCGAAAAAGTGGATGGTATCTCTCTCTCCTTTCCTCTCTCTCTCTCTCTCTCTCTCTCTCTCACTCTCTCTGCCTCTCCTCTCTCTGTAATTCTGGCTTTCAAATAAGTAAATGAATAAATAAATCTTTTAAAAAAAGAGGGAGGAACATGAGTGGGGGGGTTGGTGGTAGTGATAAAGGCAGCAATGGCGATAATCAATCAACTGGGATAGGTGTGGTGCTCAGCACCGGCAGTGTGATAGATGGCATTGGCTCAGAAAATGGATTCAAGGTGGAAAGCTTGGCCTAGAGGGCTCAGTTTTTCCATCAGTAAAATGGGTTGTATGTGTTTGCTGCTACTGCTATCATTAACATTGCTAATTGATTTACATTAATCATCTAGATTATTAATAATATAATTAATCCTCTTGACAATCCTATGAGACAAATAATGGTATAATCTCAGTTTTGTAGAAGAAAAGACTGTGACTCAGAGAGGTTCAGTTACTTTCCCAAAGCCACACAGCTCAAAACAGCAGAAGTGGGATTTGCAGTGCATCTGCAAAGTCTGCTTGCTTAGCCATGGAGTGTTTCTGTCTACTAGGCACCCGATTATGCCAGTTCTGGGCTAAGAACTCTTATTTAAAGAAATGTTTCCAATCATTCTCCTAGCAACTCTGTAGAGTCAAAATAATTATACCCACTTTGCTGCTCAGGAAATTGAGTCACTGAGGGTTTAAATGCATAGTTCAAATTGATGCAGCCTGGTAGGTCACAGAGGAAGACTTCAGATCCTATCTGCCTTCCCCAAACTCTCCATAAAACAAGAGACAGTTTCTCTTTTCCACTCTTTCTGTTTGGTGCCCTTGAGTCACAGCAAGAAACAAAAGTGAGCACATATTTCCTTCTTGTGCCCTTTCATGAATCATGAAGAGCAGTAGGTTCCCGTTATTATCACCCTATAAAGGTTCTACTGCATAAAGCCTATGCACTCAATGCAGTGATTCTGTGTTTGGGGCTGTATTTTAAATTTTAACAGATCACCATTGGCAGGAGCCTCATTGCTTTTTAGCATAGAATGAGTTTGGCACTTACTCCTACACTTCTGGCAGAGTGCTGGGGACAGAGAGCCTTGCTTTGTCCAGATGTCTGTCAGTTGCAGTCACTACCCAGGCCGTCTTGCACGTCTCCCAAGCTCTCTCTCCGTCCCAGTTTCTTCTTCTGTACACCTGTAGTTCTGTCTATTCTTCCTCTAGAAGGTTTAGCACAGTGCCCAGTAATTAATGGAGGCTCAAGGAGCTCTGTCACTAGGATGCCGTCTTCCCCTCCCTCACTCTGCACCCACAGAGGAGCCAAAACCCTTCCCTGACAAGAATGATTCTCCACTGCATTCTGCCACTAAATTCCTGTAGTGCCTTTTGCAAAGTGACTGCACCTCCTTGTTCTCCGTTCCCTGTGGTATAGTGATGTGTGTGTATTAGAAGCACTCCCAGAGCCCTTTTTGGGGCTCTGATTTCTAGAACTTAAATCCCAGTTTGTTATTGTTTTAAAAACTGTGCATTTTAAAAGAAACGAGGGCTTGGGGAGGATAAAGGAATTCCATTCACTCAGAGGGGTCAAAGGGGGTCACAGAGGGGACAAAAGAGCAGGAAAAGGAGGCGATGGGGCGGAAGGCTGAAGTGCGGGCTGGACCAAAGATCTGAGGTCTCCGCAGGGAGGTCTCATGGATGCATTCAAACACCCTTGAGTCAGCACCGTTAGGATCAAGCTGCCCATCGTGCCCCAGACGAAGGGTTTACCACCTCCTTTGCAAACCTGGGAGGCCTACCCCACAGAGAGTCAGGGCTGGAATGAAAAGAAACGGGCCGGCCTCTGACGCCAGAAAGCAGGGATTCTAGCCCTCAGCCCAGGTCAGCTTCCTGACTGTCAGGAAAGGGTCAGGCTCAGGGAACCCATTTGGAACTTGCTTGAATGTGAAGAATCAAGACCAGACTTTGATGTGGACAGCCAGAGTCCAAGGCAGGTGAATTTGGGTAGCCAAGCACCAAGGACTTCTTCATGGCATTCGAAGTAACCAGAAATGTTTCTGTACCTACGTGTGTCTTGATGTGTATCTGTGCCAATTATGACCAAGGTAGACTAGGAGAGGGAAGAGGCCTCTGGGCTGGTGTCGGGGCGGCCTTTTCCTAGCTCCTGGCTCTCTGCTGCTTCTTGGAGTCCATGTTGGGTTAGAGGAGATATTTAATATTCATGAGCTGTGATCTCCACTTGAAGGGAGTGCCCTGGGGGAAATTGAAATATTAAGCAAGTGAGGGATATAGACCTAATTGTATCCTCCTTTTCTTTTTTGGACAGAGCTGTAATGTGCTTAAAATAAAATGATGGATGGGCAGTCAGGATTGTGTGAAAACCTCACTGTGAGAGCCTGCAGGAAATTCAGCTGCTTGCTCTCACATGTGCAGCCAGACACAAGCAGAAGATGGTGCAAATTGGCTACTGGACTCTGTCAGTTGGTCAGTCAGTCAACAATTTGATGCCTGCTGTGTGCCAAGCACTGTGCTGGTTTCAAGGCAAACAGTAGTGAAGAAGGAAGAACAGAGAGATTGGGAAATTGACACCAATAATTGTTTAAATGTTGTGATTGCAAATGCCACTAAGTAGAAATACTTGGAAGTGTGTAGCCCAAGAGCTTCTTTAACATGCTGGGCACACAGAGTCTTCCTTTAACCTGAAATGCGAAGGTTAAGTAGGAAGTGGACACATTAGGGGTGTGTGGAGCAGGATGACAGCGTGGAAACAGCAAGTCAGACTGTTCGGTCTTCAAGACAGGGACGAGCTTTGGAAGATGAAAAGCAAAGTCAGCATTCTGGCACACAATACCAGTCAGTAAACTATTGTTCACAGCCAACCCTAGCCTGCTGCTTGCTTTGGTAGATAAAAGTTTTCTTGAAACACAGTTATGCCATTTTGTTTACATATTTGCCACTGTAAGGGCAGAATGACATGGTTCTAACCGAGACCTTGTATGGCCCACCAACCCAGAACACTTACTGACTGACTGACGCTGTATGGGATATGTTGCAAAACTATTGGCTTAGGTGGATGAGAGTATGGGTGGATAAAGGAATAGTCAATGAGATAGATCAAGTCAGATGGGAGGGTATGAGAGAGAGGGCGTGGTGAGGAAGTGGCTTCTCTCTCTCACTGCTGGGCCTGTACTATCATGAGGGTAATCCTATTGACTCCTCACATGTTCCATTTCCACATCTGTATTCTTCACCCTGGAAGGAAGTTATCTTGTCCATCTCTGTGTCCCCAGCAAACAGTCATCAAGTCCATCTATTGTCTGATGCAATGAAGCAAATGACACTTAGGCAGAGTGCAGAGTACCTAGAAGAATGCAAGCATCTGACCTTCTAGCAGGTACAGGCAGCATCCCGAACACTTCTTGCACTTACCGAAGGAGTGCATTGATATTTACAGGGAAGCCAAAGCACCCGGCAACCAGGATTTGTTACCCCTACTCTCCACCTGACACAACAGAACCCTACTTCCCACCCCCCCCCCATCAAGGCTCAAGTGACATTTGAAAAAGTGGCCTCCACTCAATAAGTATGTGTTGAGCTGGGAAACCGCCATGGGAGAAACAACCCTCTCTGGGTGCCACATGCCCTGCCAGGCCAGCTGTAGCACATGCCACTTCCCTCCCCTGATGCAAACAAGGCTGCAGGAAGCTGAGCCGCCATCCTCATTCTACGCAGGAAGAGACCAAGAGTCTAAGTAGATGATTATTAAGTGGCAGAGTTGCGATTTGGACCAGGATCTGTATGCCCGACTGCAAAATGGCAGTAACTGGACGCCCTCCTCCAACTAATAGGTCTTCAGAACAAGTAAGACAGGTATTACATACACAAGGGTATTGCACACACAGTAGTGTTTCAAAAAGCTTGAGGAGAATGGAAATTAAGATAAGTTTATTCTAGTGCAAAATTTCTTGAAATCCATGCTTAGGAGGCGTCTTCAAAGATTCATGGAAATGCACATTATATAAAAACTATGCATCGATTTTAATTTTTTACACCAAAATAAAATGTTCATTTTTTCCTCAAATTTTCTGAAATACCCTAACAAAACATATATATACCTACTTGAGTGTTTTTGCATAAATATGTATATATATTTACATGTATATACATACTACTTTTTATCTCATCAGATCAGATAATAGTCATAATGCTACAAATAACGCCCTATTCATTTACTTAAATTAATAGAGTTTAATTAATTCAATGCTCTTTATTAACTCCTTTGATTAATTACATTGCATCTATGAGATGGCTTTCCATTATACAGGCTTTATAGATAAAATCCAGCACAGAGATGTTAAGACACTTACTCAAGCTAGTAAGGGTCTCTAGCCCTGGAAGTGTGGCTGTTAAGCCCTCAGGCTTAACTACTAATTTATGCTACTACATTTCTACCATTAAGGTTATCTAATAAAATGTGTACTCTTAAGAGCTGAACAGCCTGGCAGCAAACAGATAATGAGAAAGGAAACAGCTTAAGAATGAAGGAAATCTTCAGGTAACAAAAGAATCCTGGGGTGTCTTTAAGAAACACTGTCTGAAGTGTTCGTTTACAGATCATTAAATACTTAACAGAGGGAGAAACTGAAAGCCAGCTATCTCTAGGTTGATACTGATGAAGTACCAAAGAGAAATTAGCATAAAGCAAACCCAAAATTATAGTGATTATTGAAGGACTAGGTTTTCTATTTTAATTTCCCAGTCCAACAAAATGCCCCTGGCCAGGGTGTGCAGCTCTGTTCTGAAGTGCCATGGTCACCTTCTCTGCTCTCCATGCAGTGGCCATGGTGGTGTAGCAGACTTATGGAAATAAATGCAACCTGCTCATCTCATGCTAGTGTTAGTCCATATAAAGCACCTGCTGCATACAGAGCCCTGGGCTGTGCAGAATGCAGATGGAAAGGACAGTAGAATACCCTCACTGGAGGGCTTCCAAAGACCGTATCATTAAAGATTTGATGGCGGAGCCAGCACTGTGGCTCAGTGGGTTAAAGCCCTGGTCTGTAGCAGCGGCATCTCATATGGGCACCAGTTCTAGTCCCAGCTGCTCCACTTCCAATCTAGCTCCCTGCTAATGTACCTGGGAAAACAACAGAAGATGACCCAAGTCCTTGGGCCCCTGCACCCATGTGGGAGACCCAGAGGAAGCTCTTGGCTCCTGGCTTCTGATGGGCTCAGCTCTGGCCGCTATGGCCATTTGGGGAGTGAACCAGCAGATGGAAAATCTTTCTCTCTCTCTGTCTCTGCATCTCTCTGTAACTCGTCCGTCAGATAAATAAAAATAAATCTTAAACATAAAATAAAATAAAGATATGAAGGCATGAGTGTGAGAGGACGCCAGGGGCACTGGAAAACCCCTGGTGTGAGGTTGGTGAGTATGTGAAATGTTTTCTGGGCAGCTGGACTCGGATAAGACCAGGCGCAACACTCCAGGGTTCTTTCACAGGTACAGTTAGTTGTCCTAAAGAACGCTACTGCTGCAGCAGAGATGAGTGACTGCATCTGATACTGTAACAAATGGTGGCTTCTGGGCAGAAGCAGGATGTTCTGGGAGCAGGCTGTTAAGAAGATCAACCTCCCTGCTCTTCAAGGGCCAAAAAAGTACTCTTGGCAAACTGACCCGAAGAGAAATCAGAGTGATTCTAGCTTTCAACACCAGTCAGCAACCAGGTCCAAATTATCCATAAGGTTCAATAAAACTATCAACCTCCGTTGGCAGGACTAAGAAGGTTCTGGCTGGAGCTGGCCCCTGAGTTGTGAGTCCAAAACCATGCATGTAAGCTGAGTTCAGCCTCATTACCAAGAAAAGGGCTGCATGAGCTTCTGAAGTCCCTCAACTTTCCCATTTGCATTTATGCCTTTTGCCAAGAGAACTCTTAAATGGACAGAGTGGGAGGAAAAGCCAGTGGACCTGCTCCTGAAGCTCAGGGACCAATTCTCTGCTCCAGACTTCCTCCTTGAATATCATAAATCCTTCTCCATGTGAGAAATGAAAGCAAAATTCTTACATCATAGGATTGCTACGAGATATCCTTCCCTTCATTTATGAATTTATTCATCACATAAGCTTTTATTTATTGAAGACCTCTTTTGTGCCAGATTCATAGTAGGCACTGAGGATGCCATGTTTGCAATGCTTGAGAGGCTTCTTATCCTTCAGATAATGAATATAATTATGATGGTAACTGAAAATAATAATTGAGTTCTTACAAGTAGAGAGCACCCCATTCCTGGAAGAGATCTGACAAAAATTTGAGACTCATCATTCAAGAAAAGTATGAGGGTGATTTTATTAAATAGCATGACAAAGCAGACATATTTCAGTGTTTTTCTTGCTTGACTTAATCTGGCTCTTTCTTGAAATTCTGAACTCCCAGAGCCTCTGAAGTGTTAGCCTCCTCCTGTTTTTCTTAACTTCTCTGAAGATTGCTCACCGACTTCTTTCTCTTGCCCATCTTTTAAATATCACCACTCCCCAGGGAAATGTAATGGGCACACTTCTCATTCTATAATCTCTCCCTGAGCTCATCATTTAAAACTAAAGACTTCAAAACATCTGTCTTCACCCTGGGCCTCTCTCTTGACCTAAGGACTTGCGTATCTTGCTGCTGTCCATAGGTGCCCCACAGGTGTCCATATGCAATACACGGAACAGGAAGCTGTCTCCCCACATCTGCTGCAACTGACAGTGAGAACAACTGATGTGAGATTGAAAGAAAAGTGGAAAACATCTTCAATACTTCCTTCCTTGTCATTCCCCACATCCAAACAACCACCATTCTTCCAATTCTGCTTTCCCATAATCATTCTCTCTGCATTTTTCCTATTATATTCAAAGCTACCTTCAGCTCCTGCCTAGATTATTGCAAGAAAACTCTTAACAAGCTCCTGGTTCACCATCTTTGCCTGCCATTAGTCACTTTCTATTTGAAAGTGCAGGTGGCTCCACAGGGCCATTTAGATAAATCTAAATTCTTTACTATGTCATTCAAACTTTTCATGGTCTGATCCTGTCATTTGCATTTTGTGCTCCAGCATCTTCTGTGGTTTACACCTACTTCCTTGTTTAAAGCATCTTTTTTAAAGGTTTATTTATTTATTTGAAAATCAGAGTTACACAGAGAGAGAAGGGGAGGCAGAGAGAGAGAGAGAGAGAGAGAGAGAGAGAGAGAGGTCTTCCTCTGCACTGATCCAAAGCCAGGATGTTTTTCCTGGTCTCCCATGTGGGTGCAGGGACCCAAGGATTTGGGCCATCTTCCACTGGTTTCCCAGGCCATAGCAGAGAGCTGGATCAGAAGTGGAGCAGCTGGGACTAGAACTGGTGCCCATATGGGATGCCGGCACTGCAGGGGATGGCTTTACCTGTTTGGCCACAGCAATAGCCCCTAAAGCATCCTTTCATTTGTTCTCAGTCTCCCTGCCTGGAATATGTTCCCCATCATGTACCCATTCCTTTTCTGAGAAATTCTGCTCAATTCTGCTAAGGGAAGCCTTCTCAAATCTGCACATGATTTCGTTGGGGGTCCATCATGTATGCTCCTGCAGCCTCTGGTATGTCAGAATAAAATAGTGTGCAGTCATATTTTATGTATTCCCTTGCCACTAAAGACTGAGTCCTGGAGTGCTCAGATTCCCTTAAATTCATTGGATTTCCTAGGATTTAGTCCAAGATGTGGCAAATAATTTGCAGCTCAGAAAATACAGAATGAGTGAAAGATGGATATATTTCTTCAGAGAAAGTTTTATTTTTCAGGCAACTAACTGTAGACGAGCTTCACTGGTCTTCAGAGGCAGACAAACCTCGGTTTGAATATGACACTTGTTTTTTTCTAGCTGTCATTGTAGGCAGGAAATCCCAGTTCTGCCGCCTCAGGATGCTGGTGATGCCAGAGCCGGATTGCTTTCATCCAGATCCTAGATCTGCAGCAAAAGTGATGGGCACTACCTTGGTTTTCTCATCAATAAAACAGCAACATTATTATATTGATATGCCTCAGGGCTAGAAAGTACTGTACAAATGCTTGCCATTAATGCTCTTTTGACCCTTATCTTACCTCTGCATTGAGACAGTCTTAAACAGTAACCCTCGTCTGTCTGTACTGACAGTGGCCATAACTCTTTGGCATGGACCAGGCACTTTAGAATCCTAGAAGCAGGGGTGTGCAGAACCAGTGATTTTAGTGGTTATTTAGATCACCCCTGTAGAACTCTCTTATCACCCTAAATTGAGCTGCTTTTGAATAGCACACCGCAGTCCAAAAGGACTAGCATCCTTTTGGGATGGGAGCCTAATTAACTAATAGTGGGGAAGAACTGCAGGTATGCTACCCCCCAGGCTGAGAATTCAAAAGAAAGTGGATCACTCTGTAAATAACACCGCTTTAAGGGGGCATTTAAGCCAATGCTCTTTGTTAAGGAAATTGATGGCTTTGTAAGTATTGTGTCTGAAGGGAGTACTTGAGCTCAAGGTCCCCCTCTCGCCTCGTAAACTCTCTAATGGACTGTGGGCCCGGAGGCTGGGCCCCTCATGTTCAATCACTTGCCAACAACAACCGGGATTCCACTTCTAAAAAATTGAAAACGTTTAACCAAAACATAAGTTACTAAGACCGTGCAGTTTAAACTGTGGCTCAAGGTAGCAGAGTTGTATTATTTCCAATGCTAGGAATAAAGCTATGTGCTTTCTATACAGCTTCGCACATCCTCCTAATGTCTGGGAAGGTAGTTGTTATTTCAGCAGTTTGCTGAATAGGAAACTGGAGGCTCGGGTGCAAGTGTGCTGCTCAGAGGCACCCGGCTAATTAGTGAAAGTCAAGATGTGACGACAGCTCCATCGGACCCCTATGCCCCCAAGTAGCACAAAATCACCAGGCATCCCAGAGAGAATCCGATCAACTTCTCTCATTAGAGCCTCCTCAGTGTCTCCATCCACACAAAAGATGTGAATAGGGCAGCATGGGTAGGAAGACAGGTATGGATTTGGGGGTCAAACTACTCCGGATTTGATTCTTGATGTTGGCACTTGCAAAACCTTGAACAAAGACTTAACCTGTTTCTTGTCTGTAAAATGGGGATAATAATAGCATCAAACACACAGGGCTCTTCTAGGATTAAATGATTTTATGTAGCAGATTTGAAACATTTAACACAGTACCCAGCATGTAGCAAGTCATCCACATATTCATGTATCAAATACTGAATGAGGTTAAAGGAATACACAGGGAGGAGCAACTAGTTCTGTTGGAGGTGGATTTGCAGAGTGCTTTCCAGGAGTATCTGGTTAAGCTATGAATATAGTATAAATGGGTAATAGTCCTAGGAAAGCACATAGGAAAGAGGGGAGATGAGAGGGAATATGGTACATTTAAGGAAGAGCCATAACGTTTAGTTTGGCTGGAGCTTGGACTACAATGTTTTAGACAAGAAGAAAACAGGTGGCTAAGGCAAGCAGGGACAAGAGCACACCTTGTAAATCCTCATCCAACCTCTGCTGGAAAATGTTGAATGAAAAACTCACTAGCTTCTGAGGCATCCAGTTTCCTTTTCGATCAACCATAGTTTCTGAGCTTTTTCTCCTTCAAGTTAACCATCTCTACACCTGTATGAGCATTGCTAGTGGATATCCAGGGCCCCACCCTATCCAGGGTTCCACTTTTAGAACATATTCCAGCTCCCCAGTATTGCTCTGCTCAGCCATGTTTGGTCCAGGTAGGACCAGCAAAACTTCTCCAGCCTGTGTTCTGGAATCTACAGCCAGGAATGCAATCTATAATCTCCAGCTTGTGTTTGGGCAAATACCTCTTCCAGTTGTTGGAAACTGACCTCAGAGTGACACAGTTCCTTGGAATTGTTTTTGAAGATGAAAAGTTATGATGACATTTATCATATCTGATCAAAAGAATGGTTTGCATTCAAATTTTAAATGTGCCAGCTTAACTCAAAAGATTTAGGACCAATTTTACCTCCTTTTCCTCCTTCCTTCCTTCCTTTCCTTGCCTCTTCCCTCTTTCCCTCTCCTTCCCTTCTCCTTTTCTTGTTAGCAGAGAGTAAATACATGGGGGTTGGGGGGAGGGTTGAGACATATAAACACATGCCTAAAAGAAGAAAATATAGTTTCAGAATACAAACCAACCAACACAGAAATTCAAAAATCACATAAAATCTATTCCAAGGGCTGAAAAATGCAGCCTACCAATCACAAACCAGGGATCTTCAAAATGTTAATAGAAAATGCACATTTAAAAAATGATCCATGGATTTGAAAATTTTTGCACCAAAACAGACTTCTTTTAAATTTTTCATTAACTTTTTGAAGTCACCTTACAAGAGAAAGAAAACTTACCCAGGCGTAATCCTGCCCATTGCCTGATCTCTGCCCTTCACAGCACTGCAATGTATGACACCAACTTGGAAACTAAAGACGCTGTGTGACTTGAATGCTTCATCTTTTCCAATGTCTCTGAACCATATGGCAGGAGATCTTTGTAGCAGGCCAAACCAATCAGAGCACAGGGTGGGAGGGATCCATCTTGACACTCTGGTTTCTGCATGGCAACCCAATGAAGAACCAGGTGCACTGAGGTCATCTTAGAAATGACCAGCTATGCCAGATTGTGCTAACCGGCTTGGTTTTCATGTGGTACCCTTATTTATCCTCAAGTCCTTGGCCCACTGGTAGCATCCACTTGTGCTAAAGACTATCTTGGGCCGGCGCCACAGCTCACTAGGCTAATCCTCTGCCTGCGGCGCTGGCACCCCGAGTTCTAGTCCCAGTCTGGGCACCAGATTCTGTCCCGGTTGCTCCTCTTCCAGTCCAGCTCTCTGCTGTAGCCTGGCAGTGCAGTGGAGGATGGCCCAGGTCCTTGGGCCCTGCACCCGCATTGGAGACCAGGAGGAAGCACCTGGCTCCTGGCTTCAGATCTATGCAGCATGCCCAGCCGTAGCGGCCATTTGGAGGGTGAACCAATGGAAAAAGGAAAACTTTTCTCTCTGTCTCTCTGTCTCTCTCTCTAACTCTGCCTGTCCAAAAAAAAAAGACTGTCTTGGTTGGAATCTTATGATAACTTAGCAGAACAATGGCAGCTTGCTTTACTGGGTTGAAGAATAGATATTCATATGTGTATATACCAACTTTCAAATGCACAGATTATTTTTTATGCTCACATACGTGCATTTTTGCATATATCAAATTCTATTTGGCATTACATTCCCATATTTATATATAATAAGCTCTAATTAGCCAGTCAGAATTTAGCCTCCAACAATTAATTTTTCAACATTCAGTGAGTTATTTCACCTTTCTTTTTCTCAACTGAAAAATTGGCAAATAGAAACATGTAGACTAAATTGTTCCTAAAGATCCTGGCAGTGCTAAACTTTCTTTCACCCGTTCAACAAATATTTGCCAATTGTCTTCTATGTAATAGAATCTGAATGCAACAATAGACAAAAACAGCCTATGTTTCTCCTCTCATGGAGTTACCATTCTGTATTAGAGAAAATACACTAACCATGTAAACATTTGCAAAGAACGATAATGCTATGAATAAAATAAACTAATGGGGTAGAGAAAAAGCAGAATGAAGATAGGATTATTTTGAATAGTATGGTTAGAAAAAGCCACACTGGGCAGGTGATAGTTGAAATGAGACCTAAACAAAGAATTGGAAGAGCCTGTAATGATGTGGTAGATGAGTTCTAAGTTTTTTTTTGTTTTGTTTTTTTGTTTTTTTGGTTTTTTTTTTTAGCAGCCAAGACTTGAACTTATGCTCTTATGGGATGCCAGCATTGCAGGTGGTGGCTTAACCTGCTATACCACAATCTGGCCACAAGTTCTAAGAATTATTTGATATAATAAAATGTATAAACAATACTGCTTATAGGTTTTCACATGTTTGAATATTTCCCTAGTATTGTCTTACCTAATCATTGCAGCTACTTTCCAAAATTGGTAGGAAAAGTAATATTGTAATGTTTTTAATACTTAAAGAGTGAGATGATGATGTACATTGCCTGATAACAAAGAGTAAGAACTTGAGGTTCAAATTTTGATTTCTGGTTCATTATTCCATCTACTTTTCATTCTGGTTCTTGCCTATGTTTTTGAGAATGAACTCTTCTTCTGTACCTTTCTCGTTATTCATTGTGCCAGTCAGGTTTGCCATTTTTAGTCTTAGACCTGGCTTAGTGATTAAAGGGGGGAAATCAAGAACCAAATACATATGAGAGTGATAATTGAAAAGCATCACAAAGAGACTTGATTTAACTGTCTTTCTAAACTGCAGTCCACAAAGGGAAAGTGACTTGTCCAAAGTCTCCTAGTAGATTAGTGGGCATCTATTACAGTCTCCAGTTCCCTTGAATCACTTATTCATGATTGTACCAGACTATGGATTTTGAGGAAGTACCCTATCTCATTTATTCTCCTTCTCCTCTTCCTCCCCCTCTTCCTCCTCTTCTCCCTCTTTCTCCTTCTTTTTCTCTCTCTCTTGTATAAAAAAGAGATTACATACAAACTACTGTCCTTCCTTTTATAGTTTACTATCTTTTGTTACCCTTTGTTTTGCACATCCTCTGCGTATCAATATTTTGAGTTGCTTTTCTCCATTTATTAGCTTATAAAAACCAAACCAAATTTCATTTATTATTTCTTTCTCATGCTTAGAAAGACCACTATGCCCTGAATATCACTGTTGCTCCTGTTTGTGCCTAGATTGTGTGCCTATTTCATAGCTGTTCTGTTGTTTGTGTGATATTAAATTTTGCCCTCTCTTCCATATCGAGAGAGATCATTAGCAACCCCCCAAGACCTGGCTGAAACTCACTTAGGGTTTTGAATATTCTGCTCTATTGGGTATATTGTCATAAGGATACTTATCCTTGCTTATAATCTTTTCAAGCCACTCAAATAACTATACTAAATTCAAAGTGATGTAAATTCATTTCAAGTTCCAATTAATAAGATTGTCAAATTGCTTTATTAAATTTCAGTGTAGTGTATGCTACTCTTTCTATCAAGATATTATATTTCTTTCAAATTCAGTTAAGATAGAAAATAAAACAGTATTTAAGACAGATGATGAGGCATGATATCTCATAGCAAGAAAATATTATTATGGGCTAGTTTGCATAGAATTTGATTTCTCTCTAAATGTTATCTTGAACTTGTAGTTAAAATCACATATCAATTAAAATATAAAAATATATATAGTGAAGTCTTCTAAAACAGATTAAATCAAATTTGAAACATCTTCAATACAATCAATAACAGGAATTCTAAAAGTACAGAAGAATGCTGTTAATTCATCATTGACTAGTACCTGCTATGAGTTTGGTTCCATCCTAGGAATTAGAACTATAACTAGAAATAAGACTTGGGCCAGTCCAAAAATATCTTAGTATCCAAGAACTGCATATAATTATCTGTTCATTTATTTAATATTAAGTATCAGTCACAGAATATAGCCAGGGAGTCTTCTTAATTCTAAAGAAAATGATACACTTTACACATGGTTCTGTAAGATTTATATCACTATAGGGACAGGGAACAATAACAAATAAAAATATTTTTAAAAGTTATTTTTTACATGATAAATAACGCTGAAGAAAACAAGACAAAATGGCATGCAACTCTGTAATAGAAATGGAAAAATAAAATATAACAATGAAAATATAGTTATTTGGGGAAGTATAATTTGAGCTGACAATATGAGAGGTGATGAGAAAAGCCAGGAAAGATGCATTTTATGGAAAGTAAACATCTTGAATAAGTAACAAATTTGGCTTATTAAAGAACTAGATACTTGTTGATGGATACATGTCTGTCAGGATGAATGAATTAGAAGGCAGGGAGCAAGCGGGATAGTAGTAGTACATGATCAAAAGAAGTAGACTTGCCGGCCACAACATAGACTTTGGATGTTGCTCCGTGTGAGATGAGAAGCCACTGAGCAGTTTTAGGTAGAGAGGCAGCATGGTGTAGTTTGCTTTAAGAGAGGTCTGTATCTAGGTTCCAGAGGAGAGAGAGATGGTAGAGGAACCAATATAGAAGAAGCAGAGACATTTCAAGTGAGCATTTCAATAGTGATGACGGCTCAGATTAGGGTAGAACTGGTGGAGCAACATGGATATATTTGGAATTTCCTGGGGTACAAGAGCCTGTAGAATGGCCATTTGGAGAGTGAACCAGTGGATAGAAGCTCTCTCTCTGTCTCTGCCTCTCCTTTCCTGTAACTCCACCTTCCAATAAATAAATAAATCTTTAAAAAAAAATTTAAAAAGAGCCTGTAGGATATACTAATGGATTTCATGGGCTGAAAAACAGGAGAAATGGCCTGGTGATTTGATCATTATTTGGCAGTGGTATTGTCATTTACTTAGGTGGATTTCCCCCCCACCCCCACTCCCTTGCAATTGTGGCAAGCACTTGGTATGTGAACTGGCAAATGGGAGCTTTGTCTCTCTCTCTCTCTCTCTCTCTCCCCCCCTCCCTCCCTTCCTTCCTCCCTCCCTCCCTCTCTCTTCCTTTGTGACAAGGAACTGAAGTAGGGGAAGATCCAAAATCCACTATGAGAATGTTGTAAGGGCTGGGTAGGTGTAGGCTGTTCTGTGCCTGCTGCCTATGATGGGTCTGTATGGAGTTGGAGTGACAATGTGACACTATGTCCAGCGGTGCTGTTCTTTGCTAGTGCTTTTACTTTGTTAGCTGATGCCTGGTTGTCCCAATGACATACAGTAAGGAATTTGTGGCCCATGTTGGTATGTGGCCAATCCTTGAAGAAGCCAGAAAGCAACGCAAACTCCTTGGCTTCAGTAGACCCAATCAGCATCTGAAGGTTGTTAGTGGGTTCATGATTCTGTAGGATTCCTTTACCACCCTGACTGTTGTGCTCTGGGTAGGCTGATCTGGTTGAGGGAGGTTAAGAATAAACCTTGGCATAAATAGAATTAAATGAGGTCAGCAATGTGGGTTTGACATGAAGTCTTTGGAAGGCAGACAATACAAAAATCAAGATATTCCTTTTCCAGAGGAAACATATGCCAACATAGTCACCCCCCCCACCACTACCAATCTTCCCCCTTATAAAGATTCAGAGGTCAGAACACCACTACCTTGTTCCAAGAAGCTATTATTTAGTTACAAAGATTTTCTATTTTTTTCTTTTGTTTTTACTGCTTGGATAATTTTTTTTAAAAAAATACTATTTTTCTGTTCTTTAGACAAAGGTAAAAGATATTAATCATTGGAATATTATAATGTCAATCACTGTTCCTAAAATAGCTAAAAATAGAAACAAGGATTACTCAAAAGCTGACCCATCTCCACAAACAAACAGATTTAGAAGCACACATAAATCTACACCTCCTTTAGAAGGCAGTCCATTCTGGTAGAGTATGAGTTCAGAGTCTTTGCTTCCTCCTTGAGCCCTAAATCAGCTTCATCTCCTGTGACTGAAAGCTGTCATTTCCCCATCTGCAGGAAGTGCTTTTCTGTTTGTTTTTGAATAGACTAGAAGCTTGGAAACCACAGCAGCTTCTCCAACTAGTTATATTTAGCCCATAAGTGGACATCATGAAAAGTTAAATCAGAGATTCTCAAAAGTAATATTGAAATTTTCAAATGAGGAAGAAATTATTTTGTTCCCAGAATTACACACACTGAAAATTGACACTGATAAGGTACCATGGTGCAATAGAAAGTGTTATGAGTTCAAGAACCAACATTAAAGTCTATTCTGCCCTAGAAATTTTCTCTAAAGGCTTCAGAAAATCACTTTAATTATATGAACCTCAGTTTTCCCAGAGGGGCAATGAAGTAACTACTGTCATTTCCAAGATCATTAGCATCATGATAGACTATTGATCATCTATCATATATTAATGCTTTAATTGGATTATCACTAGATTGTAAGTCCCATGGAGGAAGAAGTCATGGATGTTTCATTTACTACTCTAGGATTACCATTTATCGTAGTACCTGGCAAACAGTAGCCACTAAGTAAGCACTTTGGTTGTTATATACTTACTTTTACTATCCAGTGTCCTTTGGTTGTACTCAGGAATGCATGACATGTAATCTTGATGTTCCAGTTAAAAATTAGGCCAATAAGAAACAGCATTAGCTATGTGTGTTCACTTACAGAATGTCCACCTGTCTTGGGCTTGTGGAGTTAAGCTCATTTCTTTCAAAAGGAAAAGAAAATTCCGGCATGGGAAACTCAACTGGGGAAGATGGATTTTGCTAATAACTGCCCCCCCCACATACACATCAAGTCTTCTAGCTGAATAGAGTAGATTTCTAAATGAAACATGAAAGATAAAGAATCTGAAATGAAGAATTCCCTTATGCTAGCAGAAGATGGAGTGAGATGGGGAAGTCATACTGCCCATGCAATCCCAATGGAAGCCAGTCACCACCAGTACACAGTACAACAGTACACCAGTACCACCCTTGCAACTTTTTCTTCATCCTAAAGCATAGTCTAAAGAAGGTTTTCAAAGGGTACAGAGTCTAAACTATATTTGGACAAAAGTATGTCCATCAGGGATGCCAAATTCTAGTCATTCATTCGTTCATTTGTTACAACAATATCTGATGTAAGTTAATTAGATCTTCAGAATATGTGTTTACACACATGCACATACACACACATGCTCACACACATACAGTATGTATAATTTCACAATAACCTCTCAGTAGAATACATTATTAAGACCACCTAGTTACTTCATGTAAGGTAGGATGATAGGATGATGGCTTGACTTTGCTATTGACTTCTAACTCTTTTCACTACAACCTGTTCAATGCCTAGGATAAAGCATTCAAGAAGTACCAAGCAAATTGATGTAATGAAAACAAGAAGGCCAGTTTTGTTTTATTGTTTTGTTATTGCTGTCTTTGTTTTTCCTGGCCACACATTTGTATTCCATTCCTTACCCTGTTCTGTTCAGTGCTTGGGGCATAGGGAGTGGAGAGGGAGGGAGAGAAATCCCCAGACGAAGACGGGCAGATGTAGCTGAAGGGCCCTTGGGACATTAGTAGCAAAAGAAACTGAATAGCAGAGTCCAAGGATGTTATTTGAAAAAGGAACTCACAACAGCTTTGTCAGCAGAATCTTGGATAAGAAACCAGGTCTCTCTCCCTCTCCCTCTCCCTCTCCCTCTCCCTCTCCATCTCTTTCTGTCACTCTCACTCTTGCTCTGTCTCCACCCCCTTTCCTCCCTCCCTCCTGGTCCTCCTCTCTCTCCTCTATTTTCTCTTTGATCTCTGCCCATCTATCTATGTATCATCTACCTATTTATCTACCTATGTGTAGTCTACCTCCTCTCTAGTAACAAGCAAATAGGTTTATTATGATCATAATTATAATCAGAAGAAATTAATCTTCATGAGAATCCAACTGTAGCCCCAAATTCCTGACACCATAATAGCTTTTTGCTGAAGAAATGAATTAATCTTCTTAGATAACAAACCTTACTGTTATCTTGCTCTGTTTTTCTTAATGTTGGAGGTGGAAATAGGAGGTACCAAGAGTCAGATAACCCCAAGATTGTATCCTCAGTAGGATATGTTTACATCATTTTAAAGAAACTTCATGGAGGGGGAAAATCTCTGCTACATATAAAACGCCCAGCCCCTGTTACCAGCCCTGCTGCCAACTCTTACTGTTCTCAGGAAGCAGATGTCTTACCTGCCCTAGCTCTCAGTTTTCCATTAAGTAAAATGGGTGAAGGCTCTGGCAGAGTACACATTGTCTCACATACCCACTATAAAAACACTAGGTGAATATTCTCTAAAGTTTTTCTTTGGATGAGGAAAGTGAAGTTCAGAAAGGTCAGGTTGTTTTATTTTATTTGAGTCCTATATAGCTTATATATGATAAAGTTAAGGTTTGAAAACTTACCTTTGCCTGCTCAAAACCTTTGCTCTTTGCAGTTCCATTTATTGGGTTTCTAAAGAGAGGTCAGGGTTTATGGCAGGTCACTCTTGGACTGGGTGAGCTTTATTATATCTAAGTTGGCCATATTTACCAGGAGGTCGGAGCTACTGAGAAGTGCTGAGCTTGTGTTCCTTTTGTACTTGATCTGCCAGGCATGCTAGTGGTCACTGGAGTCCTCAGCTGGCTCAAACCCATCCTTAAATAATTGAATTATAATGAATTGATTTATTCTGGCTCTTTTGATAGTATTTCACTATGTAAACTGTTTGCAGAAATAAACAAGGGATTTTGGAGCTTGGAAGGAGCTCAACATTCTGTTGCCCCTGAATTCAATGACTCCTTTTCAGTCAGCAACAGAGAAATCCAAGTCATTCCTCCTTGATCTCGGCTCTTTCTAGAGGGGGGGAATATTGCTTGAAGCTGTTTGAAATGAGTGCTGACTTCACAAGCTGACTTAATGCAGCCACCAAGGAACAAACTGGCCCCTCAGAAGAAGAATATTTTTTTCTTGATTATTTTAGAATATACAAAGCACACTTACATTCATTTCCTGGGAGAATTCAATGGTTATCCTGAGAGGGTATCCTTGTAGGGACTGTCATTTCTACATTACAAATGGGGAGCCAGAGGCTGAGAAATAAAACTCATTGTCCAAAGACCCTGGCCTTTGGCCCTACACAGATTTCCACTCTATTGTACTTAAATTTATAGAAGAAGAATGTCTTTCAACACACAATACCCTTATGGTGACAAAATGTTCTGATTTGCATAGGGCATAAAGATTTTTTACCAGGATATGTGCCTATTGTCTGAACATATTTTTTGAAAGGTTTAATTGTTTATTTATTTGAACAGGCAGAGAGAGAGAGAGAGAGAGAGAGAGAGAGAGAGAGAATCTCTCCACTGGTTTACTTCCCCAATGGCTACAATGGTCTGGGCTAGTCCAAACTGGAACTCCAGCTGAGTCTCCTACATTGGTATTAGGGGCCCAAGTACTTGGATCATCTTCTGCTGCCTTCCTAGGTACATAAGCAGGGACCTGAATCAGAGGTGGAACAGCCAGGACTCAAATTGTTGCCCCAATAAAGGATGCTGGCATTGCAAGCAGAGGCTTAACTCACTGCACTATCATGCTGGTCCCTGGATATAATTTTCAGTAGGCATCACTATCACTGTCAACGTACTGTAGTTTGGATGACAGTTTATGATGTCACCATAAGATATTGGAAAGGGACTATATTTCAAGGAGTTTGAGATCTTTCAGAGGAGCTGTATCATGTAGGCATGATAGCAGCACAATGCGATAAATCTTAAGGTGGAAGTCTTTATGAAATAGGCACACACAATAGAGGGGGTATTTAACTTTGCCTAGAAAAGTTGAGGAAATAGTAAAGAAGTAGTGACAGTTGCTAAAAGGTGGACAGGGTGATCTTTTTCAGATGGCCACATCCAGGTTTCTTCTTGTGTTGTTTGGTGCTGAAATTCTGAGAAACACGCATGGATCACACCTGCTCAGTAGGTATCTTGCTACTGGCTGTGTGCTTCTGTGATCCTCATCCCTGCAGCAAAGTGGGAATCAATGCAGCCAGCTGCAGTTTTAAATCATGCCAACCAGAAACCCTTGCTGTGGTTTGAATTACATGGGAGCTTGAATTCACTTGGTCTTTAACTAAAATTCCTAAGGTATCCAACAAGCCCTCAGAAGCCTAGGGCATTAGACAGGAAGGGCTCCTGGAGTCCCAGTAATCTAACCCCCTCCTCTGCTCTAAGAAGGAAAGAGACTTGTTTAAAGGAACAGAGAAATTTAGCTTCATAGCTGGGACTGAAGCCAGCTTGTGTATCAGTTCACTCTTTATGCAAAACTTAAATTCTCTTTGGAGTTAAATAAACCCATTTGTGACTGTGAAGCTCTGTGGTGTCAAGTAATGTATCCAGTACTTAGAAATTGAAAGCCTGATTTGAAGACCCGGATCTGGCATCGACCCATTGCGTGACCTTGGGTGGGTTATTAAAGAGGTATGCAATCTCAGCTTCCTCATCTGGAACATTAAAACCGTAATGAGAATGATACACATGCCTTTCTCATGAGATTGCTATGAGATTCACTTGAGGTAATGAAGGCAGAAGTGTCTAGGAACTTTTCTTTATTGTGGTAAAAAAATATATACAACATGGGATCTACCCTCCTAATAAATTAAAAAAAAATATCTAAAGGGCCAGCACTGTGTCATAATACACTAAGCATCTGCTTGTGGTGCTGGCATCCCACATGGGCACTGGTTTGTGTCCCAGCTGCTCCTCTTCTGATCTAGCTCTCTGCTATAGCCTGGGAAAGCAGAAGATGGCCCAGGTGCTTGGGCCTCTGCACCTGAATGGGAGACCTGGAAGAAGCTCCTGGCTCCTAGCTTTGGATAGTCCTAGTTATAGTCGCTGTGGCCAATTGGGTGAGTGAACCAGTGGATGGAAGACCTTTCTCTCTATCTGTAACTCTACCTCTCAGATAAATAAATAAAGTCCTTAAAAATTATTTAAAATGGAGAGAGATATACAGAAAGAGGGAGAGAAAGAGAGAGAAAGAGAGCACTCTGTTCTCTGGGTACATTCCTCTAATGCCTGCCATGGCCAGAGCTGGGCTGAGACTGGAGCCAGGGGCCAGGAACTCAATCCAGGTCTCCCATGTGGTGACAGGAACACAATTATTTAAGCCATCACAACTGTTTCCCTATGTCTACTTTAGTAGGAAGCTGGAGTCAGCAATCAAAACCAGGAATTAAACCCAGGTACTCTGATGTGGAATGCAGGCATAGTAACTGATAGGCCAAACACCCACCCTTCTGAGCACATTTTTAAAATGTACAGTAAGTACTGCTAACTATAGCAATTTTGCATTATATATTTTCTAGAATTTTTTCATCTTTAATAGCTGAAACTCCTTACCCATTGAACAGCAATTCTCCCTTCCCCTTCCACAGACCCTGGCAAGCACTTTTCTACTTTCTGTTTCTATGAGTACCAAAATAAATAATCATGTAAGTGGAACTATGGGCTTATTTGTCAATGACTGGCTTAATTGTCTCAGCATGTCCTCGAGGTTCCTCTACATTGTTGCAAATGGCAGGATTTCCTTATTTTTAAAAGATTTATTTATTTATTATTTGAGAGGAAGAGTTACAGAGAGAGGGAGAGACAGAGAAAGCTCATCCATCCACTGGTTCACTTCCCAAGTGGCCACAATGGCCAGAGCTGAGCTGATCCAAAGCCAGGAGCTAAGAACTTCTTCTGGGTCTCCCATATGGGTGCAGCAGCCCAAATATTTGGGCAATCTTTGATTGCCATAGCAGAGACCTGGATTGGAAGAGAAGCAACTGGGATACAAACCAACACCCATATAGGATGCCAGCACTGTAGGCGGAGGCTTTAGCCCACTGCACCGAAGCACCAGCCCTGGGATTTCCTTGTTTTTAAAAGCTGATTAACATTCCATGGTGACTAAAGATGATGGGCTTGTCTGGGCTGATGGTTTTGATAGTATAGTTCCATAGCTACTGCTGATAGCTGAGACCAAGGAATAAATGTCTACCTTTTCTCTCCCTCTCTATGTCCGTCTCCTGTAGATCAACCCAGTCGGTGCTATTTCCATGATGGTGATGGGGTATGTGAAGAGTTTGAACAAAAAACTAGCATTAAGGACTGCGGTGTCTACACACCACAGGGGTTCCTGGATCAGTGGGCATCCAATGCTTCAGTGTCCCATCAAGACCAGCAGTGTCCAGGCTGGGTCATCATCGGGCAGCCAGCAGCATCCCAGGTAAGATCTCAGCCATGTGTGACATTCCCTGCAGACTTTCAGCATCTCCACTCTGCCTCTCAAAGCTGCCCTCTTCAAAGCCAGTATCACTGGATGGCGCCACTGAAACATCTTTTGAGCCACATGTGATTTTTATGGCTTCATGAGTACCATTTTTGATGGGTTAGGCATGGAATAGTTAAAGGTAGGAAACATTGTTCGAGTAATGACTGCAACTCCTATTTGGGACAAGAAGTCCATTGTGGCTGTAACACTGAAATTTAATTGGGTAAAAACAAATTCATTTTGGGAAGTCCTACTTTTGGGGGGAATGTCAAGTTGTGTGCTGCCTGAATTAATGGGGAATTACCATGAATTTGTTGTGTGGCCTTGGACTACTCTCCCTACCTCTGTGGGCCCCATCCCTCCTGACTCTATCTTCTAAAAGAGAGAGTAGTTAAGTTTTATGGTCTCCAAGGACTTATCCAATTCGAAGAAGCTGTAACTTATTCTTCAGTCTCCTAATGTGCTATTTATGTGCTGTGGTTCTTTCCCCGAGGACTGACAGCTTAGATGTGGGAGCAGGAGTTTTGGGGCTACCAGAGCTTGTGTGATTCTAGGGATGGCCATGCAGTCTCCAGGGCCTCCTTTCCAATTATCCTGCAGAGCAAGCACCTGCCTTCTTTGGAGACTCCCATTTCCCAGAGACACTCCTTAGTGTCTCTGACTGCCTGGCCCAGTGGCCATTTCTGAGCCCAGCCTGCCTGCTGACCTTGCAGATAAGCTGTGTTCTCATGCAGTTCTGTGTTGATTCATCTTACTCCTTAATGCAGATTTACTGGGGTAAGCTTGGTGCCTGGATGAAAGAGGGACAGGGCCCAGGAAGAATCACTGGGTGAGACACAAGATGAGAAGGACCACCTCACTTGTTAGTTATAGCATTTGTTTTATAATTTCTCCATTCATCTTTTTGCTTAGGCTTACATGATTAGATCTTTTCTTTATTCATTTGCATTTATTTCTGAATGCCCTGAGAAGAGTGGAAAGAAATGGGAATATGGCATTCTCTGGTGCCTCCCTGTACATATTGTGCCAGTCAGGTGAGCAAATGAATGACTGCATGCGAGTCTGACTAGTGTTCATTCTCCCTGTGCTTCCTCTGCACTTGGTGAACTCACGTGCATGGTACAATTTATCACTCTAAGGTTCTGTTTGTGTGTTTTGCTTTCAAATCAGGCTTCTAGCTCTTTGTGGATAGGTTTGAGTTTTATTCATCTTTGTCCTTCAAGAACACGATTTAGATAAAACTAGGTGCTCATGAAATGTGTATTTAATTTACTCTGGGTACAACCACAAACATGTACATATGAAGCCACTTCAAAAATTTGTGGAAAATGAAATTAAAATGATAAGCTTTCTTTGGTTTGAAGGATTGGAAATCCTGACATCCAAGAACATACAGATTGCTACATGGACAGCAGCAATGCAACATGGAGGATCAAGCCTCTCTATCACAAGGAAAGTCTTGCTTGGGTTACCAGGAATTCCTAACTCACTGCTAGCATCCAGTTCTTAGAAATGTTTTTAAAGCATCATTCAAAGGAGGGAGTTATTAACCCCTTGGAAACTCACCTGAACAAGAGTTGAGGTAGCAGCTGTGCTTTAAAAAATCACCCAGTGGTTATTCCTACTAATGTGAGAAAAGGAGGGAGAGAATTTTCAGGTCTTAACATTTGAAAGGAGGCTTCAATGGGGGCAATTACTCCAATCTTGTAGGGAGGGGCTATCAGGAATTATGGGTGATTATCTCTTCCTAAACAAAAATCCAATTAAAAAAATCATTATAAATACTAGCTCTTCGATCTACAAAGAGGAGATGAGGAAACAAAATCAGCCTATTGAATTATTCATTGTAACCAATTTTATTTTAATGAAATCGACTAGGTTCCATTACTCTGGGCTTGGACATAATCTTTGTTACAAGGAGACTTCAGCTGTAACTAAATTTGCCATAATGAGATCAGCTCCCTGGAGAATACAGGGTCAAAGGAGGGGATATGCATGCAGGCTGGGTGCAGGACCAGGCAGAGGGTGGCCTAGAGGGCACAGAACAAAAGTCTCGTGTGTTCCTCATCTGAAAGCAAATGCCTGGAAGTCATGCGCACATGTTCATGCAATGCACATACATGCACACAACCCTGCACATATTTACATGCAAACACCACTGTGAACCCATTTACATGCCTATGTACACATGTAACACCACATACAAAGACATGCACACATACTCCATGCACACATGTGCAGGTACACACAAAAACCCACCATGCATAATTTGCATACACATGCCTATATGCATATATACACACTAGGACGCACACATACACCCCGCCATTCACATGTGTACATGAATGTGCACACACTCATTCACATGTACATGCACATATACAGCACACCACCATGCACAGACATGCACACACACACATAGAGCCTTTATATTTTGGCATAAAGGCTATTCTTGAAGTGGAAATACAGTTCTCTTCCTACAACAGAGGAGGACATGTAACCCTGTCCTTCATTATTTTGTGCAGTGATTAAGGGAGACTAGTGGTTAATTTTCACCCTGTCAGGATCTCCAGTGAAGATGTTGATGGCTTGAGATGAGGAGCTGGGAGGTTCTTAGAAGTTGGGGTTAAGAATAATACGGGACGATTTATCATGCACCCCTCACATTCCCCAGAACAATTATACTCTGGCCTTTCTCTCTCTCTCTCTCTCTCTCTCTCTCTCTCTCTCTCTCTCTCTCTCACACACACACACACACACACACATACATTCACACAAAAATTCAAACATGAACAGGCCCTGCAGGAGCATGGATCCAGACAGTGAGTATGAAAACAGATGGAGGAGAATAGCTACACTACACTGTGCTGAACACCTCATAGCCAGGTCCTTCACCCAACATCATGGTAGATATCATTATCTACCTTGGGGAAACTATGAATTACAGTGGCTTCTCCAATAAGTCATGGTACCTGTCAACAGGGAATCTAGGAACAGAAGGATCTCATGGAAGATGACTGAGTGTTTGGGAACAGAGGTCACAACACAAGTTGGAAGTAATTGAATTCCTAGTTGACTTCACGGGGAAACAAACAGGGAGCCCTGGAGGGATAGATGGTGGGGATGAGTATCAGTGAGCAGAACCCCTGAGGTGCTTGAATTCTCCAGTAGCAGACTTGTAGTCACTGGATGCACCTTCGGATTCAGGGTATTTCTGTTCCTTGCCAAGGTGGCCTTATTCTCCATCTCCTAGGTTCATTAGGATAAAATGTTAATTTGGGGAATGGTGGAATGACAAGTTTTCCCATTTCCTCTTTAAAATCCAGTATTGTCTCATTCTCTGTGTTTGCCTGTAAAACTGATAAATGCAGTTGTTTGCTGGAGGTTTGTACCTATCTCTGTGCTAGAGCCTGTGGAAGAAACCCAAGTTAAAGACCCAATCTCTAACCTAGTAAATGTGCAAGGCTTAGGTGTGAGAACTCTGTCAAGTGGCACGGCCCTAACAGAGCAAGTCCACAGCCTCTTGTGCCTAGTTTGAAGACAGACTCATAAAATATTGATTAGCGCTTTAGTTGTGATTTCATGTAGCCCATGACTTCTATGGTTTCCAGTCTCTCTCGGTCATCCCCCTCAAACAAGATTCCCAAATTTGGTTAAGGCAAAGCTAACCCTGAACATCCAGTCTTGTATCCAATCGTTATCAGAAGTATCAAAACTTCCTTGTTGTGCAAATTGGGCTGAACATTCTATAATAAGAGACATTCTTTAAATGTTTTGGTCATGCACCTTTCTGGCCCAGCTAGAAGCAAGAAGTTCCTGAGACAGAACAAAAATGGAAATGAACTGAAAGAATCAAGTTCTCTCTCTTCTGGGAACCTCAGACACGGTTTGGTTTTAAGTGCTTGCAAAGATCTTGTCTTGTTTTGTCTCCATGTTTTGCATTTCTCTAATGCTTTACACCAAAGGCTGCCAAAATGAGACACAGATATTCCTTCCTTCTGCCTTCACCCCTAACGTTTCCGCTGAAACCCATTTCTTCCTGTAAAAACAAGCACCTCCCCCCATTGCAGTGGCCTGAGGAGGACATGGAAACACTAAGACTATCTGGAATTAACAGTGCTGTCCTAGGACTTCAGACCTTCAAGCAACAAACCAATTTATTTGGCTAATCCTTCGAGGGCAAAACTTAAGACTAAGCATTTCTGGGGCAGTTGTTTAATGGCCAAAGTATAGCAAACCTTTATAAGAAAGAGAACTGTCTCCAGTGGGATGGATGGCCTTGTGATCAAGCAAGCTCCCCATCATGAGCCATTTAGGTTGGGCTATTAATTGGATAGGAGATTCCTGCATCAGAAGGCAGGTGAGACCTAGGCATCTGTCCTTTATCTGTAATTGATTCTCTGACTTTATATTACATTAACTCATTACCAAGTGTCTCAGTCCTTTGGCACTACACTTTGTGTTGCTATTATCTACTCTTTTACATATCCATACTACTCTTTCTATAAACCACAATGTGTCATGTGTCACAATAATTTATGTATTGACTGATTATTCATTTCATAAAACAGAAATATATTTGAGTCCTGTGCTGAGGAATGTGAAGGGAAAGGGAATAAAGTGAAGGGGAAATCTTGGAGCTACAGCTTTGCCCTCTCAACTTCTGTTTTTTCTTGAGAACCTTGAATAAGTAACTCCAGTGGGAACCTCAGTGTCATCTTCTAGAATGTGGGAATGATAATGTGTACCTGGTGAAAATGAGGTGGATAACATCTACTTGGTGCAAGTTAAGGATTCAGAGAAAAATCTCAGTCCTGCTTTATTTTGTTTTGTTTGTCACTTATTGGGTAGTGCAGATATTAATTCCTTGTCTCATTCATGTGAGTCTCCCCTTTGCACTCTCACCCCAACGCAGACCACAGTGACTCACACAATCCCGAAGCTCAATAGTCCCTTGAGTTAGATAATCAAATCAGCGAATGGTTGCCGCCTGCTCAGGCACTTTGAGAAACTCAAAAAAAAAAAAAAAAAAAAAACACACAAAGCTGCACACACTAGAAATATTATATATATATATATATATATATATATATTCATATATAATGAAACCCAAAAGTGTGAGATCCAGAGGGAGTTCCCCTGAGGAAGAAATCAGGCTACTCTTAGTTTACTCAGCGAGCAGGGATGAGAGCCAGTGTGTAGGATGGAAAAGACTTTTTCCCATTTTCAGAAGGACCTGGACAAATTATAAGAATAACATTTACCAAGTCCCTCCAGGCTCTGCACCAAATTCCTCGAATCCTACTAAAGCTGCTACAGAAATAGGCATCAGTGTTCTCACTACAGATTCAGACACTAAGGCTCAAATAGGTGAGCAACTTGCTTTGGAGCTCATGCCTGCAAGAAGGGCAACATCAGGATGCAGGCCACTGTGATCATAATAGAAGCCCAGGTGGAGTCAGCCGATGCCTACTTCAGTGGCTAATGGAGAGAACACGCTAGGAGAGATGCTATCTTTCGAGTCTTTTCATCATTGGGAGCTTTTTTCATATGTGCTATGCACTGAAGGAAAACCAAGAAAGTAGGAGCTTCCCCTCTGCAGTACTCCAAAGACCACCCCACTGTTTCTGCCTCAGTGCCCAGACTTTCCCCTTTTGGCACTTGTTCATTTAGCCTGAGCATTGCTTTCTCCAGAGAGTCTTCTAAAATATGTACAGTAAATGGAAATAGGAGAGAAACACAGGAAGTGTTATAAGTTGCCAACTACCACATGTAAAAAAGAGTTCTTAGATTCTGGAATGTATACCTAATTATTCCTGGGATATGGGAGAAAATGAAGAAAAGCACAAATAGAATAATTATAGATGGAAGAGGAAACTTAGCTCAATTTATGGTTTTGTCACAAGTCATGTGCTATACACAGGAAACCTTAAAATGCCTTTGAATGAGAATTGCAAGATGTGTGCATTTTTTGATGACCTCTGAGTCTGAAGCAGGAGAGCAGGGGCCATTCATCCATGTCTTTTTCATCCTTGTCTTCAGAACAAGGCACCAGACATCTGAAGGGCTCTCTGGACACAAGACCTAGAAATCTTCCCATATACTAATGCTATGATGCATGGTAGACAGGAGAATCTAGAAGAGGGCAAAGAGATACAAGTACACTTCAAAATGCCCAAGGAAAGCTAGGATTGAAATATAAGTTTCTTTTAGTGGATTTTTTTTTTTGAAATTTTATATACACCAGATCTTCAAAAAGTTCCTAGAAAATATGTTATGGAAAACCAATGCATGGGTTTCAGAACTTTTTTCACCAAATTACACCAGTCACTTAATTCCATTTTCTTTTTTTTTTTTTTGCTTTTATTTAAAGAATATAAATTTCCAAAGTATAGCTTATGGATTCCAATGGCTCCCCCCCTCACAACTTCCCTCCCTCCCACTACCCTCCCCTCTCCTGCTCCCTCTCCCCTTCTGTTCACATCAAGATTCATTTTCAATTCTCTTTATACACAGAAGATCAGTTTAGAACATATTATGTAAAGATTTCAACAGTTTGCCCTCACATAGAGACACAAACTGAAATTATTGTTGGAGTACTAGTTATAGTATTAATTCACAATGTACAGTACATTAAAGACAGAGATCCTACATGATTTTTTTTTTAAAGAATTGATTAACTTAATTCCATTTTCCACAAACTTTCTAAAGTACTTTTTGTATTTCCTGGGGAAGTGATTGCTAAGCTTTTTCAGAAGGGTAAGCTGGGGAACGGACAGGGTGTATCTACAGAAAGAGGGTGAGAGTAAGTGCAAGTGTCAGAGAGAGAGAGAGAGAGACAGACAGACAGACAGACATGGACACACACACACAGATACATGCACATACACATACAAAAAAAAAAAAAAAACCCAGTAAGAAGTAAAGAAGAAATCGAAGGAGATGAGCTAGGAAAGATGATTGTGGAAATGGACTTTCCTACTTGTCCTGAGGGCAAGGGAGAGCATTCCTGAGTTTTTGAGCAGGGTGCTCACATGGTCAAATGTTCCCTGGAAGAAGAGTGACATCTATTGAAATCTTCTGCATGCCAGACCTTGTACTAGAAGTTGCAGGCACAAGATTTCTCATTGATTTCACAACTCTACAGAGAAAATTTTACTCATCATCTCTGAAAAGGAAGAAACTAAGTCTCACGGAGATGAACTGCCTCATCTATTGCACTCTTTCTTCCATTCCTTCTCATCATATAGCAGACTACTGGTATCACATCAAAACAGCCCCACTTGGAAATTTTGTATTGACAAACAATTCTCCACCAAAATTTAGGTAACACTGTTTGCAAAGAGCAGGAAGAAAACATGGACTTAACACCAGTGCTGAGGTCACATCTAAAGGCTACCTGTCCTTTCTCCACCTGTTCTGCCTCCCATTATGTTCACCAAAACAGTCAACTCTCCTCATTAGTGAAAAGGGACTGCCTCTGCCAATGGTGATAGAGGAGAGACAAAGAGAGCTTGCTGGAATGCCACAGAAGATTCCAAGCAGTTTTCCCAAATACCCAAGGGATCTGCTTTCTTCTGGTGGTTTCCGGATAATTTTTCAAGAACACATGTGCAAGTCATCTAAGGAGACAGAACAGAAAGTACCATGCTCTATTACCCCCTGACCCATTGGTATAGGGCACCCAAAAGTCCCTCCAGGAAAGGAAAAGTTGAGTCCCCCCAAGTTTCTCACTGCAGTCACCTGAAACTTTTCATGGAAACTTGGTGCTGGGGTAACTAAACCTACCAAATCTATAGGATCCCAACAAAGGCATCTGTCAGATGTTTCTCCTGATCCTCTCTTCACTCCTTCTCCAGTGATTGAAGGTGACGAAACTCCAGAAGCTGCAATTGTAACTGGGATTAAACCTGACAATTTTGAATGATGGGTGATTGAAAGAGAAATGAAATAGACTTGGGAACAAATCCATGTAGTTCCCAGTTCTAGGGTCTAGCACTGATTAGCTACATGACTTTGGGCAAGTCAGTTCTCTTCAACTCAATCCAATTTTTTATCTGTACAGTAGGGGTATGAACATCTCCATAGCAAGTGCTCATCGGGGATGAAATAGTTGATCTAGAAATGTGGTTTTGCTTCTGGTAGTAACCAACAGTTTCTTCGGAAGTGCTTCTGTTTGCCTGTGAAGTTTTGGCAACTGAGAGATAAATCCAATTAGAAGCAATACGTGGTTTTTTTTTTTCCTTAAGGCATAGCTTTTGAGGCAAAAAAATCCAAGCAAAGAGTTACTGAGAGAGTCTCTTGGTCTTACTTCACTTAATTAAGATTTGACTTTGATTAAACGACTTCCCTGAACCCCTTGGTGTCCTGTATATTATGGGATGGGTCTACTGTTTAGATTCAAAGTCAACAGAATGTTACTGTGAACCTGCTATATCAAAACCATCATTTTCAGACAAGGAGTAACCTTGCAGGAAAGACAAAACTGAAGTAAGTTCTGGAATTTGAAATAGATTTTCTAGTAAGAGCACAAATGTTGGTAAAGAGCTGTGCTACAAGGAGTTAACCTTAGAGTGATGTACTTTGAAGAGGCAGGATGAGCATAATGGGGAGGTTATCTATGAAGTTACTATTTTTTTTTTTCAGCTGGACATTTTGGGTAAATAAGACTATAATGTGGCCCTGTTGTTTCATGCAGAGAGAAGCATATTAGAGACAGAAAGACCAGGTTTGAGTACTGTTTCTTACTGGCTGTGTGACACCTGGCAAATGACTTCATTTTTCTGAGCTTTGGTTTTCCCCATTTGTATAACGGGCTGGCCATCATCTGTGGGATGGTCATGAGGATCCAGAGAGCTAACATATATAGAGTACCATACATATCTACCTCTTAATAGGCATTAAGTTTACACAGGTTCACCTTCCTACCACAGCGTGCTATCTTATTATTTTTTTTTGACAGGCAGAGTTAGAGAGTGAGAGAGAGACAGAGACAAAGGTCTTCCTTCCATTGGTTCACCCCCCAAATGTCCACTACACCTGGCACACTGCACCGATCCGAAGCCAGGAGCCAGGTGCATCCTCCTGGTCTCCCACGCGGGTGCAGGGCCCAAGCACTTGGGCCATCCTCCACTGCCTTCCCAGGCCACAGCAGAGAGCTTGACTGGAAGAGGAGCAACCAGGACAGACTTCAGCGCCCTAACTGGGACTAGAACCCAGGGTGCTGGGGCCACAGGTGGAGGATTAGCCTAGTGAGCTGCGGCGCCAGCCACAGCGTGCTATCTTTATGTGAACTGAGTCTGGGGGAAGAATAAAATTTGTAAGAGAAGAAAGCAATGGAGAAGAGGGAGGGATGGGCCTAACATTTGTGGGCGTTCCACAGACATGTGTTGATTGATCAGAGGAGGTGCCATGTGGAGTGGAGAGGGCATGGTTTGAAGAGTGAGTCTTCATTGCTCATTTTCCAGTTGACTCTTGACTTGAAGCCCAAGAGCAAGGAAGGTGTTGTGGTTTGGGACTGCTACAACTATTAATCCATGGAGAGCAGACTTGTCACTGACAACCCTCTCCACGGTCCATCCAGGATGGTTCTTGGCCTTGGTCTTCCCTGTCCTCCCAAATGGAGCTATGGCTATCTCATTGCTTAATTCTTCATGTCCTCTTTTCCTTAGGCTCAAGAGCAGACACCTTCCTTCCATCCCTGCTATTAGTTTAGGCTCCCTTAAGCCCCTTCTCCATTCTTCTCTTTCATTCCCTCCCCCTCCTTTTTTCTTTTTATTATTGCTTTGCTTTAAGTGGGGTCACCGGCATGTAGCCAGCATGGCCTTCGCTGTGTAATTTAGTTTCATGTTCTGTGCCCAAAAAACATGCAAGAAATGTAAACAGTGTTCACTCTGGGGCTGCAATGCACGTAGGAAGCAAAAGTCAGTCAAGCTTGCTGAGCCCACTGCTTCGGCAGTATTGAATTCTGTCCCCAAAACCACATGCTCATTTCTCCAAGTCTGAAAGTAAACTTTCTCAAGCCAGGCCCAAAGCAGGGGGTTTTGAGGGGAGTTGGGGCTTGGCTGTGCACAGGATGTTGTTTTGTTTGTGTGTGGTGTTCACTTGTTTGTGTTTACTTTTCAAGCCTGTATTTCCCTTTCTGTATCCCTCTACATCCTTATTTTTTTAATTAGTCTGGATGTGTTTCTTGCAGAACCAGGGCTAAGAAAGGCTTTCTACTGCTTTGTCCACCCCAGCCATGGATTTCTTAAAACTTGTCTAATTCTTCAGCCAGACCCAAGTGCCAGGAGGCCCTGGGCACATGTGCCTGTTACTTTTCTAAGAAGAAAGAGACTGAGAGAGGCTTGTGTGAGGGGCCCCTGCTGAGAGGCACATTTCTGTGCCAGGGCAGCCCAACAGAGATTTCCCTGGGGTCTCTGCCTCCCTGGGACCCTTGCCCAAATGGTATCGTATGTATAGCTGGTGGAAGGGGACATTTGGCTGATGTCTGCATTTCTCTCTCCTTGGAGATGGGCCCTAGGGGGAGGCAGAGGTTTGGAAGGATCCTGTCTGTTGGTAGGATACTGTTTTTAGGAACAGGAATGCTACGTAGGTGATGCTCCTGTCTGCAGTGTGGGTGCCTGCCAGCCAGGGATTCAGGCACAGAATGTCAATGCTGTGTGATGGAGGATATAAACTGAGATGCACCAGGGAATGGTGGTCTAGAGCTTATGCTCAGAGAAGGCAGAACTGTGTCAATGTTAAGAGGGCAGACTGCAGACCAGCTACCCAGTAGAATTGTGTGGGATTGTGAAAATGTTCTGCACCTGAACGGTCCCATACTGTAGCCTTGAGTCACCTATAAATTTTAACTCATTTAAATGTAGATAGCACATGAAGATTGTACCTGCCCTAATGGACAAAGCAGTTCTAGAGTCTACAACATCCCAATGCCGCCACTTTCAGTAATATCTCCAGCAAACCATTCAGCCTTTCTGTATCACAGTCTCCTCATCTGAAAAATGGGATAATTATGGCCAGTGCCACGGCTTACTAGGCTAATCCTCCGCTTGCAGTGCCGGCACCCTGAGTTCTAGTCCTGGTCGGGGTGCCGGATTCTGTCCTGGTTGCCCCTCTTCCAGGCCAGCTCTCTGCTGTGGCCTGGGAGTGCAGTAGAGGATGGCCCAAGTACTTGGGCCCTGCACCCGCATGGGAGACCAGGAGAAGCACCTGGCTCCTGGCTTCGGATCAGCACAGTGCACTGGCCACAGCTCACCGGCTGCAGCAGCCACTGGGAGGTGAACCAATAGTAAAGGAAGACCTTTCTCTCTCTGTCTTTCTCTCTCTCACTGTCTACTCTGCCTGTCAAAAAAAAAAAGTAAAAGGAAATGGGATAATTATGTGATAATTATTGTGGAGATTTCATAAGATAGTACCTAGAAGCACCTGGGACAGTGTTCATCATAGTCAGTGCTTCCTAAATTCATTTGATTCAGTCATCACATTAAATCCCTATAACTAACACGTTACTGGGAACTGTGTGCCCATTTCCCAGAAAGGGAAGCAAAAGTTCAAAAATGGCCCCTGCTGTAAGTGGTGGGAAAGGAGTATGTTCAGTTCCCTCTAGCTTCAAAGCCCATGTACTCGTTATTACACCACATCACTCGTTCCAAGTATATTTCTTTTTTCTTTGTTTTTAAAAATATTTTTATTTTAATTTGAAAGGAAGAATGACAAAGACACCTTCCATCTGCTGGTTCACTCTTCAAATACCCCTCATAGCCAGGGCTGACTCAGGCTAAAAAACCAGGAGCCACGTACAGCAACCAGTGACCCATGTGGGTGACAGGGACCTGAGTACTTGGGCCATTTTCTCAGGTGCATTTGCAGGGAGCATGATCTGACGTGGAGGAGCCAGGACTCAAAACGGGCTCTCACTGTCACATGGGATGTGGCATCCTAAGCTTAATCCACTGTGCCACAACACCCATCCCAGAAATATTTTTTTCTGATAACACTTCCCACTTCCTCAGATTGAGATCTGATATACTAATAAATTGGTGATTCTCTGTCTTATACCTTTCAAGTCTCACGGATTCTCATTGAAGAGATTTTGCCTTTGGAGCACATTCTTTTTCATTCATGAGAGGTATTGATCTCAGTGATCACTCACCTGGGAAGCTTTCCTTGTTATTCTCCATTGCTTGTGAAATCCAGAATCTTTAATGGGCAAAGCCTTGTGCAATCTGTAATAATTTTCCCTTACAGCCCGTCTGCTAAGGAGCGTGTCCCAGGCAGAGTGCAGCATCTTGCAGACCCCACACACACCTTGGGGTTTCCCTTTCTGCTGCCAGGAAACACTGTCATTTGACCTTTCACCTCTTCAAGGGTTAACCATCCTTTAGGGTCTAGCTCAAGTGGCTCCCCTTCCATAGCACCTCCTCTGACAACCTCAGCACATGAGCAGTCGTCACTCTACTGTTGTCTTAGTGCACATCTGGAATCATCCTTTGGGTCTGAGCACAGCTGGCTTTTAGCTTGCATTGTCTGTGTCCACAGCTTTCATCCCAAAGGATCTATAACCGGCTGTGGGTCTGGGCTCCTTTCTACCTTTTGATATCTCCCGTGCCTAGCTACTAGGAGACTATTTAGAAGGTGTTTAGATAGTCATGAACAATGGTGTTAAAAACAATAGGTGCTGAGTGATATCTCCTTAATGATTGGATTAGATGTGCAAAGCAAGTGATCCCCTTATGTTGCCAGAGTATAGTTTGCTGCTAATACCATAGGTGACCAGAGTAGGCAGGACCTTCTGAAAGCTCCTTGTTCATCTCTGTGCATTTAAATGAAGCTAGTGCCACTGTACAATTCAGGGCACGAATAGGCCCCTGACAACCCACACTGAGCCCCAACCCGTGTTCTTTCTGCTGCTCTGGGCCTCTGTAATCTGGCCCCACTCCTGAGTATTATTCCTGTGTTTATGTGCTCACCGTTGTGTATTCCAGCACCAGGAACAGGGTCTGGCACAGTGTAGGCTCATGTTAAATATTCATGAATAAATCTTCCTTTCACTCTGCCAACTTCTTTTCACAGAATGTAGGCAATAGCTTCTGGAAGCTGGGCAAAGGGCTTTTCCCTTTTGCCTCTTGCTTTGGGAACATCTGGACTCTCACTGGTATCCCTGTGATTAGCTTCCTACACGGATGAATGGAAACATTAAGGGGTACCTTTCAGGCTTGAGAGTGTGGTTTACCTTCAGAGAAATCTTGTCTTTCTGAAGGGGCCCAGCACAGGATAGTGTGAAGGAGTATGAGAAGGAAGGAAGAGGGGAAGTTGAAGAGCAAGTAAAAAGAAGTCAGAATATAGAAATAAAGGAGTGAGGATAAGGAATGACTATACAATAATGAAAAATGATAGTCACAATAACAATAGTAACGATGATAATGGCTGGAGCAAAGTGAAGGGCATGGTTATCAGGATAAAGACTCTTAATGTCAGGAACTTTACACTGTTTTCACACATTTCAACCTGACACCTACTCTGTAAGGTAGATGTAGTTTATTCACTGGCTCAGTTGGGATAAATTGGGTCTCACAAAGGATAGACTACTTATCCAAGTTTCTGCAGTTAGTTCAGGGGCTGGCCAGGGAGGCTTAGAATTGGAACTCAAGGGTGTCTCCCACTAGCACCAATAAGACACAAGGAAGAAGGTACTGTGTGTTTTTCCTGTGCAGGGTGTATATGAACATTTGCATGCTCAAGAGTCCTTTTGGTCCTCCCAAAGGCCCTTCAGATCAGACACTATCATCCCATTCCCCAAGGAAGGAATGCAGCCCAGAACGCTTCAAAGCTGTGCCAACTTGATTCCAGTCTATGTCCCTTTGAATTTAAAATATTTGGTGATTTTCCACAGCTCAATGGAAGGTCCGGAGAAATGCCAGGTGTAGAGGTTGTTGAGGAGTTGACATTATGGATCACAGGTCTAGCTGAAATTTTTCCCATGGACTGTGTCTCAGAACAGCTGCTTCAACACCCTGCTTTTGCACAGATGTGTGCTTCCCTGGCCAAGTCTGCCACTTGGGGGAAAGCATCACTCTGGAAGGTCCCTGTCCCTCAGAGGACTCTGCTGATGGGATGGTAGACACATAAATCACCAGTGTCCATGGAGAAAGCCCCGCAGTTTGCACAGCACAGTCGCTGTCTCTACCTGACATCTGGAGGGGCAGAAGAGGGAAATGACGCCCTTGTCCTTAAGAATGAGAATCCTTGCCTGGGCTGGAAGATCAGCAGGACACTGCTGAAAACATAAGCATCTTCTATCCTCTTGATCCTTGTGTTCCTTGCATTACTTCCTTTGGAGCCTCTTCCTTGGAGAAACCAAGCAAGGCAGCCAAGGCAGGAGTGATGTCTCCTCGTCAAAAGCAAATAGGAGGGGGTCAATCACACAATGATTCCCAGCTCTTAACATCTGTGATGACAGCAGGGACCATTGTGTCCTGTGTGGTCATCTTGGTATCTAGTCCCTGCAGGTAACGTGCCTTATGTGTCATCCTGGACACATTTTGTAACTCATGCATCTCAATTCAGAACACTGGAGAAGAGGAGGAAGGAGGAGAGGGGACAGAACAAAACAACAACCTGCAAACTTCTCATTTTATGAACTTGAAAATGTCTTGTTCTTTCAAGCCACAGATGTTTTTAAGTGAAAAATCACTCATCTGACCTTTTTGAATAGGCCAGTGTGGTCAAGACTGCCATTAACCACTGCTCAATTATTCCTGACCAAGGTGACCAGGCACCCAGCTTGGATGTGGTCACTGCCTTCCTTATTAACCCATGAAGGCTCAGGGGCTCCCAGAAAAAACATAGTAAACAGTCAGGGTGCTTTGGAAGACAGTGGCTCCCTGTTCCAGTGCTTTCTCTAGGGTTGATCGTGTTTCTCAATTCCACTATAGAGCCGGATGAAGGAACTGATTTTGGAGAAAGTGATCTGGATTTGTGGCTTTGGTCATTAATGTCCAGATCTCAAACAGGTGGTTTTGGAATGTTGGGGATATAGAAATCCCCAGTTTTGATCTGGAATTATGGTGCCTTGGGAGCCTGGCGTAGAAATGGAAGTGTTTTGGTACCCAGTGTACTGCTCTAGAACTGACAATGCCTCTGGATTCTAGAAGAGAATCTATGATGTCTCTGGATTCTGACCCAGAGCTGACAGTGCCTCTAAAACCCCATCCAGTGCAGGCCGCAGCTTTGAGTCCTTATTTAAACTGAGTGCACCTTCTAGTGGATGCTGCCATTGCCCTCCTGATTGGATCTAGAATCTATACTGCTTTTTTATCCTGATTCAGAGTTCATGAAATGTCATTCATTGCTTTCAGTAAAAGTGTAAAAAAGAGAGATGCTTCAAAATGCAGAAACTCAGCAATGTATTTTTAATAGCTTGCTCAGAATTGTGTTTGTAGCAGGTCTCAGCATCTCTAAGTTTATCCTTCATGCCTCTGCTGGTGACATCATCTGGGGAGCTGGGCTTGTCACGGCTCAGCTGTGGCCCAGTTTTTCCCCTTCCCTGGCCTTCTTTTCTCCCGCTCCTACTCTCCAGAGCCCACTTGACAAGAAGACTTTGTGTGTCAGACCTGGCCTTCAGAAATCAAATTGCCTCAGAAACTTCCTTCTCCATGCCTCTCTCTCAGCCCACACAAAACTTGAACACAGAACCTAGTACATTTCTGCTATGGGCAATCCCTTGCTTAATTTTCTCCCTTTCTGCCCCCATGGGTCTGGGAGCTCAGCATTGATGTTTTCCTCTGGGATCTCTCTATTGCTCAAGTGGACCATGGGAATAAAGAACCTAGTAAGTGCTAAGTAGGTTTTTGTTGAGTGAATGAGTGGAAGGATAAGTGAATGATGGAGACATAAAAGAGAAATATCAGACCTGCAAGTGAGAAACAAATAACTCTTCCTAAAGAGTAATGAGGTCCCTGGGAGCCCTTTCCTGTCAGCTCTGAGGAATACAAGGAAGGCCCTGCATCCCACTCTCCCAACCCCATCAGCCGCTCACGCTGGAGGCGGCGCTTGTGCTGTGGAGTCACCCACGGACCATCTGGCCAGGATCCCATGCTCCTCCTCTGCTGCAGGAGATTGCGTAAACTGGACGGCAGCCTCCAGATGTTAGCAGTTTCTGCTCATTTTTTCCCTCCCTTTTCAACAACAATAGTAATAATTAAAACAAACACAGGCCTCATCCCCCACTCGCACCCCTGAAATTAAAAACAGGTGGGCCCAGATGCCCTGGCCTTTCCCGTCCAAGGTCTTCCTCCTCTCCAGGCCTGCCCCGGGCTGAGCTGCCCAGCTATGCCCGCTGCCTGGTGGCTTGGATCTCAGGCTCCAGAGAGAAAAGAGAGCCGCATCGTGAGAAGGCCCTGTGCCGGACTCTCTTCTGCCTGCCTCCCACCCCCAAAGCCTTGGCCCCCAGCGTAAATGGATGTGTTTTGGAGGACTAGGTGGCTTAAGAGATTAGTAATGAGATCCCAAGTCTTTCACTGCTGGGTCAGGAGTTCAGAGGCGGGCCTGGGTGTTGAGTCAATGGCATAATTAGGGAGCCCGGGAGCAGGTCTGTGGAGGGCCCCTGTGAAATGAGCCCGGCCAGGCCTTTAATGGCAGCGGCTGTCAGCAGCACAAAAGCCGACCTCCACATCCGACACTAATCACTCTCCCTTGTTAGAGGATTTACTAGCTGGAGGAGCCCAAGACCCTGCCCATTGCCTCCTATATGCCAGTATCCAGGAACAAGCTCAGTCCAGTGCCTGGCTCTACCATCTGTGCAATGCGGAGAGAGCTAGCACTGCAAATAATAGTGTATAGCATCATTGGCATGCTCACCTGCTACGGTTTTTGTGATCACTTCCTTCACCTTCACAATGATGGGCATGTATCACCGTCACTGCTGCTATCACAGTCTTCATTGTGATCATCGCATTCACCGTGGGCTTCAGTTTCCTCATCTGTAGAATGGGCTGGGAATAGGAGACAGACTTGGAGTCATGCAGACCCAGACTCCACCATGCTCTCCTGACAGGGATAGCCTGGGCATGCTGTTTGTCTCCTCTGAACCCTGTGCAGGAGAACTGCCAGTGGTTTCACAAGAATGTGGGAATTCTGTACCTGTCCATAGAAGTCAACAAATGAGGGCAAAGACAACACTGGCACCGCCTTCATGGATGGTTGTCTTAGGCCTCTGGCATAAGCTTCTCCTTAAAAAGAAAGCTGAGACACCCAGTCTGCATCCCTCAGAGATCCCAGGCTTCTATCTGGAAAATTAAGCCATTGAATGAGTAGCCCCCAAGAATCCAGTCTATGATTCTAAACCTCTAACAAGTCCAGTTTTCCCCACCTGTAAATATGGCAGCTTGATGTCCCGTGAAGGCCTGGTGTTCCCCCATGATCATTTAATCAGTCCAGAGGTTTACACCCCAATCTCTGATTTGCATGGGAAAGTACAGAGCTCTGCAAGATGTTAGACTCCTAAGGAGTGTGGAATGCCTAACAGGTTAGAGACTGGGGATGGGGGGATGGGGTGGGCAATGAGGTGCTAATCAACCCAGAGCTGAGCCTCCAGGCTGGAGGACGTCCAAGCCAGGTTATCTTATCTCTTGGTGTCTCCGAGGTGGAGGTCCTGAGATCTGCTGCTATTTCCAGAACTCTAGGAGGCAAAAAGAGGCATCTCTCCTGCACACAGGAAATGCTTCTTTGCTTGATTGTCTGTCCATGCCAAATAATAAATCCTCAAATTGAAAGAAAAACAACCAACCCCTCCCCCTCCCCTCTATCTCTTTAAGGCAGGCATCAAAGGGAAAGCTGCTCTGGAGGCCTGGAGAAAGTGATAATTGTTTCTAATGGTCCGGGAAAGAAAGCCAGGCTCCCCCTTCTCCCCTCCCCCCCCCCCCCATTGCTATTAAATGTGTAAAAAGGAGGTTGGAGGAGGGGTTGGAGGTGTGTGTGTGTGTGCATGTGTGTGTGTGCACACGTTGTGCTGTGTATCAGTTAACCCTTGGTTGCTCTTAAAGTTTTTCTGTTCAGGGTCAGTTTGGAAAAAGGGGCGTAGGAGGGAAGCAGAGAGGATATAGGTAGGAGAGGTCTACAATACTCTGTAATCAGTTGGAGAGGCCCTGAACTTGAATTTGCACATTTGCATTGCATTTGTTCTCTATGTGCAGTAATTCAGAAAAGGCTTTTAAAGTGTTAATGTTCTTAGCTTGTTCTTTAATTTCACCAATATTTGCTCATCACCTACTTTGGGCTCTCAGCTTTTGATACTGAAGTTTCACAGGCAGTACTTCATTCTTGTCCTCAGTGAACTAATTGGTCAAGTTCAAAGACTGAAAATAGGATTCATCTCCTAGGCATGTTCTGACCAATTGTGAGTGGCTATTTAGTGTTTTCTTGAAATGGATTTAGAGGCTTATACTCAAGGAGAAAGGATTCAAGGTTTAATTGGTTATAACTTTCCTGGGCAAGAATGATAGCACTGATGTCATAGATTTGACTCAACAGCAGCTAGTGGGCTCAAGGGGTCTTTGCACTTCCTATAGGCACCAGTCTCGATTTCTTACCTGGGAAATAGGGGCAATGCTAATAACTTTCTCATAGTGTAGTTTTTAAGGATTAAATAAAATAATGGATTTGAGCAGGTTCTGGAGCACATTATACTAATTGGAGAAATCATACTGTATACCAGTTACTATTGTCATCATCATATTAATAAATAACAACTCTGCCTGGTCCTGGAGTAGTGGGTTGTCTGGAGCAATGCTTTATAGCTCAGAATGAACCCTGGGTTTCCTGAAGCCTTCTCTGTATCACATGGTTATCACCACTTCTGCACATTGGTTTAAGTCTATGCAGACCTGAGTTTCCAGATCAAATTCATCACCAATGATCCAAATATACAGCCTTGGAAAAGTCACATTAGTTCAGCGTGGACTGAGCCCTTTCCAGTAAGCTTCATTTGATGCAGATGAAAAGGGAAAATAACGGAAGCGAAGGCACTGTTCTTTATTTTTTAAAGATTTATTGATTGATTGATTGATTTAAAAAGCAGTGTTACAAAGGCAGAGAGAGAGAGAGAGATCATCCATCCGCTGATTCACTTCCTGGATGGCCACAACGAGAAAGCTGCACTAATCCAAAGCCAGGACCCAGGAGCTTCTTCTGGGTCTCCCATGTGGGTTCAGGGGCCCAAGGACTTGGACCATCTTCTACTGCTTTCCCAGGCCATAGCAGAGAGCTGGATCAGAAGTAGAGCAGCTGAGACTCAAACTGGCACCCATATAGGATCCCAGCACTGGAGGCGGCAGCTCTACCCACTAGGCCACAGCACCAGCCCCAGGCACTGTTCTTGAGATCATCCACAAGAAACAGATGGACAGATTGAAACCCATATACAATGGCATTATAAAAAGGATATAGACTAGGAGTAAGTGGGAGGTCAAGTCATGGGGTGGGAAGAGGCTGGGCTTTGAGTCAGTCCAGATTGGTTTGACTCCCAAACCCCTGGGGAATGACCAAACCCTGTCCAACCCCCAAAGTTCTTATCTCTCAAATGGGTATGAAAGTGCTTTTTCCTCAGGGTTATCAAGAAGGTGAAATGGCACTAGACACAGGCAGTACCCCGTTCTAATAAACCATCTTCAAGAATCAGTGCCCTTCTCATCCTCCATGGGAACACCAAATAGAGAGCAAGATGTCCTGATAGGAATAGCAAAACTAAGTTTATAGAGGTAGCGTTTCCACCCCTGCCACTCTGCATCCAGGTTTCCCAAGGCCTTTTATAGCCACAGTCTAATGGGCTGCCTCCTAACAGGTTTTCTCTTGTGCAGTTTTCAGGCTCTGAAATCTTGGTGATTTATATCAAGGAACCAGCATCTACACCTCTTGCTACCTTGCAATTCTTAGGGAAATAACTTGCATTGGAATTGCATGGCTGCAGTTAAATGATGGCCTAAGGAGAAATATTGGGAAGCACTTCTTGGTTGTGTGTGTACATGTGCGTGCATGCATGCATGTGTGCATGAGTGTACAGTTGAACTTTTATGTGTTGTTATGTGCATTCCCACACAACCCCTCCCTGCTCCTCTCCCTGGTTTTTCTATGGGACCCATTCACAAATCCCTCTGGATGGAAAGAGGAAATTGGAGAGGATGGGCAAGAGATTTGAGGAGCACCTCCTCCCTCCCCTGATTGACAAAGGGCATGTAAATCTGTAAAATTGAAATCAATAGAAACCTCATGGCATGTCCCTGTGTGGGAAAATACCAGAACCCCTGCTCTCCTGTTCTCCTTCTGTCTCCCTGCCTTTGTGTACATCGTGTGTGGGTGGAAGATAAACTGGATTTAAAAAACCCTTTGAAAGCGAGACATCGTTAACTCCTCTAATTGAAAGCAGCCTTTTGCAAAGGAGGGGGAGTTGGAGGCAGGCGCGGGAGGTAGTGGCTGGCAGTGCATCCTAGTCCCCAGGTCCTGGAGACATAGACGGGCAACCCCAGTCACCAACACCCTAGAGGCCGTGCAGATTACTATGTGTCTTCAAGCCAGTCTGGCTCTGTTTCCCCACATATCAAATGTGATGGTTGGAGTCAGGATTTCTGAGGTCCCTCCCAGTTCAGACATCCAAGATCTCAAAGCTCCAGATGGAGAACCTTCCGACCTCTTTAGCAGCACACAATTGCAGGCAGAAATAAATAAATAAATAAATAAATAAACCAACCAACCAGAAAACATGTTGCTGGAATTATAGCAAGTAGACTTCTATGTTACTCTTTTGATTGTCTTTGCCAGACAAGGTTGCTGGGAAATTAGCCTTCAGCCTTAGAGTATGAGTGACATATCACTCAGGAATCTCACCTGGGACACAGAAGGGTTTGTTGTTGTTGTTATAAGCTGCATTTCAGAGGCAGCCTCTCGTCTGCAGCATTCACTTGGAAGAAACTGAAAACCAAGAACTGACAGAATGTCAGAGTGAAAATCCTTTGTGGAGATGAAGTCATCTTACTCTGTCTTCCCATAAAGTGGGAAGAGTGAGGATCAGAGAAAAAGTGAGCAATTGAGTCGGTTCCTGGGAGCAGGTTCCTTGCCTGCAATCCTTGGCCCTGTATGCCATATCACTTTGCCCTAGAGCAGACCTGCGTCAGCTGCTATGTCAGGAACCCCAGGAGAAGGCTGCAAGGAGAAACTCAGAGTCCACCCTCTATAGAAGATCCCTCTGGCACAAATACCAGGACACTTCAAAAAGTTTGTGGAAAGTGGAATTAAAAGAAAAGCTTATTTTGGTGCAAAAAGTTTTGAAGTCCATGCACCTGAGAAGTCTTCAAATTTCATGAAAATGCATATTATTAAAAATTTGTGCATTAATTCCATTTTCTGTGAACATCTTGAAGTACCCTTATAGAGCTATTTTCTTATTGGATCCTCTTAACAGCCCTAAGGAATATGTTTGCAGGCCCTTCACATGTTAAAATCTGTGTACAGGCTGATTTTGTGCCTGGATTTGAATCTTGATTCTACTACAAACCAGCTGTGTGACCTTAGATAAGTTTATTGGGCCTCAGTTTCCTTGCCTGTAAAATGTCTATGAAAACAATGCTTCTCTCACAGAGTTTCCATGAGAATTGCAAGATTCAGCAAATACAGAAGCTTTAAAACAGCACCACCTATGGAATAAACACTCAATATAATTTCCTGGTATTGCCATTGTCTTGTTCACTGGGTACCTTTTATTTCTTATGTGCTGAGAAATCTGTAGGGATTTATTTAAGGTTACATAATGCATGCTTCTCACCTTGGAAATCTTCAGAGTTTAAAGGGATAGGACTGGACTCTAAACAACAATGATCTAACTTGACAAGTACTCTAACTGAGATATATATAAAGACCTATATAGACATATAAGAGAGCGCAATTAATTATGCCCTGGGAGTGAGCAAAGGCTTTCAGAATAGGGGTGATATTTGAGAGCGGCTTTGAAGTGTGTGTAGTATTTCACAAAATGAGTAATGCAGGGGTGGGGGGTGGGATGTGTTTGGGCACAAGCTTGGTGGCAGGGTAGCCCGTGATGTATGGGAGAAACCCTTGTCCAACAAGAAGGAAGCACCACTGATGCCTGTCTGCTAAGTGGGGAGGGAGAGCAGCCAGCAATGAAGTTGGTGGAAGAGACTGAAACCAGCTGCCCACAGCCTTTGTAAGCTGTGGGACCTTTCCATCCTGAAAGCCAAGGGCAGCTGTGGAAGGGTTGATGAGTAGCAGAGTGATGCAATTTGGTTTTTGCTTTGGAGCATAGAATGACTGCGAAGGGATCTGGGGCAAGAGTAGTCACCAGTGTCTCATCTCCATCTCTAGAAGCCAAGATTTCCATCAAACCCAAGGAGCAATCACGTGGTTTTGTGACTGAGTACAGGTGCTGAGATGAAGGTGACAGGCAATAAACTACTACATTCCCCAAAATACACAGGGCTGGAATTCCTCAAGAAAACACGAATATTTCTTCTGCTACTTCTGTCGTAATTTCTTGAGTAAATTGGGAAATTCCACTGGAGATAGTTAAATACAGTGAAGGTATAAAACATTAGTGAGAAAAGTACATTAATTCTGGGAGAAAAGTGCACTAATTCTAGGAGACAGAAATTTTCCATTTTCATAATTTTGCCCCTTCCTGGCCATGTCTCATTGAGCAAGACACCTCCCCCATCTTGACCAATGAAAAGGGCATGGTCTCAATAGATAACCTATTCAAGTTCCCTGTAACACTAAAATAAAATAGCTTATAGGCATAACTACTTAGAGGAAAGAGATTGAGAAAGTATAGCCAATCATCTCTCCCTCTGGCTGTTGGAAAGGATGGTCCAGAAGTAGATTAGGCTGTCCATATATGGAAGTAAGTTTTTTGTCCAGGACATAATCAAAAAGATGCTGGGTACTCCTTTCTCCAAACATGAGAGGACTTAAATTAGGGTGTTTGCCAGTCAAACTGCATTTGCTGTTTGCCAAGCAGCATTATATTATTTCTCTCCTTTTATTTGATCATTTATCCATTCACTTAATATCAAAATCTTATTCATTCAAAATAATACTTAGCCCTTTTCAAAATTTTATTGTAGAATGAACACATCTCAAGCTGTATCTTCAACAACTTTTCCAAGCATACCACCCAGTGCTGTTGACCAGCGATGCATGGTGAACTTGCTTACCTTGCTTCACTGAAAATTTGTGCACATCAACTTGGCAATCTGCTGTTCACTCTTTCCTGCAGGCTCTGGCAACCACCATTCCATCTTTGCTTTTATGAATTTGACAGTTTTCAATGCCTCACATAAGGGAACCATGCATTATCTGTCCTTGGGTGACAAGTTTTAAAAACAATTTAGCATGATATCCACAGGTTCATTCTTCTTGATGCAGAGTTTTCCTTCTTTTTTAAAAGCTGAATAATATTCTGTTACATGTATATACCACAGTTGCTTTATCCATTCATCGATGGACGCATAGATTCTTCCCAGCTCTTGGATGTTGTGAATCGTGTGGCAGTGAACGTGGGAGTAAGCAGCACAGAATAATGGACTCAACCATATGGAATCTCCCATTTATCCCAGAGGCTGCAGTGTTTCCAGAGTGACCTTGATGTGTTTCACAAGGCAGTGAGCGATGTGAAGGGAGAGAACAGATCTTGTCATGTCAATCAGTGGAACAGAGGGGAGAAAAAGCTTGCTATAGTCAGCCCCTGACATCCCTTAGAGCTGGGTGCCTTGGAAGGGCCTCAGCATCATTAAGAGACTTTGCAGTATGTGAGTGCAGAACAGGAGAGAGAACAAGATGGCTCCACAGGAGATTGAAAGATGTGTAGTTTGGGAAGAGGTAGCAGGCTGGAAAAGACTGAGAAGGTGACTTGAGCCAGTGACACCAGAGAAGGTGAAGAAAGGTAGATGATGAGCAAAGAGAAACTCATGGTGATGGCATGAAGAGCTTAAGAACACATCAGAGCAGGTGATGTGACCCTCCTGTGGGTCCCCTCCCGAACAATGTTCCATGGTGCTCTGTGGAGTTGGATTTGCTGTTTTGGAAAAGACAACAAATGGGTGTTGGAAACAGAGCATTCCCGAAGTATACAGGTGTGTGCAGTTCATACTTGTGTCCTTAGTGACCAATCTCATGGTTTTGGCAAGGCTGTTCATTTTTTCAGCTCCCTGGAGTCCAGTGCCATACGCCTTCAATACACAGCTGCTGAATGAACAAATTTATGCAATGTCTATAAAAGCAGGAGGCTTTGCTCCCTCCTCCTCCAATCTCCCCAGGAACATAGATGCTTTTTAAGATCAACTAGGGCTTTGGGCAAAGGTTCAGCTGGATTTGTTCATTCCTCTCTGATCTGCTTTGACTGTCCCTGGTTAGGATCCCAGCCAGCCTGAAACAAACACAAAACTAAATAGAAAAACAGAAGAATAAAATAACAACAGCATGTTCCTCTAAGCCCTGTCTAGTGCTGATAGAGCTGACAGAGATAAGAAGAAATTGTATTTAAGCAATCAGGAGGCTTTGTTCATTTTGGAGACTTCTCTGACCATGAATGCTTTAGATGCAGAGATAAGACCTCCAGTCAGTGCTGAGAGGTGAGATCCACCATGCTCTGCTGGGGGACAGGCAGCTAAGAACATAAGGGAAAGAATTCCAAAATGATACATGTCTAATTGCTGGCCCAGATTTCAAATGCCATAGATAGTTTATGCAAAGTCTTGCACTGTTGTAGAGTGTAACACAATCCATTGGCAGATCTGCCTAAGCTCAGTCTCAATGTTTTTGAGAAAAATAAACAAACTTGAAAACCTCTTCCAGCCCAAGGAAGTGGCTACATCTTACTCTTTGTCTCCTTGGTATTAGGCTTCTTAAAAATTTGAATAATGGAAGCCATCATCTAACTCCTGGACAATGGGATTGCTGATTCTCTGTGACCTCGATCTCCTTACAAAGTTATCTGTGACATTCAGGGACTAATATCATATTTGCAGGACCTGATTCCTAGAGCTAAGATGAGAGGGACTTTGGCAATTGACCCTTTTCAATGTTGTTAATGCAGTGAAGTGGTTTGCTTAAGTGAAATGTTACAAGGCAGCTCCATATATCCAACCAATGAGTGGAGATTCTCTGGTAGAAATAGCAGAACCAAAACTAAGCAGAACTTCTCTGCAGTCTGAACCCTCCCCAACTGACATCTCCATGGAATCTTAGGAACCCACGAAAGCTTCTTGAAAAACCTATGACCCCAGGCAACATTCAATGTACAACATAAGCTGAAATCCAAAGAGAAGAGGCAGTTCATCCATAATTACATATCACATTTGAGTAATCAAGGACCAGAACCAGCTCTCCATGGTGCAAAGCCATCTTACCACCATAAAACTTCCAAAGTTGGTTAAGCAATTTTATTTTCCTCTGTTGATGCTTCAAAAATGAATCAATGAAAATGTTTACATGAAGGGAAATTGAGTGAATGATGTATGGAGTTTTCTGTATTATCTTTACAATTTTACCATAAAATGTCTAAACTTATGAAAAGGTTAATTTAAAAATAAAATCATTGATGTTTGAGATTTTCAATCACAATGCAACTCGACTTTGATTCATGTTTCATTGTTGCTAAGAAAACTGAGACTTGGCATTTTCTGAGAGTTTCTAGAAGCCAGAAGAACCACAAGTGTCAGAGAGAAGGGCATTTGAGCTTCAGAAAAATTTTAGATGGGATAATTGGCATGTTAAAAGGAGCCCTTGAAGATACCCAGAGTAAGAAGGGTGACTGTCATAAGAGTCAAATCTGATGCAACTCATTGAATCCCTCTGTCTAGCAACTCATTTTTAGGGGAATTGATGCTGATGGTTTTACATCTATTTTTGATGTTTATAAGCCAATGTTTCATAGTTTTTTCCTTTACTTAATAAATGTACATAGAATAATATCAGTCAAAACAATTATGTATACCAGGTATATGCACTACCTGGAATTGACATCTCTTTCTCTAAGAAATATAACACCCTGCAGATAAGTTGAAATATTACTTGTTCCTAACTCTCAATATCATTCCTCTTCCTTGATATCCAGAGATAACTACCATGCTGATTTTGATGTATACTTTTCTATTCCATTTTTTCTAATGGAAGCATTGCTTTAAAATATTTATTTTATTGGGGGGGGGGTCAAAATCGAGATTAACAGGCAGATACCTAGACAGAGAGAGTTCCTCTCACTGGTTCATTCCCCAGATGCCTAGGAGCCAGGAATTCCTATGTGGATGGCAAGGATCCAACCACTTGTGCATTAAAAGGAAGCTGGAGTCCGGACTTAAACCCAGGCTCTCTTCTGTTGTGGGATGAGGGCATCCCAAGCAGCATCTTAACTGCAGCACCCAGTATCTACTCCATTTTTAGCTTCTTTTAAAAACTGTTTGTGTATTTATTTATTTGACACTCAGAATGACAGGTAGAGGAGGGAGAGGCAGAAAGAGATTTTCCATCAGCTAGTTCACTCCACAGATGACCACAATAGCCAGGTCTGAGCCAAATAGATGCCGGGAACTAGGAACTCCATTCTGGTCTCTCACATGCATTTGCCACTGCTTTCCCAGGCACATTAGCAGGAAGTTGGATTGAAAACAGAGTAGCCCAGACTTGAACTAACACTATGATATGGGATGCTGGTGTCACAGGTTACAACTTAACTTGCTGCACCACAATGCTGGCCCCAACTCCATTTTTAATTCATGTGAATCCCTGGGTAATTAGTTTTTATTCAAGTGATTTTTCTAAATGGCATATAAATTATCCATTTGCACATTGTTTCTTTTTTTCACTCTGTTATGTTCCTGAAATCTCTCCATGTTGCAGCCTAAGAACTTACCAGTGGGTCTTCTGTTTTGATTGGCCAGGATCCATACCTAAACAAGGGTTCAATATTTTAGTATCATCCTTGTTTAGCAATCTAGTTCATACCTCTTCATATTGTTGACGTATAGAATTTGGTATTTCCTGTATCCTTTCTCCAACAGATGAACAGATTGATTATTCCCAATTTTTATATACCATTTTTTGCAGGAATAAATAACCTTGATCTTCACAATTTTTATTTTTTCCTTTCACTTTAGCATTTGTTTGCTTTATGTGTTTGTTTAGTCTGGTTGAGAATTTACCTTCTCATTTTTCTCCATATCTTGCAACATCCCTAGAACTTTCTAGATTAACCCTGCTTTGCAAATGAGTAGCTTGCAACCTGGATGTGTGATATGATAGGCCCAAATTCACAGGGAAGTGTTGAGAAGTGAGCCACCTTAGAGAGAAAAGAGAAAACACAAATTCTGAGACAACATCTGCCAGCTGTCTCACCAACCCCAAGAACAATTCAATTGTTCCTATCCCTTCTCCTCACCAAAATTTTTTCAGTTTACAATAATGAGGCAATTTCAAAATATTTGTCAAACAGTGGAATGAAGAGATTATTTTTATGAAAAAAACATTTAAAAATCCCTGCATATTTTTCTCTATTTTTTCTTTTTATGATTTGTTTGTCTATTTAATTTGAAAAGCAGAGTGATACACACAGAGGTTGTGCATGTGTGTGTGTGCATGTGTGTGTGAGTGGGAGAGAGAGAGAGAGTGCGCGCGAGGTGACGTGGATGGAATTTCTTTGATTTGATGATTGTGAAGCAAATGTTCATGCTCTCAGAGTCTTCTTTGTCATTAATATAGCTCTGAGCACGATTTGAAGATCTGTTCTCAAATGGTCTGTTGACATTCAATTCCTGAACTTGCCTTTCCTGTCAATTTCCCCAAAATCTAATAATTGGTAGTTTATGACCACCTGAACATTCTGGCTTTCCTCTGAACGTTTGTTTCTTTTTCCCCGTCTGCAGTGCTTGTCCTGTTATCGATCCTGCTCTTCCAGATGCAACCCAAATGTTCACTCCTCTGGAATGTGTTCCAATGAGAATATCTATCACCAAAATATCTGCTCTCTTCTTTCCTTAACAGCACTGAGGATTATCTCTTTCACACTAGGCTATGAGCCCCAGAATTAAGTTTTGTCTGTTCATTGCCATTTTCTCTTGATGCACCAAGAACAAACTAGGTGGATAGACAACAATGTTTTCAAACTGAACTTCATGGACCTTCTGAGATTCTCTAATCACTCCCAACTTTCCTTCGTCTTTTTCCAGGTGTGTCGAACTAAGGTGATAGATCTCAGTGAAGGCATTTCCCAGCATGCCTGGTACCCTTGCACCTTCAGCTACCCATACTCCCAGCTGGCTCAGACCACTTTCTGGCTCCAGGTAAGTCCAAGACTTGCGGTTCTTGAACTCTGTGGCGGAGGCCCCCAAGAAGCACCAATTCCCAGGGCCCTTTCCCAAGATGGATTGTCTACCCACTGGGGCCCTAACATGTAGGACAGGGAACAACACAGTAGTGAAATGCTTCCTGAAATGAAATCCCTCAATTGCTCTTGGAAGGTCCCCACTCAACTATGTTTTGTCAGGTTTTGGATACCTTATGTCTGTCTAGAACCTCCTCTTCATTATTCAACATCTTTTAAAATTACCTTCTTTGAAGTCTTTAATGATCCTCATAGAAAGAAGTGACTATCCTTTCCTTCCTACTTCTGCATATTTTTGTTTACCTGTTGAATGACACTTGTCACATGACATTAGCTGTGTGTGAGCCCATATTTCTGATTAAGGACTGAAAGTTGTATTGGTTTTGATTTGTGTGTCATTGACCTCCTTTGGGTCGCACAGTTCTATGAAAGCAAGGGCTGTGATTTATTTACCCTTGTCTCCTTGGGTGCTTAGTGCCGAGGCTGTCACGGACAAATGACAGGTAACTACCATTTTTATGGTTTCCTTGTGTGCCAGACCCTGTGCTAGACACTTCACTTCCATTATCTTACTATATCTCACAGTGATACTGTGATGCAGGTGTTATTTTACTAGCCACCATTTAGAATAAAGGGTAGTTAGGCCCAAAGTGGTCTAGCTGTCCACTCTGTTGTCATGCAGGTAGGTAAGAACAGGGCCAATATTGGGGCAGCTTTCTGACCTCAGAGCCTGTGCTCTTCCCTGCTAGGTTTTACCAACTTCTCCTTCCCGTCTGGGACCCCTCTTAAACAGCCCATTTCCTGAAGTGGAAGATTCTCCTACAGTCCACCATAATGTGGCTGCTCCTCCCCATCATGACTGATCTATCTTCCTATGTCTTCTCCATTTCAGGCATATTTCTCTCAGCCAATGGTTGCTGCAGCTGTCATTGTCCACTTGGTGACCGATGGGACATACTATGGGGACCAAAAGCAGGAGACCATCAGTGTCCAGCTGGTTGATACCAAAGATCAGAGCCACGACCTAGGCAAGCATTTTTCTTGAGCCTGGCTTGCTCATGGTGCCTGCTTCCACATCTGCTGCATGGGTGGTTGTGAGAATTGGCATGGAATGGGCTCTTCCCTCCCTTCTTATCCGTCTTGCTTCTTCTCTATTTGGGAGTCTGGTGACCTTCAAATCAAGGTGTGAGATATGGCAGGTACAGAGACAAGGGGTCGATGGGCAAACTTTCCTTCAGCAGTTTCCTTTTGTTGGAGGCCTTTAACCTCAGATACCCCATAGGATCCTCTGAACACCTGGGAAGAAGTTAGCAAGAGCCATTTCTCCACTGTGTGTGCCAGAAGCTGAGACCCAAATAAAGGCACTGGGAGAGGTCTCATGGCATTCCAGGACTGAGTAACCCAGCTCTCAGTTCATTGCTCTTTAACCTGTACTCTGTGGTGTTCAAAAAAGCCTTCAAGTACTGACTATGTTTCCAACGCAACCTCCAGAGAAGATGCTATGGGGGTAGGGATAAGAAAATATTCTATCAATTTCAGGAGTGAGAGGCGGGAAAAGAGTCTGATCCTACCTACTGAGAAGCATCCATGAGCGTGGGGCCAGATGGGAGGACAAGGGCCAGAGTTTACATACACCACCCCTCTGTATATCCAGGCCACGGTACACAGGCTCCAAAGCCGTAACCGATGGCCAAGGTTGAATCCTGTGCTTGCCATTCTCAGTGAAGAGCATGAGCACTTTTCTCAGCCTCTCAGAGCCTCACTCATCAGTTTGGTGTTCCCATGTGCAAAATGAGGACAATGATGCCATCTCACAATCAGAGGGAGGTATCCCTTAACCTATCGTGACCATACTCAGCACAAGAGCTGCCCCACGAAATCCCCAAGGGCAGTAAGAAATTCCTATATTCCCTGTCATTTCCACTCTACCCCACATTGAACCAGGTACCCGTACAGCATGTTTGGAATTCAGCACCTGCACTGCAGCCTGGACTTCAAAGCTGTGTTCACTCCATTCCAAAGAGTGCCCAATTCAAAGGTCCCTACACTGAAAGTAGACAAGGAGTCACTTCAGAGTCAGATAGAAGCCCAGGGAGAAGCAAGTGTATTTTCATTTTGTTTCTATGTTTATTTATTTAGTTAGTTTTCAAGGCTAAGGGGAACATATTAATAAGGAAGAGAAAGAAAACCCCTCTGGATTTATCTGGATTCCTGGGAAATTTCCCTAAGTGAGAAGCAAATATTTTCATAGTCTTCCTGGCTCTGAGTGATTCTTCAACAGAGTAAGTGAGGACAATTCCAGCTCCACGGAAGGTCCTTGGATGCTGCCACTGATGCCCCAGGCTTCTACATCTCCCTGTCCCTCAGCATCTCAGCATCACCCACAGAGTCTCCACAGCTCTAGGAGGGGCACCTGCTGGGCTCTGAGTGTCATGCCTCCACAGGGAGAACTCTCCCAGCAAGGCAAGCCTGGCAGGACATGGTTAGGATTAGACCAGGTTTTTAGATGCGAAAACCAAGTTTGAGGGCTTGCTAAAGTCCCATGATGGGAAGTGGCTAAACCAGGTTTACCAAGCACCAAAGCCAGCATCTGTCTCACCAACCCAGCAGCCCCATCACTCCCTTCCCTCTCCCTTCTCTCTTGAGGTCTGGGGACCTGTCTACCATACCAGAAAGTGCTAAGAACTCTTGAGTGGGGTGAGCTTGTGTTCTGCTAGGACTTTGTGTGGTGGCAGGGCTATGTCCCTCTGAGGAACCATCTCCTGCCACCAACACTTGGTTCCCTTCTCTGTCCATGGGGAGTCGAAGTCCTCACCTCTCTGGGCTGCCGCCACGTTTGCAGAGGACAGATAAGAGCCCCTGGGAAGAGGCTGTTGCTGTGAATTATTTCCATCACCTTTCCGACTCGCCAGGCTGGCAGCCTGAACACTAGCGGCTCAGACCATCAAGCCCTAAGGCAACGTGGGAGGGAGCCAGGGGCCAGGGATGCTTGACTGAGGGGTGGCCAATGGGGGGAGGGAGAGGGGCTGTGGGCGCTAGGTGAAGGGAAAGCTTAGGGGGCAGGGAGGCAGGGGGATTGGAAAGATTTGGAACCAAGGAAAAAAGGCAGACAAAGAATCTTTCAATCAAACTCAAAATCCCCACCGACTGCCCAATGGTGCTTTTGTGCAGTGACATGAAAGAGTTTGGGGGCTTCGGGAAGGGCCCGTTGGGGAGGGCGTGACTGGCCTTGAGTAATGAGCCTGGCCCCTCGGCCCCTCTGTCTCCCCTGACAGGCCTCCATGTCCTGAGCTGCAGGAACAATCCCCTGATTATCCCTGTGGTCCATGACCTCAGCCAGCCCTTCTACCACAGCCAGGCGGTGCGTGTGAGCTTCAGTTCACCCCTCGTCGCCATCTCGGGGGTGGCCCTCCGCTCCTTCGACAACTTTGACCCCGTCACCCTGAGCAGCTGCCAGAGAGGAGAGACCTACAGCCCTGCCGAGCAGAGGTAAGAGACCCTGGGCCTACTCGCCCTGGGCCATTTATAGCCAAGCGGAGGTGATGTGATGTGAAGCCCGATAGCCATGCATGTTGTCGTGGGAAGTCTGTTTGTTTCCCTCTTCTCCTTCCTCTGACCTCTGGCTGGCTCTGCCTTTGGACTTGAGAGGCCACTAGGTCTCTGAATTGCTGGCCCACTCAGGAAAGGAAGGATGGGAGGTGGAAAGAGATCCTTCACACCTGGCTTTTACCTGTGGCGTTGACAGTAGCTTGTAGGGTCATCCTGGAAACATTCAGCTTCCTTTCCTGGGCTCAATGTCCCCTGCTGAACAGAGAGGGAAGATGGATGAGTTCTTATTTAGCCCTGTAAAATTGGAATGTTATGCTCCATAGAATACCTTTTCTAAGTCAAGGGGGATGGACTGGGGCTGGTATTCACTCCATCACAGTTTACTGTGGATTTCAGTGATGGGCGAAACTTCTGTATCCTCTGCAACCCAGCTGCTGAGATGCCTCCAGCAGTCTAGGAGCTTCACTCCATCAATGCTTTTGACCTTGCATCTGTTACTGCACCTCATTTTGGAGCTAAAAAGGGGATGGGGTTTTCCAGAAAGAAGAGCTCTGGTAGTACTCTCTCTTGGATTTGCACCTCCACATTACAATCTCTCTAATTTGTGTCCTTGCACACGTCACTTCATCTTTCTGAGTCTCTGTTTATTTTGGAACGAGTAGATAATAGTATCTGTCCCACAGGATGACTGTGAGGTTAAGAATCTCGCCATGGTTGTAAGTGTTCTTGGCACTGTGTGAAGATAATGTATTAGTAAAGATTATGGCCACTATCTAGGACAGTGATGCTTCTCTGCACAGAATTCTGTGCAAATCTCTTTACATCAGAGCTAGAAGAATCCTTAGAGACAAGCTAGGATACACAATTTGTCCAAACTTCTATGCTACCATCTGGACCCCAGGGCCCAGAAAGGGGAAGAAAAACTTGTCCAGAGGTGCATAGCATCTACCAGTGTGCTTAATGGAATCCAGACAGAGAAAGAGCTGTCATCTGAGTGGGTTCCTGCAGAGTGATGCCCTCTGAGATGCAGCTCACCCTGCCTTGTACACCTGGGGGCAAAGAGAGGGATGGGGTGTGCAGGGAGACACCAGCCTTTCCCACGCCTCTGCTACCACAGAGGACACAAAAGGTGGTTGCAAAATCCACATTGTTTTGCACCCACTGTCTCTAGCTTCTGTTGTGCAAAGTCTGTCGCAATCATTCCAAGGCAAGAACTCCTTAAATATCACTCATTGTCATATTTCACTCTAAGAGGGCTTTTTATCCCCAGCTCTCCAGACTCTATAAAAAATAAGCTAATTCTCAGAACCCAGGAAAACAATGACGATGGAAATTACAAATCCATCAGACCTTTCCCCCAATGTTTTCTCATCCTTCACCAGCCATCCGAACTATCCACACGCTGACTGGAGCCAGCACTGGCTTCTTTGAATTCTTAATTAATAGTTCCTGTGCCCTAAGAAAACATTAAGGAGTGTTTGACCTCTGCAACAAATCAATCGATATGTATTGTTGACATTTGTCCTGAATCATTTTACTGTGGCTCAGTCATTCCCCATCTCTGGGCCTCAGTTTCCCCATTTGTAAAATGATGATGGTGTGTTACATGTTATCTGCATTTTTCTCCCCAGTTCTGTTCAGTTTTCTGATTCCCAAGGCTGGGGGTCAGGGTGGAGGGAGGAACAGGCAAACATTTGTTGAGCCCCTGTTAGGAGCATTGTCTTATTTCATTATCACTCCTGTTCTGGGAAAATGTGACTCAGAGAAACAGGGTAAGTGAGTCAAGAACATCAAAGCAGGAAGAGGCAAAATCCTGCTTTGTCTTCCCCTGAAAGCAGTGCTGTGCCCACTGGAGCAAAGCGTGTGTAGGAGAGAAGAGGAATTTTCAAGACATGTCACACATGAGTGTTGACTCTGGGAAACAGTGAAGGCATGAGGATGTGGCCCTGCGGGCTTTGGCTGTCTTGCCTCTGAGCTTGGACAAGGCTAGGATGGGGGCTGAGGCTGCTGGGCTGCAGGATCTCCTCCTGAATGCCCCCATGGGGGAAAGGACAGCAGCTGTTCATGGGGAGCTGAAGAGGCATTTCCCAAAACACTCTGGACTCTGCAAACGCATTCACACAAACAACAAGTAGGAAAGACAGGAAAAATAAGCAACAACTCTAAAAAGCCACGGGGTATTTTTCTTCATTCTCAAAATTACCAAGGTCAACAGCATGACTTTTTATAGCATGGATTTCAGCCGGTTGCAGTAGGAACATCCCTCTTGACGCTCAGCTAGCTGCCAAGTAGTGAAAGGTGCTGTTCCCCTCCTCTGCCCCTCCCTTCCACATCCTTTCCTCTCCTCTCTCCAGCTCTCCCTCTCCTCCACCCCATCTATTGCCTTCTTACTTCTTTCTCCACCTCCCCTTTCCCCTCTTTCTTCTCCCTCCCCCCTCCCCCTCTTTCTTCCTCATTTTCCTTCTCTTCTCCTGAGAGCAGTGTGATATCCAGGGGTCTGCCAGGGGAGAAGCATTGCTTTAGGAAAATCAATTCAGGCCATGTGTTCTGACCTAGATTCAAGGGTCTCCGGTCCCTGTGGTACTTGGTATAAATTCAGAGGCCCAAGAAAACAGCATCAGGTTTCAAATGAGAGGTCCGGTTGTGGAATTCTAGCCAAATCACAGCTCCATACCGAGTGCAAAAAGGGGGAGAAAAAAGGTGGGGGGAGGGCTCTTAAGAGGCTTCTTCAGTGAGAAAAATTACAGTTATGATTTTGAGGCCCTCTGTGCCTATCACACACACAGCACATTCAATACACACACCACATCCATCCATCCCTGTGGTTCTAAACAGAAATCGAATAGTTTATTAGCAAATTTATACTTGTGCTCAGTTAATTCACTTCTTTACCTCCTGCCTGCCTCCTCCCTCCCTCTCTCCTTCCCTCCCTCCCTCCTACCCTCCTTCCCTCTCCCCTCTCCTCCCTCCACTTTATTGCTTTATATTCCCTTTCTTCTTTTACCTCTCACACACTAGTTTTTTGAGACAGGCCTTTCGGATGGCTCACTTTTAGAAGACAAACTTTGGGAGGGGAAATAAGTTCTTCCTGTGCCTGGATGAACTCTTTCCAGCCAGGCTTGGTTTAGACTGGTTTGTAGGGTGTGCCTACAGGATGGACGGAGCTAAACATCGCTAGAGTCTGCACAGATAGGACCCCATGTTTGGAATGTCCCATTAAACAACTATATAGGAATTCATGGCTAGGATTTAGAATCTTTTTTTAAGATTTATTTATTTATTTGAAAGGCAGTTACACAGAGAGAGAAGGAGAGGCAGAGAGAGAGAGAGAGAGAGAGAGGTCTTCCATCCGATGGTTCACTCCCCCGATGGCTGCAATGGCCGGAGCTGTGCCGATCCGAAGCCAGGAGCCAGGAGCTTCTTCCAGATCTCCCACACAGGTGCAGGGGCCCAAGGACTTGGGCCATCTTCTACTGGTTTCCCAGGCCATAGCAGAGAGCTGGATTAGAAGTGGAGCAGCCAGGTCTCGAACCAGCACCCATATGGGATGCTGGCTCTTCAGGCCAGAGCTTAACCTGCTGCACCACAGCACCGGCCCCATGGATTTAGAATCTTGAATGAAGTTGCTCATGGTCAAAGACCAGAGGACTCCTATTGCTGCCCATAACCTCACCCAATTTCCCCAAAACACAAAGGGATTAGAACATTTTAGCATGTGGATTAGAAATCACTAGTCTGAGGGATATATTTGCAAAATAGAACTGCTATGGCTAAGCGGGTGTGTGCCTTTGACCATAATGGATGCTGTCTGACTGTTTTCCAAATTTTATCCAACTCAAATCCTCTGGGACCTATCTGGGACCTTTTTTGGCTGCATATCCTTGTTAAAGCTTGGGTTGATAAAGCCTATTTTTCCTGTTGTAAAGGACTCTGAAATTATATACTTCTGATGTTTTGTCTTCGTAAAATCATGACACCTGAAAGTGGAGAAGTCTCTCAAAGACTTACTCATTCTGCATCCTAACCTGAGGATGGAAAACCTAATGTCCAGGACACAGAGGTCGATCCAGGCTGCCTGGAGGTACCCAGCAAATGAGAGTAGAACCATAATTTGAATCTAGTTTTCAGGAATCCCTTTCTCCCCTCTTCATCAGAAGTTTCAAATCTGGTGTCCCATAGGACAGATGGGCCCACAAACAATTTCTGTTTAACTTTTTAAAATAGTTATCAACATTTAAATATCAGGAGAGTTCATATTAAAAACTGGAACTCTTCTTCTTGGAGCTCTAAATGAATCAGAGGATTGACAGATGGGAGATCCCCATCCCAGTAGGCAGCCTGGGACCGTATGGGAAGATTGCTGCTGCCCTGGCCCACAGGGCGCTTGCTCCCTGCCAGACATCCCCCACTCAGCAAACCTTGACATTCAGGTTGTCTGCTTGAACCCTGCAGGGACCTGACTTTGCATTGCCTAGTCTTCAAAATCACACTGTTTATACTTCCCTACTACACTGGCTCCTGGAAACCCTTAGTACAGAGTAGTCATTTAGGGTTACCTCCCAACAATCTCGTTTCTGCACAGAAATGAGATCTTATAGTTGTGACTATTCTTTAGTCTCACTTCCCAACTGACTCTTCACAGCTGATGTGTTGACGCTTAGAGTAGTTTGCCCTTTGTTTTCCAGGGTTGAGCATGCTATCTTTTTTGTTGTCCGCATCTGAGTAACTTAGAATGATTTATAAACAACCTGGCTGTTATTATCTCTGCCTCTCCATGGTGTAATTTCCCCTAAGTACAGGGCCACAGGAGTTGAGCCATGAGTGCACAGAAGGAACCAGGAAAAAACCTCCCCAACCCTTTAACTTCTAGCTATGCGGGCTTGAGTACTACCCAGGAGTCATCTGTTGTGCACAATTAGGGACCGTTTCTTTCTTTTTAAAGAGTTCCTTATTTATTTGAAAGGCAAAGTGACAAAGAGAGACAGGGAGAGAGAGGGGGGATGGGAGAGACAGAGATCTATCACTTGACTTACTTCCCAAATGGCTGTAACAGCTAGATCTAGCCATGGCTGATGCTAGGAGCCACAAACTCCATCCTGGTCTCCCACATGAAATTCAGGGACTCAAGTACTTAGGCCATCTTCTGCTGCCTTTTCAGGTGCATTATCAGGAAGTTGGATCAGAGATAGAGAAGCTCAGTCCTGAAACAGCTCTCCAATACAGGATGCTGGTGTCCCAAGTAGTGGCTTAACCCGCTGTGCCACAAAGCCTACGTGGAATCCATTTCAGCTGACAATGGGGACACCAGTTCTGAGACTGGCTGTCAGATCACCAAGGTTCTACCTTTGGTCAGAACTTAAACATATATACATACTGTATAGATCAAGAAAAGCAAAATACTTTAATATCTAGTTAGCTGTTGATTCAGGGAGCCCGGCACCTTTTCCCAGGTGTGAGAATTTGGCTGATGAAATCACCTGTGTCCCTTTGCCATCCATCCAATCACCCTCCTCCTTTCAGAGAAGTATTTAGTTGTTTTCCCTTCTGTTGTTACTTTGATTGATAGTCCATTGTTGGTTGTAAATCTTCTCCCCTCCCCTTCCCTTCACCGCCCCTCCTATCCCTCCCCTTACCTCCCTCCTCTCTCTCCCCTCCCTCCCCTCTCTTTCCTCTCTTCTCCTCTCCTCTCCTCCCCCCTCCCCTCCATTTCTTTCTCTTCTCCTCCCTTTCCCTTATTCCTCTCTTCATAAAGCAGAGCCTTTTGTTTTGTTTTCTTCTTTTTATTTTTGTTTTTGTGTTTCAGAAATGACAGGGCTGTGTCAGGGAGTTATTTGAGAGGGTTGGTTGGGGCAATGTTTTTCATTTTCAGACAGTGTGTTCACACAACCTTTTGCAACCAATAGGGTAGCAAAGGAAAGAGCAGGGACTTAAGAGACAGACTGGAAGATCTCCACTGAAATTCTGTTGAAGTTATGTGCCCTTGGGGGAGCAATTTAAAACTCTTAGTTCAAGTTTCCTATTCTTGAAAATGGGAATGTTATCACTCTCACAAGGAGTTACTGTGTGGAGGCAAGTAAGGTGATGCAGATGAAACATAGTGGCCAATGCCTCAGACACATTGCCTCTCTTCCCTCACTTTTTCCTGTTTGAAAGCTGGGTGCAGATAAACGTGCTGAAAAACCAGAGATGTCTCACCCCCAACGGTGTATTTCAGACTAGAATGGTCTTATCAGATGAGCATTTTAGCCCTTTTTGGAAATCTTCACCGTGCACTAGAACATTCAAGGTTCAGACAAACCCTGCAATAGAGAAAGCTGTTGGTCTCATTAACCCAGTGATACCCATTCTCATCTAATCATGGGACCTTTTGGTCAGGTGATTCTTGTGAATATTTTTCTTCTATGAGAGGGAGAGAAGGAGGGAGGGAAGGAGAGAGAGAGAGGGAGAGGGAGAGGGAGAGGGAGAGAAAGGAAGGAGACATCTTCTTATGGAACTCTGTTGTTTCCAAAGCAGTTCCATACATTGGACTTTGTATTCTACAGACATCAAACTCCATCCTGTCCTGAGCCTTTGCAGATGCTCCTCACTCTACCTGAGGCTCCCTCTGCTCATACCTGCATATAACCTATCTTTTAGTTTGATCCAGGTCTTAATCCAGATGCCCTTTACCTGTGGATCTTTGGATGCATGTACTGCCCAATAGCTGCCCTCTATAATTTCACCTGTTTCGGTGTCCTTACTTCACTCATCACTGTCTGAAATGGCCTCTTTTGGTACTTTTCCTTGGCACATTTCCTACCTCTTCAAATAGGGAGGCAGCCTCTTTATTTTTCCCTGGTATGTAGACATGCCTGCTATTCAAGAAGTGCTGCTGCCGGCCCCTCTTCCAGGCCAGCTCTCTGCTGTGGCCAGGGAGTGCAGTGGAGGATGGCCCAAGTGCTTGGGCCCTGCACCCCATGGGAGACTAGGAGAAGCACCTGGCTCCTGCCTTCGGATCAGCGTGGTGCGCTGGCTGAAGCGCGCCAGCTGCGGTGGCCATTGGAGGGTGAACCAATGGCAAAAGGAAGACCTTTCTCTCTGTCTCTCTCTCTCTCACTGTCCACTCTGCCTGTCCAAAAAAAAAAAAAAGTCCCGCAGTCAAGATCTGTTAAATATTTACATGAGTGGTTGACATTCCACCCTTTTGATAATTCTGAGATAGATAATTATTTTCCCCCACTTAACAGATGAGGAAACTGAGATTCACAGGATGTTACATACATTTTCAAACTCACAAGTTGAGAAGTGGCAGAGCTGAAGCTTAAACTTAGATATCCCCAATCAATAAGCCCCGTGTTCTTTACATTCTACGAAGTGAGTGTCTCTGTTTTTCATTTTCCTGTGAAGAAGAACTTTAGCAAGTACAGAACAATAGGACAGGGTACTGATTTTACCTTAATAGCTTTTCAGCACAGAGAAGGAAACTATCTTCCCTCTAGGTCTTCATAAGATGGGAGCTCAGGTGCCTTCTGGGAGTACAAAGCAAGAATGGCCAAGCTGCAAGGTGCAGGTCAGAAGATCAGCTTGGGAGCTGAGTTCACAGAGTGCATCCATTGAAACTGGAACCATGTAGCTGGTTCTCCCAGTGCTTTCCCAACCTGAACAGAGGTATTGTTTGGGTTCAAAGCCCTGGTATTGGCTGCATGGTTGTAGCCTCTTGAAGCCTCCATGTGGTGCAACACTGAGGCTGGCAGGGGTGGAAAGAAAGGCAGAGGATAGGAGCACATCAGCAAGTCTCAGTACCAGGTTCTCTGCATTCTGAAAGACAGAGATGTGCAAGGTCCTCATCTCAGTGAGGGGCTCAGAACTGAATGAAGTTCTTGCCCTTTCCTGGGTATTTTTAAAAGTGAATTTTTCTTTGATACGATTTGGAGGCTTTTGAATGTTCAATATATCTCACTTTATTTCCCACTCTACTTTAGATCAGTAAAGTGGAGTGTAGGAATGAGAGACCTGGTAAAAGCTTCAGCACGGTATCATGAGACTGGCACCAAGAACAAAAATTGTTAGGTTCTTCTGAAACTGGTTAGGCTAACATTTCTCCCTGTCTCTCACATACAATAAGGCTAATAAATAATAGCCTTGAGGTTCTAGATGCACATCTATCCATCTGTGCATACTGTGGCCAGGTGTTGGGGTAGACACAGTCAGAGAAGCAAGTTGGAGAAAATAGACCCTGAGGAGATTCCAGTGTTAGGAATCAACATTCCTACCTCTGTAAAACACTTAGGAGCCACTACAAGGCACTACTGTAGTTTGTTTCTTGCTATTTAGGAAAGAACTGCTGTGCAAGGCATGTTTATGGGCTGTGCAAAGTACAGCAAGATGAAACAGTCATTATCTCCATCCTCAAGGATGTTCTAGTTTAGAACCATGGGGCAAGGTTTACCACAAGGACACTGGGCTCACACATCTGGATAGGAACACAAACAACTAACTTAACCTTCCTGGTTCCCCATTTTCCAACTGTAAAATGAGTAACACTTAACTCATAGGGTTGTTGTGAGGATGGTGTGAGTTCATTCATATAAGCAATGAATAGTAACTCATGTTACTAGGTTTCTGCTTAACTATAACATAAGGGGAAAGAGCTTCGAAGCACAGGGTTTTCTGTTGTTTCTGTTTGCATCCTTAAGAAATAGTGTGCATTGCAGTCCACAGTAGGTACTTTGGACCTGTGTTTTCATTATATTCAGGAAAAAGGGAAGAAGCATTAGAGAAAGTTGGGCACCAGAAAGTGAGGGTGCTCTCCTGGGTGTACAAGGAAAAGCTTTCTATGGAAATTTACATACAGCTGAGGTTTTAAGGATGGGTCAAATTCAGATTGGCTGATGAATGAGGAGAACAGCCTCAGTAAGATGCAAGGTAGGTATCTGTATAATTCACTTGCAATCTGTAAGGCATTTTTTTAGTTCATAAAAGGCTTCCATATCCATCATTTCAGTTGAATTTTATGGCTCTGCGATGTTGATTAAATTTGAGACTACACTGAAACTCAGACAGGTAATGTGCCTTGCTCAAAGTCATGCAGCTTCTAGGCAGTAGGGCCTACATGTATTGTAACACTGATTGAGTGCATAGCATTCTTTGATTCTGCTGTATGCTTTTCCTGAGTTGACTGATTTATTTCACACAATGGCCCTTAGAAGGGGGTACTTTCAAAAATTGTGAAGAGACTCAACCTTGTGCCGGCAGATAGGAAATAATAAATACTTCTTGCAGAGCAGATGTTAACATGCTTGCATCCCATATCAGGATACCTGGGTTCAATGCCTGGCTGCAATTCCTCATTCCAGTTTCTGCCAATTCAGACTCTGGAAAGCAGCAGATGATGGCTTAAGTAACTGAGTTCCTGCCACCCATGTGAAAGACCTGGATCACATTCTTAGCCCTCAACTTTGTCCTGAGCCTAACCCCAGCATTTATGGCCTTTGGGGAGTGAACAAGTAGATGAGTGTGCTCACTTGCTCGCTCTCTCTTTTCTCTCTCTCTCTCTCTCCATGTTTCTGTGCCTTTCAAGAAATACTTGTGATTATAATGTTCTTCATTTCATAAGTGGGGAAATGAGGTACAGCAAGATTAGAAACTTGATAACTTACAAAGCTTTTAAGCAGCAAGATTTGAATCCTGAATTGTCTGTCTCCATAGCTTGTGCTATTTTTTTAAGATTTATTTATTTATTTGAAAGTCAGAGTTACACAGAGAGAGGATAGGCAGAGAGAGAGAGAGAGGTCTTCTATCCAATGGTTCACTCTCAGTTGTCCAAGCTACGCTGACCCAAAGCCAGGAGCCAGGAGCTTCCTCCGGGTCTCCCACGCGGGTGCAGGGGCCCAAGGACTTGAGCCATCTTCTACTGCTTTCCCAGGCCATAGCAGAGAGCTGGATCAGAAGTGGAGCAGCCAGGTCTTGAACCGGCACCCATATGGGATGCCGGCGCTTCAGGCCAGGGCATTAACCCGCTGTGCCAAAGTGTTGGCTCCAGCTTGTGCTCTTTAAGATCAACTTTATCCACTGGCTCCAGAATCATCTTCCCTCCAGCCGGCACACCGCCTTCTCTGTCTCAGCCTCTTGAACTTTTTGGGAGAGAGATTCTTAGTCTTTATCTTCTAGCCAGAGTGCTGTAGTCCTGTGAGAAAGCTCCCTCTCACTCTCTTGTTTTTTGCCTCCTCAGCTGTGTGCATTTTGCATGCGAAGCCACCGACTGCCCAGAGCTGGTTGTGGAGAATGCATCCCTCAATTGCTCCAGCAGCGACCGCTACCATGGTGCCCAGTGTACTGTGAGCTGCCAGACAGGCTATGTGCTCCAGATACAGCGGGATGATGAGCTGATCAAGAACCAGGTATGTACAAGTGTTGACCTCAGAACCCCTCTTCAACACAAGAAGTCTGAGTGGTTGGGGATCATAGTCTCTGATGGATTCCCAGAGCTTAAAATTGTGTTGTTACATAGTAGGTGCTCAATAAATATTTATTGAATCAATCAATTAACCAGGCAATCAATCCATAACCTCCAAGAGGACAGTTCCTTTGCAGAATAGTATTCCATGCAGTAGTGTTTGTGGAGGTTGCATTCATTCACTGCAAAGCATCTGTTCACTGTAAATCAGACGCTGTACTGGGTACTAGAGAGAAAGAAATCATTCAGGTAACCTTGTCCCTCCTCTCAAGAATCTAAATCGCTAGTGGGAGAGGTGGGGCAGATAATTCACAGTAAAGGGAGCTATAGGGTATAATGGAAGCAGAGGGGAGCCCTGGGAAGGTACCTAGGAAGAAGTAACACACAAAATGAGAACTAAACACAAAAGCAAAGGGGTGTGTGTTGGGGAGAAGGGAAAAGTACTTGTATATATGATTTCAAAAACTTTTGTACAAAAATAAGCTTATTTAATTCCATTTTCCATGAACTTTTCAAAATACACTTACATACTTTCAGAAGAGGCCTGCTGAGGAGAAAGAACCTGGCCACAGTCAGAGACGTTTCTTTCTCTAAGCCTGCCCAGATGATGAGGTTGGAAGGGCCAGCTGAGTTCACTGCTGCAGGGTCCTACAAGCTTACTCAGAATGCCTAGGGCTTATCAAGGGTAACAAGGAGCTGAGGAAGGGCGTAACATCGTCAGACCATGGTTGACAAAGGCTCCTCTGGCTGCCCACATGGGTGTAACTTGGAGCCTGGCAGTAAGATCGGCAGAAGGGAGGCCCTCAGGAAGTCATCAGGGAGCTCCTGAAAGATAAATGTGTCCTGCACAAGATGAATGGGAATGGAGGAATTGAGCAATGTGGCAGAATGTTGCTTCATCCGAATGTCACCGTGAGGTCTCCAGTGGGGCATGGGAGTGGGACAAGGTGGCAGTTAGAGGGTCTTTCCAGCTCTGGACTTTGAGGCTTCGAGAGCTCTGTCAGTCGCTGTGGCTTTTTCTAGTGCCCCACCAGTGGACTTTGCTTTCGTACTGCCAGCACTCAGGGCACAATCTTTGCTGCTGGAAATGCCTGTTTGTCCAGAGCTCCTGGGCTTGCTTGTGTTGGAGACCTACTTTCCATGTGTCAGACATGACAGGTCTGAACTCCTGTGGAAACAATTAGACTGTCTTGGCAACAGAGAGCTCTGGTCCCTTTGATGTGTGCTTAAGAGAAGAGAAACGTCCTTTGGTGTTAAAACTCCTGATCAACATTGGGCGTACCAATCCCCTGGGATTTGGCAGCTTCCTCCTTGAATGGAAGCCTGCAGGCTGCCGATGACGGTCCTTCTCTTGGCTCCTTAGCAGGACCTCGCCCCTCACAGCTACACAACCCTACCACCTTCTAGTTTGGTTTAATTCCCTCTACACCTTCCATTTTCCCCAGCCTTGTCCCTTCATCATATCTTTCTTGACTCTTGAGGCATCAATTTCAGGGAAGGGAATCCCTCCTGGAGCAGTCTTTGGGTCCATTCCATTCATTTTGCCAATGGGAGAACTCAGGTAGGAAAAGGGACTCCCAGTGGTCTTATAAGGTAGAGGGCAAACATCACAAGGCAGTGCCTACTGTGGATCAAGCACTACAGTAAGCTCCTGGTAGCCTCCTGTGGAGCCAGCAAAAGACACAGGGATCAATACTTGCTGTCATACCATTGTACCATTTCAAAGTCTGCTTGTGAAAGAAGTTCATGCCCTGTGACACGAGACCTGTGAGATCTCTGAATCTCAAGATTCTCCTGAGCAAAATGGGCACAGTGACTTGAGAGACTACAATCAAGCAATTAAGGACACCGTCATTGGGTTCACTTTCTTTCCAACTGGATACCTTGGGGTTCTGACCCTCAGTTTCTCCACCATCACATGGGAACTAAAACATTAGTATTCACTACATGCTATCTAACCTATAAAGTTATTGGAATCATTAAAAGTGAATCAAAGGTAAACATTAGGCATTTGTCTTCTGACAGCTGGAGAAGACTCAGCTGTTGGCTGGGGTGAGGAGGGCTTTTCCCACACCTGGGTCTCTGTCTGCTGTCTCTCACAGTGCCCATCTCTACATTTCAGGTGGGGCCCAGTGTCACAGTAACCTGCTCAGAGGGCAAGTGGAACAAGCAAGTGGCATGCGAGCCGGTGGACTGTGGACTCCCAGACCACCATCACGTCTATGCCGCCTCCTTCTCCTGCCTCGAGGGCACGACCTTTGGCAGAAAATGTTCCTTTCAGTGCCGTCACCCTGCACAGTTGAAAGGTAACATGGGTTCTTGCCACAGCTCGGCTCCCTTTTGTCTAGGGAACACCAAGAGGCTGCTTCTAGGCCTTCCTTTGAGGTCTCAGACACCAAGGTTATGCCATGTTTCATTTGTACTCTTGATTTTTTCCTATCAATTGTAATTAAGTAAACTGCACCTGATGTGCAGCTAAAAAAAAAAAAATAGGGTATAGATAAGAATGATAGTGAAATCTCCTCCAAGACCTTGAATACCTTGATAAAACTGAAAAAGAGAGGCAGGTAGGGGGGGAAAGACAAGAGAGTTACATTTGGAACTAATGTGAGTAGTTTATTCAGTATTATTAGGGTTCAAGGAGCCTCAAGAGGTGTTGTCAGTATTTCTACTTCAGAGAGGAGGAAATTCAGCCTCAGCGTGTTTGAAGAACTTGCCCAAGGCATCTTTATTGGTGGCTGCAACCATATTGGAGCCTGGGTCTGTCTTTCTTCAACACCAACTGCTTCTCCTTAAGAAAGGCTTGGCCAGGGTCTGGTGGAGGGGGCAGGAGTTGAACAGGAACCACCTGGCATCCTGCTGGGCACGGCGCTGTAAACGTGAGGGTGTACATGGCAGTAAGAGAAAGTTTTGTACACTGGATAAGAGGAAAACTTTTGGAAATAGGAAAGAGACTGGTCTGGGAATCCTGGAAAGTCAGGACTGGAAAGTTCTTAGAGTTTAGCAGGAATGACTGTGTTACTGAAAATATTGGGAACCCTACATCCAGCAATATCGAGAAGGGAATTTGTATAAAACCACAGAGCAAGTTAGCAGCACTCTCAAGACAAATGCTTCTGGATTCTAGTTGAGTACATATGGAATTTTGACATTAACCCAATTTTCTGAAACGTTGGGGCCTTTTTCTTAGTTCACCAGGGAAATTGTGCCCCTTTATCAAATACCTAAAATAACATTTCACATGAACTTCTTCATCTCTCTCCAATATAAATCTTCATAGTAACTCAAATGAAATGTCTGTAGCTTTTAAATCATGTTTTCTTGAGTTAAAAATGATTTGCAGATGGAAGTTGTCATGCAGCAGGTTAAGCTGCTGCTGTTATACCAGAATCCCATATTATGACTGGTTCAGGTCCCAGCTGCTACTTTCAATCCAACTCCCTGCTGATGTGCCTAGGAAAGCAACAGAAGATGGCCCAATAGCTTGGGCCCCTGTCCCTCATATGTGAGAACTGGATGGAGTTCCAGGCTCTTGGTTTCAGCCTGACCTAGCCCTAGCCATTATGGCCATTGTGGCCTTTTTGGCCATTTGGGGAGTGAACCAGCAGATGGAAGATATTTCTCTCTCTCTCTCTCTCTCTCTCTCTCTCTCTCTCAACTCTGTCTTTCAAATAAATAAATAAATACGTCTTTTAAAAATTATTTGGTTTGGAGAGAGATGAGAAGATCAGTGGAAATTGTAAACCTTCTAACTTCTAGACAACCAAAGACTGCTTGCTTGGTCCCATTTTTCCAGATGTGGGATGTATGGAAATCACATTCCTCTCAATCAAAGGCCCTTGGGAAAGGGGAGTGTGTAAATTAGCATTGATCATTATAGCATTATGACCAATAATAATCTTTAATCAAAGTGATGCCAATCCTTCTATCACTGCTTCTCAGCTGAGGATGGTTGTGGGGAGCAGATCCCACATGGAGCTGAGGCCTCAGGACGATCATTATACTGATGGTTGTTGATCCCAGTGTTGTTCTTCCCTTCCGAAGCAGGAAAGCGTCTCTCCATTTGCTGTAATGACCCTATCAGGACCAACTGACATTCATGCCCCTTGGTTGTCAGCATCTTCTGGCCCTCAAATTCCTTTTCTGAGGCTTCTGCTTGGATCTGCTAGTAGCAAGGACTGGACTAAGCTCCTGCTGACTCTCTCTGAGCTTCTTAATGCCATCTCCTTTGTCTCCTTTCTCAAGTCAGGAGGTAAAGAGATGACGAAAACAACTTTTCCCCATTCTTTTGCCTGCTTCCCTATTCTTTCTTCCACTCTTTGTTTTCCCTTTGCTCACAGTATGGTATAAGCAAAAAAGAAATAGCTTTAGAATCAGAAAGACCTGGTTCCACTCCTGGCTCTGCTCTACCAACTATTGGAACTCAGATGAGCAATTTCATATCTAGGAGCCTCAGGAGCGTCATTTATAAAATAGACTTACAAGAGCCCATGTTGAAGGGTCAAGTTGAGGACTAAGAGACAGTGTTGATTAGTAAATACTCATTGCCTCCAAGAGGCACTATCATAAAGAACTGCACAGTGGCTGATTGCCCAGGCTCTTTGTGCTACGGAGTCTCAAGCCACGGATGTTAGTGTTTTCAAAGAGCAATCACCACTCAGGAGGATCAGCTGAGCTTACTCCACAGAAATGTAACATAATACAAGCAGTTCCACGAACACACTTGCCCTCTATATCCCAGGCAAACATCTATTGCCTATCTTGACTTTCACTTACATTCCAATCTCTCTTAAAGATGTATGAAAAATATCCTGAGAATCCACAATATTTTTTCAAAGATTTATTTACTTGAAAGTCAAAATTTCAGAGAGTGAGAAGAAGAGATAGATCTTCCATCTGCTGGTTTACTCCTGTAGACAGTCCCAATGGCCAGGGCAGAGCCAGGCTGAAACCAGGAGTCAGGAGCTTCATCCAGGTCTCCCCTATAGATGGAATGGGCCCAAGCACCTGGTCCACCTTCTGCTGCTTTTCTCAGGCCACTAAAAAGGAGCTGGATCAGAAGTAAAGCAGCTGGGACACGAACCAGCACCCAAATAGGATGCCTGCATAATAGGAGGCAGCTTTACCCACTATGCCACAACACTGCTCTCAGAATTCACATTATTAAAATCACTTATGCCAGGCTTCTTTATAAAATGAGCACAATAAGCAGAGGCAGAACCTACAAAAATGCATAAAGGGAAAAAAGACCCATTTTCAAAAAAGACAACTTCAAAATTAAAATCAGAAATGTAAATAGCTAAGAATGAAAGATTACTTCCTTCACTTAGTCAACTCCAACTGAACTCAACTATGTCAAGTGCATTTAATATTTATTATGAAGTGGGACTTCTAAAATAAGACTGCCCCATTTTACAAAGCTCTTTTTAAAAGGCCTGCTTTCTACTTTTAGCTCTTACTGTTGCCTTTTCCATCTCAACTTTGCCTATTTTACATCTCAGTGTATTCACTAGTTTCTATTAGATGTCCAATTCCTTTGAGCATTTTCTGATTTCTTAGACTTTACTGAAGATAGGGTGAGAGCTGGGTGGAGATGGAAAATGGCCACATCCTATAACAATAACCTGCTTGCTTGCCCCGAACAGTCTAATTTGTGTTCATCATTTAACTATTCCTGTTCCTGCCTGCATGGTAGTGTCAACATTCAAGCCTCTTTCATCCTTTTCTTAGAAAGGTACTGCATCAGTTAAGCCTAAAAATGAGTGCATCTTAGAACACTTTATTTTCTTCAGGTCTAACAATTGAGATGATACATAAAGCTTCTTAGTAAAGACATCTGAAAGTGGGGGACACCACAATGGACAGTGGAGAGGTCATGAGGAGGGTGATATGTTATTATGTGGCTGATCATTGATTCCTGGATACTCTGCTGGTTGATACTCCTGACCAGAGATTTTCTCTGAACAACAGTTCTTTGGCCATGCTCAGGAGTAGGGGTCACCTGAACTGAGGTGACCTGAACTGAGCCCCTAACTCTGGTTTGAGCAACAACAGTTTGACCCTCTCAGGATCTCAGTTTTTCCACCTACAAAACTGGGTTAACGTTGAATTGAGTTGCTAGGAAGGATCATCAAAATGGCTCTGCTCATGCTTTTTAGGTCAGCCCCATGGATTCAATTTTCAGACACCCTTTGGTAGAATTTGTTTCAGACATTTAGAAAATGATTGGACAACTAAACCTATATATATATATATATATATATATATATATATATATATATAAAACCTAAGTCACTCTGGCTGAAGCTGGAAAAGCACAGTTTGACTAAGCAGTTGGTATTCATCTGACTGTCATACCCAGCCCAGTTGTGCTCTTTAACTCTGTAGGATTGAGGAGCCAAGCGATGTGTTTCCAGAACTAAAATCAGTAGAAGATCAAAAGTGTCTCTTGGTGGGTGCCTCAATTTCTTCTGTGTCATCTTTGTCTTGACTTCCATTACTAGGTGACGTTCTAGTGGCTTATTTTTGGGGAAACAACCAGCCTGAAATCTTTTCTTCCCACACTTCTTGCCCCACCTGGATATTTCCTCTGTTTGTCCCTCTTATCCCTTTAAAATCTTATTTCTGTAACTCATGTTAAGATCTGTTCACTACCCAGAACAATGAAATTGAATCTCCTTGCAATCCTGCCTATCTAGGCCCTTGGCTAACATAGCCCCCAAGTGCTTGCTTGTCATTCCAGTCACACTAACTGCATTTTTTTTCCAAACAATATAGTGCTCAATATCTTTTACTATCCTACAAACTAGTAAGGAACTCAGAGATAGCTGTGGCTTAAGTCTGGACATATTAGATGACTTGTTCAAGGTCACAAGAAGATTCATAATACTTTATGCATTCAACAAATTGATATCAAAGACCTATTGTGCATTTGACAATAAGCTGACATATGGGAACAAAGAGTGAACAAGATGTAGCATCTTGTCTTTTGGTCCAAACATTACTAACCAGACTGATATTCCCCTCTTTGGGTTTTGCTCTATGCTAATTTAAATCATTTTAAAATTCACATATAGTAATTGTACAAATGTATAGGGCACAATGTAATGTTTTGATGTATGTATATATTGCATAAAGATAAAATCAGAGAAACCAGTGTATCCATCACCTTAAAGAGTTGTTCTTTTGTAATGAAAACATTCGTAATCTTCTCTTTTAGTTATCTGAAATTTGAAATACATTTTTGTTGACTGTAGCCACCCTACTGTTTACTTAGAACTTGTTTCTCCTTAAGGACTCTCCCAAAGAGACTTGGTCTTCTGAGCAATCTTTTAAATGAAATAACAGATATTGCTTTTGATATTGCTACAGAATTAAAATTATTTTGGGGGACAAAATTGTGGTGCGTCATGTTAACTGGCTAGTCGCAATGCTGGCATCCTATATTGGAGTTCCAATTCAACTCCTAGCTGCTCTGCTTCCAATCCAGCTCCCTGCTAATGTACTTGGAAAAGTAGTGGATGGTAGCCCAAGTGCTTGGAAACCTAGGCTTCTGGCTTCAGCCTGGCCCAGCATCCATTTGTATGAAAGATCTCTCTCTGTTTCTCTCTCTTTTTCAAATGAATAAATAAATATTTTTTAAAAACTTGAATACTCCTTAGAGCTTGAAATTTCAAAAGTCAGATTGTAGATAGGAAAAGCAAGATTTATTTCCCTGATTTTAAAAATACAAGTAAGTGGCCAGCATTGTGGCACGGGGGGTTAAAGTCCTGGCTTACAGCAATGGCATCCCATATCAGCACCGATTTGAGTCCTGCTTGCTCCACTTCTGATTCAACTCCCTGCTAATGATCCTGGGAAAGCAGCTGAGAATGGCCCAAATCATTGGGCCCCAGCACCCACGTGGGGAATCCAGAAGTATCTCCTTGCTCCTGGCTTCGGATTGGCTCAGATCCAGTCATTGCGGCCATTTGGGGAGTGAACCAGTGGATGAAAGACCTCACTCTCTGTCTGTCTGTACCTCTCTTTGTAACTCTGTCTTTCAAATAAATAAGATAAATCTTTAAAGAAATAAAAATACAACCTAATCTCTAGCATAAACACCCTTACCTTCCACCAGGAGCTCCAAGCCTAAACACACACTTACCTTGTGTTCTGACTCATGTTCTGCCAAGAAACATGGGTAGAGAGATGAGGACAAGAGAAATAGAATTGACAAGAGTCAACAAGCGTCTGTTCTAAAGCTGGTTACTATTGTGGGCTATTAGGGCATAGTCCTTCGGGGGAATGCTGAGAACCAATGATGTGCATGTCTCAGAATTATTGCAACTCCAGACTCTGGTGCACGCATCTGCTAGCTCCATCACTGGATGAGTGCTGTTTCCATGGGCACTAAGTCCTCAGGCATGGAGGATAAAGATCAGTGCCAGTGGGCTAAGGGAAGGGCATAGACAGACTCTATCATACTCCACTTTCTTCAAAGCCACATGTTGAATGCAGTAGAGTGGCTCTGGCTGGGACATGGAAATTCTTATTCTGCCCCCCTTATAGTATCTGCATCTCCTGGAATTAGTTTGCTGTGGGGTTGGAGGACATATCCATGGTCCTGAATCTCCAGTTCCTGCATCACTGTGATTCTTCCTTGTCCGAGGTGCACTGCTAACTGCTGTTTATCCTCTCTCTGCATGTACTTGCTGGTTTTGTTTTGTTTTGTGTTTTTTTTTTTTTTGCTTAACATTTTGCAATTTTGATGTTATTGTGTCACAGAAGAAACATGGCTTCCCAATTTTACAGTTGATAGGTACATTTTAAGAATCCCAACATTTTTTATAGATATTTTCTCTCTCTTAGGCCATGCAAAACGGTATGCTCCCTGCACCATCTTTGTTAGACCCTTTGATTGAACCCTTTCCCACTAAGCTTATTCTGTGCTTCAGTAGCCCAAAGTATTGACTACCCCAAACACAAGAGCAATGAAAAAAATAAATAACTAGATAGTCCCTGGTTTTCTGGGAGCCTCTATGCTTCTATGGAAGACAAATAAGTGACCCTGTCACACCCTTTACTCTTTTTATTGCATGAGAAAATGCTGATAGCCTACACATTCACAGTTCATCAACATGAAATACTCTGTGGGATTTACAGACACCCTATTCTCTTATGCTAATGAGCTGAGTCACACGGACAAGAGAAGAAGATGAATGAAGATAGAAAAAGTAGCGGCACCTACATAAAATTGCAGTTTTCTCTCCCCTTTCCTTTTTTTATCCTGCTTTATTTTTCTCTATAGTACTTGGAGAAACTAGATCACACTAAATACATTACTTTTTAATTTAATGTATTATTTTCCTCCCTATCTCGTTAAATTATAAATTCCAAGATGACAGGATGATTGTTGTTTAATGTTGTTTTGTTTTGTTCACTGTTTTCACCCTGACATACAAAAGTATCTGCTCATAGTAAGCACTAAATTGAAGCTTGTTGAATGAGTGAAGGCTTTTGTGCTACTCACAGGATCCTCTCAGATCTGCTCTTGAAGGCTAACGGTTAAAGAAAGGGAAAAAGGGAGGAAGGAAAGAAGGGAGAAAGGGAAGAAGTTAGGGAGCAAACCAGGACATTGACATAACATTTCATAAATATCATGCATTTGATCTCAATATGCTGAAAGATAGGAGCACTTGTTTTGTTCCAATAAGGAAAGTTGAGATTTAACACTCCCAGAATGAACGGCAAGGCCTCTGCTGAGAATACATAGCCAATTTCCCATTAAAAACAACCATCTCTGTAGTTGGACAGAATTGGTTCTGAACCTCAGTTTTGTCTTTTACTAACTATAACAACCTGGTCTGGTGACATCATCCTCTGAGTCTTCTGAAGAGAATTCTATTAGGTGCATTGTGTTATGAGAATAAATGAGATTGCATATCAGGAGCACTCAGTACATAGTAACTGCTCAATAAATGTCATGTTCCTCCTTGTCACTCCGCCCTTCCAACCTTCATATCCCAAAACCTCACACATACTTCCAGGCCTGGTTGTCAACACCATTCAGTAATCACCAGGAAGAGGAGAGTTTGGTGGAGAAACACAAGTTTCAGGTCCTCCTATAATTGTCTCAGGGAGGTTTGGGGCAGGCTGTGCCTTGATAATATATGAGCTGGCAGTGAAAAGCCTAACTCCCTTGTTTTACTTTTATTTGCAATGTTCCCCATCAGGCCGGCTTCCCGATGGCAATCAGCACTTCTGTCAGAGCTGGCACGGGCTGCGGGGAAGTGCTGTTCTCTCAGCTGCTTTGGCAAAGCTTCACTGAGCTCTGGGGCCTGAACAGAAAATCAAACCTCCTGATAACACGATGCTGTTACTTCCAGGCACTGGGAGGCCAGGACAGATACAGGAGCCCAGAGCCCGGGGAAAATGGCAGCTTCAGGTCACACAGTACATTGATACCAGAGCGTAGAATAGCTTCTGAGAGGAGCCATGCTGCTGATTATCAGAAGGCAAGCCCCTTCATCTCTGGGTAAGGATTCCCACCTGAAAAGCAAGGAGGCTGGATTAAAGGATGGTGAAGGTCTGTCTTTACAGTTCAGAGTCAGGAATCAGAAGCGTTGATTTCAATACACTACAGACACAAGGAAGCTGACTCCCAAATAGGAGTTTCTTCTCAGTGGCAGCTCTCTTGAGCCCCCACCCCACATCCTTGGCTCCTTCCTTGTAAGTAGAAGGGGTCAGAATGCCGCAGAGGGTTCCCTTGGTCCTTCAAGTCAGGTAAAATCTAGTTACCTATGTAGTAAGTCAGTGGTAGATGCTACTTCTACCCCTGCTAATCCTTCATTCTTGTGTCCCCCAGGCAACCACAGCTTCCTTACTTGTATGGAGGATGGACTGTGGTCCTTCCCAGAGGCCCTGTGTGAGCTCATGTGCCTGGCTCCACCCCCAGTACCCAATGCAGAACTCCAGACTGCCAGGTGCAGAGAGAACAAACACAAGGTGGGCTCCTTCTGCAAGTACAAGTGCAAACCTGGATACCACGTGCCCGGCTCCTCCCGGAAGTCAAAGAAGTAAGTGGGGCTGGAAACATAACCTCACAGGTTTCGGGAGGAGAGGAGTTGGATCTGAATACTTTATTGGAAGGCAGCACTCATTTCTTCTTTGGAGAAAGTACTCAGTATTCTTTCTCATCTCTTCTGACCTGTTGGAAGCTCAAGGACATTATTGATAATATGAAGTTTTGATCAAACAAAGCTGCCTTTAATTTCCAGGTTGGCTGCCTACTGGCTACATGATCTCATGAAAATTATTTCACTTCTCTGGATTTCTACTTTTTCAGCAGTAAGATGAAAATTATGTTAAGAGTTACTATAACAGGGTTGTTGTGAAGAATCAATGAGGATGTGTATGCAAAGTGCTTTGCACATAGTGGTTGCTCAATATATGGTAGATATTAATATAATTATGGCACCAACATTTATCAGGACACTATGAATGGAAGGAGGAGAAGGGGATAGCAGGGTTTGTGTTTTATATCAATCCACATGTTACTGAGAGACAGAATGACATTCCTGCCTGCCCTTGCTGAAAGAGTTCTGTAAGTGAATTCTTCTTAATCCCTTATACATGACACTCACCACCACCTAGGACAAGTAGGGAATCAAGACTTGGAAAGAGAAATACAAGGAAAAGTTTATGTTTTGGAAGGGCATGGGTTTAGCTAGTTGGTCCTAGAGCTTTCTTTTCTTTCCTCTCTTCCTTGAAGACGAGCCTTCAAGACACAGTGTACCCAAGATGGCAGCTGGCAGGTGGGAGCTTGTGTTCCTGTGACCTGTGACCCACCTCCACCAAAATTCCATGGGCTCTACCAGTGCACTAATGGCTTCCAGTTCAACAGCGAGTGTAGGATCAAGTGTGAAGACAGTGACACCTCCCAGGTAAGCCCCCTGGAATTGTTTTGCTTACCAAAACAAACACCATATCTTAAGAACCACTTTCTCCAGGAGACTGTCTACATATGCCCAGATTGTAAGGACAATATCACCATAGTAGAAGTTAAGAAATGGCCTCTAATTACCTTCCTTTGTAAGCTCGTTGATCCACATTTTCCTTCCTAAACTGTATTTTGTTCAGAGATTCTTGGCTTACAAATTTTCTTTATCATTGGTACCCTTACAATGGAAATCACAGATTGAATCCCATTGTATGAAATTGATGAAGGTTAAGTTACTCTTGTAGGAGTCACTGAGCTGTTTTGCCAGTTTTCTACCACCATCACTCCTGATGTTGGTCCTTGAAGTCTTTAAAATCACAAGAGTACCACTAGCTTAAAAAAGTCAGTTGGTACCTGAAGACTAAGAGGCCATTTTTGATTACAAGGACTGTTTTTGAGAACACTGGAAGAAGAGGAAAATAGAAGAAGCTGGCAGGGTTTATATTTTATCTCAAGCCACAACTAGCAGAAAGTACAATACTGCTATCTCTGTTGACAGAGCCGTGAGAATGAATTTTCTTTCATCCCTACACATGCCCCTCACCATCCACTAGGGCCAGAGAGCAATAAAGTATGCGAAAGTGAAATGAAAGACAGTTGTTTCAAAAGATACCTTAAGTTCACAAGAAACTCCATCTTAATAGAACCAACCAATTTAAGGTTGATAACCAAAGTCCATGTTTCTCAGATGTGTAAAAATCATCAGCTGCATGAGGCCAGAGTTCAGTTACCCAGATCCTGCTGCATCCTCCATGGTCAATCAGTCTTTATTAGTTAGTACTCGTTTCCAATCATCAGATATTAGCAAACCACTATCTTCAACTCCTCTATTCCCTCTCCCCACATCTAAGCAATCACCAGGTCTTGCCCTTCCTCCCTCCAAAACACCCAAAACTATTATCTTCTGCCTGCAGTGCCACCACCTCAGGCCACCATTCCTCTTTCTAGGTTTGCAGCTTCTTGGTTGTTTCCCTACTCTAATTCCCTTACTGCTCTGCAGTAAGTAGATTCTCACATTTCAGCCAGAGTGATTTGTTTGAAACATAACTCTAATCATGACAATCCCCCTGCTCACAGCCCTTCATCAATTAGCAGCTGCCATTTCCACCAGGATAAAATTCCAGCTTGTAAGGAGGGAATTTAAGGCTTCTACCCCATCACCAGGAATACTGACCTCCCTCTGCCCTCTGCATTCTCTACCTTAGAGAGTTCACTTACCTTTCCAGCTGGTCGACTCCTCATCACTCTTCACTCTTCAGCACAGGCATGTCTTTCTCTGGGAACTCTTTCTCAATGTCTCATCCACTGTTGGGCTCAGCACCACTCCCCAGGATTACCCCCATTGCATTATAATTGTCTGCTCCTATGTCATGTTCCTACAGTAGGCTGTGAAATTCTTCACTGATCTGAAATCGTCCCAGTGACTTCAGCACTTTGGACAGTGCCAAGCACCTAGTAGGTGCTCAGGAAATGATGGTTGCACTAAGGCACAAGAACGGATGGCAATGAACGTCAAAGTCAGTTTCCTCATTTTCGGATGAACAAATGAGGACCAAGAGTGGTTACTTAATCTCCCAGGGTGACACAGCTGACATTGGCTGCGTCAAAACCAGAACCTGGGTCCCTCCAAACAGTGGGTAGACTGACCCCAATTAGCACCACCTGAAAATCCTTGGTAGTTTACACTCATGGTCCTCTGTGTGCACTCAGGAGGGGAGTCATTCCCATCCCTGATTGCCAGGGAAGCAGAAGCCAGTGCCGGAACAAGCAAATGCCAGAGATTACCATGGCCTCTCGCAGGCTGATCAACTTCCCTCTCGCTCCCTTACATAAAACTGTTGCTAACAGTTACTCAAACTGCTGAGCCAAATAATATTTTGGCTGTGGTCATGTTATCAAACTGAAACCCAGTCTGCCTGGGGCCTGCCAAGTAACTTTCATGGCCAGTTTGTATTTAAAGGGGAGGAAAATGTAAATGCATCAGACGAGCAGTTCTGTTTGGCAACTGGCAGGGAGGATAGACGCAAAGGAGCAGGGTATTGCTTGTCAGCGCAGAGAAACGGGAAGTGCATGCCAAATGGGCTCCTAATACAATTGACGTTTCTAGTTTGTACTGAAAATGAATTTCCTCTACCCTCAGACCAGGGGCCCTAGAGCCAAAGCTAGTATTCACCTCAGATCCCCTCTTGCTGCCTGTAAACACAGCAGGAATGCACGGCTCAGAGCATCTTGAATCAAATGGCTTGTATGAAGCAGGAATTCTTTGCTTTCCAAGCAATTTCCAGATTTTGGCAAGGAAAGATGGGGGCTTTTTTTTTAAAAGAATTATTTATTTATTTGAAAGTCAGAGTTACACAGAGAGAGGAGAGGCAGAAAGAGAGAGGAGAGAGAAAGGGAGGGAGGCAGGGAGGGAGGGAGGGAGGGAGAGAGAGAGAGAGACTTCTTCCACTTGCTGGTTCACTCCCCAAAAGGCCGCAATGGCTGGAGCTGCACTGATCCGAAGCCAGGAGCCAGGAGCTTCTTCCAAGTCTCCCACATGGTTGCAGGGGCCCAAGCACTTGGGTCATCTTACACTGATTTCCCAGGCCATAACAAAGAGCTGGATTGGGAGTGGAGCAGCCGGGACTTGAACTGGCACCCATATGGAATGCCAGCACTGCAGGCAGTGGCTTCATCTGCTACACCAGTTAGCCCCAGGATGGGGGCTTTTATAGGGGAAATTCATACACTCCCTCTCACTGCCACTGAAAACAAATGAACAAATAAAATTCCAACTCCATTCGTTCTTTGGGAGCTAGTCTGATGCTGAATCTGAAGCCCTGAGTTCAAATCTGGATTTTGCTACTTATTAACTGGAGTACTTCACTTTTTGAGTTTTAGTTTCCTTGTCTGTAAAATGGGAGGGTAGAAATAATACTACCTACCTCATAGTTTGTGAGGACTAAGTGAAGTAATGAAAATAAGGTTTGTCTGTGGGTACCCCATGGTGTTGTTTAGTGCACAACCCATGTCACCATGCATGGCAGCCCCGGGGAAGACACATATAAACTGACCTGCCTTTCAGGTCCTTCCAGTTGAGAGAATCTCATGTACTCTCTGGGCTCCTCAAGCACTTGGAAACTAAGGTGGCAGATTGACACCTAGCCTTCTGCTGGCTAGCTCCAGGCAGTCAGAGACAGGGATACCTCTGCTACATGAGGCCTGGGCATGGGGTAGTGACACTAGAAGGAGCTATAGTGAAGCCCAGTCTCTTGATCAAGTAAACAAGTAGAATAAATAGTCCTCTGATCCATCTGGATCTGCTGTAATTAAAATGTTCCACATCTTCACTGTACAATGTGATGGTCACTGCCCATGTGTGGCTGTGTGGCACCTGAAACCTAGTTACAGCGACTGAGCATCTAAATATGAAATTTTATATAATTACATTTTAATGTTAATAGCGACACTTCCACCTACCACACTGGACAGTTCAGCTCCAGTGTTTTTGTTGCTCTGAACAATCAGAAAACATTAATAATCACAAAAGTTTTTTTTTTTTTTTGAGTGATGGGTGTCAAGTTGGTGTTGCAGATTTCCTCTCACTTTGACAACTCCTAAAAATCCTTTGAAAAAGAAACAATGTCCCAGTTTTGCAGAGATGGACCCAGGTCCGGGGAGGATGGTTCTTGCCCTGGCTTCCAAGACAGCAGGTGGTGTTCTGTCTGACTGCAAAGCCCTGCTCCTTCCACTGCTCCTAGACTTTTCAAGAGGACAAGGATCCCTTCCCCATGTGGCTGGGGGAGAAGTGCTAATTGTCTCAGGATTCAATCCATCTCTGATGCCCCTGAGCTGTTTGAGGTGATAACTCAGGCCTGCCTTCCAATAAGGAACACTGTAGGGCTTGGCAGGTGAATAGGGGGCAGCCACCCTCAGAACTGGGACAGTATCAACACAGGTTGCCTGCAGCTGGAGAGGACAAAGGCTAGATGTGCACTGTGGACAAAGTCATCTTCTTTGTGGTGGATTTCAGCAATGTAGCAAAGCAAGGCAGGAAGGATCAAAGCAGAGTCAGCAACACAGCCAGTTCGTTGCACAGAGTGTAGAGGATGATTCTAAATCTCTACTGCCAGTGACATGGGGCTGGCCCCTGCCTGTGGGCTCTGCCATGGACAAAGCACAGCTTTCACAAGAGGCATGCATAGGAGGGC